>CM045457.1:27603254-28277389 GCA_024666655.1 Dascyllus trimaculatus
TTTACTTCCACAAATGTGTTTAAGCAACACCACTAGTGCTCTTAAAGATTCCACACAGTGTAATGGAAGTAGTGTTGATGTGCACTAAGTCTCATCCATTCATCCATCCATCCTTTATCTATACATCACTTAATCCTCTATAGGGTTGCAGAGGGGCTGGAGTCTATCCCAGCCGACTCGGACAAAGGCAAGGGACACCCTGGTCAGGTCGCGAGGCTATCACAGGCCTAGACATAGAGGCATACAACCAAGCACACTCTCATTCACACCTATGGAAAAGTTGGGAGTACCTGGTGAAAACCCACACTGCACAGGGACAGCATGCAAACTCCACACAGAAAGATCCCAGGCGTCCTAACCGGGACATGAACCAGGGATCTTGTAGCTGTGAGGCAACAGTGCTAACCACTGAGCCACCATCCAGCCCCACTAAGTGTCCATAATCTGAATTTACTGCTTACTATTGAGTAGATCATTGAGTGTTCGACATCAGCTCGCTCCTCATTGTGTTGAACTATAAACGCTACACTGTTGGTAGTCTTTGTTTTCTTTTTTATGGCTAGCGCTGTCTCCTCACAGCTTGAAAGTCTTGGGTTTGAATCTTGGTTCAGGTTTTTCTCAAGCAATACAGCTTAATAATTACATGTTCTCCCTGTGACTTTGTGGGTTTTCATCAGGTCAGGTACTGCACTTTTCTTGAGTATTTTGGTTTTCTGCTGCATTATACTTCTACTCTACTACAATTCAGAAGCAAGTACTGTACTTTTTTAGTACACTACGTTTATGTGATCACTTTAGTTAATTACTTTTCATATTCACATCAATGATTCAAAATATAATCTATAAATGCATTGTGATATAATATTATTACTGGATTGGGATAAAGCTTAATTACTTAGTTTTCTCTAGGGGGACTTTTCCAAATTATCCAGCAGTAAATAAAGTCAATATAAACATTTTCCCCTTTACCAGCTGCAACATTAAAGTGATGGACACATAAATATATCAGTTATTATAATACAATAACATCACACACATTGTTCTGACATGGATCAGTCTGCAGATCTATTCCTTTTACTTTAAGTGTACTTTTATGCTTATGCTTAACTGGTTTTGCTTAAATGTCTGAATGCATGACATGACAATACTGTGGTATTGTTACTTTTTCTGAAATACACTCTCTGAGTACTTCTTCCACAGTTGCTCACCGACACCAGCCCACAACAGTGTGAACTTTAATGTCGGCCTAAACATGCGCTTGATCCAAAAACTAGTGTCCAGCCAACACTAACGTTATGTGTGGGCAATCCACTGGAAAATGAAATGTGCACTGATTAGCCATAACAATGAAACTACTCTTAGGTAAAGTGAATGACACTGATCATTTGGGAAAACTTGGAAATGCTGGCATTCCTGTGGATGTGACGTTATCATGCAGGCAGGTTTATACCTGCAGCTGACATCCAGTGAGTCAGACTAGTCTTGACTTTACCATCATTACTGACACAAGACAAAAACCTTCAGACCTACCTTCTGTCTCTGTTCTGCTCATATCTGTAATGCCCAGACAGGGATATAAGTTTTGGGATAACTGAATGTGTATTAATATATCAGCATGTTTAGTTCTAAAATCACTATTTAATGTTTAGTAATTACTTCCTGGGTCTTTTTGAGTATTTACTTATACTATATTGTTTAAAGTCATTAAACAAGATTTCAAACTCAGTCTCTTTTTATTAAACTCAAAGCAACCTACACTGATTTAGGGTTTTAAAAAAAACAAAAAAAACAACACACATCAATCTGAAAATATTACATGAAATAAAGATGTCTGTGTTAAAGCAAAGTAATTACAGAAAACTTTTAAATAAAAACAGTGTATTACAATTTATTTATATCATTGTATATAAAGTTTTATCTTTGATTTCAATATAGCTTTGATATTTTATCTTTAATATTATATCTTTATAGTTCATATTGCTGAGTATACACCGATCAGCCACAACATTATGACCACTGACAGGTGAAGTGAACAACATTGATCATATTGGTACTATGTGCTGTTCTGATGGAAAACCTTGGATTTTGACAACAGTGTTGATAAGACTTAGACACCCAAATAAACATTGTCCCACAACAAACACACTCCCTCATGCAAATGGAAATCCCAAATGTCACTGGCCTACCCCCGCAGGAAAATGCACCCCACCACATGGCAACAACATCAAACAATCAGGAACATGTTGAGGAACATGACAATGACCCAACATGTTGATCTGACCTCCAAACGTCCTACATACCCATTGTGATCAAGCATCAACAGGATGCAGTGGAACAAGTTTGACTGACAGAGGCCCCACTGGATCCAGTGCCAATGTCCTGGTTCCAGACCCCATAGGATACCCTGAGAGGTCCGCTTGTTCATGCCCAATGGTTCAGAGCATTTTAGAGCACATAAGGAGGACCAACACAATATTAGGCAGGTGGTCATAATGTTATGCCTGATTGGTGTATATTGCTTATGTAGCATCATGATTAATTTTCTTTGTACATAAAACAAAATAGATACAACAGATATATGAAAATGCTTTTAGACTATCAAAAAGATTTTAAAAAAGCACATTTCCCACAGTGTTCAAACAAAAACATAGTAGAGCAAATTCAGGGTCAAGATGTTAATTCAAGTGTCTTGACGTTATTGTAGATGCTCTCCTCCTCTGCAGGTTTGGTCTCCCTTGTCCCTGTTTTAGTAACTTTTCTACTGATGAAAGTTGGTGCAGAATAAACCAAAGAGGCTTCATCTGTCTAAAGAAACAAACAAACAAAAAGTTAAGCCTATAGATGTTACATTAAAACATGCTGATAACTAGCAGCTGTTTTTTTCTTCATAAATACCTGCTGATTTTCCTGAATATCACTGGCTGGTGCATTTGTTTGCAGAGCAACTGCATCTGAATCTTTAAATAAAAACACAGCATTAATGTGAATCCAGTTTTGCCATCCGCTGTTTGATACACAGATGTATGAGTGACTTTGCTTACCATTGCAATACACATAGGATTCTCTCTTGAGTTTCTTGATTAAATAAATGACAAAGGCGATGACAAGCAGACTTAAAGCCAAAGCAGCACACAACAAATAGAGAGCTGTATTGTTCTTTGAATCCCACGTATCTGCTGACATGAATTGAAAAAAAGCAAATAATGAAAGTCAACAATTACTAAGAGTGTAACCAAGAATGATGTATTCTATTAGTTGTTTAATAATGCATTACAAAATATTAAGATTTAACACTTGACCCTAAATAAATACACAAATATGTTTATCTCCCCCACGACATAGAAATACGATGCATTTACCTCGTGTGTTGAGTGTTGATGATTTATTTCCTACAAATATCTCCCCACATGCCACTGGAGCACAGTGACACGTCTGAGCATCAGAGGAGCTGACGTTTTTGAAGTAGCCGTAGAAACATCTCTTTGTCCAAACTCCCTCAGAGTTCTTTTCATTTTCATCTCTCCTGTTGCCTTGTGTGTGAATAAAACTTGGGTGAGACTGATGTGATTGAGCACAACACAACATGCTGTCTTCAGCTTGACATGGTTTCTTCTCAGAGTCAAGGAGGACTGAACACTGCAGAGTCACTGAGTCTCCTGGATGCACAGGATCAGATGGAGGGACTGTAGTGACAGCAGGTCCTGGTCCTGAGAAATGAAGACAAGTTATACATTTTTTTTACAAATTAAATTTAACATGCACACATCTAAAATAAGGACATGTAAATTATCTGTCTAAAAATCTTTAGTTTTGTTCTGGTTTACTTACCTTCAACTATCAGCTTTGTTCCTTTCAAAAATGTAACGTTTAACTGTAGAATTTTCATACAGTAGTAAACTGCTGAATCACTTAGCTTTGCTTTATTAATGTAGAGAACAAGAGTTCCAGACTCTCTTTCAACTCTGATGCGATGGTTAGCGAACGCCGAGCGAAATGTTTTTAAGATTTCAGGAAAGTTTCCAGAACCAAGTCTGATCCAATACAAGTTTCCTACAACTCTGCGAGGACACGTCAAGTTCACATCATCTCCAGCATGAACAGTCTTTGTCTCAAAGATCTGCTCGTCTGTGAAACCTGAAAAAAAGAAGAAAGCATCAATGATGAACAACAGAGACAGAATCATAAAGACATAAATGAAGCAAGCCCATCCTTCCTACATATACTTACACCCCACTGGGAGCATCAGCAGTAAATAGAATATAATCTGCATTTTCTTGTTATTCCACTTGAGTATGCTGTAATTTAAACCGTATGAAAATTGTTTCACCTATATATAATCATATCAAGTGGGAGGAAACAGGCTCAGAGCAATTTGATTGGCTCCTCGTTATGTTGGCGTGTCACTGCACTACCCCAGTGGAAATAAAATCAACCGTCTTTCTAACCTAAACACATGAAACAACACCAGCAGTGAGCCCCTGTCATCTCAGATTTGATTCTCATTGTGGGTTACAGTAACTGAAACTTGAACACGACTGATCAGTTTACATCGTGTCTGCTGGGAGAAAATGAGCAAAAGCAAAAGAATGATGTTTTTACCTCCTGGTTCTGATGTCATGTGATGTTGAACATACTCTTATAAATGTCAGTGTACTGTTTCTTCATCTCTTACAACTGAAAATATCTTCCACACAATGAAATACAATTAAATGCTGTGGAAGTCATGTGAAACCGAGAAATTATCACCGTTAATGAGACAATATGACAAAAGATATTTATATTACATTTATTGTTGCTGTAATGCAACATTGCAGTCTTAAGGAATTTGTAAGCTTGTCTCCCTCTAAAATCCTTAAAAAACTTTATGATAAATGATCAGCTCATAGATGATCCTTGCCTCTATGGAATCTGCTTGTCTTCATCAGAACCCGACTCTTCCATGGCCAGCTAAGTAGAGTCTGTTTCAGTTCAGAGTTAGCCTCGACGAGAATCACAAATGGAAAAATATTTGAAACCCAGACTTTGCTGGGACAACGTGACAATACACCTCACCTGACACGACAAAGCTGTCCAGTGGGCGTTTCTGGTATAACTCCATCTAATGAGACTGAAAATGTACAGACAATCTAAATCAACATTTGTCAGACTGGGACATTTTGATTTGTGGCCTTTGTCAGGGTCAACAAAGTGTCAACCGCAAGTGTTGTTATAGACATGGAGGGCCTCAGTAACATGAAACTGCATTTCAATTCAAATCAGTCGAAAATCTGTGTGTTGCATGTCATGATCACAGTTACATTAACAGAAATGTGGGCATAGAACAAGTACCTTTAAAACAGAAGATGCTTGCTGATTATTTTTCCAGGACTTTCGCCTTTTATTTTAATGGGTGTGCAGGCTCTACCAGGTGAGCTACTAAAGCGCCCCGATAAATACTTTTGTAACTTTCTGTGCTTCGTTGTATCTCAAACTCAGAGAGACACAAACATAAATTCAGTCGCCACTGACAGACAAATGATGCATGGAAACTTTAGCACTGCTGTGGTTGGGCTTCTGAGTGTGTGACTACAAAGGGGCTTTTCTTCCTGTCACACTCTGCTTTAATCTCAGGCAGGTGGCCTTACAGTCTTGTATATCTATTTTAAATATACAAGCGGAACACCACTATATTGTTCTTATGTATAATATTAATATTAGAACAACTTACAGAAGAAGTTAGAGGATACAAGAGGGATGGACACACACTCACACCTGCTCAGTGGAATACTGGTTTTTAATCACACGTCCCTGAGATTCGGTGTTTTTCATTGGGATTGGTTGATAAATGAGGGGAGGTGCTAATCATTCACTTTCCCCACAAGTGAAACTAAAGCAACTATTCCAGTTTGTTGAAGTAAAATTAGGATTAGGAAGTAAAATTACTTTATATCTGGCTAAAGGCCATAGTCAGGTCTGTTCTGAGTAAACAGCTTCAGTGGTTGGTCAAAGGGCAGAGAACAGAGAACAGCTCACCACAGCTTTTCTCTGTCAGTGTAGCTGCTGCTTGTAGCTCTGCTTGTTGCTCTCATGACGAACATGCAAAAGGCCTTAAGAAAGTGCTGTGAGACCAGGAAGATGGAGGGTATTTCATACATATATGTATATGTTTATAATCACATTAACTTTCTAAAGGGATCAATCGTGTCAGCAACATAAAATGTCATGCTTCCATCTACAGCTGTGGCAAGGCGAAGTTGTGGTGGACAAAACTACTGCCTGTCTATGAGTTTTTGTCTTTCTCACTTTGTGTGTTCGTGCACACATAGCAAATAAATGGTGTGAGACTCATCAAAGGTAACTAGAAACACTGTTAACTGCTTTTGTTGCAAGTCAAGCCTGCCTCCTTTAAGGAGCTAGGTTGTGGTCTGTGTGTGTGTGTGTGTGTGTGTGTGTGTGTTAAGAGGAAGTACATGCAGTAAAAGAGTAAAGCTGAAACACAGCAATGTGTGTCATCTAGCCACAGTCACAGTTCATAGACTTGTCCCCAAAGAGAGGACAGTAGAATCAAATGTATGCCAAATGAAGCTGAGAGTGTACAGTCTCCTGTAGCACTGAATAGAAATGCCTTGTTCTCCAGTGCAGAACTGATCCGGACTCTTAATAAATCTTGTTACCAATAGTGAGACAAGCTAAACTAAGCGACCTAGCATCATACCCAAAGCTGACCAACTACGGTTCGGAAACCGGTGAGACTGGGTTGGTAACACTGGACGCTCCTCCAGGATATCAGTCCACTCTGTAAGTAAAAGACATGAGAAGCACATCAGCCAGATCAGTTTGATTGATCTTGCGCATGAAAAGACTTCCTTTATCAGTTTGAAAGTTGTGCACAGGGACTAATCCCTAAGAATTCAAAATCTGGCAAGTGGAGCTATCAGTGGATTGTGAATGAGATAGAGGCCGTCTGTAGACCATGCTCTGAGCACACAGTAACTATCAGCATCAAATGGTGTTGGGAGAGGCAGTGCCTCAGTGTCCCAAAGTCTTGGCTGTTTCTGGATGCGTAAACCATGCTTCTACGGCTTTACCTGCCTCACCGATAAGCTCTGTATGCTGAGAGCTGCACTAACTTGCCAGAGGGTGACCACAGTTGTCTGGCTGGTTGGCTCACCGCGATCCTACAGCGATGTTTTCCCCATGGGGCCCACCAACCTTGGCAGCACCAGTCTCGTGCAACATGACATTCTGTCTACCCCGGGCCACCTGTTAAACAGCAACCCCACAGAATGGCCAGGGACAAACAGACTGCAGCTGACCAGCAGCTGCTGCAGAGCCTGGAGGCAGGCATAGCTCAACACAGCAACAACAACAGAAGGACCATAGTGCACGCCTTTGTGTGGATTACTATCCCTTGAATTAATGGACTATTAAAGATGCCTATCCACTGCCATGTATTCAGGATACCCCGGACACTCTTTCTTCCGTTAGGTGCTTCAGCACATTGGATTCAACAACCAGATACTTACAGGTGGAAATGACCCCCAGAGCTTGCAAGGCCGCCGCTTTCTGTACCCAGAATGAGCTTTTTGAGTGGAAAGTGGTGGCTTTGAGACTCTGCAGTGTGCCTGCCACATTCCAGCAGCTCATGGATCATGTTCTGGATGGACTGCAGTGGGAGATAAGCTAAGTGTATCTCAACGACATCATAGTCCTGGAGCGGGACTTCATGCAAATATTAGAGTGGCTTGGCCAGGTGTTCACCGGACTGCGTGGAGCTAACCTAAAGTTGAAACCATCCAAGTGCTACTTGTTCTAAGACAAAAGAAGCTCAGTTTTTTTATAATCTGTGTAATTACAGGTTTCCTCAGTATTGTTATTACTATTATTAAACCTTCTGTTGTCTCCTTCACAAACACTCTCACCCTTTTTGTCCCAGCGCTCGTAACTTCAGAAGTACAGGAGAAAACCACATAAAGACTTTAGGGGTGAAAAACATATTTGAGGTCTATTATAAACATTAAACAAATCAATTTTACAACTCTGAGCATCAGTATGATTGGATATATCACAATCTCAACAGCAAAACTACACCAGTTTAATGTCTATAACATAGAGTGTTGGTGCCCCGGATGTGTCTGTTTTCTGTTTATTCACTGGTGAAACCTTTGAAAAGAGCACCAAGCTCATGTTCTTACCACGATTTCTTGTAGATTTTTGTTAATGTTTTATATAAAAGCTTTTAGGATTCACATCTAAATCAAGTTTGGAGCATGAAGCGCTTGTTTGAGAGTCTTTTAAATTCTGCTCTGATAGTGCTCAGTTCCTGTCCTGTCAGCTTGTTTCCATCGTCACTATCTTTTCTACGGGGGTCAGGAAAACAATCATACAGAAATCACTGTGGTTTTAATTCCTTGAGTAAATAGAATCTCAAATTTTACCTTCTACCTCTGTCAAAATCTGCCAGTATGCAAACATTAGAGAAGATGTTAAGTCAGACACAGCACTATGCAATGAGCAAGTATTTTATTTTCAAATGAGACAAGTGATGGTGAACAAATTAAACATGAAGCGAAAAACTGTATCAGTGTAAAGACAAAGAAATGAAAAAATAAAAATGGAAAATGGTCGGCTTAAAATATGGCTAAAGGTTTATAATTTTATGTGAAATTTTTGTATAAATGTTTTGTGTATTTTAATAAAAAATCAGCAAATGTACACAAACATCAGTTTGATTTTGCAGATTTGTTTTACATTATATTAATACATGTAAGAGAAGGAAGCATTCTGATGAAGTCATCAGACAGTGCCAAATAAAAGTATTTAGTTTTCTCTTTTTATTGCTTTTCAGTATTGAATCACTGGTTTTTGACAATAATTTACAAAAAAAAGATTTGTCTGTGTCAAAGTAACGTCAATGAATTAAAAATACAAATTATAAAATAAGTGAATGCATAAATATTCAGTAGATGCATCTTCGGCTGCAATTATAGCACGAAACCTGTCCAGACAGATCTCAATCAGCCTCGCACATCTGGACACTGTAATTTTATTTCATTCTTTCCAAAATTGCTCGAACTCTTTCAGGTTACACCGGGATCATGAGTGAATGGTTCTTTTCAAGTTTAGTCAAAAAATCTCAGTTGGATCGAGGTCTGGACTCAATAATGTTGAAATGATTTACAAATTAGCATTAAGGTTATCCAATATGAAACATTATAATACTTTCTCAGAATTGAAATACAAATCCCAGGGCGACTTAAGCTTAAGAGGCTTTCTCACAGTGCATCAGAGAAAAAAGGAACATTACCACAAACTGGCACATTCAGCGTGTTGTTAATTCCTTGCAAAAGTCCTGACATCAGTGTAGACCGTCTCTTCTTGTGGCCTTTTTGCATTTCTTCTCTCAGCTTTTTTCTTGTTGAAGGTTGGTGCAGAATAAACCAATGAGTCCTCGTTTCTCTGAGGAAAAATATGACATGTTTAAGCTGGCAGATAGTAATTATATAATGTAGGGTTATTTCTAATCTTTTCTTTTAATACTGTACCTGCGGTCTTTCCTGATGACCACTGGCTGCTGCAACATCTGCTTGCAAAGATTTATGATGAAAGATGGTGTTGATTAAATTACACAAGTAAATAAAGCAAAAACACAGAGCAAGCTTTGGAAACACACTTTGAGAAAGACTGATGTACAGGAAACTTATATTACCGTTGCTGAAATCACAAGTTTTCTTCTTGATGGTATAAATGAGAAAGACTATAACGATCAGACTTGTAACCAGAGCAGCAGATAGCAGAAAGAGAACTGTATTGGCTTTGTCCAAATCCCACATGTTGACTGCTGAAAAATAAGAAGATACAATCATGAATATTTTGGAAAGATCACACATTTTGTGTTTCATGACATCAATAAATTCTACCAGATTCTGAATGAAAAAAGGCAAATATTCTTATTTAACAACAGTACATAAAGAAATGTCCTTTGGTTACCTTTAATGTCCACATTTGTTCCATTTCCAAACAGTATCTGTCCACATGTGGCCACAGCACAGTAGTAAGTCCCAGCATCAGAGGAGGTGACGGTCTGGGAGAAGTTGTAGACACATTTGTGAGGAGATGGAGTCTCAGGATTTGTCTCACATTCATCTTGATTGTTTCCATGAGCATAGATTAAACGGGGATGAGATTCATCCGATCCAGCTCTGAACCAGAACACACTGTGTTGTTGTGGACATGTTTTCTTCTCAGAGTCAGAGAGGACTGAACACTGCAGAGTCACTGGGTCTTCTGGATGTTCTGGATCAGATGGAGGGACTTGAATGATGTCAGTGAAATCTGGTTCTGGTCCTTAGAAATGTAAAAGAGAAAAAAAAAACAACAAGTTTGAGTCACTTTATTAAGAAAAACAATTGACAATATAGATTTATAGTCAAATAAAGAAAATTATTTACCTTCAATTCTCAGGAATGTTGCGTTCATAAATTCCATGTCGATGTCGTTGACTTTTAAACAGTAGTAAAAACCGGAGTCACTTAGCTGAGTTCCATGAATATGCAGAATAAAAGCTCCAGGCTCTTGTTTTGTTGTAATGCGAGGAGTTTCATTGACACCATCATAATCAAAAGTATATGTTCCTCCCAAGAGTTCAGGCCATTTTCCAGAAACAAGTCTGATCCAGTACAAGCTTTCTTTATGCAAAGATCTCTGGCGAGTGCATGTTAGAGTCACATTTTGTCCGACACCAACAATCTTTGTGACAAAGTTATGATCATCGGTGCTGCCTGAAAAAACAAATAAAAAGAAAGAAAAAGACTCATTAATGACAACAGACACAATCATATATTTAAAATCATGTTTAGATCACAGCGATTGATTTCTATATTTCATCTGCTGGATTAAAGAACATGGCAATATTTATCTCATATTACTTCATATATATGTGCAGTTAGTGTGACCTCTGTAAATATACTTACGCCCCACTCTGAGCATCAGCAGGAAATAAAACAGGACCAGCATTTTGTGATGAATCCACTGGTGACTGCATTAAAATTGAAGCAGACGATAAGATGACTTGCCTTAATGTAATCGCATGAAGTGGGAGGGAACAGTTTCAGAGCGATCTGATTGGCTTATCGTCTTGTTGGCATTTCACTGTATTACCACAGTGGAAATAATACAGAACATCTTTCCAACTTAAACACACGAAACAACACCAGCAGGAAGCTTTTGTTTCATGTTACTGTAACAAAATAAACAGAAGAAACAAACTAAAGTAACATCAAGCGCTCTTGTTCACACCATTTCCTTTGTGTTGTCACAAACACCCGTCATACACACATTATCTAGTCTGACACATTATTGTAGTCTGTGGCCATCATATTTAAAGAATTTAATTCAACACAAGAGCTAAAAGAAGAGACTACATATCGTAACACAATACATTTTTGTATCTTGTCCTCATTAGTGTTTTACTTCTGCAGTATTTATGGCAGTTAGAAAAAGAGTGGTATCATTTTTTGGTGCGAAATTTCCTCCCCATTAAAATCAAACCGTTAAGCAGCTTAAACTACTTTCTGAAGGTCAGAGTAAGATTGTAACTTTAAATGACCTGTTAATGGTTAAAAGGCAACTACAGGAAATCAGCATTTCCAAAAATTTGGCGGACTTGCAAAAGAGAGATCTTCAAAAGAATGATCCAAAGTGAAACAGCAAAGAGCCTGTTTTTGAATCCATAATATTCAGGGTTCCTTGTTTTTGGAGATTTAAACACACGACAGCCTCCATTCCTCAAATAATTCAGAAGCATTTTATCAGAGCTGCCCTGACTAGAATACTGTATGCAAGTGTCTTTTAAACCTGACATATCCAGTGTGAAGACCTCGAATGAATCTGTTGTTTCTAAATTTGCTTCATTCTTATATGAATGAAGCAAAGCTAATCTGTAAAATGGAAGGCAAAATGAACTTCTTTAACCTGTTGTTTCTAAGCCCACAGATGGATGTTGATCCCCAGGACATATAAAACTTGCTAAATAATTTGATTCCAACAGGTCAATGATACCACAATATTTACATCATCTATTTGAGTGAATTTAAAAAAAAAGACATTTCCAACCCTTCACCACAATAACACATAAAGATAAAGGAGCCATTTTAAATGTTGCGTGGATCAACCAGTTCAGAAGCTCCACATCATCAGAGATGACCCGCCCACTCTGCTGTCAGTCACTTGAGCAGGAAGATCACAGCAGACAGAGTTGGGCAGGTGGTTGTGGTCTCAGCCTCCATCCTCTACACTGCTTCATCTCTGTTCAGTTAGAAAGAGAAACACATTCACACTGAAGAGATCTAAAGTTTCTGACTCACCAGATCACATGTGCTGATGTGAGAGGGAGGACTTATGTGAACCTGTGTCAAAACTTAAAATAAACCAGTGAAGACTTGAACTGTAAAACTGATTGTGAGGCAACATGAGAGACTTTGCCAAGAATATGTTCATTGAAACAGATGCTTTTGGTTGAAGTAAAATGATAAAATTTCAAAGCCAACTAACTTGAAGAAATCCTGTGCAGCTTCACTACAACAAGACAGAACACATGACAACAAACTGCCATTCAGGTCAACAGCAGAGACTCTGGCATAAAAACAATACCAAAGTAGAGTGGAGGTTTCTGGAACAACTTTCACCAACTTACAAAAAGCAGAGAAGCAGAGAAGACGTTAAGACCACAGCAACATTTGTCAGACTGGAACATTTCGGTTTGTGGCTTTTATCAGGTTCAACATATTGTTGACCACAAGGTAAAACATGTTAGTCTGGTATGAAGTTTTTAACACAAAGTAGCATCAAACCACAACATCCCTGGTTCAACTTCAGCTGTGGACCTGAGTCACATGTCACACCTCCCTCTCTAATCCCATGTTGTCTGTTCACCGTTCACTGTCCGATAAAGGCAACAATACCAAAACATGATCCACAAAAGCTGTTGTTAACAATACTAATGCGGCTGCAACATAAAGATCATCCTACAGTCAAAACAGTTAGTTCCCTAAGTTGTGGATTTCTGATACAAAGCTGTGTCCAGTCAGTTTAAACAAAATACACATGAAGTTACACATTCAGGAGGGTGGACACAGGAAAAATAATGACAATAAAATGCCCCAAAAAGGTACATTTAATTTGTGTCCTTTGTTGTACTTTATGGCTTCTCTTTGTGTGCACAGCACTGTTCACACCTGAAACACAGAGACACAGACAAACACAAATTCAGTCACCACTGACAAACAAATGATGCATGGAAACTTTAGCACTGCTGTGGTTGGTCCTCTAAAGGTGTGAATACAAAGGGGCTGTTCTTCCTTCTTCACTCGGCTTTAATGTCAGGAAGTTGGTCTTGCATTGTTGCATATCTATTTTAAAAGTGCAATTTCATGAAGTTATATCTTACAAAATGTTGTCATGATTATTGTAAAATCATAACTTACAGGAGAATTTAAAAGCTATAAGAGAGATGGACACAAAAACCTTCTCAGTCAGGCTGTCCTGACTGTTTTCATCACATTGTCTGTGGTTTAGAGTTTTTCACTGGTACTGGCTGAATGATGAGGGGAGGTGTGAGCAAGGTTCACTTGTCCTTCTTTTTTTTTAACAAGAGCAGAGCTTTGAAAATGTGACTGACTGTTGATTTGACAGTGATGATGAGCTCTGTTCCAGTTTGCATCACTTTGCTCGGTGTTGGACTGGTAGTCTGTTCAAAGTAAGGGTTATGAATGAAGAAGTATGCATTCAAATTAAATGGTAAATGGTCTGCACTTATATATCGCTTTATCCTACCTTAGTGGTATCCATAGTGCTTTACACTGTGTTTCACATTCACCCATTCACACACAAGGCGCGAATCTACCATTGGAAGCAACTTCGGGTTCAATGTCTTGCCCAAGGACACTTCGGCATGCGGAGGGGCCAGGGATCGAACCGCCAACCTTGCGATAAGTGGACAACCAGCTCTACCACCTGAGCCAAAACTGCCCATGATTAAATTAAAACAAAAATGAACTATAAACTGTTAGCTTACATATGCATATGATTGTAGATGCTTTCTGTTTCAAAACACAAGAAAGATTTTGTTGAATTTTAAATAGGAAGCAAATAAAACTAAAACAATCATTTCATTTCGTTAAGCTAAAATTCTGCAGCTGAGGCCTTTTGTAGCTCCTCTTTCACTTCACATCCGCTTATAAACAGTTTCAGTGGTTGGTCAAAGGGCGGAGAAATGGCTCACCACAGCTTTTCTCTGTCAGTGTAGCTGCTGCATGTCGTTCTGCTTGTTGTTCTCATGACAGACATGCAGAAAGCCTTTACAAAGTGCTGTGAGACCAGGAAGATAAAGGGCCGTCTCATTGAAGTAAACATCTTTACTGAAATAAGAAGAATCCCTCAAGTAATAATCAAGATTTTTTACCTTGTAGACATGTCCAGATGGTGTTTTTTCAAGCTAGACGGACTGGTACATAGTGAACTTCACCCTGTGGCTCTGCTCCGTCTTCACCACAACGGTCAGCTATAATGCCTGCATTACTACTGATGCTACACCAAGCTGCCTGTCCATCTCATGCTCCAGTTTCCTGTCTTTCATGAAGAAGCTCCCAAGATACTTGAACTCCTTCACTTGGGGCAGCACCTACCCCAAAGCCAGAGGGAGCAGTGCACCAGTTTCCGGGGGAGAGCCATGGCCTCAGACTTAAATGTACTGACTTGCATCCCAGCCATGTTACACTCCGCTGCAAACCACAGCGTGGTGAAGGTCATGGTCTGATGAAGCCAACAGAACTACGTCGTCTACAAATACTACAGATGGTCCTGAGGTCCTCAAACCAGACACCCTCCTCACTCTGGCTGCACTTTGAGGTCCTGTCCATGAATAACACAATCAGGATTGGAGATGAGGGGCAGCAACACCCACAGGAAACATGTTGGACTTTGTGCTGAGAGTGTATATACAGCTCTCACTTTGGTTGGAAGAGCTTTTGAATGGTTGGTAACAATAGCCCTGTTACCCCATACTCATACAATACCTCCCACCCTCAAGGAACACAGTCATAAGTCTTCTCCAAAATCCACAAAAGACATCAGGATTGGCTGGTCAAACCCCCATGACCCTCCCTAACAGCTCTGCAAGGGTAAATAGCACGTCCACTGTTCCAGGGCCAGGACATAATCCACACTGCTCCTAATCAATCCGAGGTTCAACAAGCAGCCTCAGCCTCCTTTCCAGCTCCCTGAAAACCTTCCGAGGGAGGCTGAGTAGTATGATACCCTGATAAGTGGTCCACACCCACCAGTCCCCCTTCTTAAGAATAGGAACCACTACCCCAGTCTGCCATTCCACAGGCAGTGTCCCTGATTACCACTGGACCCTCTACAGACGTCTCAGCCAAAACAGTCCAGCAACGTCCATAGCAGCAAATCTTGTGCACACCTGTTGCCTTACCACAGAGGAGTTCCTTGATCAGCCTCCCCTAAGTCTTCAAGTCTTTGCCTCCTCAGTAGAGGATGTGTTACCTGGGGGAGGAGCTTTTTCAGCTGCCCGGCAATATTTCCAGGCAGGGCCAGTACTTCTCCCGCCTGGCTGTACATCCTTCACATTGGTGTCCACCAGCAGGCCATGACAGACACCTGTAATCTTCTGGCCAAGGCTCCCAACAGCTGCCTCTGCAATGGAGGCTAAAAAAATGGCCCACTCAAATTCCATGTCCACAACCTCCCCCGGGATGCAGGAGAAACTCTTCTGGAGGTAGGAGAACCTACGGACAGGAGCCTTCGCCGGACGTTCCCAGTTCACCCTCACTATACATTTGGGTTTACCAGGTCTGTCTGGCAGACTTCCCCATCATTGGCTCCAACTTACCACCAGGTGATGTATAGTTGATAGGTTTGTTCCTCTTGCCACCCAAGTGTCCAAGACATATGTCCATGGGTCTGATAACATGACAGCGAAGTCGATCATTGACCTTTGGCCTACGTTGTTCTGGTACCAGGTATACTTATGAAACACCTCATGCTTGAACATGATGTTCATTGAGGCCAATCCGTGACTAGCACAGAAATCCAATAACAGAACACCACTCAGGTTTGGTTTATGCAGACACTTCTTCTCAATCACCCCCCTCCAGGTTTCTCCATCATTGCCCACTAGAACGTGCCCGCTCCTGTCCATCACCACCAGGCGGCAGCGCCATGTTGCCATTTCAGGCTTTACCTGATTGAGTCCCACAGGGCAAGGCCCAGCCTCTGTCCACACATTGGCAAGCTCCCCTCATGGGCTCTGGCTCCAGGAGGGGACCCCTGTCTCCCTTTTCCGGGCGAGGTGGCATCTTTCCTTTTATTTGATGTAATTGGGTTTTTATGAATCGCTCTTTCTCTGGTCCTTCTCCCAGGACCATTGTGGCTCCCATATAAGGTGGTGATTCTTTAAGGGGCATTTCATAACTTGTTTTCACAATAATTGTTTGCACTGATAAAGATACAAAGCTGTTTCTCATTGACAAAATCCACATTTATGAGTGATTTTCCTCTCTGTGTCTCTCACAATCAGTCTTACCTTTGAGTTCTCCACATCTCATGACTCTTGTTGTGGGCTTGGTCACGTTTCCTCCCACTTTGTCCCTGCAACTTTTCCTTAAACCTGCATTTTGCATACCATGAAACTCTGTTCATAGTACTACCTGAGGACTTACAGTAATTTGTAATAATTGTGAATGTTGTTTGTGATTTTAAACCCATGTGAATCTGCCATGTCTGTAATTGGTCTGACACACCAAAAAGGTCCCATGATAATATCCGTTTTGTGCAAATCAGCATCTCATTGATTTGTTGTGGGACATTTATACATAGTTTTTGCAAGGTTTATTGTTTTTTCTGATGTCAGTCATCGTAGCACATACGAAGGAAATACTTTGCCGTCTTCCAGCAGGCTGAGCCATTATTTTGTGGCAACCTACTGATATCATATCTGAAGATATTTTCAAAGGTCTTTAGCTCATAGTAATCCCGTGAAAGTAGGGCTTAGGTACTGATTTGGAAATCTAAATTGTCCAAATACTTTCTTTGAAATAACATTTTTCTTTGTTAAAACAAATCATATTGACAATCAGTTTCAGTTTCATACACACAATGACAACAAGAATAAACTTTTTATACATTTTATTACAGCAATATAGTCGTTGTCTCCAAACAAGATTTATGGATGATGATACACAAAATTTAATTTCAGAAATGCACCTTGGTTACTGATACACAACAGAATGACCACCAGTAGTAATACCCTGAGTTTCAGGATTTCTCTGTTGGCATTTTGACTTTAATGGAAGGTTGTGATGAAGATCGACAAGAAACGTGGGGAAAAGAACAGAGAAATCATAACAAGAACTCTGCTGCTGACGGCATTTTCGCACGTTCTTTGTGCATTAAACTCTTGATGCCCCAATAAAAACTAGATTTGTTATTTCCACAAGTATCTGTATTCACCTTCCAGAATTAGAAACAACACAGTTCACACATTCCTGCTTTAAAAAATGATTACTTTGCCTTTTTAAAAGTACTTATTAAAGCATTCAGTTGTTTGGGTTTCATTACAGACAGAAGTGAGATGAAATGAACAGGAGTGATGCAAAAAACGTTCTCGGCCAAACTTGAAACTAAGAAGATTTCAGCTTCTGGTCGGTCCTGTTTCACAGTGTTTGGATAAAAAAGATGCATCTAAATACATTCAAACATGAGGACACAACTTGTTCACAAAATGGAACTGATACACAGTATTACAGCGAAGACAAAGCCCTTTAGCAGTAAACCAGGGGTGTCAAACTCAAATACACAGCGGGCCAAATCTGAAAACCTGGACATAGTCGCGGGCCAACATTATATTATTATTATTATAATGTGTATATATATATATATATATATATATGTGTGTGTGTGTGTATATATATATATATATATGTATTATAATTATCAACATTATTATATTGATATATTGATATAATATATGTAAATAAAACTAGCCTTTACAGCAGCTTCACTTTGTGATCTGGCTTTTTTGAACATAGTCTGTTGTGAAACCAAACTTCTTTTCATCTCCTTTACTTTCTGGCTGCTTTAACTCATGTCCAGGTCCTTGTACTTGTCCTGGTGTTTCATAGTGTCGTCTAATGTTGTTCTCCGTGGTTATATCCACGTTGGCTCCACATACTAGACGGGGTTGGTCTGAATAGCAATAGGTGAGCTCCGGATATTCTGGTTCAGTTACTGACAAATATCTGAATATTTGGGTCGTGCGGCCGCGGTGGCCGGGACCGGGGGTGGCTGCGAGGGCGAAGGGGAAGTGTGTTCGTCGGAATCCGACGGCATTAGCGCGGATATCTCCTGCTGGCGGTGGCACAGTAGCAGTGTCCTGGTGTGCCGCTGGTGCAGATGCTAAGTCAGGTGGCGGCGGAGGGGTGGAGGTGGTTGGGTCAGTAGTAGCGTGCGGTTGCTATGACTACTGTCAACAGAGGAGAGGGTGTTTATGGGTCCTGTCCTGATTGACGCCATATGTCTCTGATTGACGCGCCGATACAGAGCAGAGCATTCTGGGATTTGTAGTATTAGCGATACATGCGCTGTATAATACCGGCGGGCCAGCTTTAGTAGTCATCTGGTATTACCTCGCGGACCAAATATAATTACACTGCGGGCCAAATTTGGCCCGCGGGCCTGAGTTTGACACCTATGCAGTAAACAAACAACACTACATTATTCAGTACAAACATCTGTTAATTCAGTAATCCAGTCCAAAAGCCTTGACAGCAGAGTAGATCCTCTGTCTCTCCACTGCTTTGTCCCCCTTCATGGCACCGCTGTCAGCCTTTATTATGGTAAAAGTGACAGCAGAGTAAATCCATGTGTCCAAATCCTTCTGAGAAATCATCTGAAAAAATAAAAACAATGTCAACACCTTAATAACTTTAATTAGGTGTTTTCTTGTTAAAGTCAGTGAAGAATAAATGAATGAGTCAAGGTTCCTCTGAGGAAAAATATGACGTCTTTTTAATATATAAAATTTGAGCTGGCAGAGGGTGTTTACATAATATAGGGTTATTTCTAATCTTTTCTTTTAATACTGTACCTGTGGTCTTTCCTGATGACCACTGGCTGCTGCAACATCTGTTTGCAAAGATTTATGAAAAAAGATGGTGTTGATTAAATTACACAAGTAAATAAAGCAAAAACTCATAGCAAACTTTGGAAAAACACTTGGAGATACACTGATGTACAGGAAACTTGTATTACCGGTGCTGAAATCACAAGTGTTCGTCTTGATGGTACAAATGAGAAAGACTATAACGATCAGACTTGTAACCAGAGCAGCAGATACCACAAAGAGAACTGTATTGGCTTTGTCCAAATCCCACATGTTGAGTGCTGAAAAAATACGAAGATACAATCATAAATATTTTGGAAAGATTACACATTTTGTGTTTCATGACATCAATAAATTCTACCAGATTCTGAATGAAAAAAGGCTAATATTCTTATTTAACAACAGTACATAAAGAAATGTCCTTTGGTTACCTTTAATGTCCAAATTTGTTCCATTTCCAAACAGTATCTGTCCACATGTGGCCACAGCACAGTAGTAAGTCCCAGCATCAGAGGAGGTGACGGTCTGGGAGAAGTTGTAGACACATTTGTGAGGAGATGGAGTCTCAGGATTCGTCTCACATTCATCTTGACTGTTTCCATGAGCATAGATTAAATGGGGCTGAGATTCATCCGATCCAACTCTGAACCAGAACACCCTGTGTTGTTCTGGACATGGTTTGTTCTCAGAGTCAGAGAGGACTGAACACTGCAGAGTCACTGGGTCTCCTGGATGTTCTGGATCAGATGGAGGGACTTGAATGATGTCAGTGAAATCTGGTTCTGGTCCTTAGAAATGTAAAAAAGAAAAAAAAAACAAGTTTGAGTCACTTTATTAAGAAAAAAAAATTGACAATATAGATGTATAGTCAAATAAAGAAAATTATTTACCTTCAATTCTCAGGAATGTTGCGTTCATAAATTTCATGTCGATGTCGTTGACTTTTAAACAGTAGTAAAAACCGGAGTCACTTAGCTGAGTTTCATGAATATGCAGAATAAAAGCTCCAGGCTCTTGTTTTGCTGTAATGCGAGGAGTCTTATTAACACCATCATAATCAAAAGTATATGTTCCTCCCAAGAATTCAAGTCTGATCCAGTACAAGCTTTCTTCATGCAAAGATCTCTGGCGAGTGCATGTGAGAGTCACATTTTGTCCGACACCAACAATCTTGGTGACAAAGTTATGATCATCGGTGCTGCCTGGAAAAACAAATAAAAAGAAAGAAAAAGACTCATTAATGACAACAGAAACAATCATATATTTAAAATCATGTTTAGATCACAGCGATTGATTTCTATATTTCATCTGCTGGATTAAAGAACATGACAATACTTATCTTATAGTACTTCATATATATGTGCAGTTAGTGTGACCTCTGTAAATATACTTACGCCCCACTCTGAGCATCAGCAGGAAATAAAACAGGACCAGCATTTTGTGATGAATCCACTGGTGACTGCATTAAAATTGAAGCAGACGACAAGATGACTTGCCTTAATGTAATCGCATGAAGTGGGAGGGAACAGTTTCAGAGCGATCTGATTGGCTTCTCGTCTTGTTGGCATTTCACTGTATTACCACAGTGGAAATAATACCAAACATCTTTCCAACTTAAACACACGAAACAACACCAGCAGGAAGCTTTTGTTCATGTTACTGTAACAAAATAAACAGAAGAAACAAATTAAAGTAACATCAAGCGCTCTTGTTCACACCATTTCCTTTGTGTTGTCACAAACACCCATCATACACATATTATCCAGCCTGACACATTTTTGTAATCTGTGGCCATCATATTTAAAGAATTTAATTCAACACAAGAGCTTAAAGAAGAGACTACATGACATAACACTACACATTTTTGTATCTTTTCCTCATTAGTGTTTTACTTCTGCAGTATTTATGGCAGTTAGAAAAAGAGTGGTTTCATTTTTTGGTGCGAAATTTCCTCGCCGTTTAAATCAAACCATTAAGCAGCTTAAACTACTTTCTGAAGGTCAGACGAAGATTGTAATTTTAAATTACCTGTTAATGGTTAAAAGGCAACTACAGCAATTTACATATATGCTCTACAAAAAAATTGGGGGCTTGGAAAAGAGAGATCTTCAAAAGAAAGATCTAAAGTGAAGCAGCAAAGAGTTTGTTTTCGAATCCATAATATTCGGGGTTCCTTATTTTTGGAGATTTAAACACACGACAGCCTCCATTCCTCAAATAATTCAGAAGCACTTTATCAGAGCTGCCCTGACTAGAATACTGTATGCAAGTGTCTTTTAAACGTGACATATCCAGTGTGAAGTCCTCGAATAAATCTGTTGTTTCTAAATTTGCTTCATTCGTATATGAATGAAGCAAAGCTAATCTGTAAAGCGGAAGGCAAAATGAACTTCTTTAACCTGTTGTTTCTAAGCCCACAAATGGATGCTGATCCCCAGGACATATAACACCTGCAAAATAATTTGATTCCAACAGGTCAATGATACCACAATATTTACATCATCTATTTGAGTGAATTTAAAAAAAAAGACATTTCCACCTTTCACCACAATAACACATAAAGATAACGGAGCCATTTTAAATGTTGCGTGGATCAACCAGTTCAGAAGCTCCACATCATCAGAGATGACCCGCCCACTCTGCTGTCAGTCACTTGAACAGGAAGATCACAGCAGACAGAGTTGGGCAGGTGGTTGTGGTCTCAGCCTCCATCCTCTGCACTGCTTCATCTCTGTTCAGTTAGAACGAGAAACACATTCACACTGAAGAGATCTAAAGTTTCTGACTCACCAGATCACATGTGTTGATGTGAGAGGGAGGACTTATGTGAAACTGTATCAAAACTTAAAATAAACCAGTGAAGACTTGAACTGTAAAACTGATTGTGAGGCAGCATGAGAGACTTTGCCAAGAATATGTTCAATGAAACAGATGCTTTTGGTTGAAGTAAAATGATAAAATTACTAAACCAACTACCTTGAAGAAATCCTGTACAGCTTCACTGCTACAAGACAGAACACATGACAACAAACTGCCATTAAGGTCAACAGCAGAGACTCTGGCATAAAAACAATACCAAAGTAGAGCGGAGGTTTCTGGAACAACTTTCACCAACTTACAAAAAGCAGAGAAGACGTTAAGACCACAGCAACATTTGTCAGACTGGAACATTTTGGTTTGTGGCTTTTATCAGGTTCAACATATTGTTGACCACAAGGTAAAACATGTTAGTCTGGTATGAAGTTTTTAACACAAAGTAGCATCAAACCACAACATCCCTGGTTCAGCTTCAGCTGTGGACCTGCCTCACATGTCACACCTCCCTCTCTAATCCCATGTTGTCAGTTCACCGTTCACTGTCCAATAAAGGCAACAATACCAAAACATGATCCACAAAAGCTGTTAATACTACAAATACAGCTGCAACATAAAGATTGTCCTACAGTCAAAACAGTTAGGTCCCTAAGTTGTGGAATTCTGATACAAAGCTTTGTCCAGTCAGTGTAAACAAAATACACATGCAGTTACACAGTCAGGAGGGTGGAAACAGGAAAAGTAATGACAATAAAATGCCCCAAAAAGGTACATTTAATTTGTGTCCTTTGTTGTACTTTATGGCTTCTCTTTGTGTGCACAGCACTGTTCACACCTGAAACACAGAGACACAGACAAACACAAATTCAGTCACCACTGACAAACAAATGATGCTTGGAAACTTTAGCACTGCTGTGGTTGGTCCTCTAAAGGTGTGAATACAAAGGGGCTGTTCTTCCTGTTTCACTCGGCTTTAATGTCAGGAAGTTGGTCTTGCATTGTTGTATATCTCTTTTAAAAGTGCAATTTCATTAAGTTTTATTTTACAAAATGTTGTTATGATTATTGTAGAATCATAACTTACAGGAGAATTTAAAAGCTATAAGAGAGATGGACACAAAAACCTTCTCAGTCAGGCTGTCCTGACTGTTTTCATCACATTTGTCTGTGGTTTAGAGTTTTTCACTGGTACTGGCTGAATGGTGAGGGGAGGTGCAAATAAGGTTCACTTGTCCCACCCTGATTCTTTTTTAACAAGAGCAGAGCTTTTAAATGTGACTGACTGTTGATTTGACAGTGATGATGAGCTCTGTTCCAGTTTGCATCACTTTGCTCGGTGTTGGACTGGTAGTCTGTTCAAAGTAAGGGTTAATGAATCAAGAAGTATGCATTCAAATTAAATGGTTAGTGGTCTCCACTTTTATAACGCTTTATCCTACCTTAGTGGTATCCACAGTGCCTTACAATGTGTTTCACATTCACCCATTCACACACAAGGCGCTAATCTACCATTGGGAGCAACTTCAGGTTCAATGTCTTGCCCAAGGACACTTCGGCATGCGGAGGGGCCAGGGATTGAACCACCAACCTTGCGATCAGTGGACAACCAGCTCTACCATCTGAGCCACAGCCGGCCATGATTAAATTAAAACAAAAAAGAACTATAAACTGTTAGCTTACAGATGCATATGGTTGTAGATGCTTTCTGTTTAAAAACACAAGAAAGATATCATTTGTATTTAAATAAGAAGCAAGTAAAATTAAAACAATAATTTCATTTTGTTAAGATAAATTCTGCAGCTGAGGCCTTTTGTAGCTCCTCTTTCACTTCACATCCGTTTATAAACAGTTTCAGTGGTTGGTCAAAGGGCGGAGAAATGGCTCACCACAGCTTTTCTCTGTCAGTGTAGCTGCTGCATGTCGTTCTGCTTGTTGTTTTCATGACAGACATGCAGAAAGCCTTTACAAAGTGCTGTGAGACCAGGAAGGTAATGGGCCATCTCATTTAAGTAAACATCTTTACTGAAATATGAAGAATCCCTCAAGTAATAATCAAGATTTTTTACCTTGTAGACATGTCCAGATGGTGTTTTTTCAAGCTAGAACACATTTTATGAGGGAAATAATCTTTAAACTCATAGCTCTCATAAACATGAATTCAGACTGTCAAGATTTCATAGACAGATATGAGTTTTTCGGGGTTTCGTCAATGACCAGAAGTTTAATAAAAACACTTTAATAATGCCTGAAGCATAAACTGCTCCCTAGACATTTCTACAAGGCACACTTTTGTCTACAGTTGTGGCTGCTTGTGGTGGACAAACACACTGAAGTTCATTGGTAAACCTGTTACCTGTCTGTTCTTCTCTCTCCATCACTTTGTGTCTCCATTATACATAGAAGAAATATTGGCCACAGCTAAAGCAATACAAAAGATCTTTCTCACAACAGACATTCAGACTCACAAAGCATTGGTGTAACTGGTAACATTGGGAAGAGGCTGTATTCCAAGCTTCCTCTGAATGTCCAAGCCCCATGCCCTATCCCTAAGGCTGAGTCCAGTCACCCTATGGAGAAAACTCATTTTGGCTGTTTGTAACCACAATCATAATCTTTTGGTCACTACCCAGAGCTCATGACCATAGATGAGGCATGAAATTCAGACGGACTGGTAAAAAGGGAACTTCACCCCGCAGCTCTGCTCCCTCTTCAGCACAACAGTCCAGTATAATGCCTGCATTACTACTGATGCTACACCAAGCTGCCTGTCCATCTCATGCTCTAATTTCGTGTGACTCAGGAAGAAGATCCCGAGATACTTGAACTCATTAACCTGGGGCAGCACCTACCCCAAATCCAGAGGGACCAGTCCACCATTTTCCATAAATAGCACAATCAGGATTGGAGACAAGGGGCAGCAACACCCACAGGAAACGTGTTGGACTTTGTGCTGAGAGTGTATATACAGCTCTCACTTTGGCTGGAAGAGCTTTTGAATGGTTGGTGACAATAGCCCTGTTACCCCATACTCACACAATACTTCCCACCCTCAAGGAACACAAAGTCATCTCCAAAATCCACAAAAGACGTAAGGATTGACTGGCCAAACTCCCATGACCCTCCCTATCAGCCATGCAAGGGTAAAAAGAATGTCCACTGTTCCAGGGCCAGGACATAATCCACATTGCTCCTAATAAATCTGACATTCGAAAATCAGACCAGAAATTCCAACTCCCTGGAGAAGACCTTCAGAGGGAGGCTGAGTAGTATGATAACCAGATAATTGGTGCACACCCTCCAGTCCTCCTTTTAAAAAGTGGGAACCACTACCCCAGTCTGCCATTCTACAGGCACTGTCCCCATTGGACCCTATACAGACGTCTCAGCCAAGGCAGTCCAACAGTGTCCATAGCAGCTAATCTTGTGCTCACCTGTTGCTTTACCACAGAGGAGTCTCTTGACCACCTCATCGACCTCTAACACAGATATGGGCGAAGCTTCCCCTATGTCTTCAGGCTTTGCCTCCTCAACAGAGGACGTGTTGCCAGGGGTGAAGGAGCTCTTAAAACTGCCCAGCAATATCCCCAGCCAGGGTCAGCACTTCTCCCCCCGGCTGTTCATCCTTCACATTGGCATCCACCAGCAGGCCATGACAGACCCCTGTAATCTTGTGGCCACAGCTCCATGTGTACATAGAAGACATACTGGCCACAGCTAAAAAGTTTGAAAAGATCTTCGTCACAGCAGACATTCAGACTTACAAAACACTGGCCTCTACAATGGAGGTTATGAACATGGCCTGCTCAAATTTCATGTCCACAACTTCCCCCGGGATAAAGGAGAAACTTTTCTGGAGGTAGGAGACCCTATTGACAGGGGCCTCCACCAGATGGTCCCAGTTCACCCTCACTACACATTTGGGTTTACCAGGTCTGTCTGACAGACTTCCCCATCATCGGCTCCAACTTATCACCAGGTGATGATTAGTTGATAGGTTTGTTCCTCTTGCCACCCAAGTGTCCAAGACATATGGCCATGGGTCTGGTAACATGACAGCAAAGTGTCAAAGTACAAAGTATTGTTTTTTCTGACATCAGTCATCATAGAACATGTGAAGGAAATATTTTGCTTTCTTCCAGCAGGCTGAGCCGTTATTATGTGGAAGCTTACTGATATATCTGAACATACTGTCAGTAAATTCGAGCAAAACACAGATTTGTCTTTTCTCCTGTCAACGAGCCGCATGAATTGTAGACATGGGAGATCACTTCTGTATCACAAGGTCTGTAGCTGATAGCAGTGCAGTGCAAGTAGGGCTTAGGTGTTGATTTTGAAATCTAAATTGTCCCAAATACTGTCTTTGAAATAACATTTTTCTTTGTATAAACAGTTTTACTTTCATACACACAATGATAACAAGAATAAACTTTTCATACATTTTATTACAGCAATATGGTCTTTGTCTTCAAACAAGATTCATGGATGATGATACAAGAAACTTAATTCCAGAAATGCACCATGGCAAATACCTTGTCCTGATATACAACATAATAACTGCCAATAGTAATACCTTGAGTTTCAGGATTTCTCTTTTGGCATTTTGACTTTAATGGAAAGTTGTGATGTAGATCGACAAGAAACGTGGGGAAAAGAGCTGAGAAATCATAACGAGAACTCTGCTGCTGATGGCATTTTTGCATGTTCTTTGTGCCTTAAACTCTTGACGCCCCATTAAAAACTAGATTTCTGTAATGTCCACTTAAACCAAGTATCTGTATTTAACATGCAAAATTAAGGACAGCAGAGTTGATGATGAAATGAAGACAAGTGATGCATCGAACATTTTCAGTCAAACTTGGAGTGAAGAACATTTCAGTTCAAAGTTGTTCAAGTGCTTGGATGTAAAAGATGCATTCAATCTAAATACGTTTGAAAATAAGGACACAACATGTTCACAAATTGTCACTGATGCACAGTACTACAGCGTATATAAAAGAGTACAACTACAG
This sequence comes from Dascyllus trimaculatus, assembly GCA_024666655.1. Lineage (NCBI taxonomy): Eukaryota > Metazoa > Chordata > Actinopteri > Pomacentridae > Dascyllus > Dascyllus trimaculatus. Next base: position 27,630,234 of record CM045457.1, read on the forward strand.
CATATACAAAGCCCTTAGCAGTAACAAATAACATACATTATTCAATACATGAATAATGTATCTCTGTTAATGTAATCTGTTAACTCACTAATCCAGTCCAAAAGCCTTGACAGCAGAGTAGATCCTCTCTCTCTCCACTGCTTTTGCCTCCTTGTCAGCCTTTGTCATGGTGAAGGTGACAGCAGAGTAATTCCATGTGTCTGAATCCTTCTGAAAAAACATATGAAAAAAAAATATAAACAACATCAACACCATTATAACTTCTTTTTCTTTTATTTTTTTAAATGATGCCTGTCTAAACTTCAAGGACTCTACCTGTTGAATTTTCTGATCAGAACAGTTATTCTGCTCGGCAACAGCAGCTGTAAAAAAAGAAATATATAGATCATTTAATTATGTCATTATTTTGATTTTTTTTGTTCTTTAGAGAAATAAGAATAACTTCTAATACCTTTGCCATAATCACAGTTGTTTTCCTCAATGCTGTAAATGAGTACAGCTATAGCAATGAGACTTAGAGCTAAGAAGGCCCACAGCAGAATAATAACTCTACTGGTCGTCTGTGACGACATGCTGGATCCTGAAACACAATAAAAGGGAGGAAACATTGAGAGTGAAAGATGAGTAAAAGTAAATGGTATTTAATGTCACCACCTCCTTGATGATGGTCGATCCTGACTGTATAATGTAACACCTAATAAATATAATGACTATCTGTTACCTTGATTTTCCAGCGTAGCTCCATTTCCAAACAGTATCTGTCCACATGTGGCCACAGCACAGTAGTAAGTCCCAGCATCAGAGGAGCTGAAGGTCTTAGAGAAGCGATAAACACAGCTCTTCTGAGTGTCAGATCTATTCTCACATTCATCATGTCTGTTTCCATCAGCATAGATGATGTGTGGATGAGATTTATCTGATCCAGGTCTGAACCAGAACACATTCACATCTCCTGAACATGTTTTGTTGTGAGAGTCAGAGAAAACTGAACACTGGAGAGTCTCTGATTCTCCTGGATGGACTGAATCTGATACTGTGGACTGTTGAACAACAGTGTAGTCTGATGTCTTCTGACTGTCTCCTGTGTAAAGCAAAAACTGTTAACAGGATGAGACTTCAAAGAACATTTTCAAAGTCTGAGATAAACTTCAAATTTGACTTTAGTAGTTTTACATCATACTGATATGAACAGCAACTATTAATATTATACTCTACTTCGATCAGTGGTTGAAGTAACATCTGGACATAAATAGAGGAAATGCATAATAAAAGTAAATTTAAGTAGATTGAAACTAAAATATGTTTACCAAGTTTTTAAAACATGTTCAGTGACAGATGACTAAACATGTATGAAGTAGTTCTTCTGTGGTTAAAGTGTTTACAAAACATGATGAATGTAGCTCACATTATTACCTTTTACCATCAAATATGTCCCACTCCATTTAGAACTGCCATACCACTCGATGACTGCACAGTGATAGATTCCCTCGTCCTCTTGGATTGTCCTCAAAATAGTCAGGTTGCTAAAATTGTCATCATAATTAGGTTTCCATCTTAAGTTAGAAAATTCTGGTGCAAACTGAGGTGTTACAGTTCTCTGCAGAAGCACAATTAGTTTCAGATTATCTCCGACGCTCTGCTTGTACCAGTGGATTTTTCTAGTGGTGATCATATTAGGCAGCACGCATGTGAGGGTTGTAGATTCACCAATTTGAACTGGCATCACTGGAATGAGTGTATCTGAATTGCAGTGACAGTAAGTCACAATGATGTAGGAAATCTACTGTAAAAATGGTCCATAAAGATTTTAAAAAGCACTCACGTCCTTGATGAAGAACAAGTAATGTAATCCACAACACGATCATCTTGACATTGTCTCCTGTCAGGGACCTTGTTGCTGCTTAAATGAGTGTAGGAGGGGATATAACTTGGCCAAGACCCTCTATGTCACACTGTCAAATGCATCTGAGTGGTTGTCACAGAATGAAGAATCAAAAGTTCACTTCCTGCTATATTGGTCTGGTCCAGGGCTTGTGGTGTGTCTCATTTCCTACTTATTCATTTACTAACTCATTTTAATGATAATTTTAAGGCATTTTGTGTTAATGAATATTATATGCTAAAAAATTTTTTAAAAATCAAGTCTTTGAAAGGTATTTCCATCGTCTGCCTTCACTTTCAGCTGCACAGCCAAACACACAACCAAGAACTTCAGACAGCAGATATTTCTCACAATCTGTCCACTATAAAGGTGTGAAACCACAAGCATTAGTTCAACCAAACACATGTTAAAGTAAATTTATGAAACTTGGCCTGTAGCCAAATGGTTACAGGCTTACAGATGTTTCCATAGAAACAGAAAGTCCATGGTTCATATCAGGACAGGGTTGTAGTTTTTCTTTTCACTGTTTCACTGTCCAAGAAACAAGTGTGCTCCCCTACAAAATCCTTAAAAACGAATCAGCCCCTTGATAAGCTCCTGAAGTCAGATTCATGCATATATAGATTGTTAGTAATAAAGAAGCATCAATAATAAGGGGGAACTCCAGATAGTTTTTTTCACCTTACACATAATCTGGGAACAATACATACAACTGTGAACAAAAGTTTACTTACACTATGTACATCACAGCAGTCTTGAGTATTCAGTGACTCCTATAACTCGGAACTTTCTATGATGGAATCATTGAAACCCACGTCTTTGTCACAAAAAACATTCATGCAATTTGGTTCTTTCCTAGATTTATCATAGCTTTTCTGGAAATATAACAAAATCTGCTGAGTGAAAAAAATATACACAGCAATGTCAGTTTTTGGTTGAACATCTTTTGGCCATTTTCATCCTCATACTGTGCTTTTGGTAGCCGTCCATAAGCTTCTGGGTACTTCTGGCTGTATCTTTCACCAGTCTGTTTGACAGACTTATTACAGTAGAAGTACAACTGTCGGCTGTCTAATACGGACTTGTTTCTTCAGGACAGTCCACTGGCTCTTAAGGCCGGTTCAAAACATTAGTTCTCTGATTTAACCATTTCTTTACCACATGTGATGCTGTTTGAGGCCATTGTCTTGCTGGCACACCTAGCTGCGTTCAAGATCCAACCTTCTGACTGATGATTGTAGGTGTTTCCAAGGAATGTAAAGGTAAACTGTCTTCTGCATTATTTCATTACATTGTGTAACGCATCAATATCACTGGCAGCAAAACAGCCCCAGAGCATAATACTACCACCACCATGCTTGACGGTAGATCTGATGTTCTTTCGATTACAGGCCACACCTTCGCTCCTGCAAACATATTGCTGGTCATGGCCTTTTTTGTGCATGTGATCAGCAGCAACCTTCAGTCGAGCCACAAGGTGCCTTTTCTGGAAGAAGGACTTCCTTCTTGAACAGCATCCTCTCAGCTCACGGTGATATAAAACACGCCTGACTGTGGACACTGACATCTGTGTTCCAGCAGCTTCTAATTTATTTCAGACCTGCTTTTTGATGACTGTTGATTGTCTCTTGACCAATTGCCTCTCAGCAGCAGGTGAAAGCTTGTGTGTTCTTACTGATTGTTAGCTTTGAAATGGCTCCAAGTGACTTTTCTGACTTGGTCAAGTCAGTGACTGACTTTTTCAGATATTTGCTGAGCTCCACAGACTTTTCCATTGCAGTGTTTGTGGGTGAGTCTAATGAGTGTATCAGATGGGCCCTACTTAAATTGGCTCAGACAAGTCAGCAGCTGTAGTCAATAGTAATCACTCACATGAAGTTCAGAGACCATGTCACTAAGAAAATTTGAATAAGATAACTTTCTACATCACCCACACTGATAGCTCAAGTTGCTGTATGTACATTTTAGAGCCAGGAGATTTAGTCGTATTTCCCGAAGTGATACAAGAAATGTATGAAAGAACCAAGATGCATGATTGTGTTTTGTGACTAACACACGTGAATTTCAATCATTCCATCATGGAAAATTAAGCTATAAGAATCACTGGAAAGCCTAGACTACTGTGATATACATGGTCTTCACATATGTATGTCAGCTTTTGTTTACAATTGTAAACTGCATGTACAAAAATTATTCTGTTGCTCAAAATTAGTAATATAAAAAGTTAATATGAATGTAAAAATGTTTTGCTCATGGAAAACATAGTTAATGTTTCATATTTATATTTCTAATATTTTCTGAACTATTTAACATATTCTAATTTTTTTCTCTATTCAGATGAAAGGATGTAATGCTAAAATTTTCCAATAGTCAGACCAACAACTTGCGGATATATGTGCAGAGGTGCGTGTGCGGGACGCAGGAAGGTTGTTGCAAAAGAAAAACAAACAAAAAAATAAATTTCACCAATAAACAAACAAACAAAAACACCCCATTTGGGATTAGTGCCAATACTGGCAAGCCTCGGCATGTCAGATGAAAAACAACTTCGCTTGCAGTCTCTAAATGAACAAATATGATAATAGAAGTTTTTAAATGATCAGGGGCACAACAGTTTATGGTGTAGCTATGTGATTTATGATGTTGGTGATGTTTTGGCACCAATCAATGGAACACCAAACACTAAAAACAGCCTTTCATTTAGTCATTTAGCTTGTGCCTATTATTGCACAATTTAAACTGTGCTTTATAGGTTAATTATTAGCTAAGCTGAGTTCTCAAAGAGGTGGAAAACTGAATTAGCAAACAGAATGAAAGAAAAATGCTGTTGTCCACTTCATTCATCCAGTGGTCCAATGCCATTAGATAACCAGTGCTAGAAAGTTTATTTCAGAACAGACTCAGACTTCAGTTTTGAGTACAACAGTAGTTGATTTACAGTTTCCAGTAATATTCCAATAGGATTCTGCTTTACAGTCCTTTCCTGAAATCAGTTATTTCTTCCAGTCAAAAATGGTATGGTTTGAAACATAATCTGCAGGAGCTGCCTTTAATCTTTAATCTTTAATCTCTAAATTCATTTCTCAGGTGAGACTTCAGCACAAAGATGGAATTGAGGAGATTTTGTCTTTTATCAAAAAACAGATCACTTGTAATAAAATTGAGAATTTGCTTCATTTATTTTCATTGGAAGAAATCAGCAATAATAATAGCAAATTTAAAGTTTTTGATAGACAGATTCACATTTGGTATTTAACTTGAGAATACACACTTTCTTCAGTCTTCAACTCCGTCTTCTTCTTCTTTCCTCGTGTAGCTTTCCTTCCAGAGAGATGCAGCGCAGCATAGTTCAGATCATGTCCACCTTCATTCTGAGTAGAAAATAAAGAGATTATTATAAAGTCATACTGTTATTGGGAATCATATTATTTAAATGACCATAAACAATGTTATTTTGTGTCATTACTTACAGTATCACACACTGGTTGGCTCAAGATGTCATGTCCTCCTTGTGATGAGGTTAATTCTATTCCTAATGAGGAATTAAAACAGAAAAATAATGCTCTTAATCTGTCTTTCTGTTAGGATCTGCAACTGATTGAACAAGTATAATGTTAAATGTGATTTTTTTCCCTTCCGGTATTGATACAGTAAAGGTCAAATTTACATGAAAATATAATAATTGCATAATATTATTTATTTTAAACGACCTGTTAAACTTGGCCAGACTTTTGAAACTTTAAGAGTAAAATCACAGCTGTGTAGAATGTGACTCAACAAACAGCTCTTACCTGTCAATGACTCCTGTGCTGCTCTTGGAGTTCGGTAACAGATGAAAACAATATTCACGATCATGGAAATGGCCAAGCAGATTACTGCTACCACCAGAGCAATCATTTCAGATCGTGTTGTTTGTGCTAGAAAATCAAGAAATAAAACTGTTACTATTTCTAAACAAGAAGGAAATTCATACTAGTGATGTTATTAATATATTTTGTACATCTCAGGAACTAAACAATCGATCATACCACTGGTCAGTGTAGTTCCATTTCCAAACAGTATCTGTCCACATGTGGCCACAGCACAGTAGTAAGTCCCAGCATCAGAGGAGCTGAAGGTCTTAGAGAAGCGATAAACACAGCTCTTCTGACTGTCAGATCTATTCTCACATTCATCATGTCTGTTTCCATCAGCATAGATGATGTGTGGATGAGATTTATCTGATCCAGGTCTGAACCAGAACACATTCACATCTCCTGAACATGTTTTGTTGTGAGAGTCAGAGAAAACTGAACACTGGAGAGTCTCTGATTCTCCTGGATGGACTGAATCTGATACTGTGGACTGTTGAACAACAGTGTAGTCTGATGTCTTCTGACTGTCTCCTGTGTAATGCAAGAACCGTTAGCAGGTTGAGACTTCAAAGCACATTTTGAAGTCTGACAACCTCAAATGTGGCTGTATTTGCTTTACATCATACTGATATGAACAGTGATTATTAATATTATACTTCAGTTGACTCAGTGGTGGAAGCAACATCTGGATTTAAATAGAAGATGATGAATGTAGCTCACATTAGTACCTTTTATCATCAGATATGTCCCACTCCATTTAGACTTTTGAAACCATTCGATGAATGCACAGTGATAGATTCCCTCGTCCTCTGGGATTGTCCTCAAAATAGTCAGGTGGGTGGAATTGTCATCATTAACTTTCCATCTTGAGTTAGAAAATGCTGGTTCAAACTTAGGTGCTGTATTTCCTGAAAGTGTCACAATTAGTTTCAGAGTATCTCCGACACTCTGCTTGTACCAGTGGACGTCTCCTCGGCTAATATCAGTGTTAGACAGAGCACATGTTAAGGTTGTAGATTCCCCAAGTTGAACTGGTATCACTGGAATGAGTGTATCTGAATTGAAATAAAACACAAATTACATCAGACAGCAAATCACAATGATGTTGGAAATCCAACTTGCAAAAATGTCATGTAAAAATGAGAAAGCACTCACGTCCTTGATGAAGAACAAGCAATGTAATCCACAACACGATCATCTTGACATTGTCTCCTGTCAGGGACCTTGTTGCTGTTTTAATGTGTAGGAGGAGATATAACTTGGCCAAGACTCTCTATGTCACACTGTCAAATGCATCTGATTGGTTGTCACAGAATAAAGATTCAAAAGTGCACTTCCTGCCACATTGGTATTGTGAGTGTTTCATCTCAGTCTCATTCATTTACTCACTTATTTTAATGATAAAGTTAAAGCATTTTGTTTTAATGTATGGTATAATCTCATCTCTGTCTTTTCATCTTTGTTAGGTAATGTCCACCTTCTGCCCTCACTATTAGATGCACAGCTAAACACACAACCACCAACTTCAAACAGCAGAGATTTCCTGTAATGTGTCCACTGTGAAAGTGTGAAGCCATAAGCATTAGTTCAACCAGGCAGCTTGTTAAAGTAAATTTGTGAAGGCAAACAGTGGCAGGTTTACAGAGTACAGGTACAGGTTCACATCAGCCTAGGGGTGTAGTGTTGCATGCTATTTATTGCCACTGTTCATTGTCCAAAAAGTAACTTATATGCCCCCACAACATCCCTAAAAATTCATCATCCATTCGAAAAGCTCCTGTGAATGCAGATTCATACATATATGGATTGTCAGTAATAAGAAACTCATCAATATTAAAGGGAACTCCAGATTTTTTCCAATTTATGCATAATCTCTGAACAATACGTACAACTGTGAACAAAGGTTTCCGTACGCTTGTAAAAAGTTCACCTCAATTAACCGCTTTTAGTTTCTGTCCACAAACTTCTGGTTGTATCTTTGACCACTCTTTTTGACAGAATTATTTCAGCAGAACTAAAGTTTGACTTTCTGACATCAATATATTTCTTCAGGATAGTCCATAGGTTCATAATGGGGTTTTAGTCAGGACTTTGGGGAAACCAGCCCAAAACCTTAATTCTAGCCTGATTTAACCTTTTCTTTACCACATGTAATCCTACTTGGGGTCATTGTGCTGTTAAAACACCTGATAGCATGCAAATCCCAACTTTCTGTCTGAGGATTTTTCTAAAAAATGGGGAGATAACCCCCCGAAGAATTGCTACTTTACTGCCATGGAGGAGGTCTGAGCGTTCCTGTTGCCAGGGACTGTCTGGTGGCAGAGCCTTGGAGCCTCATTGGACTCGGTCGAGCACAGCCCAAAGGATTAAGAGGTGCCTAGGCATGCTGCCCCTTGGTGGCATAGACTGGTTGTGGGGACGTAGAACGTAACATAATTGCTAAAGAAGGAAACAAAGCTGGTGCAGGAGGTGGAGCAGTACCAACTAGATGTAGTTGGGCTCAACTCCACACACAGCAAGGGTTCTAGAACCAAACAACTCTTTTTTTCTGGAGATGCCCAGGGCAACGAGAGGGTTGCCTCTTTGTGATTGCAGAAAAACAGGGAAACAGGGAAAAAGTCTCTTTTTTGTGCTATGCACCGAACAATAGCTTACTGTACTCTTCCTTCTTGGAGTCTCTGGGTGGTGTCCTGGAAAGGTTGCTGCCTGGTTATCATGGGTGACTTTAACGCTCAAGTGAGCAATGATGAAGAAACCTTTGGAGAAGCAGCCTACTTAATCAGAACCAGCATAGTTTTGTTTTGGGACTTTTGTGCTAGTCATAGAATGACCATAACAAACACCATGTTTGAGCATAAGATTGCTCATAAGTGTACTTGGTACCAGAGTATCTAAGGCCAAAGGTCAATGATCAACTTTGTTGCTGTTTCATTAGAGCTGCAGCCATATGTTTCAGCCACAAGGGTGAAGAGAGGAGCAAGAAGGAAGGCTGCTGGATTGCAGCAGTGAAAAGAGCACTTTGAGGAACTCCTCAAGCCGGTTAACACATCTTCTGCTGCGGAGGTAGAGCCTGAAACTCCTCGGTGGCAGAGCACCAGGTGTGGATGAGATTTGCCCCAAAATGCTGAAGGCTCTGGACATTGTTGGACTGTCTTGGATGACACGTCTTTTCAGTGTTGCGTGGGGATTGAGTATGGTACCTGTGGAGTGGCAAACCGGAGTGGTGGTTCCCATTTTTTGAAAAGGGGGACTGAAAGGTGTGCTTCAATTATCCTTCCTGGAAAAGTTTACTGTAGGGTGCTGGAAGGGAGGCTCCGACTGTGGATTCCATCCTGGTTGTGAAATGGTGAACCAGCTCTTTAACCTTTGCAGAGGTGCTGAGGGGTTCATGGGAGTTCAGCCAGCCAATCCACATGTGTTTTGCGAACTTGAAAAAGACCTACAAACTTGTCGAGGGGCTTTGTGGGGGGTAGTGTGAGAGTATGAGGTATCGGACAACCACAGTGAGGGCTATGCTCGCATTTTTGATACAAAGTCAGAACATTTCCAGTGGGTGTTGAACTCTACCAGACTTCCCCTTGTCTTCAGTCCTGTTTGTGGTTTTCATGGACAGGATCTCAAGACACAGCCCAGGTGAGGAGGGTGTCTGGTTTGGGGACCTCAGGATCGCATCTCTGCTTTTTGCAGATGGCATGGTTCTGTTGGCTTCACCAAACCTTCAGCTGATTGTTTGCAGCTGAAAGTGAAGTGGCTGGGATGCCAGTCACAGCCTCCAAGTTTGAGGCCATGGTTCTGTGTTGAAAACTGGTGGATTGTTCTCTCTGGGTTGGGGGTGAAGCTCTCGATTTATCTGTCCATTTACGTTCCAACCCTCACCCATGGTCATCAGCTTTTTGTAGTGACTGAAAGAATGAGATTGTGGGTACAAAAGGCCAAAATGAGCTTCCTTCGTAGGCTGGCTAGGCTCAGCCTTAGAGTTAGGGTGAAACGTTTGGACATCCAGAGGGAGCTCAGAGTAGAACCACTCCTCCTACATGTTGAAAGAAACCAGGTAAGGTGGTTCGGATATCTGATTGCGATACCTCCTGTGAGACTTCCTTTGGAGGTTTTCCGAGGACATCCACCTGGGAGGAGACCCTGGGGTAGACCCAGGACTCACTGGAGGGATCATATATCTCATCTGGCCTGGGAACACCTCCCCGAAAGCAGCCAAGGTTTTCTGAGCACATCCGAGGATTTCTGAGTTTGTCCACCTGGGAAGAGACCTCAAGGTAGGCCCAGAACCCAAAGGAGGGATTACATATCTAGTCTAGCCAGGGAACACCTCAAGTTCACTCAGAAAGAACTGGAAAACGTTGTCAGGGAAAGGGATGTCTGGGACAACCTACTTTGTCTGCTGTCTCTGCAACGTGACCACAGATAAGGCAAAAAAGGATGGATGGATGTGGAGGTAATCTTCCTTTTGCATTGTTCCATTTACTTTAAAGGTCCCATATTATGCTCCTTTTCAGCAAGTTCCCATAGGTCTCAGAGGTCCAAGAACAGTCAGTTTGAAGTTTGTCTAAAAACCCAGTTTGTTCCTGAACTACAGCCAGCCTGTATCTGCCTCTTGTGAGCTCCACTGAGAATTCCTTGTTTCTGTGTCTGTGATAATGAGCTGTGTCTGTCCATACCTCCTTCACACCCCTCTCTGGAAGACGTTGTCTGGTACCATGTGCTAATGTTTACACAGAGTGCGTAGGTATGGCTCATAGAAACGCCGTGGTTCAGCCATACTGATTTGATCCAGAATCTGACCCAGAAGGAGATTTCCTGAAGAAACTCAAACTCTTTCTACATCACCCACACTAATAATTCAAGTTGCTGTATGTACATTTTCGACCCAGCAGATTTTGTCATGTTCCGGGAAGACATGCAATAAATATATGAAAGAACCAAGACGGATGATTGCTTTCTGTCACTAAAAGACATGGGTGTCAATCATTCCAATATGGAAAACTAAGCTATAAGAATAACTGGAAACCCAAAACTCTCGTGATATACGGTCTTATATATTGTATGATATATAGTCTTTACATGTGTATGGAAACTTTTGTTCACAATTGCATGCTGTGTGTACAAAAATTCTTGTTTTGCTCAAAATTAGTAATGTAAAAAGTTAACTGAATGTAAAAATGTTTTTCTTATCAAACACATAGTTGATGTTTCATATTTATATTTTTAATATTTATGGAATATTCAACATCTTATCATAGAAAGTCAATTTCTCAAGTGAGGCATCAGAACACACATAACATTGAGGAGATTTTGTCTTTTATTAAAAAAACGGCTTTCAGTAAAGTCGAGAATTTGTATTCATTTATTTTCATTGGAAGATATCAGTTTTCAACAGACAGATTCACATTTGGCATTTAACTTGAGAATACACACTTTCTTCAGCCATCAACTCCGTCTTCTTTTTTCCTCGTGTAGCTTTCCTTCCAGAGAAATGCAGCGCAGCATAGTTCAGATCATGTCCACCCTCATTCTGAGAAGAAAAATATCATTTTGAAATCATACTGTTGTATCGAACTATTAGGAATCATATTAATGAAAAGACCATATGTGATTTGGTATCATTACTTACACTATCAAACACTGGTTGTCTCAAGTTGTCATGTCTTGCTTGTGATGAGGTGAATTCTATTCCTAATGATGAATAAAAACAATTTAATGTCCTTAATCTGACTTTTCTGTTAGGATCCACTGCTGATTGAACAAGTTTAATTTGTCACTGTCATCAATACAATGTGTAAATATAAATTAATAATAAATTTCAACACAGATCTATTAATGTGATGTCGCTGTTTATGTGACTCAATATACAACTCCTACCTGTGATTCGTTCCTGTGCTGCTCTCGGAGTTCGGTAACAGACGAAAACGATATTCACAATCACAGAAATGGCCAAGCAGATTATTGCGACCACCAGAGCGATCATTTCAGATTGTGCTGTTCGTGAAAGAGCTTCTGAAAGAGAAGTAGAATCATTATTGACGATGTGATAAACGTGGTTTGTATATCTCAAGTGCTGAACATAAAGTCTTACCACTGGTCAGTGTAGATCCATTTCCAAACAGTATCTGTCCACATGTGGCCACAGCACAGTAGTAAGTCCCAGCATCAGAGGAGCTGAAGGTCTTAGAGAAGCGATAAACACAGCTCTTCTGAGTGTCAGATCTATTCTCACATTCATCATGTCTGTTTCCATCAGCATAGATGATGTGTGGATGAGATTTATCTGATCCAGGTCTGAACCAGAACACATTCACATCTCCTGAACATGTTTTGTTGTCAGAGTCAGAGAAAACTGAACACTGGAGAGTCTCTGATTCTCCTGGATGGACTGAATCTGATACTGTCAGCTGCTGAACAACAGTGTAGTCTGATGTCTTCTGACTGTCTCCTGTGTAATGCAAAAACAGGATGAGACTTCAAAGCACATTTTGAAAGTCTGAGAAAACTTCAAATGTGACTTTAGTAGTTTTACATCTTACTCAAATGAAACTGGGTTATTCTGAATATACCTCACTTGAATCAGAGGTGAAAGTAGCATTTGGTTATCACAATTGGAAATAAGTAGATGGAATAGATCTTAAATATTTTCCTAAACATGTATACAGAAGAGCTGTAGTGGATGAAGCATTTGCAAAACCTGATGAAAGTAGCTCACATGATTACCTTTTACTATCAAATGTGTTGAACTCCATTTAAAAGTGCCAGATCCTTTAAAGATGGCACAGTGATAGATTCCCTCGTCCTCTTGGATTGTCCTCAAAATAGTCAGGTTGCTGAAATGTTCATCATTGTTAACTTTCCATCTTGAGCGAGAAAACTCTGGTGTATACTGAGGTGGTGTAGTTTTTTGCAGTATCACCAGTAGTTTCAGAATGTTCCCGACACTCTGCTTGTACCATCTGACTTTTCTTTGGCTGATATCAGTGTTAGACAGAGCACATGTAAAGGTTGCAGATACACCAAGTTGAACTGGGATCACTGGAATGAGTGTATCTGAATTGAAAGAAGACATAAAAAACAAAATACAGTAAGTCACAATGATGTTGAAAATCTACTTTACAAAAACATCATATAAAAATGAGACAGCACTCACGTCCTTGATGAAGAACAAGCAATGTAATCCACAACACGATCATCTTGACATTGTCTCCTGTCAGGGACTTTGTCGCTGTTTTAATGAGTGTAGGAGGAGATATAACTTGGCCAAGACTCTCTATGTCACACTGCAAAGGCATCTGATTGGTTGTCACAAAATAAAAATTCAAAACTGCATTTCCTGCCACATTGGTCTCATCCAGGGCTTTGAGGATTGATCCCCTCATTCTTATCCATTTACTCACTCATTTTAATGATAATGTTAAAGCATTTCGTGTTAATGAATATTACAAGCTCATATCAAAATTCTTTTCTAATTTCCGTTAAGTAATGTCTGTCCTCTTCCGTCACTTTCAGCTGCACAGCTAAACACACAAGCAGGAACTTCAGACAGCAGAGATTACTTATGATGTGTTCACTGTAAAAGTGTGAAACCACCCTCACCAAGCATGTTGTTAAAGTGAATTTGTGAAGTCAGATGATTACAGGTTTACAGAGTATGGCACAGAATCAGAAAGGCCACTGTTTCAATCAGGGTGTAGTGTTGCATATTATACCTTTCTGCTGTTCATTGTCAAAAAAGTAACAAATGTGCCCTCCTACAACATCTCTAAAAATGAATCAGCCACTTGAAAAGCTCCTGAAGTCAGATTCATACATATATGGATTGTTAGTAATAAGGAACTCATCAGTATTAAAGGAGAACTCCAGATTTTTTCCACCTTATGCATAATCTGGGAACAACATGCACAACTGTGAACAGAAGTTTACATCCACTGGTAAAAACTATGTACATCGCAGCAGTCTTACGTTTTCAGTGACCTATAACTCCTAATTTTCAGTGATGGAATACTTGAAACCCACGTCTTTGTCACAAAAAACATTCATGCCGTTTGTTTCTTTCCTACATTTATTCTAGGCCTTCTGGAAATATGACAGATCTGGTGGGTCAAAAATATACTTAGAGCAATGCCAATATCTGGTTAAATGGTTGTACCTTTTTGAAAGAATGATTGCAGTAAAACTAAAATTGTTGGCTTTTTCACATTGATTTATTACTATTCCACAGGTTCTTGATGGGGTTTACGTGAGGGCTTTGAGGCTGCCAGTATAGAACCTAAAAGTCTAGCCTAATTTAACAATTTATTTACTGTAAGTGATTCTGTTTGGGGTCATTGTGCTGTTGGGACACCTGACTGTGTCCAACACCCAACCTTCTGGCAGATGATTTAAGTTTTCCTGTAGAATGTTGAGGTAATCCTCTTGCTTCGTTATTGCGTTTACTGTGTGTAAAGTATCATTTCTACTGACAATAATCCAGTCCCAGAGCATAATACTGCCACCACCATGTTTCACAGCTGGTTTGGTGTTTTTTTGGGAATAAAGGTCTCACCTTCTCTCTTTCAAATATACAGTATTGATGGTCCTTCTGACCAAATAGCTCTTTTTTTTCATCTGATCACAGAACTTCTATCCAGAAATCCTTGTCGTTGTCCATGTGATCAGAAGCAAACTTTAATTGAGCCTTAATGTGTTGTTTCTGGAGGAAGGACTTCCTTCTTGCACAGCAGCCTCTCAGCTCACAGTGATATAAAACACACTTGACTGTGGACACTAACATCTGTGTCCCATCAGCTTCTAATTCATTGCAGACCTGCTTTTAAGTGATTTTGGTTGACTCTTGACCATACTGGCCAGTTGTCTCTCAGCAGCAGGTGATATTTTGTGTTTTCTTCCTGATAATGGCAGCGAAACAACTCTACCAGCCCCTATGAGAAGAGAAAGAACCAGGACCGTGACGTCGCCCGGCATGGCGCAGCCGGGGCCCCACCCTGGAGCCAGACCTGGGGTCGGGGCTCGCATGAGAGCGCCTGGTGGCCGAGCCTTTGCCCACGGGGCTCAGCCGGGCCTAGCCCGAACGGACGACGTGGGCCCGCCTTCCTGCGGACCCACCACCCGCAGAGGGACTCGTAGGGGCCGGGTGCCATGTGGATCGGGTGGCAGTTGACGGCGGGGGCCTTGGCGACCCGATCCCCAGACACAGACTCTAACCGTTGGGACTTGGAACGTCACCTCACTGGGGGGGAAGGAGCCTGAGCTTGTGCGGGAGGTTGAGAGATACCATCTAGATATAGTCGGGCTCGCCTCCACGCACAGCTTGGGCTCTGGAACCCAGCTCCTCAAAAGGGGCTGGACTCTCCATTTTTCTGGAGTTGCCCATGGTGAGAGGCGGCGGGCTGGCGTGGGCTTGCTCACGTCACCACAGCTCAGCCGCCACGTGTTGGAGTTCACCCCGGTGAACGAGAGGGTCGTGTCCCTGCGCCTTCGGGTTGGGGACAGGCCTCTGACTGTTGTCTCGGCCTACGGGCCGAACGGCAGTGTGGAGTACCCGGCCTTCTTGGAGTCCTTGGGAGTTGGAAATTACTGACTTGTTCAAGTCAGTAATTTCCTTTTTGCAGATCTTTGCTGAGATCCTAAGACTTTCACGTTGTAGTATTTGTGGCTAATGAGTGTATTAAACAGGTCCTACTTAAATTGGCTCAGACAAGTCAGCAGCTGTAGTCAATTGTAATCACTTACATGAAGTTCCGAGACCATGCCACTAAGAAAATTTGAATCACATAGCTTTCTACATCACCCACACTGATAATTCAAGTTGCTATATGTAAATTTTTGACCCAGCAGATTTTATCATATCTCCAGAAGACATACAATAAATGTATGAAAGAACCAAGATGCTTGATTGTGTTTTGTGACTAAAAGACATGAGTTCCAATCATTCCATCATGGAAAATTAAGCTATAAGAATCATTGGAAAGCCTAGACTGCCATGACATACATGGTCTTCACATGTGTATGTAAACCTTTGTTCACAATGGTATACTGTGTGTCCAAAATGTTTTAGTTTTTTCAAAATTAGTAACATAAAAATTAAATTTGAATAAGGACATGTTTTTCTTATTGAACACATAGTTGATGTTTTATGTTTATATTTTAAATATTTTATGAATTATTTAACATGTTGTATTTTTTTTCTCTCTTCAAAGGGTTCGGGTTAGTGAAAGGGTAGGGTATGTGAGGTTAACATTTTCCAATAGAATGTGGTCAGTCCAACAACCGGCGACTCTTAAAATATATATGTAGAGGAGACAAAAAAATTGTCATCATTCCCAAAACTGGCAAGCCGAAAGACGTCAGAAGAAACATGTTCAGCTGTAGTCTCTAAATGAACATACATGATAGCATATGCTTTTACGTGATCAGTGGCACAACAGTTTATGGTCTAGTTGTCAAATGTGATTTATGAATTGATGTTTTGACATCAATTGATGGTACACCAACCATAAAAACAACCTGACATTCAATTATTCCTCTTTTTTTGTGAAAGATGGAAATCAGTGAAACAAGAAAGTGCTGCTGGACTCATCCAGTATATTTGTCCAACTGCCCAACTCTTTTACAGAAACACTGCAAGGAAGTTCTTTTTCAACACACAACTGACTCTGACTCTGTAAACATTTGACTATGTGCACACCTTGAAGTACAAGACTGATTTCATTACATTTTCCAGAGACATTCAAGTAGGATTCTTCTTTTTTTGTCTTTTCCAGTCAAATATGACAGGACTGCAAATATAATCTGAAGGCACGTCCATGGCCAGTCCTCACATTTAGTACAGTCAAGATGCATCATAATATATTTTGCGAAGCAGTTCTAAATTAAAAATATAAACATTTCCTGAATTAATTAATTGTGAGGGTTACAGTACAATTACTTTAAACTGTTATCATTCACAGCTGCAGAGGAGCTTTTCTGACTGACAGATTCATCTGATCAGCAGGTTGCTATCAGCAGAAACACACACACACACACACATATATTCTATGTATATCTGTTGTATGTGTAACAGTGTCTACTATGACTTATCCTGCAACTGTAACGCAATGACAACAGAATTTCATTGTATTTTCAAGTACATTGATAATAACGACATCTTTAATCTGTAATCTCTATGTCCATTTATCAAGTGAGACTTCAGCACACAGATGGGATGGATAAGATTTTGTCTTTTATCAAAAAACATATCGCTTTTAATAAAATCGAGAATTTGCAGTCATTTATTTTCATTGGAAGAGATCAGTTTTTAATAAACAGATTCACATTTGGCATTTAACTTGAGAATACACACTTTCTTCAGTCTTCAACTCTGTCTTCTTCTTTCCTCGTGTAGCTTTCCTTCCGGAGAAATGCAGCGCAGCATAGTTCAGATCATGTCCACCTTCAGTCTGAGCAGAAAATAAAAGGATTATTATGAAGTCATACTGTTCTATCAAACTGCTGAGAATCATATTATTTAAATAACCATAAGTAACGTTATTTGGTATCATTACTTACAGTATCAGACACTGGTTGGCTCAAGTTATCATGTCTTGCTTGTGATGAGGTGAATTCTATTCCAAAAGATGAACAAAAACAAAAATATTATGTCCTTAATCGGACTTTCTGTTACAATCCACTGCTGAAGGAACAAGTTTAATTTCATTTTAACTTTCTTTCATCAATCATTTACACTGATGCGGTAATGGTCACATGTAAAGAGTTGTGCATTGAACAAGCACAATGAATGAAAAAAAATATATGTAGAGCAAATGTGTGTGTATTAATTAATATTCATCTATAAAGATCCAATCAGTTAGACCAGACATTTGGAACTTTATGAGTAAAATCACAGCTGTATTAAAATGTGAGACTCAATAAACTACACTTACCTGTGAGTCGTTCTTGTGCTGCTCTTGGAGTTCGGTAACAGATGAAAAAAATATTTACAGTCACAGAAATGGCCAAGCAGATTACAGCGACCACCAGAGAAATTATTTCAGGTCGAGCTGTTTGTGAAAGAGTTTCTGAAAGAGAAGTAGAAATATTACTGATGATGTTATGAACATGTTTTGTATATCTCTGGTACTGTACATTAAATCATACCACTGGTCGGTGTAGCTCCATTTCCAAACAGTATCTGTCCACATGTGGCCACAGCACAGTAGTAAGTCCCAGCATCAGAGGAGCTGAAGGTCTTAGAGAAGCGATAAACACAGCTCTTCTGACTGTCAGATCTCTTCTCACATTCATCATGTCTGTTTCCATCAGTGTAGATGATGTCTGGATGAGATTTATCTGATCCAGGTCTGAACCAGAACACATTCACATCTCCTGAACATGTTTTGTTGTCAGAGTCAGAGAAGACTGAACACTGGAGAGTCTCTGATTCTCCTGGATGGACTGAATCTGATACTGTCAGCTGTTGAACAACAGTGTAGTCTGATGTCTTCTGACTGTGTCCTGTGTAATGCAAGAACAGGATGAGACTTCAAAGCACATTTTGAAAGTCTGAGAAAACCCTCAAATGTGACTCTCGTACCGATATGAACAGCAACTATTAATATTATATTTCACTTGAATCAGTAGTGGAACTAACATCTGGATATAAATAGAGGAAATTAGTAATAAATGTACATTTTAGTAGACTGAAATTGAAATATGTTTAGTAAGTTTCCAAAACATGATCAGTGACAGTTATTCTTAGACACATATACAGTACAGATTTACTAGTTAAAGCATTTGCAAAACATGATGTAAGTAGCTCACATTTTTACCTTTTACTATCAAATATGTTCCACTCCATTTAGATGCTGCGCCATAAAATGCAGTGACTGCACAGTGATAGATTCCCTCGTCCTCTTGGATTGTCTTCAAAATAGTCAGGTTGGTAAAACTGTCATTCCTTTTAACTTTCCATCTTGAGTTAAAAAACTCTGGTTCAAACTGAGGTGTTGTACTTCCCACCAGTGCCACAATAAGTTTGAGATTATCTCCGACGCTCTGCTTGTACCACTGGACGTGTATAGAGCCGGTCTGAATATTAGACAGAGCACATGTGAAGGTTGTAGATTCACCAAGTTGAACTGGGATCACTGCAGTGAGTGTATCTGAATTGAAAGAAAACAAAATGTATAGCACAGTAAGTCACAATGTAGGAAATCCACAGAATAAAAACATTATGTAAAAACTGAAGCACTCACACCCTCGAGGAAGAACAAGCAGTGTAATCCACAACACGATCATCTTGACATTGTCTCCTGTCAGGGACTTTGTTGCTGTTTTAATGTGTAGGAGGGGATATAACTTGGCTAAGATCCTCTATGTCACACTCTCAAATGCGTCTGATTGGTTGTCACAGAGTGGAGATTCAAAAGTTCACTTCCTGCCACACTGGTTTTGTCCACGGCTTTGAGGAGTGTATCGCCTCATTCTTGTCCATTTACTCACTCATTTTAATGATAATGTTAAAGCATTATTCTCTTTTCCGTTGACTTTTTTTTTAAAAAAGTAACAAATGTGTCATAAGCCCCTGAATTCAGATTCATAAATATATAGATTGTTGGTATTAAGTAGCACATCAGTATTAAAGAGGACCTCCAGACAGTTTCTTCATCTTCCACAAAATCTGGTACCAACACGTGTAAAAAAAAATGCATCAAAACTAACAACACACAAAGTTTATTTTAATTTTCAAATGTTCTGCTTTTTGAGGACATAATTGATGTTTTTCATATGTATTTCTTTAATATTTTCTGAATTTTTAAACATGTTTTAACAATTTCTTTTAATTTAAATGAAAAAATGTAATGGTCAGAGCTCAGGGTGTCTGTCATAAAACACAGCGGAGTGGAGCTGTTAACTGTAATCAAGCATTCTCTTCAACCTTTTATCACTTTGTCTACTTTAACTTTCACACATTATTTTCAATTAAAGCGGCGAAAAATAAGTGGTCTTATTTGGCAGGATGGCTCCAGAAGGTGGCCCGAAGCCTGGGGGAACTGGCAGGACCACTCTGGAAGACGATGTGAAGCAGGTGCTAAAGGCGGAGCAAAGTCCAAATACAGATGGGACCCAGCTGGGGGCACAGACTCTGGAGTTGGGGCCACGTCTGCTGACAGTGAGACCGGTCTAGGGGAAACTAAAGCTGACTCCTGATCCAGGGAAACGTAAGTTAAATCTGGGACACAGAAAGCGTCAGCTGACTTTGGCAGGGCCCTGGACACCTCGGTGACCTTCTCAGATGCAGGAACAGACAAGACATCAGTGGCCCTCTGAGGAATCTGCCAGGAAGCAGGACTTATTGACCGGGACCTCCACTGCGTTAGGCAGTGTAACTTCAGCAGCGCTTGGAGACTGGACCTCCATGGCACTGAAGAGTAGTGAGGTCTGCCTTAGGTGAGAGTCACTCTATTACCTCATTTCCACCAAGAAGAACCAGGTGCTAGTTTGGTGCTGGTGCTAGTTTGGTGCTTAGCTGGTTCAAATCTTGTTCCTCCTAAAAACCTGTTTGCTTTTCCGTTGGCAAGGAGGCAAGTTGGAGCTACGCCATGCATCACCATAAAACGACTACGCTTGCATCGATAACGTAGCAGTTAAACAAACGCAATAAGTTCATGATAAACATCTATGCTAATCTTTATAGATGGTCTTAAGGCTGCTTGCGAAGTGGAGGTTGCCTATTGCCCGGGCACATCACAGTACTGGTGGGACACAACTGTACTGGATTTCAGTTTGTTCAAAACTTCCATGTGTACCGGGAGTCATTCCAATACATCTGCAACCAGACTAGGGACGTCCTGGCAAAAACGGACACAAATTACCGCTTGTGTGTCCCTTTACACCATTGATCGTTGGTAAGATAACCCCACCCCCAGCCCCTGACGTATTCGATGCTCAGCTCAGGCCCAGCAAAGAGTTGTGCTTGCTAAGCACCAGTTTGCAGCACCTGGAACCGGTGTTTAGCTTTGGAAACACAAAGAACTGGTGCTAAGTCAGGCAATGGCTCCTAACTAGCACTGGAGCCAGCTTGGTGGAAAAGGGGTGTCGCTCTTCTGGAAGAGCTCGAAAGTGGAGGTGTGTCCAGGGAATCTTGAGTGGCAGGATCCAGCAGGAAACTGGTTGGTAGTGCAGGCCTAAAATGGAGTGGAATTTTGCAATTTTGAGGTTTGCTGACTCTGAAGCTCACTGGAGATTATCATGCTGGTGACTGGGTAACTCTGAAGCTGGGGAGATAAAAAAAAAATGGAGCACAATACAAAACCTTACCTGACTCAGAGGGTCAAGGGAATGCAGGAAGAAAACGGGCCTGGAGCCTGCAGCAGTGAGATCCGGACAGCGAGTGAGTCGCTGAGGCAGGGGGAACTGGCAGGGAAACAGGGTAGCAACATCTTTGGTCTGGTAGAGAATGACCGAATGAACTGAACTTTTATTGCGGGAGGTGATTAGCCACAGGTGAGCCGATCCTTGCAGCTGCCTCCAATCCCAGCAATCAAGGAGCAGGCAGAGCTGGGGTGAAGGTGAGGAAGAGAATGAGGGCAATCAGGGCTGAGCAAGAGGGAGAGAGAGAGGGAAAGGAAGAGAGGGAGAAAGAAAGCAACAAAGAGGGAGACAGGCAGGGGTTGCAGTGGGAATCATGACAATATGGTTACTGGGATCATAACAAGAAGTGTAAGCAGAGAGAGAGAAAGCTTGACTGTCACAAGTGCATTTTTACAGCATTCTGAAATGTTGTTTTTGCAAATCCCAGTTGGGGTCAGAGTGCAGGGTCAGCCATGGTGGGGCACCCCTGGAGCAGGAAAGGTTAAGGGCCTTGCTCAAGGGCCCAATAATGGCCACATTGGGTTCAATTCTCTGACCTTCTGATCAGTAACCCAGGGACTCAAAAGTTGCTCCACCACAGCCCCCGGACAAGAAAACATACTTATTGATTGTTGAATTTCATGATCCATGATAGTAAGCCTCTAATATGACTAACAATACAAGAAAAATATGGCTCTAGAATGATAAATGCTGAGAATGAAAATCTGTGTTTGTTATGCCTGGGACAGAGAGAAAGGGGCTGTTTGTGTCTCATCTATGTGCATCTTCGACAAACGGCATTGTTACAAACACTAAATTGAGTCTTTTATATTTAGGTGATGTCATGTGTGTAGTGGAATGAGGGGCAGAACAACAGGCGCATGAGAATCCAGAGGCCTTTTCTTACAGCTGTAAATTTGGTAGTAGACCATTTCGGAAGACAGGTAACCCACTAACTCACATTTAAATGGAACAACTACATTTTGGATGTTCACTGCAGAATGACCTCTCATAATCCTCTTGGCAACAACATGACATCTCCTACCTCCTCAACAACTAGATAATAGTTGTAAAGTCTCCATTGTGAGAATAACCATACCTCTGGAAAAGAGAAGATTGCATCCTTCACTGTGACCTGCTGACCTTTCTCTCTCCCTAACACCCAGAAGTTTCTATGCAACAATTAACTGAACAGTTTAAATCCAAAAATTAAGGAAATCCAGCATCACTGCAAAGATGATCCCAACATCTGGATTCAATCTATGATCCCAGGTCATCAGGACCAGTACTGTAGAAGATCCCATCCCATCAGAAGTGTTTGGAAGATGTACACATAAGACACATTTTTGCTATATGTGATTATCTCCTGAGTCATTAAACAACATTTTTAAATCAGTCTCTTTTTATTAACTCAAAGCAACTTACACTGATTAAGAGGTTTAAAAAATAAACACATCACAACTTAAAATATCAGATTAAATATAGATGTAAGCGTAAAAGTAAATAAACCACATAAAACTTTAAAGAAAATAATGTGCTAAGAAATGTATTTATATACTTTTATATAGTTTTTATCTTTTCATTTGATTATAGGTTTGATATTTTGTGACATGACATTATATCATTATAGTTCATATTGCTGAGCCATATTCTACATGTGGCCTGTTCCTCAGTGCAGCTCCAACTTTAAATACAGGTTGATTGATATATTTGCCTGATAACGAAAAAGCAACACATCTACACAGCCACTATTTCCTTTCAGTTCATTGTCTGGACGTGGCAGTAAGATGTAGACGTTAGTCATGCATAAATACATACATGTGCATACACTGTACATGAAGTTATTTAAAAAAAATGGTGTACACCGTAGACAAAAGCTCCTCATAGTTATGGGATCCATTGTACTTCTGTTTATTGCAGCATCTAAACTGATTTAACTATGTTGCATTGTCATTATTTTTCTTTGCACATAAAGAATTTCAAACAGATATATAAGAAGGTTTTAGATTATCCAAAAGATGAAAAAAAAACACATTTCCTACAGTGTTCAAGTCAAGATGTTAACCCAAGAGTCTTGACGTCACTGTAGATGCTCTCCTCCTCTGCAGGTTTGGTCTTCCTTGTCCTTGTTTTAGTAGTTTTTCTACTGATGAAAGTTGGAGCAGAATAAACCAAAGAGTCTTCATCTGTCTAAGGAAACAAACAAAAACAAAAGATAAGCCAGCTTCATTAAAACATGCTGATGACTAGCAGCTTTATTTTTCTTCATAAATACCTGCTGATTTTCCTGAAAACCACTGGCTGGTGCATTTGTTTGAAGAGCAACTGCATCTGAATCTTTAAATAAAACAGGACAAATGTGAATCCAGTTTTGCCATCCGCTGTTTGATACACAGATGTATGAGTGACTTTGCTTACCAGTACAACACACATATGATTCTCTCTTGAGTTTCTTGATTAAATAAATGACAAAGGCGATGACAAGCAGACTCAAAGCCAAAGCAGCACACAACAGACAGAGAGCTGTATTGTTCTTTGAATCCCACGTATCTGCTGACATGAAGTGAAAAAGAGCAAATAATGAAAGTCAACAATTACTAAGAGTGTAACCAAGAATAATGTATTCTGTTAGTTGTTTAATAATGCATTACAAAATATTAAGATTGAACACTTGACCCTAAATAAATACACAAATATGTTTATCTCCCCCACTACATAGAAATACGATGCAGTTACCTCGTGTGTTGAGTTTTGATGATTTATTTCCTACAAATATCTCCCCACATGCCACTGGAGCACAGTGACACGTCCGAGCATCAGAGGAGCTGACGTTTCTGAAGTAGCCGTAGAAACATCTCTTTGTCCAAACTCCCTCAGAGTTCTTTTCATTTTCATCTCTCCTGTTGCTTTGAGTGTGAATAAAACCTGGGTGAGACTGATGTGATTCAGCACAACACAACATGCTGTCTTCAGTTGGACATGTTTTCTTCTCAGAGTCAAGGAGGACTGAACACTGCAGAGTCACTGAGTCTCCTGGATGCACAGGATCAGATGGATGGACTGTGGTGACAGCAGGTCCTGGTTCTGAGAAATGAAGACAAGTTATATATTTTTTTTACAAATCAAATTTAACATGCACATATCTAAAATAAGGACATGTAAATTATTTGTGTCTAAAAATCTTTAGTTTTGTTCTGGTTTACTTACCTTCAACTATCAGCTTTGTTCCTTTCAAAAATGTAACGTTTAGCTGTAGAATTTTCATACAATAGTAAACTGCTGAATCACTTAGCTTTGCTTTATTAATGTAGAGAACAAGAGTTCCAGGCTCTGTTTCAACTCTGATGCGTTGGTGAGTGAACTCCGCGCGAAATGTTTTTCCTAAAATTTCAGGAAAGTTTCCAGAACCAAGTCTGATCCAATACAAGCTTCCTACACCTCTGCGAGGACACGTCAGGTTCACATCATCTCCAACATGAACAGTCTTTGTCTCAAAGATCTGCTCGTCTGTGAAACCTGAAAAAAAGAAGAAAGCATCAATGATGAACAACAGAGACAGAATCATAAAGACATAAATGAAGTAAGCCCATCCTTCCTACATATACTTACACCCCACTGGGAGCATCAGCAGTAAATAGAATATAATCTGCATTTTCTTGTTATTCCACTTGAGTCTGCTATGGTTTAAACCGTATGAAAATTGTTTCACCTATATATAATCATATCAAGTGGGAGGAAACAAGCTCAGAGCAATTTGATTGGCTCCTCGTTATGTTGGCGTGTCACTGCACTACCCCAGTGGAAATAATATCAACCGTCTTTCTAACCTAAACACATGAAACAGCACCAGCAGTGAGCCCCTGTCATCTCAGATTTGATTCTCATTGTGGGTTACAGTAACTGAAACTTGAAAACGACATCATGTCTGCTGGGAGAAAATGAGCAAAAGCAAAATAAATCATGCTTTTTACCTCCTGCTCCCAGATTAACCAGTGCTGTGAAAAAGTATTTGCCCCCCTACAGAAATCTTCTATTTTTGCATATTTGTCACACTTAAATATTTCAGCTCATGAAACAAATGGAAAAGCAAATAGACACCCATTACTAGCAGATATGGAGCAAGATTATCCCTCATTTGTATGTTTTAACAAGTATTTGTTAACTTTGTCTGTTGCTCGGGGAGAGGCAGATGCAAAGAGTTTTAATGGAAACAGCTGCCTGCAGCATCTGGAAACGACTCAACAGTGAACAATAGGTGGAAATATTTTCAGCCTCCCTGTGGAGCTGATGTGGATAGCATTGTCCGGTCTCAGTCCTGTGTGGATTAGTTTTTAAGCATCCTCTTTCACACTGTTAAGGACTTATTACAGTCACTTTATTAGCGATTTAACTGATCTGTTAATATAAATCAACATGTATACAGATATTTGTGTGTGTGTGATACAGAGAGACAGAAAAACCACTTTATCCTGGGAGCCAGTCCAGACGGTCAGTGCCACCCACAATGATCACTGTACCTCTCATTTACCTTCAGCCAGACTCCTCAGCAGGAAGAGCAAGTCAGAATGAGTGATGGCACCAACCTACCATTATACCAACTAAAGTCTACTCCAGAGGAATCAAAGTAGGAGAGTATCACAGAAACACCAGCATGTTTTGCACGTCTTGATCTGATGGAGGGAAGTCATGTGAATGTGGAAGAGAATCACAAATGGAATAATATTTTTAATACACCTCACCTGACACTATAAAGCAGACCAGTGGATGCTTCAGGCAGAGCTACATCTACAGAGGGTGAAAATATGCAGACCATCTAAAGCAACGTTTGTCAGACTGGAGCATGTTGGTTTGTGGCCTTTATAAGGGGTCAACAAAGTGTCAACCGTAAGTCAAGACTCAGTGGCCTAAATATGAAGTTGTTCTTAAAATGGAGAGCTGAAGTAGCACAAAACCACAATTTCCCCATTTCAATATTAGCTGAAGTGTTCGGTGTTGCATGTCAGTCATGTTCAGGCTGTACAGGTAATTGAAAGATACATAAACAGAAAGGTGTGTGTTCTCAGTTTGTGTCTCTATGCACACATGGCAAACACGTGGTGTGAAACTTGTAGCGCAGAAAAAATATTTCAAAATGTAATTTCAAACAAAGGAACAACAAAAACAACAATAACAACAACAAAAAGCATTTGCAGATTATTTTTCCAGGATTTTTGCCTTCATATTTAGGGCTACCAATGAGCTACCAGAAGACCCGATAAATACTTTTGTAACTTTATGTCCTTATTTGCACCTGAAACTGAGAGACACAGACAAACACAAATTCACTGTCACCACTAACAAACAAACGCTGCATGGAAACTTTAGCAGTGCTGTGGTTGGTCTTCTAAAAGTGTGAATACAAGTCGGAAAGAGCTTTTCTTCCTGTTTCACTGTTCTCTAATGTCAGGAGGGTGGTCCTGTACTGCTGTTTTATCTATTCTAAATATACAAGTGGAACAACACTATTTCGCTGTTATGTATATTATTAATATCAGAACAACTTTCAGGAGAGGTTCGAGGATAGAAGAGGGATGAACACACACTCACACCTACTCAGTCACATTGGAATTACCTTTTCTAATCACACTTGTCTATGGTTTAGTGTTTACTACTGTTGTTGACTGATACATGAGCGGAGGTGCTAATCATTCACTTCACTTTAATCATTCACAAAACCAAAACAAACATATTAGTTGTATTTTAAATAAGAAGCCAGTAAAACAAAAATAATAATGTCAATTTTTTTCAAGTAAAACTAGGCTGCTGAAGCCTTTTGTAGTTCTTCTTTAACTTCATATCTGGTTAAAGGCCATAGTCAGGTCTGTTCTGAGTAAACAGCTTCAGAGGTTGGTCAAAGGGCGGAGAAATGGCTCACCACAGCTTTTCACTGTCAGTGTAGCTGCTGCATGTGGTTCTGCTCGTTGCTTTCATGACAGACATGCAGAAGGCCTTTAAAAATGCTGTGAAACCAGGAAGATGGGGGCTTTTATCCATTTCAGTAAATATGTTTAGATTCACATTTAACATTTTCATTTCAAACACAGAGACTGATTGTGTCAACATCACAAAACTTCATGCTTCCATCTACAGCTGTGGGAAGCCGTGGTGGTAAACTACTGTCCGTCTTTAAGTTTCAGTCGTTCTCAGTTTGTGTCTCTATGCACACATGGCAAACACGTGGTGTGAAACTTGCAAAGCTGATTTGCTGGCAGTGTTTCTTCCTCCTTTCACTCTCTCCTTTGGTGTCTGTGTGAGAGTGTGACTAAGCCCTAACAGGATCAGCAGCAAGTGTGGACACCTGCACAGAAGCTGGCTGACCTGCCACCAGTTGCCACTCTTCTTTGTAAAACCCTCGCTCAGACATCACTCAGTGGCACATCATAAACTTAGACAAGTGCCTTGACTGGTTCCTTGTTCTCCGCTGATCACTTTGGATCATTCGTTCTCTGTTTATGCTGCCACACTGTCTAAACCTCCAGACTCAGAACAGGCCACCTGGTTTCCTGTGTGCTCCCTTCCTTCCCTGATCTGTCACTTAAGTTTGTCTTTGCTTCAAGCCTGCAGTTTGCCATTGTTGTTTTTCTATTGCTAACCCGTCGATTCTCGTATTGCTCTTAGCATATACCTTGTGGCTCTTACCTTGTTGTACTTGGTTTTGGCTATCTTGTTTCCGAGCTCTTAGCCCCATGTGTTTGCTTACTGGCATACTGTATGCATGACTGGAATGTCAGTAGAGAGGGAGGATGACAGAGAGGGCAATAGGATGAGAGAGAGAGATAGAGAAGGAGATGGGGACAGAGGGAGAGAGGAGTAGGCAGGGGCTGAGATTGGGGCAGGGGTTCTGACACTTATGTAACAAAAGAAAAGTGTAGTTTAGTTTACTGATGATTTTTTTTTTCTGCAAAATTCAACTTAAATTTTCTTCTGCTTATCCGGTGTCAGGTTGCAGAGGCAGCAGGTGAAGCAGGTCATTCCAGACATCCCTCTCCCCATCAAGGCTTTCCAGTTCCTCCTTTGGGATCCTGAGATGTTGCCAGGCCAGTTGAGATATATAATCCCTCCAATGAGTCTTGAGTCTACCATGGGGTCTCATCCCAGGCTTACGTGCTCTGAAAACCTCTAAAGGAAGTCCTCCAGGAGGTATCCAAATCAGATGTCCGAAACACCTCAGCTGGCTTCTTTCGACACAAAGGAGCAGTGACTCAACTCTGAGCTCCTTGCAGATGTCTGACCTCCTCACTCTATTCTATCTCTAGGGCTGAACGAAGCCACCCAATGGAAAGAAACTAATGTCAGATGCTTATAACTGCGATCTTGTTCTTTCGGTCTCTACCCAGAGCTCATGACCATAGATGAGGGCTGGAATTTAGGTTGACAGGTAAATCAAACCCTTTTCACCATGACGGTCTGGCACAATGCCCACATTCCTGCTGTTCTCATGCTCCATTTTCTCATCGCTCATGAACAAGATCCCAAGATACTTTACCTCCCTCGCCTTGAGATCCTGTCCATGAATGTCACAACCAGGATCAAAGACAAAGTGCAGCCATGACAGAGTCCACTTTGCTTGTACAAAGACCAAATGGCTTGTTATAACTACTCAGGTCCACTCGAGGGTAAGCCTTTGTCAAATCCACACAACACATGTGGACTGGCTGGTCGAACTCTCATGAATCCATCAGCAGCTCTGCCAGGGTAAAGGAATGGTCCACTATTCCATGTCCAGGACGAATCTGCCTTGTTCCTCCTAAATCTGCGGAATGACAATTAAAAAACAAAACAAAACAAAACAAAAAAGGGAACCACCACCACGGTCTGCCACTCTACAGGCACCGTACTCAATAGCCACGCAACACTGAAGAAAAGTGTCAGCCAAGACAGTCGAACAATGTCCAGAACCTTCAGTATCTCAGGGTGAATCTCATCTACACCTGGTGCCTTGTGCAACGATTCCCCAACGCCCTCAGCAGAGGATTCGTTATCTGGATAAAGGAATTCCCTGAGGTTCTGTTTCCTCTGCCTGGCTATCTCCCTAGTCTGGGTCATCAGTTCTCCCCTGTTCCCCCACAGCCTGGGCCAAGCCCTGCCTTCCCTTCCTGAGGCGTCGAACGGTTTCTCAGAACCTCCTCGAACTCAAACAGAAGTCCTTCTCCATAGCTTCTCCGAATTCCTCCTGCACCTGATTTTTAGGTTCCCCAACTGCTGCAGTGGCAGCCCTTTTGACTGACCGATACCTGTCTGCTGCCTCAGAAGACCCATGAGCCAACCAGACCCAAAAGGCCTCATTTTTCAGCCTCACAGCCTCCTTTGGGTTTTTAGGTTGCTGCCACGACATGCACCAGTGCCCTTCTGGCCACAGCTCCAAACAACTGCCTCTGCAATAGAGGCTTTGAACATGGCCCACTGAGATTCCATATCCCCAGTTTCCTTTAGGATGCAGGAGAAACTCTCCTGAAGATGGGAGTTGAGGACCCCATGGATAGGGGCCTCTCCACTAGATGTTCCCAGTCCACCCTCACAGTTGGGTTCACCAGGTCTGTCCAGCAGCCTTACCTACCATCAGATCCAACTCACCACCAGGTGATGATTAGTTGACAGCCCTTGCTAGTCTCATCATCCAAGTGTCCAAGACATACAGCTGCTGGTCTGCAGCTCAATCATGGTGTTCATTATGGCTAATCCATGACTAGCACAGAAATACAATAACAGAACAACACTCAGCTGCTGTCCAATTCATAAGCACAAACAACAGTCAACCCCTCTCAACGAGGGCAACTGTCCCTTAAAATCACAGGCAAATGCCTATGCCTCAGCTAATATTACTTCAGAACTTCTCTTTTCCTCTTTAGCAATTTTTGTCCCAAATTCCTTAATTATAACACAAATTATATTCATTTACTTCTCCTTCGTCCATGGAGATATGGGATCATTTCTGGAAAGGCTAAGGCAGCGATTAGGGGAAAGTGTGATGACCATCAATTAGTTTTTGTCCTGGGAAGTAGTGACCAATCATAGCCAGAATATATATCGACTCCTGGATAGCAAGTCAGGTGAAAGGAGTGACCTCAGACAATGTGAATCAAAGTGGGCAACTGACCAGCAGAGCAACACTGAAAACCCCATAGCCACGTCACAAGTGTGGATAAAATAGTCATTTCATATATGTATAAATGAGAACAAGTTCAATCTAATGGTCAAATCTGTGACATATATTTAAA
Source organism: Dascyllus trimaculatus (assembly GCA_024666655.1). NCBI lineage: Eukaryota > Metazoa > Chordata > Actinopteri > Pomacentridae > Dascyllus > Dascyllus trimaculatus. The sequence continues at coordinate 27,660,557 of CM045457.1, forward strand.
GGAAAATTCAACTTTATTGCCTTCATTTTACTAAAGACACTCTACTTCTGTCCAGGTCTACAGAACCTTGACCTCTGTATGCCTCACATTGTCTAGGATTTAAACATCCCATGACACAGAGCAACATACACAAGTGTTGGAACCCTGGATGTATCTGTTTTTTTGACAGTTCACTGGGGTGAACTGGGGTGAAAAGTGGGAAGTGTTTAGTCAAAACAAGTAGTAGCATATGAAAGGCTTTTTCCTACATTTGACATCAGGTTCTTCTCCAAGCTTTGATTCTTTCTATGTCGAAACAATTTTCTAATATAGTCATATTTGAACACTTACAAATGTAGTTTACTGATCTAAAAATTTCGATAAATCACATTGATCCAACAAGTTTGAAGCATTTAGTGCTTGTTTCAGAGCCTTTTAAATTCTGCTCTGATAGTGTTCAGTTCTTGTTCTGTCAGCTTGTTTCCATCATCACTGTCTTTTCAATGGGGCCAGAAATACAATCGTACAGGAATCATCATGGTTTTAATTCCTCTAGTAAATAAAATCTTAAAATTGACGTTTTACCAGTGTCAAAATCTGGCTGTAACAATGCAAACATCTGAAAAATATTCAGTCAGATAAAGCAATATGTTGAGATTTAATTCTACAATGAACGCAAATTTATATTTTCAAAGAAGACACACATTGGTAAACAAATTAATCTTAAGTGTAAAGGCAAAGAAATGAAAAAAAGCTTAACAGGTTTTACGTTTTATGTGAAATTTATTTAGAAATATATATATTTTTTATAATGTATTTTTTCTTTAAAAGAAAGAAGCAACAAATACATACAAGCTCAGTTTAATGTAGCAGGTTTGTTTTACGTTACATTGAAACAAACAGGAGAAGTTAGCATTCTGAAAAAGCCATCATACAGTGCCAATAAAAAATATTCATCCCCCTTTGGAAAAGGCTTTTCCATGTCAAAGTTAAAACAGATTTCTACAAAGTGATGTCAATGAATTAAAAATATAAATTGTTAAACAAGTAATTGGATACATATTTACTTCAAGTTAGTATTTAGTAGATGCACCCTTGGCAACAATTATAGCATGAAGCCTGTCCAGACAGAACTCAATCAGCCTCACACATCTGGACACTGTAATTTTATCCCATTCGTCTTTCCAAAATGGGTCAAACTTTGTGACACCGGGATCGGATCTTTTCAAGTTCAGTCAAAAAATCTCAGTTGGATATCAGTCTGGACTCAGTAATGTTGACATGATTTACAAAATAGCATTAAGGTTGTCCAATATGAAACATTATAATACTGAAATACACTGTATACTGCAATAGAACTGAAATATAAATCCCAGAGCGGCTTAAGCTGTGGAGGCTTTCTAACAGTCCATTAGAGAAAAAAAGGAACATTACCAGAAACTGACACATTCAGTGTGTTTTTAATTTCTTGCAACAGTCCTGACATCAGTGTAGACCGTCTCTTCTTGTTGCCTTTTTGCATTTCTCCTCTCAGCTTTTCTCTTGTTGATGGTTGGTGCAGAATAAACCAATGAGTCCTCGTTTCTCTGAGGAAAAATATGACATGTTTAAGCTGGCAGATGGTAATTATATAATGTAGAGTTATTCCTAATTTTTTCTTTTAATACTGTACCTGCGGTCTTTCCTGATGACCACTGGCTGCTGCAACATCTGTTTGCAAAGATTTATGATGAAAGATGGTGTTGATTAAATTACACAAGTAAATAAAGCAGAAACACAGAGCAGGCTTTGGAAAAACACTTTGAGATACACTGATGTACAGGAAACTCATATTACCGTTGCTGAAATCACAAGTTTTCTTCTTGATGGTATAAATGAGAAAGACTATAACGATCAGACTTGCAACCAGAGCAGCAGATACCAGAAAGAGAACTGTATTGGCTTTGTCCAAATCCCACATGTTGACTACTGAAAAAATACGAAGATACAATCATGAATATTTTGGAAAGATCACACATTTTGTGTTTCATGACATCAATAAATTCTACCAGATTCTGAATGAAAAATGGCAAATATTCTTATTTAACAACAGTACATAAAGAAATGTCCTTTGGTTACCTTTAATGTCCAAATTTGTTCCATTTCCAAACAGTATCTGTCCACATGTGGCCACAGCACAGTAGTAAGTCCCAGCATCAGAGGAGGTGACGGTCTGGGAGAAGTTGTAGACACATTTGTGAGGAAATGGAGCCTCAGGATTCGACTCACATTCATCTTGACTGTTTTCATGAGCATAGATTAAACGGGGATGAGATTCATCCGATCCAGCTCTGAACCAGAACACCCTGTGTTGTTGTGGACATGTTTTCTTTTCAGAGTCAGAGAGGACTGAACACTGCAGAGTCACTGGGTCTCCTGGATGTTCTGGATCAGATGGAGGGACTTGAATGATGTCAATAAAATCTGGTTCTGGTCCTAGGAAATATAAAAAAGAAAAAACAAGTTTGAGTCATTTTATTAAAAAGAAAATTAGTTAAAAATATAGATTTATAGTCAAACAGAAGAAAATTATTTACCTTCAATTCTCAGGAATGTTGGGTTCATAATTTCCATGTCGAGCATGTTGACTTTTAAACAGTAGTAAAAACCGGAGTCACTTAGCTGAGTTTCATGAATATGCAGAATAAAAGCTCCAGGCTCTTGTTTTGCTGTAATGCGAGGAGTCTTATTAACAGCATCATATTTAAAAGCAAATGTTCCTCCCAAGAATTCAGGCCATTTTCCAGAAACAAGTCTGATCCAGTGGAAATTTGGTTGATACAAGTCACTCTGTCGATTGCATGTGAGAGTCACATTTTGTCCGACACCAACAGTCTTTGTGACAAAGTTATGATCATCGGTGCTGCCTGAAAAAACCAAAAAAAAGAAAGAAAAAGACTTAACGACAACAGACACAACCATATATTTAAAATCATGTTTAGATCACAGCGATTGATTTCTATATTTCATCTGCTGGATTAAAGAACATGACAATACTTATCTCATAGTACTTCATATATATGTGCAGTAAGTGTGACCTCTGTAAATATACTTACGCCCCACTCTGAGCATCAGCAGGAAATAAAACAGGACCAGCATTTTGTGATAAATCCAGTGGTGACTGCATTAAAATTGAAGCAGACGATAAGATGACTTGCCTTAATGTAATCGCATGAAGTGGGAGGGAACAGTTTCAGAGCGATCTGATTGGCTTCTCGTCTTGTTGGCATTTCACTGTATTACCACAGTGGAAATAATACAGAACATCTTTCCAACTTAAACACATGAAACAACACCAGCAGGAAGCTTTTGTTTCATATTACTATTGCTCAGTGCAGAATAAAGACAAGAAGTAAACTAAAGGAGACCCAAACACTCTTCGTCACAACCATATCTTTGTTTTTCCACAAAGGAAACTAACATATCCGACACGTATTATCAAGCTAAAGAGAAGAGACCACAAGACACAACACATATTTGTGTTTTGTCTTCATTAGTGTTTCGTATCTGCTATATTTTTGATGGTGAAACAAACAAAAACCCCGAAAACACATCTTTAGTTCAGATATTTACAACAAACCAAAAGAAGTTCAAACACATTTCTTAAAAAAACCTGGACACAGTGAATTCAGATAACCACAGGCTTTTGTTCAATTACTTTTCAACATTGTAATTCAAGTTTGGTTAAGGTTTAGCACCTTAAACTACTTTCTGAAGTTCAGAGGGGGACTGTAATTGCAAATTAACAGTGATTGAAATCATGGTTAAAAGAGTTTGTCAGATTTTTTTCAATCTGACACTGCCAAGGTGTTTGTATGTGTTTAATTGGATCTTATCCGGATAAATTTCCTTTGGTCTTTCTGAACATCAATGTCACCATAAAGGAAAAGTAAATATTTTCATAAATGACTCACTAGGTTAACACTTAAGTATTTTTACTTGCTAAATGCTCATTTTAAACAAAAAATACTGATACCACAATAAAACATAAAGATAAAGGAGCCATTTTAAATGTTGCGTGGATCAACCAGTTCAGAAGCTCCACATCATCAGAGATGACCCGCCCACTCTGCTGTCAGTCACTTGAGCAGGAAGATCACAGCAGACAGACAGAGCTGGGCAGGAGGTTGTGGTCTCAGCCTCCATCCTCTGTACTGCTTCATCTCTGTTCAGGAGGCTGGTTAGAAGGAGAAACACATTCACACCAAAGAGATCTAAGGTTTCTAACTCATCAGCTCATATTGACTAACGGGAGAGAGTGAACTGGTGTGAACATGTGTCAAAAATGAAAATAAACCAGTCAAGACTTGAACTTACAAACTGATGTGAGGCAGCATGAGAGACATTGTCAAGAACATGTTTAATTAAACAGATGCCTTTGGTTGAAGTAAAATGATAAAATTACTAAGCCAACTAACTTAAAGAAATCCTGTGCAGCTTCACTGCTACAAGACAGAACACATGACAACAAACTGCCCTTCAGGCCAACAGCAGAGACTCTGGCATAAAAACAATACCAAAGTAGAGTGGAGGTTTCTGGAACAACTTTCGCCAACTTACAAAAAGCAGAGAAGACGTTAAGACCACAGCAACATTTGTCAGACTGGAACATTTAGGTTTGTGGCTTTTATCAGGTTCAACATATTGTTGACCACAAGGTAAAACATGTTGGTCTGGTATCAAGTTTTTTAACACAAAGCGTCTCAGTAGCATCAAACCACAACATCCCTGGTTCAGCTTCAGCTGTGGACCTGCCTCACATGTCACACCTCCCTCTCTAATCCCATGTTGTCTGTTCACCATTCACTGTCCAATAAAGCCAACAATACCAAAACATGATCCACAAAAGCTGTTGTTAACAATACAAATGCAGCTGCAACATAAAGATCATCCTACAGTCAAAACAGTTAGTTCCCTAAATCAGTGATTTCTGACACAAAGCTGTGTCCAGTCAGTTTACACAAAATACACATGAAGTTACACATTCAGGAGGGTGGACACAGGAAAAGAAGTGACAATAAAATGCCCCAAAAAGTTACGTTTAATTTGTGTCCTTTGTTGTACTTTATGGCTTCTCTTTGTGTGCACAGCAGTGTTCACACTTGAAACACAGACAAACTAAAATTCAGTCACCACTGACAAACAAATGATGCATGGAAACTTTAGCACTGCTGTGGTTGGTCCTCTAAAGGTGTGAATACAAAGGGGCTGTTCTTCCTGCTTCACTCGGCTTTAATGTCAGGAAGTTGGTCTTGCATTGTTGTATATCTATTTTAAAAGTGCATTTTCATTAAGTTCTATTTTACAAAATATTGTCATGATTATTGTAGAATCATAACTTACAGGAGAATTTAAAAGCTATAAGAGAGATGGACACAAAAACCTGCTCAGTCAGGCTGTCCTGACTGTTTTCATCACACTTGTCTGGGGTTTAGAGTTTTTCACTGGTATTGGCTGAACCCTGTCCCACCCTCATTCTTTTTTTAACAAGAGCAGAGCTTTGAAATGCGACTGACCGTTGATTTGACAGTGTTGATCAGCTCTGTTCCAGTTCTGTCAAGCTAGACGGACTGGTAAATAGTGAACTTCACCCTGTGGCTCTGTTCCCTCTTCACCACAACGGTCAGCTATAATGCCTGCATTACGACTGATGCTACACCAAGCTGCCTGTCCAGCTCATGCTCCAGTTTCCTGTCTTTCATGAAGAAGGTCTTAAGATACTTGAACTCCTTCACTTGGGGCAGCACCTACCCCAAACCCAGAGGGAGCAGTGCACCAGTTTCCGGGGGAGAGCCATGGCCTCAGACTTAAATGTACTGACTTGCATCCCAGCCACATTACACTCCGCTGCAAACCACAGCGTGGTGAAGTTCATGGTCTGATGAAGCCAACAGAACTACGTCGTCTGCAAATAGTTCAGATGAGATCCTGAGGTCCCCAAACTGGACACCCTCCTACCCAGGCTGCACTGTGAGGTCCTGTCCATGAATAACACAATCAGGATTGGAGATGAGGGGCAGCAACACCCACAGGAAACATGTTGGACTTTGTGCTGAGAATGTATATGCAGCTCTCACTTTGGTTGGAAGAGCTTTTGAATGGTTCGAAACAATAGCCCTGTTACCCCATATTCCCACAATACCTCCCACCCTCAAGGAACACAGTCATAAGTCTTCTCCAAAATCTACAAAAGACATCCGGATTGGCTGGTCAAACCCCCATGACCCTCCCTAACAGCTCTGCAAGGGTAAATAGCACGTCCACTGTTCCAGGTTCAGGACATAATCCACATTGCTCCTAATCAATCCGAGGTTCAACAATCAGCCTCAGCCTCAGCCTCCCTTCCAGCTCCCTGAAGTAAACCTTCCGAGGGAGGCTGAGTAGTATGGTACCCCGATAAGTGGTCCACACCCACCAGTCCCCCTTCTTAAGAATAGGAACCACTACTCCAGTCTGCCATTCCACAGGCAGTGTCTCTGATGACCACTGGACCCTCTACAGACGTCTCAGCCAAAAGATGTCCAGCAACGTCCATAGCAGCAAATCTTGTGCACACCTGTTGCCTTACCACAGAGGAGTTCCTTGATCAGCTTCTCCTAAGCCTTCAAGTCTCTGCCTCCTCAGTAGAGGATGTGTTACCTGGGGGAGGAGCTCTTTCAGCTGCCCGGCAATATTTCCAGGCAGGGTCAGCACTTCTCCCGCCTGGCTGTACATCCTTCACATTGGTGTCCACCAGCAGGCCATGACAGACACCTGTAATCTTCTGGCCAAGGCTCCCAACAGCTGCCTCTGCAATGGAGGCTAAGAAAATGGCCCACTCAAATTCCATGTCCACAACCTCCCCCGGGATGCAGGAGAAACTCTTCTGGAGGTAGGAGAACCTACGGACAGGAGCCTGATTTTCCTCTCTGTGTCTCTCACAATCAGTCTTACCTTTGAGTTCTCCACATCTCATGACTCTTGTTGTGGGCTTGGTGACGTTTCCTCCCACTTTGTCCCTGCAACTTTTACTTAAACCTGCATTTTGCATACTATGAAACTGTGTTCACACAGGACTAGTACTACCTGAGGACATATAGTAGTTTGTAATAATTGTGAATGTTGTTTGTGATTTTAAACCCATGTGAACCTGCCATGTCTGTATTTGTTCTGACACATCAAAAAGGTCCTGTGATAATGTCCATTTTGTGCAAATCAGCATCTCATTGATTTGTTGTGGCACATTTATACATAGTTTTTGCAAGGTTTATTGTTTTTTCTGATGTCAGTCATCGTAGCACAAGTGAAGGAAATACTTTGCCGTCTTCCAGCAGGCTGAGCCATTATTTTGTGGCAGCCTACTGATATTATATCTGAAGATATTGTCACAAGGTCTTTAGCTCATAGTAGTTCAGTGCAGGTAGGGCTTAGGTGCCGATATGGAAATCTAAATTGTCCCAAATACTGTCTTTGAAATAATAATTTTTCTTTGTTAAAACAAATCAGTGACAATCAGTTTCAGTTTTATACACACAATGACAACAAGAATAAACTTTTAGACAATTTATTACAGCATTATGGTCTTTGTCTCCAAACAAGATTCATGGATAATGATTTCCACAAGTATCTGTATTCACCTTCCAGAATTAGAACCAGCACAGTTCATACATTTCTGCTTTAAAAATGATTACTTTGCCTTTTTAAAAGTACTTATTAAAGCATTCAGTTGTTTAGGTTTCATTACAGACAGCAGTGAGATGAAATGAACAGGAGTGATGCAAAAAACCTTGAAACTAAGCCAAACTTGAAACTAAGAAGATTTCGGCTTCTGGTCGGTCCTGTTTCACAGTGTTTGGATAAAAAAGATGCATCTAAATACATGTAAACATGAGGACACAACTTGTTCACAAAATGGAACTGATACACAGTACTACAGCGAATACAATGCCCTTTAGCAGTAAACAAACAACACTACATTATTCAGTACAAACATCTGTTAATTCAGTAATCCAGTCCAAAAGCCTTGACAGCAGAGTAGATCCTCTGTCTCTCCACTGCTTTTGCCCCCTTTATGGCACCGCTGTTGGCTTTTATCATGGTAAAAGTGACAGCAGAGTAAATCCATGTGTCCAAATCCTTCTGAGAAATCATCTGAAAAAAATAGAAACAATGTCAACACCTTAATAACTTTAATTAGTTGTTTTGTTGTTAAAGTCAGTGCAGAAGAATTAAAGAGTCCGCTTTCCCTGAGGAAAAATATGACATGTTTTTAACATACGAAATTTGAACCGGCAGATGGTAATTATATAATGTAGGGTTATTTCTAATCTTTTCTTTTAATACTTTACCTGTGGTCTTTCCTGATGACCACTGGCTGCTGCAACATCTGTTTGCAAAGATTTATGATGAAAGATGGTGTTGGTTAAATTACACAAGTAAATAAAGCAAAAAACACATAGCAAGCTTTGGAAAAACACTTTGAGATACACTGATGTACAGGAAACTTGTATTACCGTTGCTGAAATCACAAGTGTTCGTCTTGATGGTACAAATGAGAAAGACTATAACGATCAGACTTGTAACCAGAGCAGCAGATACCACAAAGAGAACTGTATTGGCTTTGTCCAAATCCCACATGTTGACTGCTAAAAAAAAATACAAAGATACAATCATGAATAAATTGGAAAGATTACACGTTTTGTGTTTCATGACATCAATAAATTCTACCAGATTCTGAATGAAAAAAGGCTAATATTCTTATTTAACAACAGTACATAAAGAAATGTCCTTTGGTTACCTTTAATGTCCTCATTTGTTCCATTTCCAAACAGTATCTGTCCACATGTGGCCACAGCACAGTAGTAAGTCCCAGCATCAGAGGAGGTGACGGTCTGGGAGAAGTTGTAGACACATTTGTGAGGAGACTGAGTCTCAGGATTCGTCTCACATTCATCTTGACTGTTTCCATGAGCATAGATTAAACGGGGATGAGATTCGTCTGATCCAGCTCTGAACCAGAACACCCTGTGTTGTTGTTGTGGACATGGTTTGTTCTCAGAGTCAGAGAGGACTGAACACTGCAGAGTCACTGGGTCTCCTGGATGTTTTGGATCAGATGGAGGGACTTGAATGATGTCAATAAAATCTGGTTCTGGTCCTAGGAAATATAAAAAAGAAAAAACAAGTTTGAGTCACTTTATTAAAAAGAAAATTAGTTAAAAATATAGATTTATAGTCAAACAGAAGAAAATTCATTTACCTTCAATTCTCAGGAATGTTGGGTTCATAATTTCCATGTCGAGCATGTTGACTTTTAAACAGTAGTAAAAACCGGAGTCACTTAGCTGAGTTTCATGAATATGTAGAATAAAAGCTCCAGGCTCTTGTTTTGCTGTAATGCGAGGAGTCTTATTAACAGCATCATATTTAAAAGCAAATGTTCCTCCCAAGAATTCAGGCCATTTTCCAGAAACAAGTCTGATCCAGTGGAAATTTGGTTGATACAAGTCACTCTGTCGATTGCATGTGAGAGTCACATTTTGTCCGACACCAACAGTCTTTGTGACAAAGTTATGATCATCGGTGCTGCCTGAAAAAACCAAAAAAAAGAAAGAAAAAGACTTAACGACAACAGACACAATCATATATTTAAAATCATGTTTAGATCACAGCGATTGATTTCTATATTTCATCTGCTGGATTAAAGAACATGACAATACTTATCTCATAGTACTTCATATATATGTGCAGTAAGTGCGACCTCTGTAAATATACTTACGCCCCACTCTGAGCATCAGCAGGAAATAAAACAGGACCAGCATTTTGTGATGAATCCACTGATGACTGCATTAAAATTGAAGCAGACGATAAGATGACTTGCCTTAATGTAATCGCATGAAGTGGGAGGGAACAGTTTCAGAGCGATCTGATTGGCTTCTCGTCTTGTTGGCATTTCACTGTATTACTACAGTGGAAATAATACCAAACAACTTTCCAACTTAAACACATGAAACAACACCAGCAGCAAGCTTTTGTTTCATGTTACTGTCACTCAGTGCAGAATAAAGACAAGAAGTAAACTAAAGGAGACCCAAACACTCTTGGTCTCAACCATATCTTTGTTTTTCCACAAAGGAAACTAACATATCCGACACGTATATTCAAGCTAAAGAGAAGAGACCACAAGACACAACACATATTTGTGTTTTGTCTTCATTAGTGTTTCGTTTCTGCTATATTTTTGATGGTGAAACAAACAAAAACCCCTAAAACACATGTTGGGTTTAGATATTTACAATCAAACCATAAGAAGTTCAAACACATTTCTTGACAAAACCTTGACAAAGTGAATTCAGATAACCACAGGCTTTTGTTCAATGACTTTTCAACATCGTGATTCAGGTTTGGTTCAGGTTGAGCACCTTAAACTACTTTCTGAAGTTCAGAGGGGGACTGTAATTGCAAATTAACAGTGATTGAAGTCATGGTTAAAAGAGTTTGTCAGATTTTTTTGAATCTGACACTGCCAAGGTGTTTGTATGTGTTTAATTGGATCTTATCCAGATAAATTTCCTTTGGTCTTTCTGAACATCAATGTCACCATAAAGGAAAAGTAAATATTTTCATGAATGACTCAATAAGTTAACACTTAAGTATTTTTACTTGCTAAATGCTCATTTTAAACAAAAAATATTGATACCACAATAACACATTCAGATAAAGGAGCCATTTTAAATGTTGCGTGGATCAACCAGTTCAGAAGCTCCACATCATCAGCAATGACCCGCCCACTCTGCTGTCAGTCACTTGAGCAGGAAGATCACAGCAGACAGACAGAGTTGGGCAGAAGGTTGTGGTCTCAGCCTCCATCCTCTGTACTGCTTCATTTCTGTTCAGTTAGAACGAGAAACACATTCACACTGAAGAGATCTAAAGTTTCTGACTCACCAGATCACATGTGTTGATGTGAGAGGGAGGACTTATGTGAAACTGTGTCAAAACTTAAAATTAACCAGTGAAGACTTGAACTGTAAAACTGATTGTGAGGCAGCATGAGAGACTTTGCCAAGAATATGTTCATTGAAACAGATGCTTTTGGTTGAAGTAAAATGATAAAATTATTAAACCAACAAACTTGAAGAAATCCTGTGCAGCTTCACTACAACGACACAGAACACATGACAACAAACTGCCATTCAGGTCAACAGCAGAGACTCTGGCATAAAAACAATACCAAAGTAGAGCGGAGATTTCTGGGACAACTTTCACCAGCTTACAAAAAGCAGAGAAGACGTTAAGACCACAGCAACATTTGTCAGACTGGAACATTTTGGTTTGTGGCTTTTATCAGGTTCAACATATTGTTGACCACAAGGTAAAACATGTTAGTCTGGTATGAAGTTTTTAACACAAAGTGTCTCGGTAGCATCAAACCACAACATCCCTGGTTCAGCTTCAGCTGTGGACCTGCCTCACATGTCACACCTCCCTCTCTAACCCCATGTTGTCTGTTCACCGTTCACTGTCCAATAAGGGCAAAAATATCAAAACATGATCCACAAAAGCTGTTGTTAACAATACAAATGCAGCTGCAACATAAAGATTGTCCTACATTCGAAACAGTTAGATCCCTAAATCAGTGATTTCTGACACAAAGCTTTGTGAGGTCAGTTTACACAAAGTACACATGCAGTTAAACAGTCAGGAGGGTGGACACAGGAAAAGTAGTGACAATAAAATGCCCACAAAAAAGTTGCTTTTACTTTGTATTGGTTTTTTTATACATTATGACTTCTCTTTGTGTGCACAGCACTGTTCACACTTGAAACACAGACAAACACAAATTCAGTCACCACTGACAAACAAATGATGCATGGAAACTTTAGCACTGCTGTGGTTGGTCCTCTAAAGGTGTGAATACAAAGGGGCTGTTCTTCCTGTTTCACTCGGCTTTAATGTCAGGAAGTTGGTCTTGTACTGTTGTATATCTCTTTTAAAAGTGCAATTTCATTAAGTTCTATTTTACAAAATGTTGTTATGATTATTGTAGAATCATAACTTACAGGAGAATTTAAAAGCTATAAGAGAGATGGACACAAAAACCTTCTCAGTCAGGCTGTCCTGACTGTTGTCATCACATTTGTCTGTGGTTTAGAGTTTTTCACTGGTAGTGGCTGAATGATGAGGGGAGGTGCAAATAAGGTTCACTTGTCCCACCCTGATTCTTTTTTAACAAGAGCAGAGCTTTGAAATGTGACTGATTGTTGATTTGACAGTGTTGATGAGCTCTGTTCCAGTTTGCATCACTTTGCTCGGTGTTGGACTGGCAGTCTGTCCAAATTAATGGTTATGAATGAAGAAGTATGCATTCAAATTAAATGGTAAATGGTCTGCACTTATATAACCCTTTATCCTACCTTAGTGGTATCCAAAGTGCTTTACAATGTGTTTCGCATTCACCCATTCACACACAAGGCGCTAATCTACCATTGGGAGCAACTTCGGGTTCAGTGTCTTGCCCAAGGACACTTCCGCATGCGGAGGGGCCGGGGATCGAACCGCCAACCTTGCGATCAGTGGACAACCTGCTCTACCACCTGAGCCACAACTGCCCATGATTAAATTAAAACAAAAATGAACTATAAACTGTTAGCTTACAGATGCATATGATTGTAGATGCTTTCTGTTTAAAAACACAAGAAAGATTTCGTTTGAATTTTAAACAGGAAGCAAATAAAACTAAAACAATCATTTCATTTTGTTAAGCTAAAATTACGCAGCTGAGGCCTTTTGTAGCTCCTCTTTCACTTCACATCCGCTTATAAACAGTTTCAGTGGTTGGTCAAAGGGCGGAGAAATGGCTCACCACAGCTTTTCTCTGTCAGTGTAGCTGCTGCATGTCACTCTGCTTGTTGTTCTCATGACAGACATGCAGAAAGCCTTTACAAAGTGCTGTGAGACCAGGAAAATAAAGGGTCATCTCATTGAAGTAAACATCTTTACTGAAATAAGAAGAATCCCTCAAGTAATAATCAAGATTTTTTACCTTGTGGCCATGTCCAGATGGTGTTTTTTCAAGCTAGACGGACTGGTAAATAGTGAACTTCACCCTGTGGCTCTGCTCCATCTTCACCACAACGGTCAGCTATAATGCCTGCATTACGACTGATGCTACACCAAGCTGCCTGTCCATCTCATGCTCCAGTTTCCTGTCTTTCATGAAGAAGGTCTTAAGATACTTGAACTCCTTCACTTGGGGCAGCACCTACCCCAAACCCAGAGGGAGCACCAGTTTCCGGGGCAAAGCCATAGCCTCAGACTTAAATGTACTCACTTGCATCCCAGTCACGTTACACTCCGCTGCAAACCTCAGCGTGCTGAAGGTCATGGTCTGATGAAGCCAACAGAACTATGTCGTCCACAAATACTACAGATGGTCCTGAGGTCCCCAAACCAGACACCCTCCTCACCCTGGCTGCACTTTAAGGTCCTGCCCGTGAATACCACAATCAGGATTGGAGACAAAGGGCAGCTTTGGCAGAGTCCATCACCCACAGGAAATGTGTTGGACTTTGTGCTGAGAATGTGAATACAGCTCTCACTTTGGTTTTACGAGTTTTTAAATGATTTGTACCAATGTCCTTTTACCCCATACTCCAAAAGGATTGACTGGTCAAACTCCCATGACCCTCCCTAACAGCTCTGCAAGGGTAAAAAGCATGTCCACTGTTCCAGGGCCAGGACATAATCCACATTGCTCCTAATCAATCCGAGGTTCAACAATCAGCCTTAGCCTCCCTTCCACCTCCCTGGAGAAAACCTTCCGAGGGAGGCTGAGTAGTATGATACCCCAATAATTGGTGCACACCCTCCAGTCCCCCTTCTTAAGAATAGGAACCACTACCACAGTCTGCCATTCCACAGGCAGTGTCTCTGATGACCACTGGACCCTCTACAGACGTCTCAGCCAAAACAGTCCATCAACGTCCATAGGAGCAAATCTTGTGCACACCTGTTGCCTTACCACAGAGGAGTTCCTTGATCAGCTTCCCCTAAGCCTTCAAGTCTTTGCCTTCTCAGTAGAGGATGTGTTACCTGGGGGAGGAGCTCTTTCAGCTGCCCGGCAATATCTCTAGGCAGGGTCAGCACTTCTCCCGCCTGGCTGTACATCCTTCACATTGGTGTCCACCAGCAGGCCATGACAGACACCTGTAATCTTCTGGCCAAGGCTCCCAACAGCTGCCTCTGCAATGGAGGCTAAGAAAATGGCCCACTCAAGTTCCATGTCCACAACCTCCCCCGGGATGCAGGAGAAACTCTTCTTTAGGTAGGACAACCTATGGACAGGAGCCTCCGCCAGACGTTCCCAGTTCACCCTCACTATACATTTGGGTTTACCAGGTCTGTCTGGCAGACTTCCCCATCATTGGCTCCAACTTACCACCAGGTGATGATCAGTTGGCAGATTTGTTTCTCTAACCACCCAAGTGTCCAAGACATATGACCATGGGTCTGATAACATGACAGCGAAGTCGATCATTGACCTTTGGCCTAAGTTGTTCTGGTACCAGGTATACTTATGAAACACCTCATGCTTGAACATGGTCATCATTGAGGCCAATCCATGACTAGCACAGAAATCCAATAACAGAACACCACTCAGGTTTGGTTTAGGCAGACTCTTCCTCACAATCACCGCCCTCCAGGTTTTTCCATCGTTGCCCACTAGAACGTGCCCACTCCTGTCCACCACCACCAGGCGGCGACGCCATGTTGCCATTTCAGGCTTTACCTGATTGAGTCCCACAGGGCAAGGCTCAGCCTCTGTCCACACATTGGCAAGCTCCCCTCATGGGCTCTGGAGGGGGCCCCTGTCTCCCTTTTCCGGGCAAGGTGGCACCTTTCCTTTTATTTGATGTCATTGGGTTTTTATGAATCGCTCTTTCTCTGGTCCTTCTCCCAGGACCATTGTGGCTCCCATATAAGGTGGTGACTCTTTGAGGGGCATTTCATAACTTGTTTTCACAATAATTGTTTGCACTGATAAAGATACAAAGCTGTGTCTCATTGATGAAGTGCAGATTTATGAGTGATTTTCCTCTCTGTGTCTCTCACAATCAGTCTTACCTTTGAGTTCTCCACATCTTATGACTCTTGTTGTGGGTTTGGCCACGTTTCCTCCCACTTTGTCCCTGCAACTTTTTCTTAAGCCTGCATTTTGCATACTATGAAAATCTGTTCACACAGGACTAGTACTATGTGAGGACATATAGTAATTTGTAGTAATTGTGAATATTGTTTGTGATTTTAAACCCATGTGAATCTGCCATGTCTGTATTTGTTCTGACACATCAAAAAGGTCCTGTGATAATGTCCGTTTTGTGCAAATCAGCATCTCATTGATTTGTTGTGGTACATTTATATATAGTTTTTGCAAGATTTATTGTTTTGTCTGATACCAGTCATCGTAGCACATGTGAAGAAAATACTTTGCTGTCTTGCAGCAGGCTGAGCCATTTTTGTGGCAGCCTACTGATATCATATCTGAAGATATTGTCACAAGGTCCTTAGCTCATAGTAATCCAGTGCAAGTAGGGCTTAGGTGCTGACTTGGAAATCTAAATTGTTCCAAATACTGTCTTTGAAATAACATTTTTCTTTGTTAAAACAAATCATATTGACAATCGGTTTCAGTTTTATACACATAATGATAACAAGAATAAACTTTTTATACATTTTATTACAGCAATATGGTCGTTGTCTCCAAACAAAATTCATGGATGATGATACAAGAAACTTAATTCCAGAAATGCACCATGGTTACCGATACACAACATAATGACCACCAGTAGTAATACCCTGAGTTTCAGGATTTCTCTGTTGGCATTTTGACTTTAATGGAAGGTTGTGATGAAGATCGACAAGAAAACGTGGGGAAAAGAACAGAGAAATCATAACAAGAACTCTGCTGCTGACAGCATTTTTGCACGTTCTTTGTGCATTAAACTCTTGATGCCCCAATAAAAACTAGATTTGTTATTTCCACAAGTATCTGTATTCACTTTCCAGAACTAGAAACAGCACAGTTCACACATTCCTGCTTTAAAAAATGATTACTTTGCCTTTTTAAAAGCACTTATTAAAGCATTCAGTTGTTTGGGTGTCATTACAGACAGGAGTGAGATGAAATGAACAGGAGTGATGCAAAAAACGTTCCTGGCCAAACTTGAAACTAAGAAGATTTCAGCTTATGGTCGGTCCTGTTTCACAGTGTTTGGATAAAAAACATGCATCTAAATACATGTAAACATGAGGACACAACTTGTTCACAAAATAGAACTGATACACAGTACTACAGCGTATACGAAGCCCTTTAGCAGTAAACAAACAACACTACATTATTCAGTACAAACATCTGTTAATTCAGTAATCCAGTCCAAAAGCCTTGACAGCAGAGTAGATCCTCTGTCTCTCCACTGCTTTTGCCCCCTTCATGGCACCGCTGTTGGCTTTTATCATAGTAAAAGTGACAGCAGAGTAAATCCATGTGTCCAAATCCTTCTGAGAAATCATCTGAAAAAAATAGAAACAATGTCAACACCTTAATAACTTTAATTAGTTGTTTTCTTGTTAAAGTCAGTGCAGAAGAATTAAAGAGTCCGCTTTCCCTGAGGAAAAATATGACATGTTTTTAACGTACGAAATTTGAACTGGCAGATGGTAATTACATAATGTAGGGTTATTTCTAATCTTTTCTTTTAATACTGTACCTGTGGTCTTTCCTGATGACCACTGGCTGCTGCAACATCTGTTTGCAAAGATTTATGATGAAAGATGGTGTTGGTTAAATTACACAAGTAAATAAAGCAAAAACACATAGCAAGCTTTGGAAAAACACTTTGAGATACACTGATGTACAGGAAACTTGTATTACCGTTGCTGAAATCACAAGTGTTCGTCTTGATTGTACAAATGAGAAAGACTATAACGATCAGACTTGTAACCAGAGCAGCAGATACCACAAAGAGAACTGCATTGGCTTTGTCCAAATCCCACATGTTGAGTGCTGAAAAAATACAAAGATACAATCATAAATATTTTGGAAAGATTACATATTTTGTGTTTCATGACATCAATAAATTCTACCCGATTCTGAATGAAAAATGGCAAATATTCTTATTTAACAACAGTACATAAAGAAATGTCCTTTGGTTACCTTTAATGTCCAAATTTATTCCATTTCCAAACAGTATCTGTCCACATGTGGCCACAGCACAGTAGTAAGTCCCAGCATCAGAGGAGGTGACGGTCTGGGAGAAGTTGTAGAAACATTTGTGAGGAGATGGAGCCTCAGGATTCGTCTCACATTCATCTTGATTGTTTCCATGAGCATAGATTAAACTGGGATGAGATTTATCCGATCCAGCTCTGAACCAGAACACCCTGTGTTGTTGTTCTGGACATGGTTTGTTCTCAGAGTCAGAGAGGACTGAACACTGCAGAGTCACTGGGTCTCCTGGATGTTCTGGATCAGATGGAGGGACTTGAATGATGTCAGTGAAATCTGGTTCTGGTCCTTAAAAATGTAAAAGAGAAAAAAACAACAACAAGTTTGAGTCACTTTATTAAGAAAAAAATTATTTGAATATATATATTTATAGTCAAATAAAGAAAAGTATTTACCTTCAATTCTCAGGAATGTTGCGTTCATAAATTTCATGTCGATGTCGTTGACTTTTAAACAGTAGTAAAAACCGGAGTCACTTAGCTGAGTTTCATGAATATGCAGAATAAAAGCTCCAGGCTCTTGTTTTGCTGTAATGCGAGGAGTTTCATTAACACCATCATAATCAAAAGTATATGTTCCTCCCAAGAATTCAGGCCATTTTCCAGAAACAAGTCTGATCCAGTACAAGCTTTCTTTATGCAAAGATCTCTGGCGAGTGCATGTGAGAGTCACATTTTGTCCGACACCAACAGTCTTTGTGACAAAGTTATGATCATCGGTGCTGCCTGGAAAAACAAAAAAAAGACAGAAAAATACTCATTAATGACAACAGACACAATCATATATTTAAAATCATGTTTAAATAACAGAGATTGATTTGTATATTTCATCTGCTGGATTAAAGAACATGGCAATACTTATCTCATAGTACTTCATATATATGTGCAGTAAGTGTGACCTCTGTAAATATACTTACGCCCCACTCTGAGCATCAGCAGGAAATAAAACAAGACCAGCATTTTGTGATGAATCCACTGGTGACTGCATTAAAATTGAAGCAGACCATAAGATGACTTGCCTTAATGTAATCGCATGAAGTGGGAGGGAACAGTTTCAGAGCGATCTGATTGGCTTCTCGTCTTGTTGGCATTTCACTGTATTACCACAGTGGAAATAATACCAAACATCTTTCCAACTTAAACACACGAAACAACACCAGCAGGAAGCTTTTGTTCATGTTACTGTAACAGAACAAACATAAAAAATAAACTAAAGTAACATCAAGCGCTCTTGTTCACACCATTTCCTTTGTGTTGTCACAAACACCCATCATACACATATTATCCAGTCTGACACATTATTGTAATCTGTGGCCATCATATTTAAATAATTTAGGTCAACACAAGAGCTTAAAGAAGAGACTACATAACATAACACAATACATTTTTGTATATTGTCCTCATTAGTGTTTTACTTCTGCAGTATTTATGGCAGTTAGAAAAAGAGTGGTTTCACTTTTTGGTGCAAAATTTCCTCCCCATTTAAATCAAACCGTGAAGCAGCTTAAACTACTTTCTGAAGGTCAGAGTAAGATTGTAACTTTAAATGACCTGTTAATGGTTAAAAGGCAACTACAGGAAATCAGCATTTCCAAAAATTTGGCGGACTTGCAAAAGAGAGATCTTAAAAAGAATGATCCAAAGTGAAGCAGTAAGGAGTTTGTTTTTGAATCCATAATATTCAGGGTTCCTTGTTTTTGGAGATTTAAACACACGACAGCCTCCATTCCTTAAATAATTCAGAAGCATTTTATCAGAGCTGCCCTGACTAGAATACTGTATGCAAGTGTCTTTTAAACCTGACATATCCAGTGTGAAGTCCTCGAATAAATCTGTTGTTTCTAAATTTGCTTCATTCGTATATGAATGAAGCAAAGCTAATCTGTAAAGCGGAAGGCAATATGAACTTCTTTAACCTGTTGTTTCTAAGCCCACAGATGGATGTTGATCCCCAGGACATATAACACCTGCAAAATAATTTGATTCCAACAGGTCAAT
This sequence comes from Dascyllus trimaculatus, assembly GCA_024666655.1. NCBI lineage: Eukaryota > Metazoa > Chordata > Actinopteri > Pomacentridae > Dascyllus > Dascyllus trimaculatus. Next base: position 27,679,838 of record CM045457.1, read on the forward strand.
GATGCCACAATATTTACATCATCTATTTGAATAGTGTGAATTTTTAAAAAAATCAACCTTTCACAACAATAACACATAAAGATAAAGGAGCCATTTTAAATGTTGCGTGGATCAACCAGTTCAGAAGCTCCACGTCATCAGAGATGACCCGCCCACTCTGCTGTCAGTCACTTGAGCAGGAAGATCACAGCAGAGTTGGGCAGGAGGTTGTGGTCTCAGCCTCCATCCTCTGCACTGCTTCATCTCTGTTCAGTTAGAATGAGAAACACATTCACACTGAAGAGATCTTAAGTTTCTGACTCACCAGATCACATGTGTTGATGTGAGAGGGAGGACTTATGTGAAACTGTGTCAAAACTTAAAATAAACCAGTGAAGACTTGAACTATAAAACTGATTGTGAGGCAGCATGAGAGACTTTGCCAAGAACATGTTCATTGAAACAGATTCTTTTGGTTGAAGTAAAATGATAAAATTACTAAACCAACTAACTTGAAGAAATCCTGTGCAGCTTCACTACAACAAGACAGAACACATGACAACAAACTGCCATTCAGGTCAACAGCAGAGACTCTGGCATAAAAACAATACCAAAGTAGAGCGGAGGTTTCTGGAACAACTTTCACCAACTTACAAAAAGCAGAGAAGACGTTAAGACCACAGCAACATTTGTCAGACTGGAACATTTGGGTTTGTGGCTTTTATCAGGTTCAACATATTGTTGACCACAAGGTAAAACATGTTAGTCTGGTATGAAGTTTTTAACACAAAGCGTCTCAGTAGCATCAAACCACAACATCCCTGGTTCAACTTCAGCTGTGGACCTGCCTCACATGTCACACCTCCCTCTCTAATCCCATGTTGTCTGTTCACTGTTCACTGTCCAATAAAGCTAACAATACCAAAACATGATCCACAAAAGCTGTTGTTCATACTACAAATGCAGGTGCAACATAAAGATCGTCCTACAGGAAAAACAGTTAGTTCCCTAAATCAGTGATTTCTGACACAAAGCTTTGTCCAGTCAGTTTAAACAAAATACACATCAAGTTACACATTCAGGAGGGTGGAAACAGGAAAAGTAATGACAATAAAATGCCCCAAAAAGTTGCGTTTAATTTGTGTCCTTTGTTGTACTTTATGGCTTCTCTTTGTGTTCACAGCACTGTTCACACCTGAAACACAGAGACACAGACAAACACAAATTCAGTCACCACTGACAAACAAATGATGCTTGGAAACTTTAGCACTGCTGTGGTTGGTCCTCTAAAGGTGTGAATACAAAGGGGCTGTTCTTCCTGCTTCACTCGGCTTTAATGTCAGGAAGTTGGTCTTGCATTGTTGCATATCTCTTTTAAAAGTGCAATTTCATTAAGTTTTATTTTACAAAATGTTGTCATGATTATTGTAGAATCATAACTTACAGGAGAATTTAAAAGCTATAAGAGAGATGGACACAAAAACCTTCTCAGTCAGGCTGTCCTGACTGTTTTCATCACACTTGTCTGTGGTTTAGAGTTTTTCACTGGTATTGGCTGAATAATGAGGGGAGGTGTGAGCAAGGTTCACTTGTCCCACCCTGATTCTTTTTTTTAACAAGAGCAGAGCTTTGAAATGTGACTGACTGTTGATTTGACAGTGTTGATGAGCTCTGGTCCAGTTTGCATCACTTTGCTCGGTGTTGGACTGGTAGTCTGTTCAAATTAATGGTTATGAATGAAGAAGTATGCATTCAAATTAAATGGTAAATGGTCTGCACTTACATAACACTTTATCCTACCTTAGTGGTATCCACAGTGCCTTACAATGTGTTTCACATTCACCCATTCACACACAAGGCGCTAATCTACCACTGGGAGCAACTTCGGGTTCAATGTCTTGCCCAAGGACACTTCGGCATGCGGAGGGGCTGGGGATTGAGCCGCCAACCTTGCGATCAGTGGACAACCAGCTCTACCACCTGAGCCAAAACCGCCCATGATTAAATTAAAACAAAAATGAACTATAAACTGTTAGCTTACAGATGCATATGGTTGTAGAACTTTCTGTTTAAAAACACAAGAAAGATATCATTTGTATTTTAATAAGAAGCAAGTAAAATTAAAACAATCATTTCATTTTGTTAAGCTGACATTACGCAGCTGAGGCCTTTTGTAGCTCCTCTTTCACTTCACATCCGCTTATAAACAGTTTCAGTGGTTGGTCAAAGGGCGGAGAAATGGCTCACCACAGCTTTTCTCTGTCAGTGTAGCTGCTGCATGTAGCTCTGCTTGTTGTTCTTATGACAGACACGCAGAAAGCCTTTACAAAGTGCTGTGAGACCAGGAAAATAAAGGGTTATCTCATTGAAGTAAACATCTTTACTGAAATAAGAAGAATCCCTCAAGTAATAATCAAGATTTTTTACCTTGTAGACATGTCCAGATGGTGTTTTTTCAAGCTAGAACACATATTATGGGGGAAATAATCTTTAAATTCATAACTCTCATAAACATGAATTCAGACCGTCAAGGTTTCATAGACAGATATGAGTTTTTCGGGGTTTCGTCAATGACCAGAAGTTTAATAAAAACACTTTAATAATGCCTGAAGCATAAACTGCTCCCTAGACATTTCTATGAGGCACACTTTGTCTACATTGGTAAACCTGTTACCTGTCTGTTCTTTTCTCTCCATCACTTTGTGTCTCCATTATACATAGAAGAAATATTGGCCACAGCTAAAACAATACAAAAGATCTTTGTCACACCAGACATTCAAACTCACAAAACACTGGTGTAACTGGTAACATTAGGAAGAGGCTGTATTCCAAGCTCCCTCTGAATGTCCAAGCCCCATGCCCTGTCCCTAAGGCTGAGTCCAGTCACCCTATGGAGGAAATACATTTTGGCCATTTGTAGCAGACAACAATCTTTTGGTCACTACCCAGAGCTCATGATCATAGATCAGGCATGAAATTTAGACGGACTGGTAAATAGTGAACTTCACCCTGCAGCTCTGCTCCCTATTCACCACAACAGTCCAGTATAATGCCTCCATTACTGCTGATGCCACACTAAGCTGCCTGTCCATCTCATGCTCTCATGAGCCTCCCATCCAGCTCCCTGGAGAAAACCTTCCGAGGGAGGCTGAGTAGTATGATAACCAGATAATTGGTGCACACCCTCCAGTCCTCCTTTTAAAAAATGGGAACCATTACCCCAGTCTGCCATTCCACAGACACTGTCCCCATTGGACCCGATACAGACGTCTCAGCCAAGGCAATCCAACAGTGTCCATAGCAGCTAATCCTGTGCACACCTAATGCCTTACCACAGAGGAGTCTTTTGACACCTCAGCGACCTCTAACACAGATATGGGTGAAGCTTCCCCTATGTCTTCAGGCTTTGCCTCTTTATCAGAGGATGTGTTGCCAGGAGGGAAGGAGCTCTTTAAACTGCCCAGTAATATCCCCAGCCAGGGTCAGCACTTCTCCCCCCGGCTCTTCACCCTTCACATTGGCATCCACCAGCAGGCCACGACAGACACCTGTAATCTTGTGGCCACAGCTCCATGTGTACATAGAAGACATACTGGCCACAGCTAAAAAGTTTGAAAAGATCTTTGTTACAGCAGACATTTAGACTCACAGAACACCGGTCTCTGCAATGGAGGTTATGAACATGGCCTGCTCAAATTTCATGTCCACAACTTCCCCCGGGATGCAGGAGAAACTCTTCTGGAGGTAAGATACCCTGCAGACAGGGGCCTCCACCAGACATTCCCAGTTCACCCTCACTACATATTTGGGTTTACCAGGTCTGTCCGACAGACTTCCCCATCTTGGATCCAACTTATAACCAGGGGATTGCCATTAACAGGTTTGTTCCTCTTACCACCAAGTCCAAGACATATTGCCATGGGTTTGATGACATGACAGCAAAGTGTCAAGTACAAAGTATTGTTTTTTCTGACGCCAGTCATCATGGAACATGTGAAGGAAATACTTTGCTGTCTTCCAGCAGGCTGAGCCGTTATTATGTGGAAGCTTACTGATATATCTGAACATACTGTCAGTAAATTCGAGCAAAACACATATTTGTTTTTTCTCCTGTCAATGTGCCACATGAATTGTAGACATGGGAGGTCATTTCTAAATTACAAGGCTGCTGATAGTAGTGCAGTGCAAGTAGGGCTTAGGTATTGATTTGGAAATCTAAATTGTCCCAAATACTGTCTTTGAAATAACATTTTTCTTTGTTAAAACAGTTTTACTTTCATACACACAATGACAACAAGAATAAACTTTTCATACATTTTATTACAGCAATATGGTCTTTGTCTTCAAACAAGATTCATGGATGATGATACAAGAAACTTAATTCCAGAAATGCACCATGGCAAATACCTTGTCCTGATATACAACACAATAACCGCCAATAGTAATACCTTGAGTTTCAGGATTTCTCTTTTGGCATTTTGACTTTAATGGAAGGTTGTGATGTAGATCGACAGGAAACGTGGGGAAAAGAGCTGAGAAATCATAGCGAGAACTCTGCTGCTGATGGCATTTTTGCATGTTCTTTGTGCCTTAAACTCTTGACGCCCCATTAAAAACTAGATTTCTGTAATGTCCACTTAAACCAAGTATCTGTATTTAACATGCAAAATTAAGGACAGCAGAGTTGATGATGAAATGAAGACGAGTGATGCATCGAACGTTTTCAGTCAAACTTGGAGTGAAGAACATTTCAGTTCAAAGTTGTTCAAGTGCTTGGATGTAAAAGATGCATTCAATTTAAATACATTTGAAAATAAGGACACAACATGTTCACAAATTGTCACTGATGCACAGTACTACAGCGTATATAACAGAGTACAACTACAGCATATACAAAGCCCTTAGCAGTAACAAATAACATACATTATTCAATACATGAATAATGTATCTCTGTTAATGTAATCTGTTAACTCACTAATCCAGTCCAAAAGCCTTGACAGCAGAGTAGATCCTCTCTCTCTCCACTGCTTTTGCCTTCTTGTCAGCCTTTGTCATGGTGAAGGTGACAGCAGAGTAAATCCATGTGTCTGAATCCTTCTGAAAAAACATATGAAAAAAAAAATATAAACAACCTCAATACCATTATAACTTCTTTTTCTTTTATTTTTTTAAATGATGCCTGTCTAAACTTCAAGGACTCTACCTGTTGAATTTTCTGATCAGAACAGTTATTCTGCTCGGCAACAGCAGCTGTAAAAAAAGAAATATATAGATCATTTAATTATGGCATTATTTTGATTTTTTTTTGTTCTTTAGAGAAATAAGAATAACTTCTAATACCTTTGCCATAATCACAGTTGTTTTCCTTTATGCTGTAAATGAGTATAGCTATAGCAATGAGACTTAGAGCTAAGAAGGCGCACAGCAGAATAACAACTGTACTGGCCATCTGTGACCTCATGCTGGATCCTGAAACACAATAAAAGGGAGGAAACATTGAGAGTGAAAGATGAGTAAAAGTAAATGGTATTTAATGCCACCACCTCCTTGATGATGGTCGATCCTGACTGTATAATGTAACACCTAATAAATAAAATGACAATCTGTTACCTTGATTTTCAAGTGTAGCACCATTTCCAAACAGTATCTGTCCACATGTGGCCACAGCACAGTAGTAAGTCCCAGCATTAGAGGAGTTGAAGGTCTTAGAGAAGCGATAAACACAGCTCTTCTGACTGTCAGATCTCTTCTCACATTCATCATGTCTGTTTCCATCAGCATAGATGATGTGTGGATAAGATTTATCTGATCCAGGTCTGAACCAGAACACATTCACATCTCCTGAACATGTTTTGTTGTCAGAGTCAGAGAAGACTGAACACTGGAGAGTCTCTGATTCTCCTGGATGGACTGAATCTGATACTGTGGACTGTTGAACAACAGTGTAGTCTGATGTCTTCTGACTGTCTCCTGTGTAATGCAAGAACTGGATGAGACTTCAAAGCACATTTTGAAAGTCTGAGAAAAACCTCAAATGTGACTTTAGTAGTTTCACGCCATGCTTATTTTAACAGGGATTTTTAATGATCTACTTCATTTGAATCGATGGAAGATACATTTGGATTTAAACAAAAGAAATTTGTAGTAAATGTAATTAGAATGAAATTCAAAAATGTTTAGTGAAATTTCAAGACATGTTCAGTGCCAGTTACTTTTAGACATGTGTACAGTAGTTCTTTAGTGGTTAAATCATTTGCAAAATATGATAAAAGTAGCTCACATTATTACCTTTAACGATCAAATATGTCCCACTCCATTTAGAACTGCCAAACCTCTTAGTGCTTGCACAGTGATAGATTCCCTCGTCCTCTTGGATTGTTCTCAAAATAGTCAGGTTGCTAAAATTGTCATAAATATTAACTTTCCATCTTGAGTTAGAAAATTCTGGTTCAAAGTGAGGTGTTATAAGTTTCCCCAAAGCCACAATTAGTTCCAGATTACCTCCGACACTCTGCTTGAACCAGTGAACTGCTCCTCGGCTGATATCAGCATCAGACAGAGCACATGTGAAGGTTGTAGATTCACCAATTTGAACTGGTATCACTGGAATGAGTGTGTCTGAATTGAAAGAAAAAAAACACAAGACAATAAATGAAATAATGTCGGAAATCCACCTTATAAAAATGTCATGTTAAAAATTAGGGAGTACTCACATCCTTGATGAAGAAGAAGTAATGTAATCCACAACACAATCATCTTGACATTGACTCCTGTCAGGGACCTTGTCGCTGATTTAATGTGTAGGAGGAGATATAACTTGGCCAAGACTCTCTATGTCACACTGTCAAATGCATCTGATTGGTTGTCACAGAATGAAGTTGCAAAAGTGCACTTCCTGCCATATTAGTCTCGTCCAGGGTTTGTGGCATGTCTCACTTCCTACTTATTCATTTACTCACTCATTTTAATGATAACTTTAAAGCATTTTGTGTTAATGAATGCTGGATGCTTACATTTTTTAAAAATCCAGTCTTTGAAAGGTATTACCATCGTCTACCTTCACTATCAGTTGCACAGCCAAACACACAACCAGGAACTTCAGACAGCAGATATTTCTCACAATCTGTCGACTATAAAGATGTGAAATCACAAGCATTAGTTCAACCAAACATATGTTAAAGTAAATTTGTGAAGCTCTCTGGAAGCTAAATGGTTACAGGCTTACAGATGTCTCCATAGAAACAGAAAGTCCATGGTTCATATCAGGACAGGGTTGTAGTTTTTCTTTTCACTGTTCACTGTCCAAAAAACAAATGTGCTTCCCTACAAAATCCTTAAAAATGAATCAGCCCCTTGATAAGCTCCTGAAGTCAGATTCATGCATATATAGATTGTTAGTAATAAAGAAGCATCAATAATAAGGGGGAACTCCAGATAGTTTTTTCACCTTACACATAATCTGGGAACAATACGTACAGTTGTAAACAAATGTTTACTTACACTATGTACATCACAGCAGTCTTGAGTATTCAGTGACTCCTATAACTCAGAACTTTCTATGATGGAATCATTGAAACCCACGTCTTTGTCACAAAAAACATTCATGCAATTTGGTTCTTTCCTAGATTTATTGTAGCTTTTCTGGAAATATGACAAAATCTGCTAGGTGAAAAAAATATACACAGCAATGTAAGTTTTTGGTTAAACATCTTTTGGCCATTTTCATTCTCATAGTGTGCTTTTAGTAGCCGTCCATAAGCTTCTGGGTACTTCTGGCTGTATCTTTCACCAGTCTGTTTGACAGACTTGTTGCAGTAGAAGTACAACTGTTGGCTGTCTAATACGGACTTGTTTCTTCAGGACAGTCCACTGGCTCTTAAGGCCAGTTCAAAACATTAGTTCTCTGATTTAACCATTTCTTTACCACATGTGATGCTGATTGAGGCCATTGTCTTGCTGGCACACCTGACAGCGCTCAAGATCCAACCTTCTGGCTGATGATTGTAGGTGTTTCCAAGGAATGTAAAGGTAAACTGTCTTCTGCATTATTTCATTACATTGTGCAATGCATCAATATCACTGGCAGCAAAACAGCCCCAGAGCATAATACTACCACCACCATGCTTGACGGTAGATCTGATGTTCTTTCGATTACAGGCCACACCTTCTCTCCTGCAAACATATTGCTGGTCATGGCCTTTTTTGTGCATGTGATCAGCAGCAACCTTCAGTCAAGCCTTAAGGTGATTTTTCTGGACAAAGGACTTCCTTCTTGCACAGCATCTTCTCAGCTCATGGTGGTATAAAACACGCCTGACTGTGGACACTGACATCTGTGTTCCAGCAGCTTCTAATTTATTTAAGACCTGCTTTGTGATGACTGTTGGTTGTCTCTTGACCATCCAGACCAATTGCCTCTCAGCAGCAGGTGATAGCTAGTGTTTTCTTACTGATTGTTTGTGCAGATCTGTAGTAGCTTTGAAATGGCTCCAAGTTACTTTTCTGACTTGATCAAGTCAGTGACTGACTTTTTCAGATCTTTGCTGAGCTCCACAGACTTTTCCATTGCAGTGTTTGTGGGTGAGTCTAATGAGTGTATCAAATGGGCCCTACTTAAATTGGCTCAGACAAGTCAGCAGCTGTAGTCAACAGTAATCCCTCACATGGAGTTCAGAGACCATGTCACTAAGAACATTTGAATAAGATAACTTTCTACATCACCCACACTGATAGCTCAAGTTGCTGTATGTACATTTTAGAGCCAGGAGATTTAGTCGTATTTCCCGAAGTGATACAAGAAATGTATGAAAGAACCAAGATGCATGATTGTGTTTGTGACTAACACATGTGAATTTCAGTCATTCCATCAATGGAAATTAAGCTATAAGAATCACTGGAAAGCCTAGACTACTGTGATATACATGGTCTTCACATGTGTATGTCAGCTTTTGTTTACAATTGTAAACTGCATGTACAAAAATTATTCTGTTGCTCAAAATTAGTAATACAAAAAGTTAATATGAATGTAAAAATGTTTTGCTCATGGAAAGCATAGTTGATGTTTCATATTTATATTTCTAATATTTTCTGAACTATTTAACATATTCAGATTTTTTTCTCTATTCAGATGAAAGGAAGAGATGCTAAAATTTTCCAATAGTCAGACCAACAACCTGTGGATATATGTGCAGAAGTGTGTGTGCGGGACGCAGGAAGGTTGTTGCAAAAGAAAAACAAACAAACAAAAAATTAAATCTCACCAATAAACAAACAAACAAAAACACCCTATTTAGGATTAGTGCCAAAACTGGCAAGCCTTGGCATGTCAGATGAAAAACAACTTCGCTTGCAGTTTTTAAATGAACAAATATTATAATAGATGTTTTTAAATGTTCAGGGGCACAACAGTTTATGGTGTAGCTATGTGATTTATGATGTTGGTGATGTTTTGGCACCAATCAATGGAACACCAAACACTAAAAACAGCCTTTCATTTAGTCATTTAGCTTGTGCCTATTATTGCACAATTTAAACTGTGCTTTATAGGTTAATTATTAGCTAAGCTGAGTTCTCAAAGAGGTGGAAAACTGAATTAGCAAACAGAATGAAAGAAAAATGCTGTTGTCCACTTCATTCATCCAATGGTCCGATGCCATTAGATAACCAGTGCTAGGAAGTTTATTTCAGAACAGACTCAGACTTCAGTTTTGAGTACAACAGTAGTTGATTTACAGTTTCCAGTAATATTCCGATAGGATTCTGCTTTACAGTCCTTTCCTGAAATCAGCTATTTCTTCCGGTCAAAAATGGTATGGTTTGAAACATAATCTGCAGGAGCTGCCTTTAATCTTTAATCTTTAATCTCTAAATTCATTTCTCAGGTGAGACTTCAGCACAAAGATGGAATTGAGGAGATTTTGTCTTTAATCAAAAAACAGATCACTTGTAATAAAATTGAGAATTTGCTTAATTTATTTTCATTGGAAGAAATCAGCAATAATAATAGCAAATTTAAAGTTTTTGATAGACAGATTCACATTTGGTATTTAACTTGAGAATACACACTTTCTTCAGTCTTCAACTCCGTCTTCTTCTTCTTTCCTCGTGTAGCTTTCCTTCCAGAGAGATGCAGCGCAGCATAGTTCAGATCATGTCCACCTTCATTCTGAGCAGAAAATAAAGAGATTATTATAAAGTCATACTGTTATTGGGAATTATATTATTTAAATGACCATAAATAATGTTATTTGGTGCCATTACTTACAGTATCACACACTGGTTGGCTCAAGATGTCATGTCTTCCTTGTGATAAGGTTAATTCTATTCCTAATGAGGAATTAAAACAGAAAAATAATGCTCTTAATCTGTCTTTCTGTTAGGATCTGCAACTGATTGAACAAGTATAATGTTAAATGTGATTTTTTTCCCTTCCGGTATTGATACAGTAAAGGTCAAATTTACATGAAAATATAATAATTGCATAATATTATTTATTTTAAACGACCTGTTAAACTCGGCCAGACTTTTGAAACTTTAAGAGTAAAATCACAGCTGTGTAGAATGTGACTCAACAAACAACTCTTACCTGTTAATGACTCCTGTGCTGCTCTTGGAGTTCGGTAACAGATGAAAACAATATTCACGATCATGGAAATGGCCAAGCAGATTACTGCTACCACCAGAGCAATCATTTCAGATCGTGTTGTTTGTGCTAGAAAATCAAGAAATAAAACTGTTACTATTTCTAAACAAGAAGGAAATTCATACTAGTGATGTTATTAATATATTTTGTACATCTCAGGAACTAAACAATCGATCATACCACTGGTCGGTGTAGATCCATTTCCAAACAGTATCTGTCCACATGTGGCCACAGCACAGTAGTAAGTCCCAGCATCAGAGGAGCTGAAGGTCTTAGAGAAGCGATAAACACAGCTCTTCTGACTGTCAGATCTATTCTCACATTCATCATGTCTGTTTCCATCAGCATAGATGATGTGTGGATGAGATTTATCTGATCCAGGTCTGAACCAGAACACATTCACATCTCCTGAACATGTTTTGTTGTCAGAGTGAGAGAAAACTGAACACTGGAGAGTCTCTGATTCTCCTGGATGGACTGAATCTGATACTGTGGACTGTTGAACAACAGTGTAGTCTGATGTCTTCTGACTGTCTCCTGTGTAATGCAAGAACCGTTAGCAGGTTGAGACTTCAAAGCACATTTTGAAGTCTGACAACCTCAAATGTGACTGTATTTGCTTTACATCATACTGATATGAACAGTGATTATTAATATTATACTTCAGTTGACTCAGTGGTGGAAGCAACATCTGGATTTAAATAGAAGATGATGAATGTAGCTCACATTAGTACCTTTTATCATCAGATATGTCCCACTCCATTTAGACTTTTGAAACCATTCGATGAATGCACAGTGATAGATTCCCTCGTCCTCTGGGATTGTCCTCAAAATAGTCAGGTGGGTGGAATTGTCATCATTAACTTTCCATCTTGAGTTAGAAAATGCTGGTTCAAACTTAGGTGCTGTATTTCCTGAAAGTGTCACAATTAGTTTCAGAGTATCTCCGACACTCTGCTTGTACCAGTGGACGTCTCCTCGGCTAATATCAGTGTTAGACAGAGCACATGTGAAGGTTGTAGATTCCCCAAGTTGAACTGGTATCACTGGAATGAGTGTATCTGAATTGAAATAAAACACAAATTACATCAGACAGCAAATCACAATGATGTTGGAAATCCAACTTGCAAAAATGTCATGTAAAAATGAGAAAGCACTCACGTCCTTGATGAAGAACAAGCAATGTAATCCACAACACGATCATCTTGACATTGTCTCCTGTCAGGGACTTTGTTGCTGTTTTAATGTGTAGGAGGAGATATAACTTGGCCAAGACTCTCTATGTCACACTGTCAAATGCATCTGATTGGTTGTCACAGAATAAAGATTCAAAAGTGCATTTCCTGCCACATTGGTATTGTGAGTGTTTCATCTCAGTCTCATTCATTTACTCACTTATTTTAATGATAAAGTTAAAGCATTTTGTTTTAATGTATGGTATAATCTCATCTCTGTCTTTTCATCTTAGTTGGGTAATGTCCACCTTCTGCCCTCATTATTAGATGCACAGCTAAACACACAACCACCAACTTCAAACAGCAGAGATTTCCTGTAATGTGTCCACTGTGAAAGTGTGAAGCCATAAGCATTAGTTCAACCAGGCAGCTTGTTAAAGTAAATTTGTGAAGGCAAACAGTGACAGGTTTACAGAGTACACCACAGAACCAGAATGTCCGGGGTTCACACTAGCCTAGGGGTGTAGTGTTGCATGCTATTTATTGCCACTGTTCATTGTCCAAAAAGTAATTTATATGCCCCCCACCACATCCCAAAAAATTCATCATCCATTTGAAAAGCTCCTGTGAATGCAGATTCATACATATATGGATTGACAGTAATAAGGAACTCATCAATATTAAAGGGAACTCCAGATTTTTTCCAATTTATGCATAATCTCTGAACAATACGTACAATTGTGAACAAAGGTTTCCGTATGCTTGTAAAAAGTTCACCTCAATTAGCCGCTTTTAGTTTCTGTCCACAAACTTCTGGTTGTATCTTTGACCACTCTTTTTGACAGAATTATTTCAGCAGAACTAAAGTTTGACTTTCTGACATCAATATATTTCTTCAGGACAGTCCATAGGTTCACAATGGGGTTTTAGTCAGGACTTTGGGGAAACCAGCCCAAAACCTTAATTCTAGCCTGATTTAACCTTTTCTTTACCACATGTAATCCTACTTGGGGTCATTGTGCTGTTAAAACACCTGACAGCATGCAAATCCCAACCTTCTGTCTGAGGATTTTTCTAAAAAATGGGGAGATAACCCCCCGAAGAATTGCTACTTTACTGCCATGGAGGAGGTCTGAGCGTTCCTGTTGCCAGGGACTGTCTGGTGGCAGAGCCTTGGAGCCTCATTGGACTCGGTCGAGCACAGCCCAAAGGATTAAGAGGTGCCTAGGCATGCTGCCCCTTGGTGGCATAGACTGGTTGTGGGGACGTAGAACGTAACATAATTGCTAAAGAAGGAAACAAAGCTGGTGCAGGAGGTGGAGCAGTACCAACTAGATGTAGTTGGGCTCAACTCCACACACAGCAAAGGTTCTAGAACCAAACAACTCTTTTTTTCTGGAGATGCCCAGGGTAACGAGAGGGTTGCCTCTTTGTGATTGCAGAAAAACAGGGAAACAGGGAAAAAGTCTCTTTTTTGTGCTATGCACCGAACAATAGCTTACTGTACTCTTCCTTCTTGGAGTCTCTGGGTGGTGTCCTGGAAGGGTTGCTGCCTGGTTATCATGGGTGACTTTAACGCTCAAGTGAGCAATGATGGAGAAACCTTTGGAGAAGCAGCCTACTTAATCAGAACCAGCATAGTTTTGTTTTGGGACTTTTGTGCTAGTCATAGAATGACCATAACAAACACCATGTTTGAGCATAAGGTTGCTCATTAGTGTACTTGGTACCAGAGTATCTAAGGCCAAAGGTCAATGATCAACTTTGTTGCTGTTTCATCAGAGCTGCAGCCATATGTTTCAGCCACAAGGGTGAAGAGAGGAGCAAGAAGGAAGGTTGCTGGATTGCAGCAGTGAAAAGAGCACTTTGAAGAACTCCTCAAGCCGGTTAACACATCTTCTGCTGCGGAGGTAGAGCCTGAAACTCTTCGGTGGCAGAGCACCAGGTGTGGATGAGATTTGCCCCAAAATGCTGAAGGCTCTGGACATTGTTGGACTGTCTTGGATGACACGTCTTTTCAGTGTTGTGTGGGGATTGAGTATGGTACCTGTGGAGTGGCAAACCGGAGTGGTGGTTCCCATTTTTTGAAAAGGGGGACTGAAAGGTGTGCTTCAATTATCCTTCCTGGAAAAGTTTACTGTAGGGTGCTGGAAGGGAGGCTTCGACTGTGGATTCCATCCTGGTTGTGAAACGGTGAACCAGCTCTTTAACCTTGCAGAGCTGCTGAGGGGTTCATGGGAGTTCAGCCAGCCAATCCACATGTGTTTTGCGAACTTGAAAAAGACCTACAAACTTGTCGAGGGGCTTTGTGGGGGGTAGTGTGAGAGTATGAGGTATCGGACAACCACAGTGAGGGCTATGCTCGCATTTTTGATACAAAGTCAGACACATTTCCAGTGGGTGTTGAACTCTACCAGACTTCCCCTTGTCTTCAGTCCTGTTTGTGGTTTTCATGGACAGGATCTCAAGACACAGCCCAGGTGAGGAGGGTGTCTGGTTTGGGGACCTCAGGATCGCATCTCTGCTTTTTGCAGATGGCATGGTTCTGTTGGCTTCACCAAACCTTCAGCTGATTGTTTGCAGCTGAAAGTGAAGTGGCTGGGATGCCAGTCACAGCCTCCAAGTTTGAGGCCATGGTTCTGTGTTGAAAACTGGTGGATTGTTCTCTCTGGGTTGGGGGTGAAGCTCTCGATTTATCTGTCCATTTACGTTCCAACCCTCACCCATGGTCATCAGCTTTTTGTAGTGACTGAAAGAATGAGATTGTGGGTACAAAAGGCCAAAATGAGCTTCCTTCGTAGGGTGGCTAGGCTCAGCCTTAGAGTTAGGGTGAAAAGTTTGGACATCCAGAGGGAGCTCAGAGTAGAACCACTCCTCCTACATGTTGAAAGAAACCAGGTAAGGTGGTTCGGATATCTGATTGCGATACCTCCTGTGAGACTTCCTTTGGAGGTTTTCCGAGGACATCCACCTGGGAGGAGACCCCGGGGTAGACCCAGGACTCACTGGAGGGATCATATATCTCATCTGGCCTGGGAACACCTCCCCGAAAGCAGCCAAGGTTTTCTGAGCACATCCGAGGATTTCTGAGTTTGTCCACCTGGGAAGAGACCTCAAGGTAAGCCCAGAACCCAAAGGAGGGATTACATATCTAGTCTAGCCAGGGAACACCTCAAGTTCACTCAGAAAGAACTGGAAAACGTTGTCAGGGAAAGGGATGTCTGGGACAACCTACTTTGTCTGCTGTCTCTGCAACGTGACCACAGATAAGGCAAAAAAGGATGGATGGATGTGAAGGTAATCTTCCTTTTGCATTGTTCCATTTACTTTAAAGGTCCCATATTATGCTCCTTTTCAGCAAGTTCCCATAGGTCTCAGAGGTCCAAGAACAGTCAGTTTGAAGTTTGTCTAAAAACCCAGTTTGTTCCTGAACTACAGCCAGCCTGTATTTGCCTCTTGTGAGCTCCACTGAGAATTCCTTGTTTCTGTGTCTGTGATAATGAGCTGTGCCTGTCCATACCTCCTTCACACCCCTCTCTGGAAGACGTTGTCTGGTACCATGTGCTAATGTTTACACAGAGTGCGTAGGTATGGCTCATAGAAACGCTGTGGTTCAGCCATACTGATTTGATCCAGAATCTGACCCAGAAGGAGATTTCCTGAAGAAACTCAAACTCTGCGGTTGCAGCAGGACGTTTCTGAATGGCTAACTATGCTACCAACAGTAACTTACATTAGCTGCCATGCTAAAACCACATTCAACAGGCTGTCATGCTAGGCAGGCTTATACAGTAAAGTGGCATAAAATGGTAAAACTCACAGCTCCTACATTTGCAGTTGGGTCACGGACAGCTGGTACCGATCCATGCTTTATCTTCAGACAGCACTTTTGTACTGGCCCTCGTTGAGAAAGCAGTCCACAGTGAAACGATGAGCACACAAATCCAACATTATAGGAGTTGCTGTTGGTACATTTCCATTGAAAATAAAATCAGTCCACTGGGTCTTCAAAACCTCAGATGAACAAGGAGGTAAAAACAGATGTCTGTACTCATTTGTGCAGCGAACAACAGAGCAACTGTCTGCCTTGCTTTTCAAGTGCATTCAGGGGAAGTCTGAGAGTGATGAGGGCTGTTTTGAATGTGTATAGCCTATGTGTATGAATGTTGATTTGTTCACTTACAAAAAACCTATAAATGGGACTTATATCTTGTTATTTGTGGTGATTACCGTATGCATGATAGTCAGCCAAACATTTTTCTGGGGTGGTGTCACCAGCCTGGAGGTGGTGTTATTCCCCTTTATGACGTCCTAAAGGACAAATCTCAAATCGCTCTGTTTAGCACACATTTTCTGAAAGGTGGAGAAAGCAAGAGAGGGAGAGGATAGACTTTTCTCATTTTGGGGGGTTTGTAGACACACTGGGGGCGCATATTATTGTTAGAGAACCCTGCTAAAGTGAATTTTTCATAATAGGGACCTATAGAGCACCAGTTCCACTGGCATTAAAACAGCCCCAGAGCATAATACTGCCGCCACCAGACTTGACCGTTAATTTGGTGTTTTTTGGGGTTATAGGCCTCACCTTTCTGCAAACACATTTCTGGTCATTGTGGCCAAATAGGTCTTTTTTCATCTGACCACAGCACTTTCTTCCAGAAAGCATTTTCTTTGTCCATGTGATCAGCAGCAAACTTCAGCTGAGGTGTAAGGTGCATTTTCTGGAGAAAGGGTTTCTTTTTTGCATGGCAGCTTGTTGGTCCATGGTGACATAAAACACGCTTGACTGTAGACGTTGACACCTGTATTCTAGCAGCTTCTAATTCATTAGGAACTGTTTTTTAGTGATTTCTGGTTTGTCTTAATCATCTTGGCCAGTTATTTCTCAGCAGCCTGTGATAGTTTGTTCTTTCTTCCTGATTGTGACAGTGAAACAACTGTACCAATGCACTTTATACTGACAAACAGTTGTTTGCATCGATGATTTTGGGATCAGTAGCAGCTTTGAATGACTCCAGTTAACTTTCATGACTTGTTCAAGTCAATAATTTGCTTTTTGCAGATCGTTGCTGAGATCCTAAGACTTTCACATTGTAGTGTTTGTGGCTGATAAGTGTATTAAACAGGCCCTACTTAAATTGGCTCAGAGAAGTCAACAGCTGTAGTCACTTGTAATCACTCACATGAAGTTCAGAGACCATGCCACTAAGAAAACACATCACCCACA
Source organism: Dascyllus trimaculatus (assembly GCA_024666655.1). Lineage (NCBI taxonomy): Eukaryota > Metazoa > Chordata > Actinopteri > Pomacentridae > Dascyllus > Dascyllus trimaculatus. The sequence goes on from CM045457.1 coordinate 27,696,861, forward strand.
TCAGTGATAATTCAAGTTACTGTATGTACATGTATGTATGTACCCAGCAGATTTTGTAATACTTCCAGAAGGCATACAATAAATGTATGAAAGAACCAAGATGGATGATTGCTTTCTGTCACTAAAAGACATGAGTTTCAATCATTCCAATATGGAAAATTAGGCTATAAGAATCATTGGAAAGCCTATACTCACGTGATATAGGGTCTTATATTTGGTATGATATATGGTCTTTACATGTGTATGGAAACTTTTGTTCACAATTTCATACTGTGTGTACAAAAATTCTTGTTTTGCTCAAAATTAGAAATGTAAGAAGTTAATCTGAATGTAAAAATGTGTTTCTTATCAAATACATAGTTGATGTTTCTTATTTATATTTTTAATATTTATGAAATATTAAACATCTTATAATAAAAAGTCAATTTCTCAGTTGAGGCATCAGAACACACATAACATTGAGGAGATTTTGTCTTTTATCAAAAAAACAGATCGCTTTCAATAAAATCGAGAATTTGTATTCATTTATTTTCATTGGAAGATATCAGTTTTCAATAGACAGATTCACATTTGGCATTTAACTTGAGAATACACACTTTCTTCAGTCTTCACCTCTGTCTTCTTTTTTCCTCGTGCAGCTTTCCTTCCAGAGAACTGCAGTGCAGCATAGTTCAGATGTTCTTCTCCTTCAGTCTGAGAAGAAAAGGATCATTATGAAGTCATACTGTTTTATCAAACTATTAGGAATCATATTAATGAAAAGACCACAAATAATGTGATTTAGTAGCATTACTTACAGTATCAAACACTGGTTGGCTCAAATTGTCATGTCTTGCTTGTGATGAGGTGAATTCTATTCCTAATGATGAACAAAAACAAGAATTTAATGTCCTTAATCTGACTTTTCTGTTAGGATCCACTGCTGATTGAACAAGTTCAATTTGTCATTGTCATCAATACAATGTGTAAATATAAATTAATAATAAATTTCAACACAGATCTATTAATGTGATGTCGCTGTTTATGTGACTCAATATACAACTCCTACCTCTGAATCGTTCCTGTGCTGCTCTCGGAGTTCGGTAACAGACGAAAACGATATTCACAATCACAGAAATGGCCAAGCAGATTATTGTGACCACCAGAGCAATCATTTCAGATCGTGCAGTTTGTGAAAGAGCCTCTGAAAGAGAAGCAACAACAATTGGAAATAAGTAGATGGAATAGATCTTAAACATTTTCCTAAACATGTGTACAAAAGAGCTGTAGTGGATGAAGTATTTGCACAACTTCTGAAAGCAGCTCATATTACCTTTAACTATCAAGTGTGACGAACTCCATTTAGAACGAGACTCTTTAATGACTTCACAGTGATAGATTCCCTCATCCTCTTGGATTGTCCTCAAAATAGTCAGGTTGCTGAAATGTTCATCATTGTTAACTTTCCATCTTGAGTTTGAAAACTCTGGTGTATACTGAGGTGGTGTAGTTTTTTGCAGTATCACCAGTAGTTTCAGAATGTTCCCGACACTCTGCTTGTACCATCGGACTTTTATTTGGCTGATATTAGCATTAGACAGAGCACATGTAAAGGTTGTAGATACACCAAGTTGAACTGGTAGCACTGGAATGAATGTATCTGAATTGAAAGAAAACATAAAAAACAAAATACAGTAAGTCACAATGATGTTGAAAATCTACTTAATAAAAACATCATATAAAAATGAGACAGCACTCACGTCCTTGATGAAGAACAAGCAATGTAATCCACAACACGATCATCTTGACATTGTCTCCTGTCAGGGACCTTGTTGCTGTTTTAATAAGTAGGAGGAGATATAACTTGACAAAGACCGTCTATGTCACACTGCAAAGGCATCTGATTGGTTGTCACAGAATTAAAAAAAAAGTGCATTTCCTGCCACATTGGTCTCGTCCAGGGCTTTGAGGATTGATCCCCTCATTCTTATCCATTTACTCACTCATTTTAATGATAATGTTAAAGCATTTTGTGCTAATGAATATTACAAGCTCATATCAAAATTCTTTCCTAATTTTCGTTCAGTAATGTCCATCCTCTGCCGTCACTTTCAGCTGCACAGCTAAACACACAAGCAGGAACTTCAGACAGCAGAGATTACTTATGATGTGTTCACTGTAAAAGTGTGAAACCACCCTCACCAAGCATGTTGTTAAAGTGAATTTGTGAAGTCAGATGATTACAGGTTTACAGAGTATGGCACAGAATCAGAAAGGCCACTGTTTCAATCAGGGTGTAGTGTTGCATATTATACCTTTCTGCTGTTCATTGTCAAAAAAGTAACAAATGTGCCCTCCTACAACATCTCTAAAAATGAATCAGCCACTTGAAAAGCTCCTGAAGTCAGATTCATACATATATGGATTGTTAGTAATAAGGAACTCATCAGTATTAAAGGAGAACTCCAGATTTTTTCCACCTTATGCATAATCTGGGAACAACATGCACAACTGTGAACAGAAGTTTACATCCACTGGTAAAAACTATGTACATCGCAGCAGTCTTACGTTTTCAGTGACCTATAACTCCTAATTTTCAGTGATGGAATACTTGAAACCCACGTCTTTGTCACAAAAAACATTCATGCCGTTTGTTTCTTTCCTACATTTATTCTAGGCCTTCTGGAAATATGACAGATCTGGTGGGTCAAAAATATACTTAGAGCAATGCCAATATCTGGTTAAATGGTTGTACCTTTTTGAAAGAATGATTGCAGTAAAACTAAAATTGTTGGCTTTTTCACATTGATTTATTTCAGGACATTCCACAGGTTCTTGATGGGGTTTACGTGAGGGCTTTGAGGCTGCCAGTATAGAACCTAAAAGTCTAGCCTAATTTAACAATTTATTTACTGTAAGTGATTCTGTTTGGGGTCATTGTGCTGTTGGGACACCTGACTGTGTCCAACACCCAACCTTCTGGCAGATGATTTGAGTTTTCCTGAAGAATGTTGAGGTAATCCTCTTGCTTCGTTATTGCGTTTACTGTGTGTAAAGTATCATTTTTACTGACAGTAAAGTCCCAGAGCATAATACTGCCACCACCATGCTTCACAGTTGGTTTGGTGTTTTTTGGGGGTTAAAGGTCTCACCTTCTCTCCTTCAAACATACAGTATTGATGGTCCTTCTGACCAAATGGCTCTTTCTTTCATCTGATCACAGAACTTCTATCCAGAAATCCTTGTCTTTGTCCGTGTGATCAGCAGCAAACTTTAATTGAGCCTTAATGTGTTGTTTCTGGAGGAAGGACTTCCTTCTTGCACAGCAGCCTCTCAGCTCACACTGATATAAAACACATTTGACTGTGGACACTGACATCTGTGTCCCACCAGCTTCTAATTCATTACAGACCTGCTTTTAAGTGATTTTGGTTGACTCTTGACCATACTGGCCAGTTATTTCTCAGCAGCAGGTGATAGTTTGTTCTTTGTTCCTGATTGTGACAGTGAAACAACTCTACCATTGCAGATTTTGAGATCTGTAGCAGCTTTGAATGGCTCCAAGTGACTTTTCTGAATTGTTCAAATCAGTAATTTCCTTATTGCAGATATTTGCTGAGATCCTAAGACTTTCACGTTGTAGTATTTGTGGCTAATGAGTGTATTAAACAGGCCCTACTTAAATTGGCTCAGACAAGTCAGCAGCTGTAGTCACTTGTAATCACTCACATGAAGTTCAGAGACCATGCCACTAAGAAAATTTGAATCACATAGCTTTCTACATCACCCACACTGATAATTCAAGTTGCTATATGTAAATTTTTGACCCAGCAGATTTTATCATATTTCCAGAAGACATACAATAAATGTTTGATTGTGTTTTGTGACTAAAAGACATGAGTTCCAATCATTCCATCATGGAAAATTAAGATAAAAGAATCACTGGAAAGCCTAGACTGCCATGACATGCATGGTCTTCACATGTGTATGTAAACCTTTGTTCACAATGGTATACTGTGTGTACAAAATGTTTTAGTTTTTTCAAATTTAGTAACATAAAAAATAAATTTGAATATGAACATGTTTTTCTTATTGAACACACAGTTGATGTTTTATGTTTATATTTTAAATATTTTATGAATTATTTAACATGTTGTATTTTTTTTTCTCTCTTCAAAGGGTTAGGGTTAGTGAAAGGGTAGGGTATGTGAGGTTAACATTTTCCAATAGAATGTGGTCAGTCCAACAACTGGCGACTCCTAAAATATATATGTAGAGGAGACAAAAAAAATGTCATCATTCCCAAAACTGGCAAGCCGAAAGACGTCAGAAGAAACATGTTCAGCTGTAGTCTCTAAATGAACACACAACTAGACCATAAACAACAGTTTTTGGTCTAGTTGTCAAATAAAGATAAAGATAAAGATAAAGATAAAGATCAACTTTATTAATCCCGAAGGAAATTCTGTTGCCAGAGTACAGTAGAAGCACAAACACAAAGAGAAGAACAGTGCCTTAATAAGAAAAATAAAATACAATAAAATAAATAAAAAATAAAATAAAATAAAATAAAATAAAATAAAATATATACATATATACAGTAGTTTGAAAAGTGACAAGTGTGTTTATGGTATGGATTGCACATAGTGTTGAGTCATAAATGAGTCCAAGTCAGTGTTGCATAGGTGTGTTCATTGTGTATCCCCCCTGCAGAAAGGGGAGGAATTATACAGTCTGATTGCCACAGGTAGGAAAGACCTCCTGTGGCGTTCTGTGGTGCACCTCGGTGGTCTCAGTCTACGGCTGAAGGTACTCTGGCAGGACTTAAGTGTTTCATGCAGGGGGTGAGAGGTGTCATCCAGGATGCTGAGCAGCTTCCTCAGCATCCTCCTCTCTGACACCTCCACCACAGACTCTAGCTCCACCCCCAGGACAGAGCCAGCTCTCCTGATGAGCTTGTTAAGTCTGTTGGTGTCGGCTGCCTTCAGCCTGCTGCCCCAGCACACTACAGCGTAGAAGATGACGCTGGAGACCACCGAGTGATAAAACATCTGCAGCATGTTTCTGCAGACGTTGAAGGATCTGAGCCTCCTGAGGAAGTACAGTCGGCTCTGACCCTTCTTATAAACGGCATTTGTGTTCACAGTCCAGTCCAGTTTGCTGTCTATGTGGACACCCAGGTATTTGTAGTGGTCTACAATGTCGACCTCTGTTCCGTTGATGGAGACTGGGTTCAGACGGGTCCTCAGTCTCCTGAAGTCCACCACCAGCTCCTTTGTCTTAGAGACATTGAGCTGTAGGTGATTAAGTCCGCACCACTCCACAAACCTGTCCACCACACTCCTGTACTCAGTCTCCTGGTCTCTGCTGATGCAGCCCACAATGGCAGAGTCGTCTGAAAACTTCTGCAGGTGGCAGGACTGTGACCAGAACCTGAAGTCTGAGGTGTAGAGTGTGAACAGGAAGGGAGACAGGACCGTCCCCTGTGGCGCCCCGTGCTGCTCACAATGGTGTCAGAAGTAGTGTCCCCAAGCCTCACATACTGTGGGCGGCCTGTGAGGTAGTTGTTGATCCAGGCCACCAGTGGAGCCTCCACCTTCATGTCCAGCAGCTTATCACTGAGCAGGGCAGGCCGGATGGTATTGAACGCACTGGAGAAGTCAAAAAACATGACTCTCACAGTGCTGCCTGCCTCCTCCAGGTGGGAGTAAGCTCTGTGCAGCATGAAGATGATGGCATCTTCCACTCCCCTATGGGGCTGATACGCAAACTGCAGGGGGTCCAGTAATGATCCGACGACTGTGCGGAGGTGCCTCAGGATGAGCCTCTCCAGTGACTTCATAACATGTGACGTCAGGGCCACAGGTCTGTAGTCACTAGGTGTGTTGGGATTCTTCTTCTTGGGCACAGGAACCAGGCATGAGGTTTTCCATCGCTCAGGAACAACCATCTGGCTCAGGCTCAAGTTGAAGATGTGCTGGAAAATCCCACACAGCTGAATAGCACATCCCTTCAGCACTCTGGGGCTGAGACCATCCGGGCCCGCAGCCTTTCCCGGTCGAAGGCGACTGAACTCTTTTCTCACATCCTCAGCCGTGATGGTGATGGTAGAGGAAGGAGAGAGCCCGGTTGTGGTGGGGAGCAGGAGGGCTGAGGTGTCTGGGCAAGAGCAAGCAGAGATGTTGAGGAGAATGAGGGTGCAAGGGAGAGGGGGGAGGGGGGACAGGGGTGTGGGTGGGGAGAAGTTGGTGGGAGGATGGGGGTGGTGGTGATAGAGGTGTGAGGTGAGTGCACCGGGGAGGTGGAGCAATGAGAGGAGCCGGGGGATGGGTGGGCAGAGTCCATGTTGTCAAACCTGTTGAAGAACAGGTTTAGCTCATTGGCCTCATGAAGGTCTCCTTCCAACATCTGGTCCGCCTTCTTACCATGACCAGTGATGGTTCTCATCCCACTCCACACCTCCCTCATGTTATTTTGCTGGAGCTTGCTCTCCAGCTTCCTCTTATAATTCTCCTTCCCCTCTGCGATCTTCTCCCTCAGTTCAATCTGCACCCTCTTTAGCTCCTCTCTGTCTCCACTCCTGAATGCGGCCTTCTTCCTGTTTAGTGTCGCCTTGATGTCCTTGGTCACCCACGGTTTATTATTGGGGTAACAGCGCACAGTTCTTGTTGGGATAATGGTGTCTGTACAGAAGTTTATATAGTCCGTTATGCAGTCTGTAATGCTTCCGATGTCCTCCCCCTGCGCATCACAGAGCACATCCCAGTCAGTCGCCTCAAAACATCCCTGAAGACTGTCCTCAGCCTCCTGTGACCACCTCCGTACTGCCCTAGTAATCACAGGTTGCCTCTGGACTGCAGGAATGTAGAGTGGCTCTAGATAGACCAGGTTATGGTCTGATTTGCCAAGGGGAGGGAGGGCTGTGGCGCTGTATGCCTCCTTGACATTGGCATACAGCAGGTGTATTGTCCTATTGTCTCTTGTTTTGCAGTCCACAAACTGCTTGAAAGTGGGGAGGGATTGTGAGAGGGTGACGTGGTTAAAGTCCCCAGAGATGGCAATGAAAGCACTGGGGTGCAGAGTCTGCAGCTTCGCCGCCACGGAGGTGATGACGTCACTGGCCCGTGTAGCGTCTGCCGCCGGTGGGATGTAAACAATAAGGACGATGGCATGAGAAAATTCCCTTGGCAAATAATAAGGACGGAGACTCACTGCCAACAGTTCAATGTCTGGGTTACACACACGCTCCTTCACCGTAATGTGTCCGGGGCTGCACCACTTGTTGTTCACGTAAACAGCGACTCCCCCTCCTCTCTTCTTGCCGCTGTCGGCGCAGCTCCGGTCCCCTCGCACCAACTGAAAGCCTGGTAAACTCACTACAGAGTCCGGTATGTTGTCGTGCAGCCATGTCTCCGTGAAACACAAGACCGAGCTCTCACGAAACATACTGTCGCTCCTCACGAGTGATGTTAACTCGTCCATTTTGTTCGCCAGTGATCTTACGTTCCCCATAACGATGGAAGGAAGATACGGCCGGTATCTCCTCTTCTTTTTCAACCATCTCCTCCCGGCTCTACAGCCCCGGTATTTCCTCTGCAGTTCTTTTGGGATATCATGTCTTATCCCAGCCGGGCCACAGCGTAGGATCTCCATGAGCTGGTCCCTGGTGTAAACAATGGGGCCCTGGCGCTGCTCCGCCAGGACCGGGATCCGGCTCGAGAAAAGTAATCCAAACGCCAGGAAAACGATAAGTGGCGAGTGAAGCAGCATGTCTTCATCGGCAATAAATTATTTAAAAAAACTATTAAACTAAAAGAAAGAATAGAGGAAAGAAAAATGAAACGTAAAAGTACTTAGAAGAGACAGACAATGCGGAGCGACTCTGGCAGGCAGCCGTCCGTAACAGCGCCGGAAGTGAAGATGTGATTTATGAATTGATGTTTTGACATCAACTGATGGTACACCAACCATTAAAAGCAACCTGACATTCAATTACTGCTCTTTTTTTTGTGAAAGATGGAAATCAGTGAAACGAGAAAGTGCTGCTGGACTCATCCAGTATTTTTGTCCAACTGCCCAACTCTTTTACAGAAACACTGCAAGGAAGTTCTTTTTCATCACACAACTAACTCTGACTCTGTAAACATTTGATTATGTGCACACCTTGAAGTACAAGACTGATTTCATTGCATTTTCCAGAGACATTCAAGTAGGATTCTTCTTTTTTGTCTTTTCCAGTCAAATATGACAGTTAGGACTGCAAATATAATCTGCAGGCACGTCCATGGCCAGTCCTCACATTTAGTACAGTCAAGCTGCATCATAATATATTTTGCGAAGCAGTTCTAAATTAAAAATATAAACATTTAATTAATTAATTAATTAATTGTGAGGGTTATAGTACAATTACTTTAAACTGTCATCATTCACAGCTGAAGAGGAGCTTTTCTGACTGATAGATTCATCTGATCAGCAGGTTGCTATCAGCAGAAACACACACACACACACACACATATATTCTATGTATATCTGTTGTATGTGTAACAGTGTCTACTATGACTTATCCTGCAACTGTAAGGGAATGACAACAGAATTTCATTGTCTTTTCAGGTACATTGATAATAACGACATCTTTAATCTGTAATCTCTACGTCCATTTATCAAGTGAGACTTCATCACACAGATGGGATGGACGAGATTTTGTCTTTTATCAAAAAACACATCGCTTTTAATAAAATCGAGAATTTGCAGTCATTTATTTTCACTGGAAGAGATCAGTTTTTAATAAACAGATTCACATTTGGCATTTAACTTGAGAATACACACTTTCTTCAGTCATCAACTCCGTCTTCTTCTTTCCTCGTGCAGCTTTCCTTCCAGAGAAATGCAGCGCAGCATAGTTCAGATCATGTCCACCTTCAGTCTGAACAGAAAATAAAGAGATTATTATAAAGTCATACTGTTATATAAGACTGCTGAGAATCATATTATTTAAATAACCATAAGTAACGTTATTTGGTATCATTACTTACAGTATCAGACACTGGTTGGCTCAAGTTATCATGTCTTGCTTGTGATGAGGTGAATTCTATTCCTAAAGATGAACAAAAACAAAAATATTATGTCGTTAATCGGACTTTCTGTTACAACCCACTGCTGAAGGAACAAGTTTAATTTAATTTTAACTTTCTTTCATCAATCATTCACACTGATGCGGTAATGGTCACATGTAAAGAGTTGTGCATTGAACAAGAACAATGAATGACCAAAAATATATGTAGAGCAAGTGTGTGTGTGTGTATTAATTAATATTTATCTATGAAGATCCATTCAGTTAGACCAGACATTTGGAACTTTATGAGTAAAATCACAGCTGTATTAAAATGTGAGACTCAATAAACTACATTTACCTGTGAGTCGTTCTTGTGCTGCTCTTGGAGTTCGGGAACAGATGAAAAAAATATTTACAATCACAGAAATGGCCAAGCAGATTACAGCGACCACCAGAGAAATTATTTCAGGTCGTGCTGTTTGTGAAGGAGTTTCTGAAAGAGAAGTAGAAATATTACTGATGATGTTATGAACGTGTTTTGTATATCTCTGGTACTGAAAATTAAATCATACCACTGGTCGGTGTAGATCCATTTCCAAACAGTATCTGTCCACATGTGGCCACAGCACAGTAGTAAGTCCCAGCATCAGAGGAGCTGAAGGTCTTAGAGAAGCGATAAACACAGCTCTTCTGACTGTCAGATCTCTTCTCACATTCATCAGGTCTGTTTCCATCAGCGTAGATGATGTCTGGATGAGATTTATCTGATCCAGGTCTGAACCAGAACACATTCAGATCTCCTGAACATGTTTTGTTGTCAGAGTCAGAGAAGACTGAACACTGGAGAGTCTCTGATTCTCCTGGATGGACTGAATCTGATACTGTCAGCTGCTGAACAACAGTGTAGTCTGATGTCTTCTGACTGTCTCCTGTGTAATGCAACAACAGGATGAGACTTCAAAGCAAGTTCTGAAAGTCTGAGAAAACTTCAAATGTGACTCTCGTACCGATATGAACAGCAACTATTAATATTATATTTCACTTGAATCAGTGGTGGAACTAACATCTGGATATAAATAGAGGAAATTCATAATAAATGTACATTTTATCAGACTAAAATTGAAATATGTTGAAAGTTTTGAAAACAATCAGTGACAGTTATTCTTAGACACATATACAGTACAGATTTAGTAGTTAAAGCATTTGCAAAACATGATGTAAGTCGCTCACATTTTTACCTTTTACTATCAAATATGTTCCACTCCATTTAGATGCTGTGCCATAAAATGCAGTGACTGCACAGTGATAGATTCCCTCGTCCTCTTGTACTGTCCTCAAAATAGTCAGGTTGGTAAAACTGTCATTCCTTTCAACTTTCCATCTTGAGTTAGAAAACTCTGGTTCAAACTGAGGTGTTGTAGTTCCCACCAGTGCCACAATAAGTTTGAGATTATCTCCGACGCTCTGCTTGTACCACTGGACGTGTATAGAGCTGGTCTGAATATTAGACAGAGCACATGTAAAGGTTGTAGATTCACCAAGTTGAACTGGGATTACTGCAGTGAGTGTATCTGAATTGAAAGAAAACAAAATGTATAGCACAGTAAGTCACAATGTAGGAAATCCACAGAATAAAAACATTATGTAAAAACTGAAGCACTCACACCCTCGAGGAAGAACAAGCAGTGTAATCCACAACACGATCATCTTGACATTGTCTCCTGTCAGGGACTTTGTTGCTGTTTTAATGTGTAGGAGGAGATATAACTTGGCTAAGATCGTCTATGTCACACTCTCAAATGCGTCTGATTGGTTGTCACAGAGTGAAGATTCAAAAGTTCACTTCCTGCCACATTGGTATTGTCCATGGCTTTGAGGAGTGTGTTACCTCATTCTTGTCCATTTAGTCACTCATTTTAATGATAATGTTAAAGCATTATTCTCTTTTCCGTTGACTATTTAAAAAATAAGTAAGAAATGTGTCATAAGCCCCCGAATTCAGATTCATAAATATATAGATTGTTGGTATTAAGTAGCACATCAGTATTAAAGAGGACCTCCAGACAGTTTCTTCATCTTGCACAAAATCTGGTACCAACACATGTAAAAAATGCATCAAAACTAACAACACACAGAGTTTATTTTAATTTTCAAATGTTCTGCTTTTTGAGGACATAATTGATGTTTTTCATATGTATATTTTTAATATTTTCTGAATTTTTAAACATGTTTTAACACATTTTCTTTTAATTTAAATGAATAAATGTAATGGTCAGAGATCAGGGTGTCTGTCATAAAACACAACGGAGTGGAGCTGTTAACTGTAAACAAGCTTTCTCTTCAACCTTTTATCACTTTGTCTACTTTAACTTTCACACATTATTTTCAATCAAAGCAGCAAAAAATAAGTGGTCTTATTTGGCAGGATGGCTCCAGAAGGTGGCCCGATGCCTGGGGGAACTGGCAGGACCACTCTGGAAGACGATGTGAGGCAGGTGCTAAAGGCAGAGCAAAGTCCAAATACAGATGGGACCCAGCTGGGGGCACAGACTCTGGAGTTGGGGCCACGTCTGCTGACAGTGAGACCGGTCTAGGGGAAACTAAAGCTGACTCCAGATCCAGGGAAACGTAAGTTAAGTCTGGGACACAGAAAGCGTCAGCTGACTTTGGCAGGGCCCTGGACACCTCGGTGACCTTCTCAGATGCAGTAACAGACAAGATGTCAGTGGCCCTCTGAGGAATCTGCCAGGAAGCAGGACTTATTGACCGGGACCTCCACTGAGTTGGACAGTGTAACTTCAGCAGCGCTTGGAGATGGGACCTCCATGGCACTGAAGAGTGGTGAGGTCTGCCTTAGGTGAGAGTCACTCTATTACCTCTTTTCCACCAAGAAAAAACAGGTGCTAGTTTGGTGCTTAGCTGGTTCAAATCATGTTCCTCCTAAAAACCTGTTTGCTTTTCCGTTTGGCAAGGAGGCAAGTTGGAGCTACGCCATTGCATGACCATAAAATGACTACGCTTGCATCGATAACGTAGCAGTTAAACAAACGCAATAAGTTGATGATAAACATCTATGTTAATCTTTATAGATGGTCTTAAGGCTGCTTGCGAAGTGGAGGTTGCCTATTGCCCGGGCACATCACAGTACTGGTGGGACACAACTGTACTAGATTTCAGTTTGTTCAAAACTTCCATGTGTACCGGGAGTCATTCCAATACATCTGCAATCAGACTAGGGACGTCCTGGTGAAAAAGGACACAAATTACCGCTTGTGTGTCCCTTTCCACCATTGATCGTTGGTAAGATAACCCCACCCCCAGCCACTGACGTACTCAATGCTCAGCTCAGGCCCAGCAAAGAGTTGTGCTTGCTAAGCACCAGTTTGCAGCACCTGGAGCCGGTGCTTAGGTGGTGGAAACACAAAGAACTGGTGCTAAGTCAGGCACTGGCTAACTGGCAATGGAACCAGCTTGGTGGAAAAGGGGTATCTATCTTCTGGAAGAGCTCAAAAGTGGAGGTGTGTCCAGGGAATCTTGAGTGGCAGGATCCAGCAGGAAACTGGTTGGTTTAGTGCAGGCCTAAAATGGAGTGGAATTTTGCAATTTTGAGGTTTACTGACTCTGAAGCTCACTGGAGATTATCATGCTGGTGACTGGGTAACTCTGAAGCTGGGGAGATAAAAAAAAAATGGAGCACAATACAAAAACTTACCTGACTCAGAGGGTCAAGGGAATGCAGGAAAAAAACGGGCCGGGAGCCTGGAGCGATGAGAGCAGACTACGGCAGGATCCGGGCAGCGAGTGAGTCGCTGAGGCAGGGGGACCTGGCAGGGAAACAGGGTAGCAACATCTATGGTCTGGTAGAGAATGACCGAATGAACTGAACTTTTATTGCGGGAGGTGATTCGCCACAGGTGAGCCGATCCTTGCAGCTGCCTCCAATCCCAGCAATCAAGGAGCAGGCAGAGCTGGGGTGAAGGTGAGGGAGAAAATGAGGGCAATCAGGGCTGAACGAGAGGGAGAGAGAAAGGGAAAGGAAGAGAGGGAGAAAGAAAGCAAGAAAGAGGGAGACAGGCAGGGGCTGCAGCGGGAATCATGACAATATGGTTACTGGGATCATAACAAGAAGTGTAAGCAGAGAGAGAGAAAGCTTGACTGTCACAAGTGCATTTTTACAGCATTCTGAAATGTTGTTTTTGCAAGTCCCAGTTGGGGTTAGAGCGCAGGGCCAGCCATGGTGCAGCACCCCTGGAGCAGGAAAGGTTAAGGACCTTGCTCAAGGGCCCAACAATGGCCACATTGGGCTCAATTCTCTGACCTTCTGATCAGTTGCCCAGGGACTTAAAAGTTGCTCCACCACTGCCCCCGGATGAGAAAACATACTTATCGATTGTTGAATTTCATGATCCATGATAGTAAGCCTCTAATATGACAAAGAATACAAGAAAAATATGGCTCTAGAATGATAAATGCTGAGAATGAAAATCTGTGTTTGTTATGGCTGGGACAGAGAGAAAGGGATTGTTTGTGTCTCATCTGTGTGCATCTTCGACAAACAGCATTGTTACAAACACTAAATTGAGTCTTTCATATTTAGGTCATGTCATGTGTGTAGTGGAATGAGGGGCAGAACAACAGGCGCATGAGAATCCAGAGGCCTTTTCTTACAGCTGTAAATTTGGTAGTAGACAATTTCTGAAGACAGGTAACCCACTAACTCACATTTAAATGGAACAACTACATTTTGGATGTTCACTGCAGAATGACCTCTCATAATCCTCTTGGCAACAACATGACATCTCCTACCTCCTCAACAACTAGATAATAGTTATAAAGTCTCCATTGTGAGAATAATCATACCTCTGGAAAAGAGAAGATTGCATCCTTCACTGTGACCTGCTGACCTTTCTCTCTCCCTAACACCCAGAAGTTTCTATGCAACAATTAACTGAACAGTTTAAATCCAAAAATTAAGGAAATCCAGCATCACTGCAATGATGATCCCAACATCTGGATTCAATCTATGATCCCAGGTCATCAGGACCAGTACTGGACAAGATCACATCCCATCCGAAGTGTTTGGAAGATGTACACATAAGACACATTTTTGCTATATGTGATTATCTCCTGAGTCATTAAACAACATTTTTAAATCAGTCTCTTTTTATTAACCAAAAACAACTTACACTGATTAAGAAGTTTCAAAAGTAAACACATCACAACTTAAAATATCAGATTAAATATAGATGTAAGCGTAAAAGTAAATAAACCACATAAAACTTTAAAGAAAATAATGTGCTTAGAAATGTATTTATATACTTTCATATAAAGTTTTATCTTTTCATTTCATTATAGGTTTGATATTTTGTGACATGACATTATATCATTATAGTTCATATTGCTGAGCCATATTTTAAACGAGGCTTCTTCCTCAGTGCAGCTCCAACTTTAAATCCAGGTTGATTGATATACTTGCCTGATAATGAAAAAGCAACACATCTACACAGCCACTATTTCCTTTGAGTTCATTGTCTGGACGTGGCAGTAAGATGTAGACGTTAGTCATGGATAAATACATACATGTGCATACACTGTACATGAAGTTTATTTAAAAAAATATTCTAACAGTGTACATTGAGACAAAAGCTCCTCATAATTATGGGATCCATTGTACTTCTCTTTATTGCAGCATGTAAACTGATTTAACTATGTTGCATTGTCATTATTTTTCTTTGCACATAAAGAATTTTAAACAGATATATAGGAAGGTTTTAGATTATCCAAAAGATGAAAAAAAACACATTTCCTACAGTGTTCAAGTCAAGATGTTAATCCAAGAGTCTTGACGTCACTGTAGATGCTCTCCTCCTCTGCAGGTTTGGTCTTCCTTGTCCTTGTTTTAGTAGCTTTTCTACTGATGAAAGTTGGAGCAGAATAAACCAAAGAGTCTTCATCTGTCTAAAGAAACAAACAAAAACAAAAGATAAGCCAGCTTCATTAAAACATGCTGATAACTAGCAGCTTTATTTTTCTTCATAAATACCTGCTGATTTTCCTGAATACTACCAGCTGGTGCATTTGTTTGCAGAGCAACTGCATCTGAATCTTTAAAAATAATAAAAAAGCTGTATAAATGTGAATCCAGTTTTGCCATCCGCTGTTTAATACACAGATGTATGAGTGACTTTGCTTACCATTGCAATACACATATGATTCTCTCTTGAGTTTCTTGATTAAATAAATGACAAAGGCGATGACAAGCAGACTTAAAGTCAAAGCAGCACACAACAGACAGAGAGCTGTATTGTTCTTTGAATCCCACGTATCTGCTGACATGAAGTGAAAAGGAGCAAATAATGAAAGTCAACAACTACAAATAATGTATCCAAGATGTATTCTGTTAGTTGTTTAATAATGCATGACCAAATATTAAGATTGAACACTTGACCCTAAATAAATACACAAATATGTTTATCTCCCCCACTACATAGAAATACGATGCATTTACCTCGTGTGTTGAGTGTTGATGATTTATTTCCTGCAAATATCTCCCCACATGCCACTGGAGCACAGGGACACGTCCGAGAGGAGCTGACGTTTCTGAAGTAGCCGTAGAAACATCTCTTTGTCCAAACTCCTTCAGAGTTCTTTTCATTTTCATCTCTCCTGTTGCCTTGAGTGTGAATAAAACTTGGGTGAGACTGATGTAATTGAGCACAACACAACATGCTGTCTTCAGCTGGACATGTTTTCTTCTCAGAGTCAAGGAGGACTGAACACTGCAGAGTCACTGGATGCACAGGATCAGATGGAGGGACTGTGGTGACAGCAGGTCCTGGTTCTGAGAAATGAAGACAAGTTATACATTTTTTTTTACAAATTAAATTTAACATGCACATATCTAAAATAAGGACATGTAAATTATCTGTGTCTAAAAATCTTTAGTTTTGTTCTGGTTTACTTACCTTCAACTATCAGCTTTGTTCCTTTCAAAAATGTAACGTTTAGCTTTTGAATTTTCAAACAATAGTAAACTGCTGAATCACTTAGCTTTGCTTTATTAATGTAGAGAACAAGAGTTCCAGACTCTGTTTCAACTCTGATGCGTTGGTGAGTGAACGCCGAGCGAAATGTTTTTCTGAAGATTTCAGGAAAGTTTCCAGAACCAAGTCTGATCCAATACAAGCTTCCTACACCTCTGCGAGGACACGTCAAGTTCACATCATCTCCAACATGAACAGTCTTTGTCTCAAAGATCTGCTCGTCTGTGAAACCTGAAAAAAAGAAGAAAGCATCAATGATGAACAACAGAGACAGAATCATAAAGACATAAATGAAGGCAGCCCATCCTTCCTACATATACTTACACCCCACTGGGAGCATCAGCAGTAAATAGAATATAATCTGCATTTTCTTGTTATTCCACTTGAGTCTGCTATGGTTTAAACCGTATGAAAATTGTTTCACCTATATATAATCATATCAAGTGGGAGGAAACAAGCTCAGAGCAATTTGATTGGCTCCTCGTTATGTTGGCGTGTCACTGCACTACCCCAGTGGAAATAATATCAACCGTCTTTCTAACCTAAACACATGAAACAGCACCAGCAGTGAGCCCCTGTCATCTCAGATTTGATTCTCATTGTGGGTTACAGTAACTGAAACTTGAAAACGACATCATGTCTGCTGGGAGAAAATGAGCAAAAGCAAAATAAATCATGCTTTTTACCTCCTGCTCCCAGATTAACCAGTGCTGTGAAAAAGTATTTGCCCCCCTACAGAAATCTTCTATTTTTGCATATTTGTCACACTTAAATATTTCAGCTCATGAAACAAATGGAAAAGCAAATAGACACCCATTACTAGCAGATATGGAGCAAGATTATCCCTCATTTGTATGTTTTAACAAGTATTTGTTAACTTTGTCTGTTGCTCGGGGAGAGGCAGATGCAAAGAGTTTTAATGGAAACAGCTGCCTGCAGCATCTGGAAACGACTCAACAGTGAACAATAGGTGGAAATATTTTCAGCCTCCCTGTGGAGCTGATGTGGATAGCATTGTCCGGTCTCAGTCCTGTGTGGATTAGTTTTTAAGCATCCTCTTTCACACTGTTAAGGACTTATTACAGTCACTTTATTAGCGATTTAACTGATCTGTTAATATAAATCAACATGTATACAGATATTTGTGTGTGTGTGATACAGAGAGACAGAAAAACCACTTTATCCTGGGAGCCAGTCCAGACGGTCAGTGCCACCAATAATGATCACTGTACCTCTCATTTACCTTCAGCCAGACTCCTCAGCAGGAAGAGCAAGTCAGAATGAGTGATGGCACCAACCTACCATTATACCAACTAAAGTCTACTCCAGAGGAATCAAAGTAGGAGAGTATCACAGAAACACCAGCATGTTTTGCACGTCTTGATCTGATGGAGGGAAGTCATGTGAATGTGGAAGAGAATCACAAATGGAATAATATTTTTAATACACCTCACCTGACACTATAAAGCAGATCAGTGGATGCTTCAGGCAGAGCCACATCTACAGAGGGTGAAAATATGCAGACCATCTAAAGCAACGTTTGTCAGACTGGAGCATGTTGGTTTGTGGCCTTTATAAGGGGTCAACAAAGTGTCAACCGCAAGTCAAGACTCAGTGGCCTAAATATGAAGTTGTTCTTAAAATGGAGTGCTGAAGTAGCACAAAACCACAATTTCCCCATTTCAATATTAGCTGAAGTGTTCGGTGTTGCCTGTCAGTCATGTTCAGGCTGTACAGGTAATTGAAAGATACATAAACAGAAAGGTGTGTGTTCTCAGTTTGTGTCTCTATGCACACATGGCAAACATGTGGTGTGAAACTTGTAGCGCAGAAAAAATATTTCAAAATGTAATTTAAAACAAAGGAACAACAAAAACAACAACAACAACAAAAAGCATTTGCAGATTATTTTTCCAGGATTTTTGCCTTCATATTTAGGGCTACCAATGAGCTACCAGAAGACCCGATAAATACTTTTGTAACTTTATGTCCTTCTTTGCACCTGAAACTGAGAGACACAGACAAACACAAATTCACTGTCACCACTAACAAACAAACGCTGCATGGAAACTTTAGCAGTGCTGTGGTTGGTCTTCTAAAGGTGTGAATACAAGTCGGAAAGAGCTTTTCTTCCTGTTTCACTGTTCTCTAATGTCAGGAGGGTGGTCCTGTACTGCTGTTTTATCTATTCTAAATATACAAGTGGAACAACACTATTTCGCTGTTATGTATATTATTAATATCAGAACAGCTTTCAGGAGGGATTAGAGGATAAAAGAGGAATGAACACACACTCACATCATCTACTCAGTCATATTGGAATTACCTTTTTTAATCACACTTGTCTATGGTTTAGTGTTTACTACTGTTGTTGACTGATACATGAGCGGAGGTGCTAATCATTCACTTCACTTTAATCATTCACAAAACCAAAACAAACATATTAGTTGTATTTTAAATAAGAAGCAAGTAAAACAAAAATAATAATCTCAATTTTTTCAAGTAAAACTAGGCTGCTGAAGCCTTTTGCAGTTCTTCTTTAACTTCATATCTGGTTAAAGGCCATAGTTAGGTCTGTTCTGAGTAAACAGCTTCAGAGGTTGGTCAAAGGGCGGAGAAATGGCTCACCACAGCTTTTCACTGTCAGTGTAGCTGCTGCATGTGGTTCTGCTCGTTGCTTTCATGACAGACATGCAGAAAGCCTTTAAAAGTGCTGTGAGACCAGGGAGATGGGGGCTTTTATCCATTTCAGTAAATATGTTTAGATTCACATTTGACGTTTTCATTTCAAACACAGAGACTGATTGTGTCAACATCACAAAACTTCATGCTTCCATCTACAGCTGTGGGAAGCCGTGGTGGTAAACTACTGTCTGTCTTTAAGTTTCAGTCGTTCTCAGTTTGTGTCTCTATGCACACATGGCAAACACGTGGTGTGAAACTTGTAAAGCTGATTTGCTGGCAGTGTTTCTTCCTCCTTTCACTCTCTCCTTTGGTGTCTGTGTGTGAGTGTGACTAAGCCCTAACAGGATCAGCAGCAAGTGTGGACACCTGCACAGAAGCTGGCTGACCTGCCACCAGTTGCCACTCTTCTTTGTTAAACCCTGGCTCAGACATCACTCAGTGGCACATCATAAACTTAGACAAGTGCCTTGACTGGTTCCTTGTTCTCTGCTCATCACTTTGGATCATTCGCTCTCTGTTTATGCTGCCACACTGTCTAAACCTCCAGACTCAGAACAGGCCACCTGGTTTCCTGTGTGCTCCCTTCCTTCCCTGATCTGTCACTTAAGTTTGTCTTTGCTTCAAGCCTGCAGTTTGCCATTGTTGTTTTTCTATTGCTAACCCGTCGATTCTCGTATTGCTCTTAGCATATACCTTGTGGCTCTTACCTTGTTGTACATGGTTTTGGCTATCTTGTTTCCGAGCTCTTAGCCCCATGTGTTTGCTTACTGGCATACTGTATGCATGACTGGAATGTCAGTAGCGAGGGAGGATGACAGAGAGGGCAATAGGATGAGAGAGAGAGATAGAGAAGGAGATGGGGAAAGAGGGAGAGAGGAGTAGGCAGGGGCTGAGGTTGGGGCAGGGGTTCTGACACTTATGTAACAAAAGAAAAGTGTAGGTTAGTTTACTGATGATTTTTTTTTCTGCAAAATTCAACTTAAATTTTCTTCTGCTTATCCGGTGTCAGGTTGCAGAGGCAGCAGGTGAAGCAGGTCATTCCAGACATCCCTCTCCCCATCAAGGCTTTCCAGTTCCTCCTTTGGGATCCTGAGATGTTCCCAGACCAGTTGAGATATATCATCCCTCCAGTGAGTCTTGGGTCTACCGTGGGGTCTCATCCCAGGCTTACGTGCTCTGAAAACCTCTAAAGGAAGTCTTCCAGGAGGAATCCAAATCAGATGTCTGAAACACCTCAGCTGACTTCTTTTAACACAATGGAGCAGTGACTGAACTCTGAGTTCCTTGCGGATGTCTGAGCTCCTCACTCTGTCCTATCTCTAGGGCTGAACGAAGCCACCCAATGGAAAGAAAGTAATGTCAGACACTTATAACCCTGATCTTGTTCTTTCAGTCTCTACCCAGAGCTCATGACTATAGATGAGGGCTAGAATTTAGGTTGACAAGTAAATCAAACCCTTTTCACCATGACGGTCTGGCACAATGCCCACATTCCTGCTGTTCTCATGCTCCATTTTCTCATCACTCATGAACAAGATCCCAAGATACTTTACCTCCCTCGCCTTGAGATCCTGTCCATGAATGTCACAACCAGGATCAAAGACAAAGTGCAGCCATGACAGAGTCCACTTTGCTTGTACAAAGACCAAATGGTTTGTTATAACCACTCCAGTCCACTCGAGGGTAAGCCTTTGTCAAATCCACACAACACATGTGGACTGGCTGGTCGAACTCTCATGAATCCATCAGCAGCTCTGCCAGGGTAAAGGGATGGTCCACTGTTCCATGGCCAGGACGAATCTGCCTTGTTCCTCCTAAATCTGTGGATTGACGATTAAAAAACAAAACAAAACAAAACAAAAAGGGAACCACCACCACGGTCTGCCACTCTACAGGCACCATACTCAATAACCACGCAACACTGAAGAAATGTGTCAGCCAAGACAGTCGAACAATGTCCAGAACCTTCAGTATCTCAGGGTGAATCTCATCTACACCTGGTGCCTTGTGCAATGATTCCCCAACGCCCTCAGCAGAGGGTGTATTATATGGATAAAGGAATTCCCTGAGGTTCTGTTTCCCCTGCCTGACTATCTCCCTAGTCTGGGTCATCAGTTCTCCCCCTCCCCCCACAGCCTGGGCCAAGCCCTGCCTTCCCTTCCTGAGGCGTCGAACGGTACAGAACCTCCTCGAACTCAAACGGAAGTCCTTCTCCATAGCTTCTCCGAATTCCTCCTGCACCTGATTTTTAGGTTCCCCAACTGCTGCAGCTGCAGCCCTTTTGACCGACTGATACCTGTCTGCTGCCTCAGAAGACCCCTGAGCCAACCAGACCCAAAAGTCCTCATTTTTCAGCCTCACAGCCTCCTTTGGGTTTTTAGGTTGCTGCCATGACATGCACCAGTGCCCTTCTGGCGACAGCTCCAAACAACTGCCTCTGCAATAGAGGCTTTGAACATGGCCCACTGAGATTCCATATCCCCAGTTTCCTTTAGGATGCAGGAGAAACTCTCCTGAAGATGGGAGTTAAGGACCCCATGGATAGGGGCCTCTCCACTAGATGTTCCCAGTCCACCCTCACAGTTGGGTTCACCAGGTCTGTCCAGCAGCCTTACCTACCATCAGATCCAACTCACCACCAGGTGGTGATCAGTTGACAGCCCTTGCTAGCCTCATCACCCGAGTGTCTGAGACATACAGCTGCTGGTCTGCAGCTCGATCATGGCGTTCGTTATGGCTAATCCATGACTGGCACAGAAATACATTAACAGAACAACACTCAGCTTCAGATCAGGCAGGCCATTCCTTCTAATCACCCTGCTCCAGGTTTCTTTATCTTTGTGTACTTGAGCACCGAAGTCCCAAAGTAGAACTACGGGGTCCCTGGGTAGAATCCTCCAGCAAAGCAGTGCTCAGCCAGGGGCTTGTGATTATTCCCACACTCGTTCAGTGCCTCTCATTCTGGCAACTCCGGAAAAGGAGAGAGTCCAACCCCTCTCCACAAGGGCAACTGTCCCTTAAAATCACAGGCAAATGCCTATGCCTCAGCTAATATTACTTCAGAACTTCTCTTTTCCTCTTTAACATTTTTTGTCCCAAATCTCTTAAATATAACACAAATTATATTCATTTAGTTCTCCTTAGTCCATAGAGATATGGGATCATTTCTGGAAAGGCTAAGGCAGCGATTAGGGGGAAAGTGTGATGACCATCAATTAGCTTTTGTCCTGGGAAGTAGTGACGAATCATAGCCAGAATATATATCGACTCCTGGATAGCAAGTCAGGTGAAAGGAGTGACCTCAGACAATGTGAATCAAAGTGGGCAACTGACCAGCAGAGCAACACTGAAAACCCTATAGCCACGTCACAAGTGTGGATAAAATAATCATTTCATATATGTATAAATGAGAACAAGTTCAATCTAATGGTCAAATCTGTGACATATATTTAAACGAAAATTCAACCTAATTGCCTTCATTTTACTTAAGACACTCTACTTCTGTCCAGGTCTACAGAACCTTAACCTCTGTATGCCTCACATTGTCTAGGATTTAAACATCCCATGACATAGAGGAACATACACAAGTGTTGGAACCCTGGATGCATCTGTTTTTTGATAGTTCAATTCAATTCTTTCTATGTCGAAACAATTTTCTAATATAGTCATATCTGAACACTTACAAATGTAGATCACTGATCTAAAAATTTCGATAAATCACATTGATCCAACAAGTTTGAAGCATTTAGTGCTTGTGTGAGAGCCTTTTAAATTCTGCTCTGATAGTGTTCAGTTCTTGTCCTGTCAGCTTGTTTCCATCGTCACTGTCTTTTCTATGGGGCCAGAAATACAATCGTACAGGAATCATCATGGTTTTAATTCCTCGAGTAAATAAAATCTTAAAATTGATGTTTCACCTGTGTCAAAATCTGGCTGTAACAATGCAAACATCTGAAAAATATTCAGTCAGATAAAGCAATATGTTGAGATTTAATTCTACAATGAATGCAAATTTATATTTTCAAAGTAGACACACGTTGGTAAACAAATTAATCTTAAGTGTAAAGGCAAAGAAATGAAAAACAGCTTAACAGGTTTTACATTTTATGTGAAATTTATTTAGAAATATGTCTTTTTTTACAATGTATTTTTTTCTTTAAAAGAAAGAAGCAACAAATACATACAAGCATCAGTTTAATGTAGCAGGTTTGTTTTACGTTACATTGAAACAAATAGGAGAAGTCAGCATTCTGAAAAAGCCATCATACAGTGCCAATAAAAAATATTCATCCCCCTTTGGAAAAGGCTTTTCCATGTCAAAGTTAAAACAGATTTCTACAAAGTGATGTCAATGAATTAAAAATATAAATTGTTAAACAAATAATTGGATAAATATTTATCCCCTTCAAGTCAGTATTTAGTAGATGCACCCTTGGCAACAATTATAGCATGAAGCCTGTCCAGACAGAACTCAATCAGCCTCACACATCTGGACACTGTAATTTTATCCCATTCGTCTTTCCAAAATGGGTCAAACTTTGTGACACCGGGATCAGATCTTTTCAAGTTCAGTCAAAAAATCTCAGTTGGATATCAGTCTGGACTCAGTAATGTTGACATGATTTACAAAATAGCATTAAGGTTATCCAATATGAAATATTATATTACTTTTTCAGAACTGAAATACAAATCCCAGAGTGGCTTAAGCTGTGGAGGCTTTCTAACAGTGCATAAGAGAAAAAAAGGAACATTACCACAAACTGACACATTCAGTGTGTTGTGAATTTCTTGCAACAGTCCTGACATCAGTGTAGACCGTCTCTTCTTGTGGTGTTTTTGCATTTCTTCTCTCAGCTTTTCTCTTGTTGATGGTTGGTGCAGAATAAACCAATGAGTCCTCGTTTCTCTGAGGAAAAATATGAAACTTGAGCTGGCAGATGGTGATTACATAATGTAGGGTTATTCCTAAGCTTTTCTTTTAATACTGTACCTGCGGTCTTTCCTGATGACCACTGGCTGCTGCAACATTTGTTTGCAAAGATTTATGATGAAAGATGGTGTTGATTAAATTACACAAGTAAATAATGCAAAACACATAGCAAACTTTGGAAAAACACTTTGAGATACACTGATGTACAGGAAACTTGTATTACCGTTGCTGAAATCACAAGATTTCTCCTTGATGGTATGAATGAGAAAGACTATAACGATCAGACTTGTAACCAGAGCAGCAGATACCAGAAAGAGAACTGTATTGGCTTTGTCCAAATCCCACATGTTGACTGCTGAAAAAATACGAAGATACAATCATAAATATTTTGGAAAGATTACACATTTTGTGTTTCATGACATCAATAAATTCTACCAGATTCTGAATGAAAAAAGGCAAATATTCTTATTTAACAACAGTACATAAAGAAATGTCCTTTGGTTACCTTTAATGTCCAAATTTATTCCATTTCCAAACAGTATCTGTCCACATGTGGCCACAGCACAGTAGTAAGTCCCAGCATCAGAGGAGGTGACGGTCTGGGAGAAGTTGTAGACACATTTGTGAAGAGACTGAGCCTCAGGATTCGTCTCACATTCATCTTGATTGTTTCCATGAGCATAGATTAAATGGGGCTGAGATTCATCCGATCCAGCTCTGAACCAGAACACCCTGTGTTGTTGTTGTAGACATGGTTTGTTCTCAGAGTCAGAGAGGACTGAACACTGCAGAGTCACTGGGTCTCCTGGATGTTCTGGATCAGATGGAGGGACTTGAATGATGTCAGTGAAATCTGGTTCTGGTCCTTAGAAATGTAAAAAAGAAAAAAAAACAAGTTTGAGTCACTTCATTGAGAAGAAATTCAGTTGAAAATATAGATTTATAGTCAAACAGAAGAAAATTATTTACCTTTAATTCTCAAGAATGTTGCGTTCATCATTTCCATGTTGAGTTGTTTGACTTTTAAACAGTAGTAAAAACCGGAGTCACTTAGCTTAGTTTCATGAATATGCAGAATAAAAGTTCCAGGCTCTTGTTTTGCTGTAATGCGAGGAGTCTTATTAACACCATTATAATCAAAAGTAAATGTTCCTCCCAAGAATTCAGGCCATTTTCCAGAAACAAGTCTGATCCAGTACAAGCTTTCTTCATCCAAAGATCTCTGGCGAGTGCATGTGAGAGTCACATGTTGTCCGACATCAACAGTCTTGGTGACAAAGTTACGATCATCGGTGCTGCCTGAAAAAACAAAGAAAAAGAAAGAAAAAGACTCATTAACGACAACAGACACAATCATATATTTAAAATCATGTTTAGATCACAGAGATTGATTTGTATATTTCATCTGCTGGATTAAAGAACATGACAATACTTATCTCATAGTACTTCATATATATGTGCAGTTAGTGTGACCTCTGTAAATATACTTACGCCCCACTCTGAGCATCAGCAGGAAATAAAACAGGACCAGCATTTTGTGATGAATCCACTGGTGACTGCATTAAAATTGAAGCAGACGATAAGATGACTTGCCTTAATGTAATCGCATGAAGTGGGAGGGAACAGTTTCAGAGCGATCTGATTGGCTTCTCGTCTTGTTGGCATTTCACTGTATTACCACAGTGGAAATAATACCAAACAACTTTCCAACTTAAACACATGAAACAACACCAGCAGCAAGCTTTTGTTTCATGTTACTATCACTCAGAATAAAGACAAGAAGTAAACTAAAGGAGACCGAAACACTCTTGGTCTCATCCATGTCTTTGTTTTTCCACAAAGGAAACTAACTAACATATCCGACACGTATTATCAAGCTAAAGAGACCACAAGACACAACACAGCACATATTTGTGTTTTGTCATCATTAGTGTTTCGTTTCTGCTATATTTTTGATGCTGAAACAAACAAAAAACCCTAAAGCACATCTTTAGTTCATATATTTACAATCAAACCATTAGAAGTTCAAACACATTTCTGAACAAAACCTGGACACAGTGAATTCAGATAACCACAGGCTTTTGTTCAATGACTTTTCAACATTGTGATTCAGGTTTGGTTAAGGTTGAGCAGCTTAAACTACTTTCTGAAGGTTAGAGGAGGACTGTAATTGCAGAATAACTGTGATTAAAGTCATGGTTAATGAATTTGTCTGATTTTTTTGAATCTGACACTGTCAAGGTGTTTTTATGTGTTTCATTGGATCTTATCCAGATAAATTTCCTTTGGTCTTTCTGAACATCAATGTCACCATAAAGGAAAAGTAAATATTTTCATGAATGACTCAATAAGTTAACACTTAAGTATTTTTACTTGCTAAATGCTCATTTTAAACAAAAAATATTGATACCACAATAACACATTCAGACAAAGGAGCCATTTTAAATGTTGCGTGGATCAACCAGTTCAGAAGCTCCACATCATCAGTGATGACCCGCCCACTCTGCTGTCAGTCACTTGAACAGGAAGATCACAGCAGACAGAGTTGGGCAGGAGGTTGTGGTCTCAGCCTCCATCCTCTGCACTGCTTCATCTCTGTTCAGGAGGCTGGTTAGAAGGAGAAGCAGAGCACAGAGTCACAGAAACACATTCACACTAAAGAGATCTAAAGTTTCTGACTCGACAGATCACATGTGCTGATGTGAGAGGGAGGACTTATGTGAAACTGTGTCAAAACTTAAAATAAACCAGTGAAGACTTGAACTGTAAAACTGATTGTGAGGCAGCATGAGAGACTTTGCCAAGAATATGTTCATTGAAACAGATGCTTTTGGTTGAAGTAAAATGATAAAATTATTAAACCAACAAACTTGAAGAAATCCTGTGCAGCTTCACTACAACAAGACAGAACACATGACAACAAACTGCCCTTCAGGTCAACAGCAGAGACTCTGGCATAAAAACAATACCAAAGTAGAGCGGAGATTTCTGGAACAACTTTCACCAGCTTACAAAAAGCAGAGAAGACGTTAAGACTGCAGCAACATTTGTCAGACTGGAACATTTTGGTTTGTGGCTTTTATCAGGTTCAACATATTGTTGACCACAAGGTAAAACATGTTAGTCTGGTATGAAGTTTTTAACACAAAGCGTCTCAGTAGCATCAAACCACAACATCCCTGGTTCAACTTCAGCTGTGGACCTGCCTCACATGTCACACCTCCCTCTCTAACCCCATGTTGTCTGTTCACTGTTCACTGTCCAATAAAGCCAACAATACCAAAACATGATCCACAAAAGCTGTTGTTAATAATACAAATGCAGATGCACCCATAAAGATTGTACTACATTAAAATCAGTTAGTTCCCTAAATCAGTGATTTCTGACACAAAGCTGCGTCCAGTCAGTTTAAACAAAATACACATGAAGTTACACATTCAGGAGGGTAGAAACAGGAAAAGTAGTGACAATAAAATGCCCCAAAAAGTTACGTTTAATTTGTGTCCTTTGTTGTACTTTATGGCTTCTCTTTGTGTTCACAGCACTGTTCACACCTGAAACACAGAGACACAGACAAACACAAATTCAGTCACCACTGACAAACAAATGATGCATGGAAACTTTAGCACTGCTGTGGTTGGTCCTCTAAAGGTGTGAATACAAAGGGGCTGTTCTTGATGCTTCACTCGGCTTTAATGTCAGGAAGTTGGTCTTGCATTGTTGTATATCTCTTTTAAAAGTGCAATTTCATTAAGTTTTATTTTACAAAATGTTGTTATGATCACTGTAAAATCATAACTTACAGGAGAATTTAAAAGCTATAAGAGAGATGGACACAAAAACCTTCTCAGTCAGGCTGTCCTGACTGTTTTCATCACACTTGTCTGGGGTTTAGAGTTTTTCACTGGTATTGGCTGAATGATGAGGGGAGGTGCAAGTAAGGTTCACTTGTCCCACCCTGATTCTTTTTTAACAAGAGCAGAGCTTTGAAATGTGACTGACTGTTGATTTGACAGTGTTGATGAGCTCTGTTCCAGTTTGCATCACTTTGCTCGGTGTTGGACTGGCTGTCTGTCCAAGTTAAGGGTTAATGAATCAAGAAGTATGCATTCAAATTAAAACAAAAATTAACTATAAACTGTTAGCTTACAGATGTATATGGTTGTAGATGCCTGTGATTTAAAAACACAAGAAAGATATAGTTTGTATTTTAAACAAGAAGCAAGTAAAACTAAAACAATCATTTCATTTTGTTAAGCTGAAATTACGCAGCTGAAGCCTTTTGTAGCTCTTCTTTCACTTAATATCCGCTTATAAACAGTTTCAGTGGTTGGTCAAAGGGCGGAGAAATGGCTCACCACAGCTTTTCTCTGTCACTGTAGCTGCTGCATGTAGCTCTGCTTGTTGTTCTCATGACAGACATGCAGAAAGCCTTTACAAAGTGCTGTGAGACCAGGAAGATAAAGGGCCGTCTCATTGAAGTAAACATCTTTACTGAAATAAGAAGAATCCCTCAAGTAATAATCAAGATTTTTTACATTGTAGACATGTCCAGATGGTGTTTTTTTCAAGCGAGACTGACTGGTAAATAGTGAACTTCACCCTGTGGCTCTGCTCCCTCTTCACCACAACGGTCAGCTATAATGCCTGCATTACTACTGATGCTACACCAAGCTGCCTGTCCATCTCATGCTCCAGTTTCCTGTCTTTCATGAAGAAGGTCTTAAGATACTTGAACTCCTTCACTTGGGGCAGCACCTACCCCAAAGCCAGAGGGAGCAGTGCACCAGTTTCCGGGGGAGAGCCATGGCCTCAGACTTAAATGTACTGACTTGCATCCCTGCCATGTTACACTCTGCTGCAAACCACAGCGTGGTGAAGGTCATGGTCTGATGAAGCCAACAAGAACTACATCTGTCAGGTACTGGAGCAGTTCAGGGAACGCAGACGAACCACCGAAAGGAGATCCGGCAGAGAACAAGATAGCATTGTCTATGACCGCGCACCGGGAGTCAGCAACAACAGGGTTAAATAGTGGTGGCGATTAGTCCCAGGTGCGCGGTCCCACGGCTGCCTCCAATTGCCGCAATCAAACAGGCGGGGAGCACGGTGAGGGAGAAGGAGAGGGACAGATGGGGCCAGGGCGGGGATCATGACAATGTCGTCGCCGATAGTTTGGATGAGATCCTGAGGTCCCCAAACTGGACACTATTCTTACCCTGGCTGCACCGTGAGGTCCTGTCCATGAATACCACAATCAGGATTTGAAACAAGGGGCAGCAACACCCACAGGAAATGTTGTTGGACTTTGTGCTTAAAGTGTATATACAGCTCTCACTTTGTTTGCAAGAGCTTTTGAAGAGTTTGTAACAATAGCCTTGTTACCCCATACACACACAATACTTCCCACCCTCAAGGAACACAGTCATAAGTCTTCTCCAAAATCCACAAAAAACGTAACGATTGACTGGTCAAACTCCCATGACCCTCCCTAATAAATCTGAGATCCGAAAATCAGACTGAGTCTCCCTTCCAGCTCCCTGGAGTAAACCTTCCGAGGGAGGCTGAGTAGTATGATACCCTGATAATTGTTGTTTACCCTCCAGTCCCCCTTTGAAAAATGGGACCCACTACCCCAGTCAGCCATTCCACAGGCACTGCCCCCAATGACCATTGGACCCTCTACAGACGTCTCAGCCAAAACAGTCCAACAATGTCCATAGCAGGTAATCTTGTGGACATCTGTTGCCTTACCACTGACAAGTTTCTTGACTACTTCGGTGACCTCTAACAGGGATATGGGCGAAGCTTCCCCTATGCCTTCAGGCTTTGCCTCCTCAACAGAGGACGTGTTGCCAGGGGTGAAGGAGCTCTGTAAACTGCCCGGCAATATCCCCAGCCAGGGTCAGCACTTCTCCCCCCGGCTGTTCACCCTTCACATTGGCATCCACCACCAGGCCACAACAACACCTGTAATCTTGTGGCCACAGCTCCATGTGTACATAGAAGACATACTGGCCACAGCTAAAAAGTTTGAAAAGATCTTCGTCACAGCAGACATTCAGACTTACAAAACACTGGCCTCTACAATGGAGGTTATGAACATGGCCTGCTCAAATTTCATGTCCACAACTTCCCCCGGGATAAAGGAGAAACTCTTCTGGAGGTAGGAGACCCTATTGACAGGGGCCTCCACCAGATGGTCCCAGTCACCCTCACTACATATTTGGGTTTACCAGGTCTGTCTGACAGACTTCTCCATCATCGGCTCCAACTTACCACCATGTGATGTATAGTTGACAGGTTTGTTCCTCTTGCCACCCAAGTGTCCAAGACATATGGCCATGGGTCTGGTAACATGACAGCTAAGTGTCAAAGTACAAAGTATTGTTTTTTCTGACGTGAGTCATCATAGAACATGTGAAGGAAATACTTTGCTTTCTTCCAGCAGGCTGAGCCGTTATTATGTGGAAGCTTACTGACATCATATCTGAACATACTGTTGGTAAATTCGAGCAAAGCACAGATTTGTCTTTTCTCCTGTCAATGAGCCGCATGAATTGTAGACATGGGAGGTCATTTCTATATCACAAGGTCTGTAGCTGATAGCAGTGCAGTGCAAGTAGGGCTTAGGTGTTGATTAGGAAATCTAAATTGTCCCAAATACTGTCTTTGAAATAATTATTTTTCTTTGTTAAAACAACACATATTGACAATCAGTTTCAGTTTTATACACACAATGACAACAAGAATAAACTTTTTATACATTTTATTACAGCAATATGGTCTTTGCCTCCAAACAAGATTCATGGATGATGATACAAGAAACTTAATTCCAGAAATGCACCATGGTTACTGATACACAACATAATGACCACCAGTAGTAATACCCTGAGTTTCAGGATTTCTCTGCTGGCATTTTGACTTTAATGGAAGGTTGTGATGTAGATCGACAAGAAACGTGGGGAAAAGAACAGAGAAATCATAATGAGAACTCTGCTGCTGACGGCATTTTTGCACGTTCTTTGTGTCTTAAACACCTGACACCCCAATAAAAACTAGATTTCTGTAATGTCCACTTAAACCAAGTATCTGTATTTAACATGCAAAATTAAGGACAGCAGAGTTGATGATGAAATGAAGACGAGTGATGCATCGAACATTTTCAGTCAAACTTGGAGCGAAGAACATTTCAGTTCAAAGTTGTTCAAGTGCTTGGATATAAAAGATGCATTCAATCTAAATACATTTGAAAATAAGGACACAACATGTTCAAAAATTGTCACTGATGTACAGCTCTACAGCGTATATAACAGAGTACAACTACAGCATATACAAAGCCCTTTAGCAGTAACAAACAACACTACATTATTCAATTCAAACGTCTGTTAACTCAGTAATCCAGTCCAAAAGCCTCAACAGCAGAGTAGATCCTCTCTCTCTCCACTGCTTTTGCCTCCTTGTCAGCCTTTGTCATGGTGAAGGTGACAGCAGAGTAAATCCATGAGTCCGAATCCTTCTGAAAAACCATATGAAAAAATATAAACAACATCAACACTGTTATAACTTCTTTTTCTTTATTTTTTAAAATGATGTCAGTCTAACTACCTGTTGAATTTTCTGACCAGAACAGTTATTCTGCTCGGCAACAGCGGCTGTATTAAGAAATATATAGAGATCATTTAATTCTGTCATTATTTGGATATTTTTTGTTCTTTAGATAAATAAAAATAACTTCTAATACCTTTGCCATAATCACAGTTGTTTTCCTTCATGCTGTAAATGAGTACAGCTATAGCAATGAGACTTAGAGCTAAGAAGGCGCACAGCAGAAAAATAACTCTACTGGCCGTCTGTGACCACATGCTGGATCCTGAAACACAATAAAAGAGAAGAAACATTGAGAGTGAAAGATGAGAAAAGTAAATGGTATTTAATGTCACCACCTCCTTGATGATGGTTGATCCTGACTGTATAATGTAACACTTAATAAATGAAATGACAATCTGTTACCTTGATTTTCCAGCATAGTTCCATTTCCAAACAGTATCTTTCCACATGTGGCCACAGCACAGTAGTAAGTCCCAGCATCAGAGGAGTTGAAGGTCTTAGAGAAGCGATAAACACAGCTCTTCTGACTGTCAGATCTATTCTCACATTCATCATGTCTGTTTCCATCAGCATAGATGATGTCTGGATGAGATTTATTTGATCCAGGTCTGAACCAGAACACATTCACATCTCCTGAACATGTTTTGTTGTCAGATATAGAGAAGACTGAACACTGGAGAGTCTCTGATTCTCCTGGATGGACTGAATCTGATACTGTGGACTGTTGAACAACAGTGTAGTCTGATGTCTTCTGACTGTCTCCTGTGTAATGCAAAAACAGGATGAGACTTCAAAGTACATTTTGAAAGTCTGAGAAAGTCCTCAAATGTGACTTTAGTAGTTTTACATCATACTCAAATGAAATTGGGTTATTCTGAATATACCTCACTTTAATCAGAGGTGAAAGTAGCATTTGGTTATCACAATTGGAAATAAGTAGATGGAATAGATCTTAAAGATTTTCCTCAACATGTATACAGAAAAGCTGTAGTGGATGAAGTATTTGCAAAACTTTTGAAAGTAGCTCACATGATTACCTTTTACTATCAAATGTGTTGAACTCCATTTATATGTGCCAGATCCTTTAAAGATGGCACAGTGATAGATTCCCTCGTCCTCTTGGATTGTCCTCAAAATAGTCAGGTTGCTAAAATGTTCATCATTGTCAACTTTCCATCTTGATTGAAAAAACTCTGGTGTATACTGAGGTGGTGTAGTTTTTTGCAGTGTCACCAGTAGTTTCAGAATGTTCCCGACACTCTGCTTGTACCATCGGACTTTTCTTTGGCTGATATCAGTGTTAGACAGAGCACACGTAAAGGTTGCAGATACACCAAGTTGAACTGGTAGCACTGGAATGAGTGTATCTGAATTGAAAGAAAACATAAAATACAAAATACAGTAAGTCACAATGATGTTGAAAATCTACTTTATAAAAACATCATATAAAAATGACACAGCACTCACGTCCTTGATGAAGAAGAAGCAATGTAATCCACAACATGATCATCTTGACATTGTCTCCTGTCAGGGACCTTGTTGCCGTTTTAATGAGTGTAGGAGGAGATATAACTTGGCCAAGACCCTCTATGTCACACTGCAAAGGCATCTGATTGGTTGTCACAGAATAAAAATTCAAAAGTGCAAAAAAGTGCATTTCCTGCCACATTAGTCTCGTCCAGGGCTTTGAGGATTGATCCCCTCATTCTTATCCATTTACTCACTCATTTTAATGATAACGTTGAAGCATTTTGTGTTAATGAATATTACAAGCTCATATTAAAATTCTTTCCTAATTTTCGTTCAGTCATGTCTATCCTCTGCCGTCACTTTCAGCTGCACAGCTAAACACACAAGCAGGAACTTCAGACAGCAGAAATTACTTATGATGTCTTCACTGCAAAAGTGTGAAACCACCCTAACCAAGCATGTTGTTAAAGGGAATTTGTGAAGTCAGATGATTACAGGTTTACAGAGTATGGCACAGAATCAGAAAGGCCATACTGTATGTTTGATGAAGAGAAGGTGACACCTGACTGTGTCCAACACCCAACCTTCTGGCAGATGATTTAAGTTTTCCTGAAGAATGTTTAAGTAATCCTCTTGCTTCGTTATTGCATTTACTGTGTGTAAAGTATCATTTCAACTGACAGTAATCCAGTCCCAGAGCATAATACTGCCACCACCATGCTTCACAGTTGGTTTGGTGTTTTTTGGGGGTTAAAGGTCTCACCTTCTCTCCTTCAAACATACAGTATTGATGGTCCTTCTGACCAAATAGCTCTTTCTTTCATCTGATCACAGAACTTCTATCCAGAAATCCTTGTCGTTGTCCATGTGATCAGCAGCAAACTTTAATTGAGCCTTAATGTGTTGTTTCTGGAGGAAGGACTTCCTTCTTGCACAGCAGCCTCTCAGCTCACACTGATATAAAACACATTTGACTTTGGACACTGACATCTGTGTCCCACCAGCTTCTAATTCATTAGCATCTGCTTTTAAGTGATTTTGGTTGACTCTTGACCATACTGGCCAGTTGTCTCTCAGCAGCAGGTGATAGTTTGTGTTTTCTTCCTGATAATGGCAGCGAAACAACTCTACCAGCCCCTATGAGAAGAGAAAGAACCAGGACCGTGACGTCGCCCGGCATGGCGCAGCCGGGGCCCCACCCTGGAGCCAGACCTGGGGTCGGGGCTCGCATGAGAGCGCCTGGTGGCCGAGCCTTTGCCCACGGGGCTCAGCCGGGCCTAGCCCGAATGGACGACGTGGGCCCGCCTTCCTGCGGACCCACCACCCGCAGAGGGACTCGTAGGGGCCGGGTGCCATGTGGATCGGGTGGCAGTCGACGGCGGGGGCCTCGGCGACCCGATCCCCAGACACAGACTCTAACCGTTGGGACTTGGAACGTCACCTCACTGGGGGGGAAGGAGCCTGAGCTTGTGCGGGAGGTTGAGAGATACCGTCTAGATATAGTCGGGCTCGCCTCCAGGTACAGCTTGGGCTCTGGAACCCAGCTCCTCAAAAGTTGCTGGACTCTCCATTTTTCTGGAGTTGCCCATGGTGAGAGGCGGTGGGCTGTCGTGGGTTTGCTCACGTCGCCACAGCTCAGCCGCCATGTGTTGGAGTTCACCCTGGTGAATGAGAGGGTCGTGTCCCTGCGCCTTCGGGTTGGGGACAGGCCTCTGACTGTTGTCTCGGCCTACGGGCCGAACGGCAGTGCAGAGTACCCGGCCTTCTTGGAGTCCTTGGGAGTTGGAAATTACTGACTTGTTCAAGTTTTGAGACTTCAAAGCACATTTTGAAAGTCTGACAAAAACCTCAAATGTGACTCTTGTACTGATATGAACAGCAACTATTAATATTGTATTTCACTTGAATCAGTAGTGGAACTAACATCTGGATATAAATAGAGGAAATTAGTAATAAATGTACGTTTTAGTAGACTGAAATTGAAATATGTTTAGTAAGTTTTCAAAACATAATCAGTGACAGTTATTCTTAGACACATATACAGTACAGATTTACTAGTTAAAGCATTTGCAAAACATGATGTAAGTAGCTCACATTTTTACCTTTTACTATCAAATATGTTCCACTCCATTTAGATGCTGTGCCATAAAATGCAGTGACTGCACAGTGATAGATTCCCTCGTCCTCTTGTACTGTACTGTCCTCAAAATAGTCAGGTTGGTAAAACTGTCATTCCTTTCAACTTTCCATCTTGAGTTAAAAAACTCTGGTTCAAACTGAGGTGTTGTAGTTCCCATCAGTGCCACAATAAGTTTGAGATTATCTCCGACGCTCTGCTTGTACCACTGGACGTGTATAGAGCCGGTCTGAATATTAGACAGAGCACATGTGAAGGTTGTAGATTCACCAAGTTGAACTGGGATTACTGCAGTGAGTGTATCTGTATTGAAGGGAAACATAAAATGTATGTTTTCAGTAAGTCACAATAATGTAGGAAATCCACAGAATAAAAACATTATGTAAAAACTGAAGCACTCACGCCCTTGAGGAAGAACAAGCAGTGTAATCCACAACACGATCATCTTGACATTGTCTCCTGTCAGGGACTTTGTTGCTGTTTTAATGTGTAGGAGGGGATATAACTTGGCTAAGATCCTCTATGTCACACTCTCAAATGCGTCTGATTGGTTGTCACAGAGTGGAGATTCAAAAGTTCACTTCCTGCCACACTGGTCTTGTCCACGGCTTTGAGGAGTGTATCGCCTCATTCTGATCCATTTACTCACTCATTTTAATGATGATGTTAAAGCATTATTCTCTTTTCCGTTGACTATTTAAAAAATAAGTAAGAAATGTTTCATAAGCCCCTGAATTCAGATTCATAAATATATAGATTGTTGGTAATAAGTACCACATCAGTATTAAAGAGGACCTCCAGACAGTTTCTTCATCTTACACAAAATCTGGTGCCAACACATTTATTGTATGTAAAAAATGCATCAAAACTAACTACACACAAAGTTTATTTTAATTTTCAAATGTTCTGCTTTTTGAGGACATAATTGATGTTTTTCATATGTATATCTTTAATATTTTCTGAATTTTTAAACATGTTTTAACACATTTTCTTTTAATTTAAATGAATAAATGTAATGGTCAGAGCTCAGGGTGTCTGTCATAAAACACAGCGGAGTGGAGCTGTTAACTGTAAACAAGCTTTCTCTTCAACCTTTTATCACTTTGTCTACTTTAACTTTCACACATTATTTTCAATTAAAGCGGCGAAAAATAAGTAGTCTTATTGGCAGGATGGCTCCAGAAGGTGGCCCGAAGCCTGGGGGAACTGGCAGGACCACTCTGGAAGACGGTGTGAGGCAGGTGCTAAAGGCAGAGCAAAGTCCAAATACAGATGGGACCCAGCTGGGGGCACAGACTCTGGAGTTGGGGCCACGTCTGCTGACAGTGAGACCGGTCTAGGGGAAACTAAAGCTGACTCCAGATCCAGGGAAACGTAAGTTAAATCTGGGACACAGAAAGCGTCAGCTGACTTTGGCAGGGCCCTGGACTCCTCGGTGACCTTCTCAGATGCAGGAACAGACAAGACGTCAGTGGCCCTCTGAGGAATCTGCCAGGAAGCAGGACTGATTGACCGGGACCTCCACCGTGTTAGGCAGTGTAACTTCAGCAGCGCTTGGAGACTGGACCTCCATGGCACTGAAGAGTAGTGAGGTCTGCCTTAGGTGAGAGTCACTCTATTACCTCTTTTCCACCAAGAAAAACCAGGTGCTAGTTTGGTGCTGGTGCTAGTTTGGTGCTTAGCTGGTTCAAATCTTGTTCCTCCTAAAAACCTGTTTGCTTTTCAGTTGGCAAGGAGGCAAGTTGGAGCTACGCCATTGCATGACCATAAAATGACTACGCTTGCATCGATTACGTAGCAGTTAAACAAACGCAATAAGTTCATGATAAACATCTATGTTAATCTTTATAGATGGTCTTAAGGCTGCTTGCGAAGTGGAGGTTGCCTATTGCCCGGGCACATCACAGTACTGGTGGGACACAATTGTACTGGATTTCAGCACGCAACAGTTTGTGCAAAACTTCCATGTGTACCAGGAGTCATTTCAATACATCTGCAATCATACTAGGGACGTCCTGGCGAAAAAGGGCACAAATTACCTCTTGTGTGTCCCTTTCCACCGTTGATTGTTGGTAAGATAACCCCACCCCCAGCCCCTGACGTACTCGATGCCCAGCTCAGGCCCAGCAAAGAGTTGTGCTTGCTAAGCGCCAGTTTGCAGCACTTGGAGCCGGTGTTTAGCTGTGGAAACACAAAGAACTGGTGCTAAGTCAGGCACTGGCTAACTAGCACTGGAACCAGCTTGGTGGAAAAGGGGTATCTATCTTCTGGAAGAGCTTAAAAGTGGAGGTGTGTCCAGGGAATCTTGAGTGGCAGGATCCAGCAGGAAAATGGTTGGTTTAGTGCAGGCCTAAAATGGAGTGGAATTTTGCAATTTTGAGGTTTGCTGACTCTGAAGCTCACTGGAGATTATCATGCTGGTGACTGGGTAACTCTGAAGCTGGGGAGATAAAAAAAAAATGGAGCACAATACAAAAACTTACCTGACTCAGAGGGTCAAGAGAATGCAGGAAGAAAACGGGCCGGGAGCCTGCAGCAGTGAGATCCGGGCAGCGAGTGAGTCGCTGAGGCAGGGGGAACTGGCAGGGAAACAGGGTAGCAACATCTTTGGTCTGGTAGAGAATGACCGAATGAACTGAACTTTTATTGCGGGAGGTGATTAGCCACAGGTGAGCCGATCCTTGCAGCTGCCTCCAATCCCAGCAATCAAGGAGCAGGCAGAGCTGGGGTGAAGGTGAGGGAGAGAATGAGGGCAATCAGGGCTGAGCGAGAGGGAGAGAGAGAGGGAAAGGAAGAGAGGGAGAAAGAAAGCAACAAAGAGGGAGACAGGCAGGGGCTGCAGCGGGAATCATGACAATATGGTTACTGGGATCATAACAAGAAGTGTAAGCAGAGAGAGAGAAAGCTTGACTATCACAAGTGCATTTTTACAGCATTCTGAAATGTTGTTTTTGCAAATCCCAGTTGGGGTCAGAGCGCAGGGTCAGCCATGGTGGGGCACCCCTGGAGCAGGAAAGGTTAAGGGCCTTGCTCAAGGGCCCAATAATGGCCACATTGGGTTCAATTCTCTGACCTCCTGATCAGTAACCCAGGGACTTAAAAGTTGCTCCACCACAGCCCCCGGATGAGAAAACATACTTATCGATTGTTGAATTTCATGATCCAAGATAGTAAGCCTCTAATATGACTAAGAATACAAGAAAAATATAGCTCTAGAATGATAAATGCTGAGAATGAAAATCTGTGTTTGTTATGGCTGGGACAGAGAGAAAGGGGCTGTTTGTGTCTCATCTATGTGCATCTTCGACAAACAGCATTGTTACAAACACTAAATTGAGTCTTTAATATTTAGGTCATGTCATGTGTGTAGTGGAATGAGGGGCAGAACAACAGGCGCATGAGAATGCAGAGGCCTTTTCTTACAGCTGTAAATTTGGTAGTAGACCATTTCAGAAGACAGCTAACCCACTAACTCACATCTAAATGGAACAACTACATTTTGGATGTTTACTGTAGAATGACCTCTCATAGCCCTCTTGGCAACAACATGACATCTCCTACCTCCTCAACAACTAGATAATAGTTGTAAAGTCTCCATTGTGAGAATAACCACACCTTTGGAAAAGAGAAGATTGCATCCTTCACTGTGACCTGCTGACCTTTCTCTCTCCTAACACCCAGAAGTTTCTATGCAACAAATAACTGAACAATTTAAATCCAAAAATTAAGGAAATTCAGCATCACTGCAAAGATGATCCCAACATCTGGATTCAATCTATGATCCTAGGTCATCAGGACCAGTACTGTCGAAGATCCCATCCCATCCGAAGTGTTTGGAAGATGTACACACAAGACACATTTTTGCTATATGTGATTATCTCCTGGGTCATTAAACAAGATTTTCAAAACAATCTCTTTTTATTAACTCAAAGCAACTTACACTGATTAAGAGGTTTCTAAAATAAACACATCACAACTTAAAATATCAGATTAAATATAGATGTAAGTGTAAAAGTAAATAAACCACATAAAACTTTAAAGAAAATAATGTGCTTAGAAATGCATTTATATGCTTTTATATAGTTTTTATCTTTTCATTTCTTTATAGGTTTGATATTTTGTGACATGACATTATATCATTATAGTTCATATTGCTGAGCCATATTGTAAACGAGGCCTGTTCCTCAGTGCAGCTCCAACTTTAAATACAGGTTGATTGATATACTTGCCTGATAACAAAAAAGCAACACATCTACACAGCCACCATTTCCTTTGAGTTCATTGTCTTGACATGGCAGTAAGATGTAGACGTTAGTCATGGATAAATACATACATGTGCATAAACTGTACATAAAGGTTTTTTAAAAAAAATATCCTAAGTGTACACCTTCGACAAAAGCTCTTCATAATTATAGGATCCATTGTATTTACGTTTATTATAACATCTAAACTAATTCAAATCAGTTGCATTATGATTATTTTTCTTTGCACATAAACATGTCAAACAGATATATAAAAATGTTTTTAGATTATCCAAATGAAAAAAACACATTTCCTACAGTGTTCAAGTCAAGATGTTAATCCAAGAGTCTTGACGTCACTGTAGATGCTCTCCTCCTCTGCAGGTTTGGTCTCCCTTGTCCTGTTTTAGTAGCTTTTCGACTGATGAAAGTTGCAACAGAATAAACCAAAGATTCTTTATCTGTCTAAAGAAACAATAAAAAAGATAAGCCAGCTTCATTAAAACATGCTGATAACTAGCAGCTTTATTTTTCTTCATAAATACCTGCTGATTTTCCTGAATATCACTGGCTGGTGCATTTGTTTGCAGAGCAACTGCATCTGAATCTTTAAATAAAAACACAGCATTAATGTGAATCCAGTTTTGCCATCCGTTGTTTGATACACAGATGTATGAGTGACTTTGCTTACCACTGCAATACACATAAGATTCTCTCTTGAGTTTCTTGATTGAATAAATGAGACAGGCGATGACAAGCAGACTTAAAGCCAAAGCAGCACACAACAGATAGAGAGCTGTATTGTTCTTTGAATCCCACGTATCTGCTGACATGAAGTGAAAAGGAGCAAATAATGAAAGTCAACAACTACTACGAGTGTAACCAAGAATAATGTATTCCGTTAGTTGTTTAATAATGCATTACAAGATATTAGGATTGAACACTTGACCCTAATTAAATACACAAATATGTTTATCTCCCCCACTACATAGAAATACGATGCATTTACCTCGTGTGTTGAGTGTTGATGATTTATTTCCTACAAATATCTCCCCACATGCCACTGGAGCACAGGGACACGTCCGAGAGGAGCTGACGTTTTTGAAGTAGCCGTAGAAACATCTCTTTGTCCAAACTCCCTCAGAGTTCTTTTCATTTTCATCTCTCCTGTTGCCTTGAGTGTGAATAAAACTTGGGTGAGACTGATGTGATTCAGCACAACACAACATGCTGTCTTCAGTTGGACATGTTTTCTTCTCAGAGTCATGGAGGACTGAACACTGCAGAGTCACTGAGTCTCCTGGATGCACAGGATCAGGTGGAGGGACTGTAGTGACAGCAGGTCCTGGTTCTGAGAAATGAAGACAAGTTAAACATTTTTTTACAAATAAATTTAACATGCACACATCTAAAATAAGGACATGTAAATTATCTGTGTATAAAAATCTTTAGTTTTGTTCTGGTTTACTTACCTTCAACTATCAGTTTTGTTCCTTTCAAAAATGTAACGTTTAACTGTAGAATTTTCATACAATAGTAAACTGCTGAATCACTTAGCTTTGCTTTACTAATGTAGAGAACAAGAGTTCCAGGCTCTGTTTCAACTCTGATGCGATGGTGAGTGAACTCCGAGCGAAATATTTTTCCTAAAATTTCAGGAAAGTTTCCAGAACCAAGTCTGATCCAATACAAGCTTCCTACACCTCTGCGAGGACACGTCAAGTTCACATCATCTCTAACACGAACAGTCTTTGTCTCAAAGATCTGCTCGTCTGTGAAACCTGAAAAAAAAAGAAGGCATCAATGATGAACAACAGAGACAGAATCATAAAGACATAAATGAAGTAAGCCCATCCTTCCTACATATACTTACACCCCACTGGGAGCATCAGCAGTAAATAGAATATAATCTGCATTTTCTTGTTGTTCCTCTTGAGTCTGCTGTAATTTAAACCGTATTAAAATTGTTTCACCTATATATAATCATATCAAGTGGGAGGAAACAAGCTCAGAGCAATTTGATTGGCTCCTCGTTATGTTGGCGTGTCACTGCACTACCCCAGTGGAAATAATATCAACCGTCTTTCTAACCTAAACACATGAAACAACGCCAGCAGTGAGCCCCTGTCATCTCAGATTTGATTCTCATTGTGGGTTACAGTAACTGAAACTTGAACATGACATCATGTCTGCTGGGAGAAAATGAGCAAAAGCAAAATAAATCATGCTTTTTACCTCCTGCTC
This sequence comes from Dascyllus trimaculatus, assembly GCA_024666655.1. Classification (NCBI taxonomy): domain Eukaryota; kingdom Metazoa; phylum Chordata; class Actinopteri; family Pomacentridae; genus Dascyllus; species Dascyllus trimaculatus. Next base: position 27,738,253 of record CM045457.1, read on the forward strand.
CCAGATTATCCAGTGCTGTGAAGAAGTATTTGCCCCCCTACAGAAATCTTCTATTATTGCATATTTGTCATACTTAAATATTTCAGCTCATGAAACAAATGGAAAAGCAAATAGATGCCCATTTCTAGCAGATATGGAGCAAGATTATCACTCATTTGTATGTTTTGGTGTTGTTCCACGACATTTAACAAGTATTTGCTAACTTTGTCTGTTGCTCGGTGAGTGGCAGATGGTATGCAAAGAGTTTTAATGGAAACAGCTGCCTGCAGCATCTGGAAACGACTCAACAGTGAACAATAGGTGGAAATATTTTCAGCCTCCCTGTGGAGCTGATGTGGATAGCATTGTCCGGTCTCAGTCCTGTGTGGATTAGTTTTTAAGCATCCTCTTTCACACTGTTAAGGACTTATTACAGTCACTTTATTAGCGATTTAATTCATCTGTTAATATAAATCAACGTGTGTGTGTGATACAGAGAGACAGAAAAGCCACTTTATCCTGGGAGCCAGTCCAGACGGTCAGTGCCACCCACAATGATCACTGTACCTCTCATTTATCTTCAGCCAGACTCCTCAGCAGGAAGAGCAAGTCAGAGTGAGTGATGGCACCAACCTACCATTATACCAACTAAAGTCTACTCCAGAGGAATCAAAGTAGGAGAGCATCACAGAAACGCCAGCACGTTTTGCACGTCTTGATCTGATGGAAGGAAGTCCTGTGAATGTGGAAGAGAATCACAAATGGAATAATATTTTTAATACACCTCACCTGACACTATAAAGCAGATCAGTGGATGCTTCTGGCAGAGCTACATCTACAGAGGCTGAAAATACGCAGACCATCTAAAGCAACATTCGTCAGACTGGAGCATGTTGGTTTGTGGCCTTTATAAGGGGTCAACAAAGTGTCAACCATAAGTCAAGACTCAGTGGCCTAAATATGAAGTTGTTCTTAAAATGGAGTGCTGAAGTAGCACAAAACCACAATTTCCCCATTTCAATATTAGCTGAAGAACTCGGTGTTGCATGTCAGTCATGTTCAGGCTGTACAGGTAGCTGAAAGATACATAAACAGAAAGGTGTGTGTTCTCAGTTTGTGTCTCTATGCACACATGGCAAACACGTGGTGTGAAACTTGTAGCGCAGAAAAAATATTTCAAAATGTAATTTAAAACAAAGGAACAACAAAAACAACAATAACAACAACAAAAAGCATTTGCAGATTATTTTTCCAGGATTTTTGCCTTCATATTTAGGGCTACCAATGAGCTACCAGAAGACCCGATAAATACTTTTGTAACTTTATGTCCTTCTTTGCACCTGAAACTGAGAGACACAGACAAACACAAATTCACTGTGACCACTAACAAACGCTGCATGGAAACTTTAGCAGTGCTGTGGTTGGTCTTCTAAAGGTGTGAATACAAGTCGGAAAGAGCTTTTCTTCCTGTTTCACTGTTCTCTAATGTCAGGAGGGTGGTCCTGTACTGCTGTTTTATCTATTCTAAATATACAAGTGGAACAACACTATTTCGCTGTTATGTATATTATTAATATCAGAACAACTTTCAGGAGAGGTTCGAGGATAGAAGAGGGATGAACACACACTCACATCATCTACTCAGTCATATTGGAATTACCTTTTTTAATCACACTTGTCTATGGTTTAGTGTTTACTACTGTTGTTGACTGATACATGAGCGGAGGTGCTAATCATTCACTTCACTTTAATCATTCACAAAACCAAAACAAACATATTAGTTGTATTTTAAATAAGAAGCCAGTAAAACAAAAATAATAATGTCAATTTTTTTCAAGTAAAACTAGGCTGCTGAAGCTTTTTGCAGTTCTTCTTTAACTTCATATCTGGTCAAAGGCCATAATCAGGTCTGTTCTGAGTAAACAGCTTCAGAGGTTGGTCAAAGGGCGGAGAAATGGCTCACCACAGCTTTTCACTGTCAGTGTAGCTGCTGCATGTGGTTCTGCTCGTTGCTTTCATGACAGACATGCAGAATGCCTTTAAAAGTGCTGTGAGACCAGGAAGATGGGGGCTTTTATCCATTTCAGTAAATATGTTTAGATTCACATTTGAAGTTTTCATTTCAAACACAGAGACTGATTGTGTCAACATCACAAAACTTCATGCTTCCATCTACAGCTGTGGGAAGCCGTGGTGGTAAACTACTGTCTGTCTTTAAGTTTCAGTCGTTCTCAGTTTGTGTCTCTGTGCACACATGGCCAACACGTGGTGTGAAACTTGCAAAGCTGATTTGCTGGCAGTGTTTCTTCCTCCTTTCCCACTCTCCTTTGGTGTCTGTGTGTGAGTGTGACTAAGCCCTAACAGGATCAACAGCAAGTGTGGACACCTGCACAGAAGCTGGCTGACCTGCCACCAGTTGCCACTCTTCTTTGTAAAACCCTCGCTCAGACATCACTCAGTGGCACATCATAAACTTAGACAAGTGCCTTGACTGGTTCCTTGTTCTCTGCTCATCACTTTGGATCATTCGCTCTCTGTTTATGCTGCCACACTGTCTAAACCTCCAGACTCAGAACAGGCCACCTGGTTTCCTGTGTGCTCCCTTCCTTCCCTGATCTGTCACTTAAGTTTGTCTTTGCTTCAAGCCTGCAGTTTGCCATTGTTGTTTTTCTATTGCTAACCCGTCGATTCTCGTATTACTCTTAGCATATACCTTGTGGCTCTTACCTTGTTGTACATGGTTTTGGCTATCTTGTTTCCGAGCTCTTAGCCCCATGTGTTTGCTTACTGGCATACTGCATGCATGACTGGAATGTCATTAGAGAGGGAGGATGACAGAGAGGGCAATAGGATGAGAGAGAGAGATAGAGAAGGAGATGGGGAAAGAGGGAGAGAGGAGTAGGCAGGGGCTGAGGTTGGGGCAGGGGTTCTGACACTTATATAACAAAAGAAAAGTGTAGTTTAGTTTACTGATGATTTTTTTTTCTGCGAAATTCAACTTAAATTTTCTTCTGCTTATCCAGGGTCAGGTTGCAGAGGCAGCAGGTGAAGCAGGTCATTCCAGACATCCCTCTCCCCAGCAAGGCTTTCCAGTTCCTCCTTTGGGATCCTGAGATGTTCCCAGACCAGTTGAGATATATCATCCCTCCCAGGCTTACATGCTCTGAAAACCTTTAAAGGAAGTATTCCGGAGGTATCCAAATCAGATGTCCGAAACACCTCAGCTGGCTTCTTTCGACACAAAGGAGCAGTGACTCAACTCTGAGCTCCTTGCAGATGTCTGACCTCCTCACTCTATTCTATCTCTAGGGCTGAACGAAGCCACCCAATGGAAAGAAACTAATGTCAGATGCTTATAACTGCGATCTTGTTCTTTTGGTCTCTACCCAGAGCTCATGACCATAGATGAGGGCTGGAATTTAGGTTGACAGGTAAATCAAACCCTTTTCACCATGACGATCTGGTACAATGCCCACATTCCTGCTGTTCTCATGCTCCATTTTCTCATCGCTCATGAACAAGATCCCAAGATACTTTACCTCCCTCGCCTTGAGATCCTGTCCATGAATGTCACAACCAGGATCAAAGACAAAGTGCAGCCATGACAGAGTCCACTTTGCTTGTACAAAGACCAAATGGCTTGTTATAACCACTCCAGTCCACTCGAGGGTACGCCTTTGTCAAATCCACACAACACATGTGGACTGGCTGGTCGAACTCTCATGAATCCATCAGCAGCTCTGCCAGGGTAAAGGGATGGTCCACTGTTCCATGGCCAGGATGAAACTGCCTTGTTCCTCCTAAATCTGTGGATTGACGATTAAAAAACAAAACAAAACAAAACAAAAAAGGGAACCACCACCACGGTCTGCCACTCTACAGGCACCATACTCAATAACCACGCAACACTGAAGAAATGTGTCAGCCAAGACAGTCGAACAATGTCCAGAACCTTCAGTATCTCAGGGTGAATCTCATCTACACCTGGTGCCTTGTGCAATGATTCCCCAACGCCCTCAGCAGAGGGTGTATTATCTGGATAAAGGAATTCCCTGAGGTTCTGTTTCCTCTGCCTGACTATCTCCCTAGTCTGGGTCATCAGTTCCCCCTCCCCCCACAGCCTGGGCCAAGCCCTGCCTCCCCTTCCTGAGGTGTCGAACGGTTTGTCAGAACCTCCTCGAACTCAAACAGAAGTCCTTCTCCATAGCTTCTACGAATTCCTCCTGCACCTGATTTTTAGGTTCTCCAACTGCTGAAGCTGCAGCCCTTTTGACTGACCGATACCTGTCTGCTGCCTCAGAAGACCCCTGAGCCAACCAGACCCAAAAGGCCTCATTTTTCAGCCTCACGGCCTCATTTGGGTTTTTAGGTTGCTGCCATGACATGCATCAGTGCCCTTCTGGCCACAGCTCCAATCAGCTGCATCTGCAATAGAGGCTTTGAACATGACCCACTGAGATTCCATATCCCCAGTTTCCTTTGGGATACAGGAGAAACTCTCCTGAAGATGGGAGTTGAGGACCCCATGGATAGGGGCCTCTCCACTAGATGTTCCCAGTCCACCTTCAATACACAGTTGGGTTCACCAGGTCTGTCCAGCAGCCTTACCTGCCTTCAGATCCAACTCACCACCAGGTGATAATCAGTTGACAGCCCTTGCTAGTCTCATCATCCAAGTGTCCGAAACATACAGCTGCTGGTCTGCAGCTCGATCATGGTGTTCGTTATGGCTAATCCATGACTAGCCCAGAAGTACATTAACAGAACAACACTCAGCTTCAGATCAGGGAGGCCATTCCTTCCAATCACCCTGCTCCAGGTTTTCTTTATCTTTGTGTACTTGAGCACCGAAGTCCCAAAGTAGAACCACGGGGTCCCTGGGTAGAATCCTCCAGCAAAGCAGTGCTCAGTCAGGGGCTTGTGATTATCCCCACACTCGTCCAGTGTCTCTCATCCTGGCAACTCCGGAAAAGGAGAGAGTCCAACCCCTCTCCACGAGGGCAACTGTCCCTTAAAATCACAAGCAAATGCCTATGCCTCAGCTAATATTACTTCAGAACTTGTCTTTTCCTCTTTAACAATTTTTGTCCCAAATCTCTTAAATATAACACAAATTATATTCATTTAGTTCTCCTTAGTCCATGGAGATATGGGATCATTTCTGGAAAGGCTAAGGCAGCGATTAGGGGAAAGTGTGATGACCATCAATTAGCTTTTGTCCTGGGAAGTAGTGACAAATCATAGCCAGAATTTATACTGACTCCTGGATAGCAAGTCAGGTGAAAAGAGTGACCTCAGACAATGTGAATCAAAGTGGGCAACTGACCAGCAGAGCAACCCTATAGCCACGTCACAAGTGTGGATAAAATAGTCATTTCATATATGTATAAATGAGAACAAGTTCAATCTAATGGTCAAATCTGTGACATATACTTAAACGAAAATTCACCTTTATTGCCTTCATTTTACTAAAGACATCTCACGTTCTACTTCTGTCCAGGTCTACAGAACCTTAACCTCCGTATGCCTCACATTGTCTAGGATTTAAACATCCCATGACACAGAGGAACATACACAAGTGTTGGAACCCTGGATGTATCTGTTTTTTGATAGTTCACCAAGGAAATTTTTGAAAAGTGCATTTTGGATAAACTTTCAAGGGACATATCACCATGTGAAAGAAGTGTTTAGTCAAAACAAGTAGTAGCATATGAAAGGTTTTTTCCTACATTTGACACGAGGCTCATCTCCAAGCTTTGATTCTTTCTATGTCGAAACAATTTTCTAATATAGTCATATTTGAACACTTACAAATGTAGTTTACTGATCTAAAAATTTCGATAAATCACATTGATCCAACAAGTTTGAAGCATTTAGTACTTGTTTCAGAGCCTTTTAAATTCTGCTCTGATAGTGTTCAGTTCTTGTTCTGTCAGCTTGTTTCCATCGTCACTGTCTTTTCTATGGGGCCAGAAATACAATCGTACAGGAATCATCATGGTTTTAATTCCTCGAGTAAATAAAATCTTAAAATTGACGTTTTACCAGTGTCAAAATCTGGCTGTAACAATGCAAACACTTGAAAAAATATTCAGTCAGATAAAGCAATATGTTGAGATTTAATTCTGCAATGAATGCAAATTTATATTTTCAAAGTGGACACACGTTGGTAAACAAATTAATCTTAAGTGTAAAGGCAAAGAAATGAAAACAAACCTTAACAGGTTTTACATTTTATGTGAAATTTATTTAAAAATATATTATCTGTTTTTTGTACAATGTATTTTTTCTTTAAAAGAAAGAAGCAACAAATACATACAAGCATCAGTTTAATGTAGCAGGTTTGTTTTACGTTACATTGAGACAAACAGGAGAAGTTAGCATTCAAAAAGCCATTATACAGTGCCAATAAAAAATATTCATCCCCCTTGGGGAAAAGGCTTTTCCGTGTCAAAGTTAAAACAGATTTCTACAAAGTGATGTCAATGAATTAAAAATATAAATTGTTAAACAAATAATTGGATACATATTTACTTCAAGTCAGTATTTAGTAGATGCACCCTTGGCAACAATTATAGCATGAAGCCTGTCCAGACAGAACTCAAACAGCCTCACACATCTGGACACTGTAATTTTATCCCATTCATCTTTCCAAAATGGGTCAAACTTTGTGACACCGGGATCAGATCTTTTCAAGTTCAGTCAAAAAATCTCAGTTGGATATCAGTCTGGACTCAGTAATGTTGACATGATTTACAAAATAGCATTAAGGTTGTCCAATATGAAATATTATATTACTTTTTCAGAACTGAAATACAAATCCCAGAGCGGCTTAAGCTGTGGAGGCTTTCTAACAGTCCATCAGATAAAAAAAGGAACATTACCAGAAACTGACACATTCAGTGTGTTTTTAATTTCTTGCAACAGTCCTGACATCAGTGTAGACCGTCTCTTCTTGTGGTGTTTTTGCATTTCTTCTCTCAGCTTTTCTCTTGTTGATGGTTGGTGCAGAATAAACCAATGACTCCTCGTTTCTCTGAGGAAAAATATGACATGTTTAAGCTGGCAGATGCTAATTATATAATGTAGATTTTTTCCAAACTTTTTCTTTTAATACTGTACCTGTGGTCTTTCCTGATGACCACTGGCTGCTGCAACATCTGTTTGCAAAGATTTATGATGAAAGATGGTGTTGGTTAAATTACACAAGTAAATAAAGCAAAAACACAGAGCAAGCTTTGGAAAAACACTTTGAGATACACTGATGTACAGGAAACTCATATTACCATTGCTGAAATCACAAGTTTTGTTCTTGATGGTATAAATGAGAAAGACTATAACGATCAGACTTGTAACCAGAGCAGCAGATACCAGAAAGAGAACTGTATTGGCTTTGTCCAAATCCCACATGTTGACTGCTGAAAAATAAGAAGATACAATCATAAATATTTTGGAAAGATCACACATTTTGTGTTTCATGACATCAATAAATTCTACCAGATTCTGAATGAAAAAAGGCAAATATTCTTATTTAACAACAGTACATAAAGAAATGTCCTTTGGTTACCTTTAATGTCCAAATTTATTCCATTTCCAAACAGTATCTGTCCACATGTGACCACAGCACAGTAGTAAGTCCCAGCATCAGAGGAGGGGACGGTCTGGGAGAAGTTGTAGACACATTTGTGAGGAGATGGAGCCTCAGGATTTGTCTCACATTCATCTTGACTGTTTTCATGAGCATAGATTAAACGGGGATGAGATTCATCCAATCCAGCTCTGAACCAGAACACCCTGTGTTGTTGTTCTGGACATGGTTTGTTCTCAGAGTCAGAGAGGACTGAACACTGCAGAGTCACTGGGTCTCCTGGATGTTCTGGATCAGATGGAGGGACTTGAATGATGTCAGTGAAATCTGGTTCTGGTCCTTAAAAATGTAAAAAAGACAAAAAAAACAAGTTTGAGTCACTTTATTAAGAAGAAAATTTAGTAGAAAATATAGATTTTTAGTAAACAGAAGAAAATGTATTTACCTTTAATTCTCAGGAATGTTGTGTTCATAATTTCCATGTCGAGCAGTTCGATTTTTAAACAGTAGTAAAAACCGGAGTCACTTAGCTGAGTTTCATGAATATGCAGAATAAAAGCTCCAGGCTCTTGTTTTGCTGTAATACGAGGAGATGATTTTAACAAAACAACATCATCATCAAAAGTAAATGTTCCTGCCAAGAATTCAGGCCATTTTCCAGAAACAAGTCTGATCCAGTACAAGGTTGGTTGATTCAAATAACTCTGTCGAGTGCATGTGAGAGTCACATTTTGTCCGACATCAACAGTCTTTGTGACAAAGTTATGATCATCGGTGCTGCCTGAAAAAACAAATAAAAAGAAAGAAAAATACTCATTAATGACAACAGACACAATCATATATTTAAATTCATGTTTAAATCACAGAGATTGATTTGTATATTTCATCTGCTGGAATAAAGAACATGACAATACTTATCTCACAGTACTTCATATATATGTGCAGTTAGTTTGACCTCTGTAAATATACTTACGCCCCACTCTGAGCATCAGCAGGAAATAAAACAGGACCAGCATTTTGTGATGAATCCACTGGTGACTGCATTAAAATTGAAGCAGACGATAAGATGACTTGCCTTAATGTAATCGCATCAAGTGGGAGGGAACAGTTTCAGAGCGATCTGATTGGCTTCTCGTCTTGTTGGCATTTCACTGTATTACCACAGTGGAAATAATACCAAACATCTTTCCAACTTAAACACATGAAACAACACCAGCAGCAAGCTTTTGTTTCATGTTACTATCACTCAGAATAAAGACAAGAAGTAAACTAAAGGAGACCGAAACACTCTTGGTCTCATCCATGTCTTTGTTTTTCCACAAAGGATATTCAGAACATATCCTACACGTATATTCAAGCTAAAGAGACTTAAAGACACAACACGGCACATATTTGTGTTTTGTCATCATTAGTGTTTCGTTTCTGCTATATTTTTGATGGTGAAACAAACAAAAACCCCTAAGACACATCTTTAGTTCAGATATTTACAACAAACCATAAGAAGCTCAAACACATTTCTAAACAAAACCTGGACACAGTGAATTCAGATAACCACATCAATGTCACCATGAAGGTAAAGTAAATATTTTCATGAATGACTCAATAAGTTAACAGTTAAGTGTGTTTTACTTGCTAAATGCTCATTTTAAACACTACATATTGATACCACAATAACACATAAAGATAAAGGAGCCATCTTAAGTGTTGTGTGGATCAACCAGTTCAGAAGCTCCACATCATCAGAGATGACCCGCCCACTCTGCTGTCAGTCACTTGAACAGGAAGATCACAGCAGACAGAGTTGGGCAGGAGGTTGTGGTCTCAGCCTCCATCCTCTGCACTGCTTCATCTCTGTTCAGGAGGCCTGTAGAACGAGAAACACATTCACACCAAAGAGATGTAAGGTTTTTGACTCATCAGCTCACATTGACTAACGGGAGAGAGAACTGGTGTGAATCGGTGTCAGAAATGAAAATAAACCAGTGAAGACTTGAAGTCACAAACTGATTGTGAGGCAGCATGAGAGACTGTGCCAAGAACATTTTCAATGAAACAGATCCTTTTGGTTGAAGTAAAATGATAAAATTACTAAACCAACTAACTTGAAGAAATCCTGTGCAGCTTCACTCCAACAAGACAGAACACATGACAACAAACTAACATTCAGGTCAACAGCAGAGACTCTGGCATAAAAACAATACCAAAGTAGAGTGGAGGTTTGTGGAACAACTTTCACCAACTTACAAAAAGCAGAGAAGACGTTAAGACCACAGCAACATTTGTCAGACTGGAACATTTAGGTTTGTGGCTTTTATCAGGTTCAACATATTGTTGACCACAAGGTAAAACATGTTGGTCTGGTATCAAGTTTTTTAACACAAAGCGTCTCAGTAGCATCAAACCACAACATCCCTGGTTCAGCTTCAGCTGTGGACCTGCCTCACATGTCACACCTCCCTCTCTAACCCCATGTTGTCAGTTCACCGTTCACTGTCCAATAACGGCAAAAATACTAAACAATTATCTACAAAAGCTGTTAATACTACAAATGCAGCTGCAACATAAAGATTGTCCTACAGTCAAAACAGTTGGTTCCCTAAATCAGTGATTTCTGACACAAACCTGTGTGAGGTCAGTGTAAACAAAATACACATGCAGTTACACATTTAGGAGGGTGGACACAGGAAAAGTAATGACAATAAAATGCCCACAAAAAAGTTGCTTTTACTTTGTATTGTTTTTTTTTCATACATTATGACTTCTCTTTGTGTGCACAGCACTGTTCACACTTGAAACACCGACAAACAAATTCAGTCACCACTGACAAACAAATGATGCTTGGAAACTTTAGCACTGCTGTGGTTGGTCCTCTAAAGGTGTGAATACAAAGGGGCTGTTCTTCCTTCTTCACTCGGCTTTAATGTCAGGAAGTTGGTCTTGCATTGTTGTATATCTCTTTTAAAAGTGCATTTTCATTAAGTTCTATTTTACAAAATGTTGTCATGATTATTGTAGAATCATAACTTACAGGAGAATTTAAAAGCTATAAGAGAGATGGACACAAAAACCTGCTCAGTCAGGCTGTCCTGACTGTTTACATCACACTTGTCTGGGGTTTAGAGTTTTTCACTGGTATTGGCTGAATGATGAGGGGAGGTGCAAGTAAGGTCCACTTGTCCCACCCTGATTCTTTTTTTAACAAGAGCAGAGCTTTGAAATGCGACTGACTGTTGATTTGACAGTGTTGATGAGCTCTGTTCCAGTTCTGTCAAGCTAGATGGACTTGTAAATAGTGAACTTCACCCTGTGGCTCTGCTCCCTTTTCACCACAACGGTCAGCTATAATGCCTGCATTACGACTGATGCTACACCAAGCTGCCGGTCCATCTCATGCTCCAGTTCCCTGTCTTTCATGAAGAAGGTCTTAAGATACTTGAACTCCTTCACTTGGGGCAGCACCTACCCCAAACCCAGAGGGAGCAGTGCACCAGTTTCCGGGGGAGAGCCATGGCCTTGGACTTAAATGTACTGACTTGCATCCCAGCCATGTTACACTCCGCTGCAAACCACAGCATGGTGAAGGTCATGGTCTGTTGAAGCCAACAGAACTACGTCGTCTGCAAATAGTTCAGAGGAGATCCTGAGGTCCCCAAACTGGACACCCTCCTACCCAGGCTGCACTGTGAGGTCCTGTCCATGAATAGCACAATCAGGATTGGAGATGAGGGGCAGCAACACCCACAGGAAACATGTTGGACTTTGTGCTGAGAGTGTATATACAGCTCTCACTTTGGTTGGAAGAGCTTTTGAATGGTTCAAAACAATAGCCCTGTTACCCCATACTCATACAATACCTCCCACCCTCAAGGAACAAAGTCGTAAGTCTTCTCCAAAATCCACAAAAGACATCAGGATTGGCTGGTCAAACCCCCATGACCCTCCCTAACAGCTCTGCAAGGGTAAATAGCACGTCCACTGCTCCAGGGCCAGGACATAATCCACATTGCTCCTAATCAATCCGAGGTTTAACAATCAGCCTCAGCCTCCCTTCCAGCTCCCTGGAGAAAACCTTCCGAGGGAGGCTGAGTAGTATGATACCCCGATAAGTGTTGCACACCCTCCAGTCCCCCTTTTTTATAATAGGAATCCCTACCCCAGTCTGCCATTCCACAGGCACTGTCTCTGATGACCACTGGACCCTCTACAAACGTCTCAGCCAAAACAGTCCAGCAACATCCATAGCAGCAAATCTTGTGCACACCTGTTGCCTTACCACAGAGGACTTCCTTGATCAGCTTCCCCTAAGCCTTCAAGTCTTTGCCTCCTCAGTAGAGGATGTGTTACCTGGGGGAGGAGCTCTTTCAGCTTCCCGGCAATATCTCCAGGCAGGGTCAGCACTTCTCCCGCCTGGCTGTACATCCTTCACATTGGTGTCCACCAGCAGGCCATGACAGACACCTGTAATCTTCTGGCCAAGGCTCCCAACAGCTGCCTCTGCAATGGAGGCTAAGAAAATGGCCCACTCAAATTCCATGTCCACAACCTCCCCCGGGATGCAGGAGAAACTTTTCTGGAGGTAGGAGAACCTACGGACAGGAGCCTCCGCCAGACGTTCCCAGTTCACCCTCACTATACATTTGGGTTTACCAGGTCTGTCTGGCAGACTTCCCCGTCATTGGCTCCAACTTACCACCAGGTGATGATCAGTTGACAGGTTTGTTTCTCTAACCACCCAAGTGTCCAAGACATATGACCATGGGTCTGATAACATGACAGCGAAGTCGATCATTGACCTTTGGCCTACGTTGTTCTGGTACCAGGTATACTTATGAAGGTATACAATGAACACCACAATACAATACAATACACAATACAATACAATGCAATGAACACCATGCTTGAACATGGTGTTCATTGAGGCCAATCCATGACTAGCACAGAAATCCAATAACAGAACACCACTCAGGTTTGGTTTAGGCAGACTCTTCCTCTCAATCACCCCCCTCCAGGTTTCTCCATCGTTGCCCACTAGAATGTGCCCACTCCTGTCCACCACCACCAGGCCGCGGCGCCATGTTGCCATTTCAGGCTTTACTTGAGTCCCACAGGGCAAGGCTCAGCCTCTGTCCACACATTGGCAAGCTCCCCTCATGGGCTCTGGCTCCAGGAGGGGGCCTCTGTCTCCCTTTTCCGGGTGTGGTGGCACCTTTCCTTTTATTTGATGTCATTGGGTTTTTATGAATCGCTCTTTCTCTGGTCCTTCTCCCAGGACCATTGTGGCTTCCATATAAGGTGGTGCTTCTTTGAGGGGCATTTCATAACTTGTTTTCACAATACTTGTTTGCACTGATAAAGATACAAAGCTGTTTCTCATTGATGAAGTACACATTTATGAGTGATTTTCCTCTCTGTGTCTCTCACAATCAGTCTTACCTTTCAGTTCTCCACATCTCATGACTCTTGTTGTGGGTTTGGTGACGTTTCCTCCCACTTTGTCCCTACAACTTTTACTTAAACCTGCATTTTGCATACTATAAAACTCTGTTCACACAGGACTAGTACTACCTGAGGACATATAGTAATTTGTAATAATTGTGAATGTTGTTTGTGATTTTAAACCCATATGAACCTGCCATGTCTCTAATTGGTCTGACACATCAAAAAGGTCCCATGATAATGTCCATTTTGTGCAAATCAGCATCTCATTGATTTGTTGTGGCACATTTATACATAGTTTTTGCAAGGTTTATTGTTTTTTCTGATGTCAGTCATCGTAGCACAAGTGAAGGAAATACTTTGCCGTCTTCCAGCAGGCTGAGCCATTATTCTGTGGCAGCCTACTGATATTATATCTGAAGATATTGTCACAAGGTCTTTAGCCCATAGTAGTTCAGTGCAGGTAGGGCTTAGGTGCCGATATGGAAATCTAAATTGTCCCAAATACTGTCTTTGAAATAATATTTTTTCTTTGTTAAAACAAATCAGTGACAATCAGTTTCAGTTTTATACACACAATGACAACAAGAATAAACTTTTAGACAATTTATTACAGCATTATGGTCGTTGTCTCCAAACAAGATTCATGGATGATGATTTCCACAAGTATCTGTATTCACCTTCCAGAATTAGAACCAGCACAGTTCACACATTTCTGCTTTAAAAATGATTACTTTGCCTTTTTAAAAGTACTTATTAAAGCATTCAGTTGTTTAGGTTTCATTACAGACAGCAGTGAGATGAAATGAACAGGAGTGATGCAAAAAACCTTGAAACTAAGCCAAACTTGAAACTAAGAAGATTTCGGCTTATGGTCGGTCCTGTTTCACAGTGTTTGGATAAAAAAGATGCATCTAAATACATGTAAACATGAGGACACAACTTGTTCATAAAATGGAACTGATACACAGTATTACAGCGAATACGAAGCCCTTTAGCAGTTAACAAACAACACTACATTATTCAGTACAAACATCTGTTAATTCAGTAATCCAGTCCAAAAGCCTTGACAGCAGAGTAGATCCTCTGTCTCTCCACTGCTTTTGCCCCCTTTATGGCACCGCTGTCAGCTTTTATCATGGTAAAAGTGACAGCAGAGTAAATCCATGTGTCCAAATCCTTCTGAGAAATAATCTGAAAAAAATAGAAACAATGCCAACACCTTAATAACTTTAATTAGGTTTTTTCTTATTAAAGTCGGTGAAGAATAAATGAATGAGTCCTCATTTCTCTGAGGAAAAATATGACGTCTTTTTAATATATAAAATTTGAGCTGGCACATGGTAATTACATAATGTAGGGTTATTTCTAATCTTTTCTTTTAATACTGTACCTGTGGTCTTTCCTGATGACCACTGGCTGCTGCAACATCTGTTTGCAAAGATTTATGATGAAAGATGGTGTTGATTAAATTACACAAGTAAATAAAGCAAAAACACATAGCAAACTTTGGAAAAACACTTTGAGATACACTGATGTACAGGAAACTTATATTACCGTTGCTGAAATCACAAGTTTTGTTCTTGATGGTATAAATGAGAAAGACTATAACGATCAGACTTGTAACCAGAGCAGCAGATACCACAAAGAGAACTGTATTGGCTTTGTCCAAATCCCACATGTTGACTGCTGAAAAATACAAAGATACAATCATGAATATTTTGGAAAGATTACACATTTTGTGTTTCATGACATCAATAAATTCTACCAGATTCTGAATGAAAAAAGGCAAATATTCTTATTTAACAACAGTACATAAAGAAATGTCCTGTGGTTACCTTTAATGTCCAAATTTATTCCATTTCCAAACAGTATCTGTCCACATGTGACCACAGCACAGTAGTAAGTCCCAGCATCAGAGGAGGTGACGGTCTGGGAGAAGTTGTAGACACATTTGTGAGGAGATTTAGTCTCAGGATTCGTCTCACATTCATCTTGACTGTTTCCATGAGCATAGATTAAACGGGGATGAGATTCATCCAATCCAGCTCTGAACCAGAACACCCTGTGTTGTTGTTGTGGACGTGTTTTGTTCTCAGAGTCAGAGAAGACTGAACACTGCAGAGTCACTGGGTCTCCTGGATGTTCTGGATCAGATGGAGGGACTTGAATGATGTCAGTGAAATCTGGTTCTGGTCCTTAGAAATGTAAAAAAGAAAAAAAAACAAGTTTGAGTCACTTCATTGAGAAGAAATTTAGTTGAAAATATAGATTTATAGTCAAACAGAAGAAAATTATTTACCTTTAATTCTCAAGAATGTTGCGTTCATCATTTCCATGTTGAGTTGTTTGACTTTTAAACAGTAGTAAAAACCGGAGTCACTTAGCTGAGTTCCATGAATATGCAGAATAAAAGCTCCAGGCTCTTGTTTTGCTGTAATGCGAGGAGTGTTATTAACATGATCATAATCAAAAGTAAATGTTCCTCCCAAGAATTCAGGCCATTTTCCAGAAACAAGTCTGATCCAGTACAAGGTTGGTTGATTAAAATCACTCTGGCGAGTGCATGTTAGAGTCACATTTTGTCCGACATCAACAGTCTTGGTGACAAAGTTATGATCATCGGTGCTGCCTGAAAAAACAAATAAAAAGAAAAAAAAAGACTCATTAATGACAACAGACACAACCATATATTTAAAATTATGTATAAATAACAGAGATTGATTTGTATATTTCATCTGCTGGATTAAAGAACATGACAATACTTATCTCATAGTACTTCATAAATATGTGCAGTTAGTGTGACCTCTGTAAATATACTTACGCCCCACTCTGAGCATCAGCAGGAAATAAAACAGGACCAACATTTTGTGATGAATCCACTGGTGACTGCATTAAAATGGAAGCAGACGATAAGATGACTTGCCTTAATGTAATCGCATCAAGTGGGAGGGAACAATTTCAGAGCGATCTGATTGGCTTCTCGTCTTGTTGGCATTTCACTGTATTACCACAGTGGAAATAATACAGAACATCTTTCCAACTTAAACACATGAAACAACACCAGCAGCAAGCTTTTGTTTCATGTTACTATCACTCAGAATAAAGACAAGAAGTAAACTAAAGGAGACCCAAACACTCTTGGTCTCAACCATATCTTTGTTTTTCCACAAAGGAAATTAACATATCCGACACGTATTATCAAGCTAAAGAGACCACAAGACACAACACATATTTGTGTTTTGTCATCATTAGTGTTTCGTTTCTGCTATATTTTTGATGGTGAAACAAACAAAAACCCCTAAAACACATGTTGGGTTTAGATATTTACAATCAAACCATAAGAAGTTCAAACACATTTCTTGACAAAACCTGGACACAGTGAATTCAGATAACCACAGGCTTTTGTTCAATGACTTTTCAACATCGTGATTCAGGTTTGGTTCAGGTTGAGCACCTTAAACTACTTTCTGAAGTTCAGAGGGGGACTGTAATTGCAAATTAACAGTGATTGAAATCATGGTTAAAAGAGTTTGTCAGATTTTTTTCAATCTGACACTGTCAAGGTGTTTTTATGTGTTTAATTGGATTTTATCCAGATAAATTTCCTTTGGTCTTTCTGAACATCAATGTCACCATAAAGGAAAAGTAAATATTTTCATGAATGACTCAATAAGTTAACACTTAAGTATTTTTACTTGCTAAATGCTCATTTAAAAAAAATATATTGATACCACAATAACACATAAAGATAAAGGAGCCATTTTAAATGTTGCGTGGATCAACCAGTTCAGAAGCTCCACATCATCAGAGATGACCCGCCCACTCTGCTGTCAGTCACTTGAGCAGGAAGATCACAGCAGACAGAGTTGGGCAGGTGGTTGTGGTCTCAGCCTCCATCCTCTGTACTGCTTCATCTCTGTTCAGGAGGCTGGTTAGAAGGAGAAACACATTCACACCAAAGAGATCTAAGGTTTTTGACTCACCAGATCACATGTTGATGTGAGAGGGAGAACTGGTGTGAACCGGTGTCAGAAATGAAAATAAACCAGTGAAGACTTGAACTGTAAAACTGATTGTGAGGCAGCATGAGAGACTGTGCCAAGAATATGTTCATTGAAACAGATTCTTTTGGTTGAAGTAAAATGATAAAATTACTAAACCAACTAACTTGAAGAAATCCTGTGCAGCTTCACTACAACGAGACAGAACACATGACAACAAACTGCCCTTCAGGTCAACAACAGAGACTCTGGCATAAAAACAATACCAAAGTAGAGTGGAGGTTTCTGGAACAACTTTCACCAACTTACAAAAAGCAGAGAAGACGTTAAGACCACAGCAACTTTTGTCAGACTGGAACATTTAGGTTTGTGGCTTTTATCAGGTTCAACATATTGTTGACCACAAGGTAAAACATGTTAGTCTGGTATGAAGTTTTTAACACAAAGCGTCTCAGTAGCATCAAACCACAACATCCCTGGTTCAACTTCAGCTGTGGACCTGCCTCACATGTCACACCTCCCTCTCTAACCCCATGTTGTCAGTTCACCGTTCACTTTCCAATAAAGGCAACAATACCAAAAAATTATCCACAAAAGCTGTTAATACTACAAATACAGCTGCAACATAAAGATTATCCTACATTAAAAACAGTTGGTTCCCTAAATTGTGGAATTCTGACACACAAAGTTGTGTGAGGTCAGTTTACACAAAATACACATGCAGTTACACATTCAGGAGGGTGGACACAGGAAAAATAATGAGAATGAAATGCTCACAAAAAAGTTGTGTTTACTTTGCATTGTTTTTTTATACACTATGGCTGCTCTTTGTGTGCACAGCACTGTTCACATCTAAAACACCGACAAACAAATTCAGTCACCACTGACAAACAAATGATGCATGGAAACTTTAGCACTGCTGTGGTTGGTCCTCTAAAGGTGTGAATACAAAGGGGCTGTTCTTCCTGTTTCACTGGGCTTTAATGTCAGGAAGTTGGTCTTGCATTGTTGTATATCTATTTTAAAAGTGCAATTTCATGAAGTTATATCTTACAAAATGTTATGATTACTGAAAAATCAAAACTTACAGGAGAATTTAAAAGCTATAAGAGAGATGGACACAAAAACCTGCTCAGTCAGGCAAAACTAAAACAATCGTTTCATTTTGTTAAGCTAAAATTAGGCAGCTGAGGCCTTTTGTAGCTCTTCTCTCACTTCATATCCGGGTACAAACAGTTTCAGTGGTTGGTCAAAGGGCAGAGAAATGGCTCACCACAGCTTTTCTCTGTCACTGTAGCTGCTGCAAAGAGTTTCAATGTGTTTGCTCACCACAACTGTAGAAATAAGAGTGCCTAGTCGAAACGTGTAGGGAGCATTTTATGTTTCAAACATCATTAATCTAATATGTCAAAAATCCTGACTGGCTGAATTCATATTTGTGAGATGGTCACTGGTATACTGCAGTTTCAGGGTGGAAATGCTCTGCCGTGGCTTTACAGCTTATTTCCCTCATCATGTGTCTCCTAGCATATAAAAACCACCTGACATGACTCTTCTTATTTCTGCAAAGATGTTTACTTAAATGAAGCAACCGTTTATCTTCCTGGTCTCACAGCACTTTGTAAAGGCTTTCTGCATGTCTGTCATGAGAACAACAAGCAGGGCTACATGCAGCAGCTACCTGCCTGTTCTTGTCTCTGTCACTTTGTGTCTACAAGCACGCATAGAAGAAATACTGACCACAGTTGGAAAGATCTTGACCACAGCAGACATTCAGACTCACAGAACACAGGTGCAGCTGGTAACATCAGTCTTAACCAACGAAAAGTCTGTCAGGCTCCTGAGTTCACTGCCAGAAAAGGAAGGGAGTCTTTTGTGTCTAAGATTAAGCAGTTAGGATCTAATGAGAAACATGAGAAAATGATCAAATTCATCGCTTGTTTTCTCAATAAATGTGTGCACTGCTAAAAAATGCAAAGCTCTACCTGAATGACAAATTAGACATTTATGAGTGATCTCCAAGGTTTATTGTTTTTTTTTTTTCTGAACCTTTCTTCGGCCTCCTTTCTGCTAGAACATAATAGAGGCTACCTGGCGATTTCATGTGACAGCTTGGACAGCATTCTGGTTGCAGATTCGGTTGACCTGTGTCATTGCATGGAGACCAATCCACAGAAAGAACTCAAGTCCATCAGAATACAAAAAGCTTGAATGAGAATTAGATGGACGACATTTATGCACTGCAAAAACTCAACATCTTACCAAGTTTATTTGTCTTATTTTTAGTCAAAATGTCTCCTCCCACTTGATTTAAGATAAATTCACTTTAAAAGTAGCATTTCAGCAAGATGAAAGGAACTTGTTTTAAGGCAAATTTTTACTTGTTCTATTGGCAGATTTTTTTCCACTTATTTCGAGGTAAAAGTGCCTTGAAATAAGTTTTTTTTTCTTGTTTTGGGAGGGGCATTTTTTCCAGTGTGGCAGCGTGGGTGAAGGAATACTTTGCTTCCTTTCAGCAGAATGAACCATTATTATTCCATTAGTCGCAGCCGACTGCTATCATATCTGAAAATAATGTCAGTAAATTTAAGAAATGTAGGTGTTTCTAAACAACAAGGTCCTCAGCTAATAGTAGTCCAGTGTGAATAGGTCTTAAGTGCTAATTTGAAAATCCGAAGTCTCCCAAATGTCGTCTTTGAAAAAACATTTTATCGTTCTTATGAGGATATCCCCTCAGTTTTGTATCATTAATCACACAAATTCTTTATAAATTCTTTATACATTTTTATTACAGCAACATGGCCATCGTCTCCAAACAAGATTCACAGATACAAGAAACATGGTAAATACCTTGTCCTGATACTGATACATAACATAACAACCACCGTCAGTAATAACCTGAAGATTTCTTTGTTGGCATTCTTACATTAATGGAAAGTCTTGATGAAGACTGACAAGAAACATGGGGACAAGAGCTGAGAAATCAAAGCAGGAACTCTGCTGCTGACGGAATTGTCCACATGTTGTTTGTGCATTAAACAAGACGCCCCAATAAAAACCTGATTTCTGTAATGTCCACTTAAACCAAGTATCTAACATGCAGAATTAGAGACAGCACAGTTTATATATTTCTGCTTGGAAAACTTGATTTCTTTGCCTTTTTTAAAAGTACTTTTCAAAGTATTGGAAGTTTTTGGGGTTTTTATTACAGACAGACGTGAGATAAAATAAGTGAAATGAATAAGAACACAACTTGTTCACAAAATGTAACTGATACAAAGCACTACAGCATATACGAAGCCCTTCAGCAGTAAACAGGCATCACCTACACTATTCAATACAAACATCTGTTGACTCACTAATCCAGTCCAAAAGCCTTGACAGCAGAGTAGATCCTCTCTCTCTCGACTGCTCTTGCCTCCTTTATGGCACCGCTGTCGGCTTTTATCATGGTAAAGATGACAGCAGAGTAAATCCATGTGTCTGAATCCTTCTGTAAAAAAAAATGAAATAAAATATAAGCAATGTCAACACTGTAATAATTTAGTTTTCTCAAAATTTTTAAGGACTCTACCTGTTGAATTTTCTGACCACCATAGTTTTTCTGCCGGGCAACAGCAGCTGTATTAAGAAATTTATGGATAACATTAAATCACAATGTGGTTTTCTTAATTAATTTCTGTTGTTTTGAGAAATATGAACAACTTCTATTACCTTTGTCACAGTCACAGTTGTTTTCCTTCATGCTGTAAATGAGTACAGCTATAGCAATGAGACTTAGAACTAAGAAGGCGCACAGCAGAATAATAACTGTACTGGCCGTCTGTGACCTCATGCTGGATCCTGAAACACAATAAAAGTAGGAAACATTGAAAGTGAAAGATGAATAAAATTAACAATATTTAATGTCGCCACCTCCTTTATGGTAGTTGATCCTGACTATATAATGTAATATCTAAATACTCAAATTGTCTAATAAATAAAATGACAATCTGTTACCTTGATTATCCAGCGTAATTCCATTTCCAAACAGTATCTGTCCACATGTGGCCACAGCACAGTAGTAAGTCCCAGCATCAGAGGAGTTGAAGGTCTTAGAGAAGCGATAAACACAGCTCTTCTGACTGTCAGATCTCTTCTCACATTCATCATGTCTGTTTCCATCAGTGTAGATGATGTATGGATGAGATGTATCTGATCCAGGTCTGAACCAGAACACATTCACATCTCTTGAACAAGCTTTGTTCTCAGAGTCAGAGAAGACTGAACACTGGAGAGTCTCTGATTCTCCTGGATGGACTGAATCTGATCCTGTGGACTGTTGAACAACAGTGTAGTCTGATGTCTTCTGACTGTCTCCTGTGTAATGCAAGAACAGGACGAGACTTCAAAGCACGTTTTGAAAACCCTCAAATGTGATTTTAATAATTTTACATCATACTGATATGAACAGGGATTATTAATATTATGTTTCACTTGACTCAGTGGTGGAAGAAATGCATAATTTAACATTAACATTAATTAGAGTGAAACATGTTTAGTAAGTTTTCAAAAAATGTTCAGTTAAAATTATTCTTCGACATGTAGACAGTAGTTCTTTAGTGGTTGAAACATTTGTAAAACATGATGAGAGCAGCTCACATTATTACCTTTAACGATCAAATATGTCCCACTCCATTTAGACGCTGTGCCATAGAATGCAAAGATGGCACAGTGATAGATTCCCTCGTCCTCTTGAATTGTTCTCAAAACGGTCAGTTTGCTAAAATTGTCATCAATATTAACTTTCCATCTTGAGTTAAAAAACTCTGGTTCATACTGAGGTGTTATATGCTTCCCCAGTGTCACAATTAGTTTCAGAGTATCTCCGACATTCTGCTTGTACCAGTGGACGTCTCCTCGTCTGATATCAGCATTAGACAGAGCACATGTGAAGGTTGTAGATTTCCCAAGTTGAACTGGTATCACTGGAATGAGTGTGTCTGAATTGAAAGAAAACATAAACACAAAATACATTAAGTCACAACGATGGTGAAAATGTACCGTATAAAAACGTTACGTAAAAATTAGGAAGTACTCACGTCCTTCATGAAGAACAAGCAATGTAATCCACAACACGATCATCTTGACATTGTCTCCTGTCAGGGAACTTGTTGCTGTCTTAATGTGTAGGAGGAGATATAACTTGACCAAGATCCTCTATGTCACACTGTCAAAGGCATCTGATTGGTTGTCACAGAATAAAGAATCAAAAGTTCACTTCCTACCACGTTGGTATCGTCCAGGGCTTTGATGAGTGTATCGCCTCATTCTCATCCATTTACTCACTCATTTTAATGGTAATGTTAAAGCATTTTGTTTTCAAGAATGTTACAAGCTTATCTTACATGTTTTTCATCTTTGTTTGGTCTTGTCCATCCTCTGCCTTCACTTCCATCTGCACAGCTGAACACACAACCAGGAACCTCAGACAGCAGAGATGCCCTACAACGTATCCACTGTAAAGGTGTGAAACCACAAGCATTAGTACAACCAAATATATGTTAAAGTGAACTTGTGAAGCCCTCTGGTAGCCAAATGGTTACAGACTTAGAGAGTATGCCACAGAAAAGAGTCTATTGTTTAAATCAGGCCAGGGGTGTAGTGTTACATGATGTATATTTTCACTGTTTGCTGTCCAATAAACTAACAAATATGTCCTCAGACAAAATCCTTATAAATGAATCAGCCCCTTGACAAGCTCCTGAAGTCAGATTCATGCATATATAGATTGTTAGTCATAAAGAACACATCAATAATAAAGGGGGAGTCCAGATTGTTTTTTCACCTTACACATATTCTTGGACCAATACATTGTAAAAGTCACATACTTTACATCAGTCAAGTTTTCAATGACCTCGGAATTTTCTCAAATGAAATGATTGAAACCCACGTGTCACAAAAAACATTTATGCATTTTGGTCCTTTCATAGATTTATTCTAGGTCTTATGGAAATATGACAAAATTTTGCTGGATCAAAAATATGTATAGGGCAATGCAAATATTTAGTTTGATGTTCCTTGGCCATTTCCACCTTGATTAGCCACTTTTGGTAGGCGTAAAGCTTCTAGAAACTTCTGGTTGTATCTCTGACCATTCTTTTTGACAGAATTGACGCAGCAGAACTAAAGTCATTGGATTTCTGACAAGGACTTCCTCATTCATCTTGATAGGGTTTAAGTCAGGACGTTGGGGAACATTGTCTTCATTGTCTTCTTGGAACAACTGACTGCATTCAAGATCCAACCTTCTGAATGATGAATTTATGTTTTCAAGAATAATGTGGAGGGAATCCTTCTTCTGCTTTATTCCATTTATTTTGTGTAAAGCATCAGTTCCACTGGCTCCAAAACAGCCCTAGAAAATAATACTGCCACCACCATGCTTGATAACAGGCATGGCGTCTCCGAAAAACAAAAAATGACAAATCTTGTGTTTTTACGAGACTTTTTTTTTTTAAGTGAGTAAAGGAGGTGAGATGATAGGTCAGAGCACCAAATGCATCTGATTAGACATCAACTAAACAGATTTAAAAATAAACCTCTCACAATTATTTTGGCGGACCTGTCATTGTCACCTTCACTTGATCTTTTGTCTCTTAAAGTTATCATTCTCCTTTTTAGTTCAGCTGTCTTTGTTGGGCTGAACATTGATTTTAAAGGAGGCTTTTGTCAACTACATTCATTTCTCTACAGTGCACGTTCATCTACAGTTGACACAGTGGCTATTGCTGCTTACTACTTATAGATTTCACTGTTCATCTGCATTACAAAGAAAACAAAAAGAGTAACTCCAGTTTTAGACTAAATGTACAAAAGAGACCATTTTGTGTGAAGCTGTGCGCAAAATGAAGGGCAAAATTGTCATCAATAAAGAGGAGTAAGGAGTCTGTAAATAGTGTTTATTCTACAAGAGTTGCAGTCATGTGTGTACTATATGTTCACGCATAAGTGTGTGTGTATGTGTTGATAATTCCTTACATTATATACATATTTACAGTGTGCCCATGTCCTTTTGCTGTTGAGATGAAGTACTAGGATTCAGTGTCAGTATTTTACTAGGAATTTATTGGCATGGACAAACTGAAATATTGATCTGACACTGATACAATACTGAGGATCACTGTAGTTAAAGAGTCAGGAGATCAACCAAGTAATGACAATTCATGCTGTCTCTGAGGAGGCATCATCTAGTCTGTACATGTCATGGTTCCTGCTCAGGTTGGTGGCAGTGAAAAGCAGATGGAGGGCAGTTGCTGCTCTTGAGAAGGTTTCTCTGTGCTGCTGCTGCCGAGTTCAAAGTGATGAAAACCACACAAATGACAAAAAGAAAACTTACATGAGGGGATTTTAAAGTACTCACTTACCCTGCATGACATATAAATTTAAATTTGAATAAAGCTTTACGTTGTGCATAATTAACGGCATGGCAGCTTTGAAGGCCAGGCCAGTGTCGTCACAGGACACCTCATGGCGGAGACGTTTCCATGACCCACATCAGCTTTATACAATATCACATCTCATTTTGTAGAGACAGTGACTGATTGTGTAAACTGGAACTGCCTTTTTAGGCATATGTATTTCATTGCTTATCAGTATTATATTACCTAAGGCCTGTGGATTCTTTCTCGTCTACTATTCTCTTAGGTTGAATAGTAGCATGTGTGGGTTTTGCATTGACAGCTGAGTAGTACAATAGCAATAAGACTCTTTCACAGTTCATTCTTGCAAACACTAAACATGTTAATTTGTAATATGTAAATTTCTGTCATTCATGAGATGCTTTCTGTCAAAATGAATTCCTTTCAAAATAAGTCCTTGTATATATTTGTCCTGCATGGTGAAGTGTAAGTAATTAAGGAGGCTGAGGGGCATTTGGCCGTTTTTGACTGCTTTTGAGTTTATCTTTATATTTCACCTTAGAAACTGTTTATCTGGCTCTGCTTGGTGTCTTTTTTTTCAGCATAACCTCACCTATATGACTGTACAGTTATTTATTCATTTTTTATATAAAGTATGAACACACTGTACCTAAAATTCCAGAAAAATACAAAATCCGAGTAGGAAAAAGTTAGATTTTTCACTGTGGACACCCAAAAACATGTGGAATAAAACATTTTTCTAACTTATAATGCTAATATAAATAGTAAACTTCAAAAAACAGTGTAAAAATTTAGCAAACAGCACAGTTATACACACTGTTTGCACAAAAATACAGAAAATTCCCAGGCGCTTTTGTACAGTTTTTCTACAGCTATTTCCAAAACCATCAGGTGTCATAATAAGACTGTACAGGAATTATTTATTCCACTCCAAAAATCAGTGGAGTGGCTCAAATAATCAGTGACTTTGGCCTCACAGGGTTTCAGAGGCCAAATCCACCTTCTCTGTCCCCCACTCTGCCCCCCTCTCCCCACAGCAGAGAGGAGCAGAGAGAGGAGCAGAGAGAGGAGACACAATAAACACGACAGATCTGTGAGATTTAGCGCGTTTGGATCACACCGTTAGTGATCAGCGTTTAGCGGTAAGTGCGCGTTTGTTTTGTGCGTCTTTCTGCGCTCTGTCGCTACACCAACTTTCTGCCTAGCAACAACAATAGAATTTTGTGATTGGCTGACGTGGCATGCCTTCGAAAAAAAGGAAAGGAGCGTATTTTGGTTGTTTTCTTGTCAGAATCCATGTATTACCGAGTCAAGTAAAACACACGCTCCATAAAAGACGCACCGAACGTGGGATAAAGTACAGGGTTTATTATTTGTCCTAACTCTGGTTTTACTTGGCTGATTGACACCATTCAAAGCCTGGTAGATAGTTTGAAGCCTTCAGATTCACCACAGAGCGGCTGGAGGTCCAGCTCGTCTCGCTGCTTTGTCACCGGAGCACATAAACACGGTCCAAATGCAGACGAAACGTGCGAAAAACTGCTGTGTTTATTATTTGTCATAACTCTGGTTTTACTTGGCTGATCAACACCATTCAAAGACTGGTAGATAGTTTGAAGTCCGCAGTCGACACAGATTTAAATGCCGAGGCAGCTGGGCTCCGCCTGACTACGCATGTCCATGCTACGTCATAGCATGTGTGGGCGTGTCCCTTTAAACGCGCCGGCGCGGGCACGGACCCCAGAGGGTTCCTCAAGTAAATAAAATCTTAAAATTGACGTTTTACCAGTGTCAAAATCTGGCTGTAACAATGCAAACATCTGAAAAATATTCAGTCAGATAAAGCAATATGTTGAGATTTAATTCTACAATGAATGCAAATTTATATTTTCAAAGACGACACATGTTGGTAAACAAATTAATCTTAAGTGTAAAGGCAAAGAAATTAAAAAAAGCTTAACAGGTTTTACATTTTATGTGAAATTTATTTAGAAATATATCTTTTTTTACAATGTATTTTTTCTTTAAAAGAAAGAAGCTACAATATATACAAGCATCAGTTTAATGTAGCAGGTTTGTTTTACGTTACATTGAAACAAACAGGAGAAGTTAGCATTCAAAAAGCCATTATACAGTGCCAATAAAAAGTATTCATCCCCCTTTGGAAAAGGCTTTTCCATGTCAAAGTTAAAACAAATTTCTACAAAGTCAATGAATTAAAAATATAAATTGTTAAACAAGTAATTGGATAAATATTTACCCCCTTCAAGTCAGTATTTAGTAGATGCACCCTTGGCAACAATTATAGCATGAAGCCTGTCCAGACAGATCTCAATCAGCCTCACACATCTGGACACTGTAATTTTATCCCATTCGTCTTTCCAAAATGGGTCAAACTTTGTGACACTGGGATCGGATCTTTTCAAGTTCAATCAAAAAAATGTCAGTTGGATATCAGTCTGGACTCAGTAATGTTGACATGATTTACAAAATAGCATTAAGGTTATCCAATATGAAACATTATAATACTTTTTCAGAACTGAACTACAAATCCCAGAGCGGCTTAAGCTGTGGAGGCTTTCTAACAGTCCATCAGAGAAAAAAAGGAACATTACCACAAACTGACACATTCAGTGTGTTTTTAATTTCTTGCGACAGTCCTGACATCAGTGTAGACCGTCTCTTCTTGTTGCCTTTTTGCATTTCTTCTCTCGGCTTTTCTCTTGTTGATGGTCGGTGCAGAATAAACCAATGAGTCCTCGTTTCTCTGAGGAAAAATATGAATTTTGAGCTGGCAGATGGTAATTACATAATGTAGAGTTATTCCTAATCTTTTCTTTTAATACTGTACCTGTGGTCTTTCCTGATGACCACTGGCTGCTGCAACATCTGTTTGCAAAGATTTATGATGAAAGATGGTGTTGATTAAATTACACAAGTAAATAATGCAAAACACATAGCAAACTTTGGAAAAACACTTTGACAAAGACTGATGTACAGGAAAC
Source organism: Dascyllus trimaculatus (assembly GCA_024666655.1). Lineage (NCBI taxonomy): Eukaryota > Metazoa > Chordata > Actinopteri > Pomacentridae > Dascyllus > Dascyllus trimaculatus. The sequence goes on from CM045457.1 coordinate 27,765,686, forward strand.
TTGTATTACCGTTGCTGAAATCACAAGTTTTCTCCTTGATGGTATGAATGAGAAAGACTATAACGATCAGACTTGTAACCAGAGCAGCAGATACCAGAAAGAGAACTGTATTGGCTTTGTCCAAATCCCACATGTTGACTGCTGAAAAAATACGAAGATACAATCATAAATATTTTGGAAAGATCACACATTTTGTGTTTCATGACATCAATAAATTCTACCAGATTCTGAATGAAAAAAGGCAAATATTCTTATTTAACAACAGTACATAAAGAAATGTCCTTTGGTTACCTTTAATGTCCAAATTTATTCCATTTCCAAACAGTATCTGTCCACATGTGGCCACAGCACAGTAGTAAGTCCCAGCATCAGAGGAGGTGACGGTCTGGGAGAAGTTGTAGACACATTTGTGAAGAGACTGAGCCTCAGGATTCGTCTCACATTCATCTTGATTGTTTTCATGAGCATAGATTAAATGGGGCTGAGATTCATCCGATCCAGCTCTGAACCAGAAAACCCTGTGTTGTTGTTGTGGACATGTTTTGTTCTCAGAGTCAGAGAGGACTGAACACTGCAGAGTCACTGGGTCTCCTGGATGTTCTGGGTCAGATGGAGGGACTTGAATGATGTCAGTGAAATCTGGTTCTGGTCCTTAGAAATGTAAAAAAGAAAAAAATAAGTTTGAGTCACTTCATTGAGAAGAAATTTAGTTGAAAATATAGATTTATAGTCAAACAGAAGAAAATTATTTACCTTTAATTCTCAAGAATGTTGCGTTCATCATTTCCATGTTGAGTTGTTTGACTTTTAAACAGTAGTAAAAACCGGAGTCACTTAGCTGAGTTTCATGAATATGCAGAATAAAAGTTCCAGGCTCTTGTTTTGCTGTAATGCGAGGAGTGTTATTAACATGATCATAATCAAAAGTAAATGTTCCTCCCAAGAATTCAGGCCATTTTCCAGAAACAAGTCTGATCCAGTACAAGCTTTCTTCATGCAAAGATCTCTGGCGAGTGCATGTGAGAGTCACATTTTGTCCGACATCAACAGTCTTGGTGACAAAGTTATGATCATCGGTGCTGCCTGAAAAAACAAATAAAAAGAAAGAAAAATACTCATTAATGACAACAGACACAATCATATATTTAAAATCATGTTTAAATCACAGAGATTGATTTCTATATTTCATCTGCTGGATTAAAGAACATGACAATACTTATCTTACAGTACTTCATATATATGTGCAGTTAGTTTGACCTCTGTAAATATACTTACGCCCCACTCTGAGCATCAGCAGGAAATAAAACAGGACCAGCATTTTGTGATAAATCCAGTGGTGACTGCATTAAAATTGAAGCAGACGATAAGATGACTTGCCTTAATGTAATCGCATCAAGTGGGAGGGAACAGCTTCAGAGCGATCTGATTGGCTTCTCGTCTTGTTGGCATTTCACTGTATTACCACAGTGGAAATAATACCAAACAACTTTCCAACTTAAACACATGAAACAACACCAGCAGCAAGCTTTTGTTTCATGTTACTATCACTCAGAATAAAGACAAGAAGTAAACTAAAGGAGACCCAAACACTCTTGGTCACAACCATATCTTTGTTTTTCCACAAAGGAAACTAACTAACATATCCGACACGTATTATCAAGCTAAAGAGACTTAAAGACACAACACGGCACATATTTGTGTTTTGTCATCATTAGTGTTTCGTTTCTGCTATATTTTTGATGGTGAAACAAACAAAAACCCCTAAAACACATCTTTAGTTCAGATATTTACAATCAAACCATAAGAAGTTCAAACACATTTCTTAAAACTTTGACACAGTGAATTCAGATAACCACAGGCTTTTGTTCAATGACTTTTCAACATCGTGATTCAGGTTTGGTTCAGGTTGAGCAGCTTCAACTACTTTCTGAAGGTTAGAGGAGGACTGTAATTGCAAATTAACAGTGATTGAAGTCATGGTTAAAGAATTTGTCTGATTTTTTTTGAATCTGACACTATCAAGGGGTTTTTATGTGTTTCATTGGATCTTTTCCAGATAAATTTCCTTTGGTCTTTCTGAACATCAATGTCACCATAAAGGAAAAGTAAATATTTTCATAAATGACTCAATAAGTTAACAGTTAAGTGTGTTTTACTTGCTAATTGCTCATTTAAAAAAAATACATAGATTGATACCACAATAACACATAAAGATAAAGGAGCCATTTTAAATGTTGCGTGGATCAACCAGTTCAGAAGCTCCACATCATCAGTGATGACCCGCCCACTCTGCTGTCAGTCACTTGAACAGGAAGATCACAGCAGACAGAGTTGGGCAGGTGGTTGTGGTCTGAGCCTCCATCCTCTACACTGCTTCATCTCTGTTCAGTTAGAACGAGAAACACATTCACACCAAAGAGATGTAAGGTTTTTGACTCATCAGCTCACATTGACTAACAGGAGAGAGAACTGGTGTGAACCTGTGTCAGAAATGAAAATAAACCAGTGAAGACTTGAACTGTAAAACTGATTGTGAGGCAGCATGAGAGACTGTGCCAAGAACATGTTCAATGAAACAGATGCTTTTGGTTGAAGTAAAATGATAAAATAAAACAACAGAGACTCTGGCATAAAAACAATACCAAAGTAGAGCGGAGGTTTCTGGAACAACTTTCACCAACTTACAAAAAGCAGAGAAGACGTTAAGACCACAGCAACATTTGTCAGACTGGAACATTTTGGTTTGTGGCTTTTATCAGGTTCAACATATTGTTGACCACAAGGTAAAACATGTTAGTCTGGTATGACGTTTTTAACACAAAGCGTCTCAGTAGCATCAAACCACAACATCCCTGGTTCAACTTCAGCTGTGGACCTGCCTCACATGTCACACCTCCCTCTCTAACCCCATGTTGTCAGTTCACCGTTCACTGTCCAATAAAGGCAAAAATACCAAAAAATTATCCACAAAAGCTGTTAATACTACAAATGCAGCTGCAACATAAAGATCATCCTACAGTCAAAACAGTTAGTTCCCTAAATTGTGGATTTCTGACACACAAAGTTGTGTGAGGTCAGTTTACATAAAATACACATGCAGTTACACAGTCAGGAGGGTGGACACAGGAAAAATAATGACAATGAAATGCTCACAAAAAAGTTGTGTTTACTTTGCATTGTTTTTTTATACACTATGACTTCTCTTTGTGTGCACAGCACTGTTCACACTTGAAACACCGACAAACAAATTCAGTCACCACTGACAAACAAATGATGCATGGAAACTTTAGCACTGCTGTGGTTGGTCCTCTAAAGGTGTGAATACAAAGGGGCTGTTCTTCCTGTTTCACTCGGCTTTAATGTCAGGAAGTTGGTCTTGCATTGTTGTATATCTATTTTAAAAGTACAACATCATTAAGTTATATCTTACAAAATGTTATGATTATTGTAAACTCAAAACTTACAGAAGGTAAAAGCTATCAGAGAGATGGACACAAAAACCTGCTCAGTCAGACAAAACTAAAACAATCATTTCATTTTGTTAAGCTAAAATTACGCAGCTGAGGCCTTCTGTAGCTCTTCTCTCACTTTATATCTGCGTATAAACAGGTTCCGTGGTTGGTCAAAGGGCAGAGAAATGGCTCACCACAGCTTTTCTCTGTCACTGTAGCTGCTGCAAGGAGTTTCAATGTGTTTGCTCACCACAACTGTAGACATAAGAGTGCCTAGTCGAAACGTGCAGGGAGCATTTTATGTTTCAAAAATCATTAATCTAATATGTTAAAAATCCTGACTGGCTGAATTCATATTTGTGAGATGGTCACTGGTACACTGCAGTTTCAGGGTGGAAATGCTCAGCTGTGGCTTTTACAGCTTATTTCCTTCATCATGTGTCTTCTAGCATATAAAAACCACCTGACATGACTCTTCTTATTTCTGCAAAGATGTTTACTTAAATGAAGCAACCCTTTATCTTCCTGGTCTCACAGCACTTCTGCATGTCTGTCATCAGAACAACAAGCAGGGCTACATGCAGCACTACCTGCCTGTTCTTGTCTCTGTCACTTTGTGTCTACAAGCACGCATAGAAGAAATACTGACCACAGTTGGAAAGATCTTGACCACAGCAGACATTCAGACTCACAGAACACAGGTGCAGCTGGTAACATCAGTCTTAACCAATGAAAAGTCTGTCAGGCTGTTGAGTTCACTGCCAGAAAAGGAAGGGAGTCTTTTGTGTCTAAGATTAAGCAGTTAGGATCTAATGAGAAACATGAGAAAATGATCAAATTCATCGCTTGTTTTCTCAATAAATGTGTGCACTGCTAAAAAATGCAAAGCTCTACCTGAATGACAAATTAGACATTTATGAGTGATCTCCAAGGTTTGTTTTTTTTTTTCTGAACCTTTCTTCGGCCTCCTTTCTGCTAGAACATAATAGAGGCTACCTGGCGATTTCATGTGACAGTTTGGACAGCATTCTGGTTGCAGATTCGGTTGACCTGTGTCATTGCATGGAGACCAATCCACAGAAAGAACTCAAGTCCATCAGAATACAGAAAGCTTGAATGAGAATTAGATGGACGACATTTATGCACTGCAAAAACTCAACATCTTACCAAGTTTATTTGTCTTATTTTTAGTCAAAATGTCTCCTCCCACTTGATTTAAGATAAATTCACTTTAAAAGTAGCATTTCAGCAAGATGAAAGGAACTTGTTTTAAGGCAAATTTTTACTTGTTCTATTGGCAGATTTTTTTCCACTTATTTCGAGGTAAAAGTGCCTTGAAATAATTTTTTTTTCTTCTTTTGGGAGGGGCATTTTTTCCAGTGTGGCAGTGTGGGTAAAGGAATATTTTGCTTCCTTTCAGCAGAATGAACCATTATTATTTCATTAGTCGCAGCCGACTGCTATCATATCTGAAAATAATGTCAGTAAATTTAAGAAATGTAGGTGTTTCTAAACAACAAGGTCTTCAGCTAATAGTAGTCCAGTGTGAATAGGTCTTCAGTGCTAATTTGAAAATCCGAAGTCTCCCAAATGTCGTCTTTGAAAAAACATTTTATAGTTCTTATGAGGATATCCCCTCAGTTTTGTATCATTAATCACACAAATTCTTTATAAATTCTTTATACATTTTTATTACAGCAACATGGCCATCGTCTCCAAACAAGATTCATAGATACAAGAAACATGGTAAATACCTTGTCCTGATACTGATACATAACATAACAACCACCGTCAGTAATAACCTGAAGATTTCTTTGTTGGCATTCTTACATTAATGGAAAGTCTTGATGAAGACTGATAAGAAACATGGGGAGCTGAGAAATCAAAGTAGGAACTCTGCTGCTGACGGAATTGTCCACATGTTGTTTGTGCATTAAACACCTGGCACCCCAATAAAAACCTGATTTCTGTAATGTCCACTTAAACCAAGTATCTAACATGCAGAATTAGGGACAGCACAGTTTATATATTTCTGCTTGAAAAACCTGATTTCTTTGCCTTTTTTAAAAGTACTTTTCGAAGTATTGGAAGTTTTTGGGGGTTTTATTACAGACAGACGTGAGATAAAATAAGTGAAATGAATAAGAAAACAACTTGTTCACAAAATGTAACTGATACAAAGCACTACGGCGTATACGAAGCCCTTCAGCAGTAAACAAGCATCACCTACACTATTCAATACAAACATCTGTTAACTCACTAATCCAGTCCAAAAGCCTTGACAGCAGAGTAGATCCTCTCTCTCTCTGCTGCTCTTGCCTCCTTTATGGCACCACTGTCGGCTTTTATCATGGTAAAGATGACAGCAGAGTAAATCCATGTGTCCGAATCTTTCTGTAGAAAAATATGAAATAAAAATATAAGCAATGTCAACACCTTAATAATTTAGTTTTCTCGAAACTTTAAGGACTCTACCTGTTGAATTTTCTGACCACCATAGTTTTTCTGCCGGGCAACAGCAGCTGTATTAAGAAATATATGGATAACATTAAATCACAATGTGGTTTTCTTAATTAATTTCTGTTGTTTTGAGAAATATGAACAACTTCTAATACCTTTGCCATAATCACAGTTGTTTTCCTTCATGCTGTAAATGAGTACAGCTATAGCAATGAGACTTAGAGCTAAGAAGGCGCACAGCAGAATAATAACTGTACTGGCCGTCTGTGAGCTCATGCTGGATCCTGAAACACAATAAAAGTAGGAAACATTGAAAGTGAAAGATGAATAAAATTAACAATATTTAATGTCGCCACCTCCTTTATGGTAGTTGATCCTGACTATATAATGTAATATCTAAATATTCAAATTGTCTAATAAATAAAATAACAATCTGTTACCTTGATTTTCAAGCGCAGCTCCATTTCCAAACAGTATCTGTCCACATGTGGCCACAGCACAGTAGTAAGTCCCAGCATCAGAGGAGCTGAAGGTCTTAGAGAAGCGATAAACACAGCTCTTCTGACTGTCAGATCTATTCTCACATTCATCATGTCTGTTTCCATCAGCATAGATGATGTCTGGATGAGATTTATCTGATCCAGGTCTGAACCAGAACACATTCACATCTCCTGAACATGTTTTGTTGTCAGAGTCAGAGAAGACTGAACACTGGAGAGTCTCTGATTCTCCTGGATGGACTGAATCTGATACTGTCAGCTGCTGAACAACAGTGTAGTCTGATGCCTTCTGACTGTCTCCTGTGTAATGCAAGAACCGTTAACAGGATGAGACTTCAGAGCACATTTTGAAAGTCTGACAAAACCCTCAAATGTGACTCTCGTACTGATATGAACAGCAACTATTAATATTATATTTCACTTGAATCAGTAGTGGAACTAACATCTGGATATAAATAGAGGAAATGCATAATAAATGTACATTTTAGTAGACTGAAATTGAAATATGTTTAGTAAGTTTTCAAAACATGATCAGTGACAGTTATTCTTAGACACATATACAGTACAGATTTACTAGTTAAAGCATTTGCAAAACATGATGTAAGTCGCCCACATTTTTACCTTTTACTATCAAATATGTTCCACTCCATTTAGATGCTGCGCCATAAAATGCAGTGACTGCACAGTGATAGATTCCCTCGTCTTCTTGGATTGTCTTCAAAATAGTCAGGTTGGTAAAACTGTCATTCCTTTTAACTTTCCATCTTGAGTTAAAAAACTCTGGTTCAAACTGAGGTGTTGTAGTTGCCAGCAGTGCCACAATAAGTTTGAGATTATCTCCGACGCTCTGCTTGTACCACTGGACGTGTATAGAGCCGGTCTGAATATTAGACAGAGCACATGTGAAGGTTGTAGATTCACCAAGTTGAACTGGGATCACTGCAGTGAGTGTATCTGAATTGAAAGAAAACATAAAATGTATGTTTTCAGTAAGTCACAATAATGTAGGAAATCCACAGAATAAAAACATTATGTAAAAATTAAACCACTCACGCCCTTGAGGAAGAACAAACAGTGTAATCCACAACACGATCATCTTGACATTGTCCCCTGTCAGGGATCTTGTCGCTGTTTTAATGAGTAGGAGGGGATATAACTTGGCCAAGACACTCTATGTCACACAGCCAAATGCATCTGATTGGTTGTCACAGAATAAAGAATCAAAAGTGCACTTCCTGCCACATTGGTATCGTGAGTGTATCACCTCATTGTTGTCCATTTACTCACTCATTTTAATGATGACGTTAAAGCATTTATATAATTATATAATTAATGTTACAAGCTCATTTTACCGTTTTTTCATTTTTGTTAGGTAATGATCCACCTTGTCCACCTTCTGCCCTCACTATCAGTTGCACAGCTAAACACACACACAACTGCCAACTTCAAACAGCAGAGATTTCCTGTAATGTGTCCACTGTGAAAGTGTGAAACCACAAGCATTAGTTCAACCAGGCAGCTTGTTAAAGTAAATTTGTGAAGGCAAACAGTGACAGGTTTACAGAGAACCAGAATGTACGTGGTTCACATCAGGCTTCAGGTAGTGTTGCATCCTGTAATTTTCCACTGTTCATTGTCAAAAAAGTAACGTGCTCTCCCACAACATCCATTTAAAATAATCAGCCACTTGATAAGCTCTCCTGTAATCAGATCCATACATATATGGATTGTTACAAATAATGAACTCATCAATATTGAAAGGGAAACTCCAGATTTTTTCCACCTTACACACAATCTGGGAACAATACAGTTGTGAACAAAAGTTTTCATACACTTGTAAAAACTATGTACATCATAGCAGTGTTGAGTTTTTAATAATTCCTATAACTCCTAATTAAAATCCTGTTTGGGGTCATTGTGCTGTTGGAACAACTGACAGCGTCCAGGACCCAACCTTCTGGCTGAGAATTTGAGTTTTTCCTGAAAAATGTGGATGTAACCCCCCCCCCAAAATTGCCACCTTACTTCGGTGGAGGGTTCTGAGTTTCCCTGTGATCCTAGGAGCTATGTTGTAGCCCTGGAAGGGTCTCCCAAAGCCAATTGGACCTGGTGGAGGGGCCAGACAAAAAGCAATTCAAAGAAAAACCTCTATGAAATTTTTAAAAAAGGAAGCTGTCACCTTGCCTGGGTCAGGGAAACTGGGGCCCCTTCCTGGAGCCAGGCCTGGGGGAGAGCTCACCAGGAAGCGTCTGGTGGCAGAGCTTTGGGGTCCGTGGGGATCAGTCAGGCACAGTCTGAAGAAGTTATATGAGGCTGCCTGCACCCAGTGGCCCCACCACCCGCTGGGCCGAAAATTGGGGTCGGATGCCTTGTGGGGATGTGGAATGTCTCACTGGTGGAGAACGAACCTGAGCTGGTGTGGGAAGTGCAGTGGCACCAACTACATATAATTGTGCTCACTTCCACACTCAACAAGGGTTCTGGTACCAAACTCCTGGAGAGGGGTTGGACTCTCTTTTTCTGGAGATGCACAGGGTAAAAGGCACTGGGTGGGTGTCGGGATACTCACAAGCCCCTGGCTGAGTGCCGCTTTGTTAGAGTTCTCTCTGGAGAACGAGAGGGTCGCTTCTCTGCGACTGCGTGTTGCAGAGTGAAAACCTCTGACTGTTTGTGCCTGTGCGCCAAACAGCAGCTGAGAGTACTCAGCCTTCTTGGAGCCTCTGGGTGATGTCTGGGAATGGGTGTCTCCTGGGAACTCTATAGTTGTCATGGGTGACTTCAACGCTCACATGGACAATGATGGAGAAACCTTGGGAGAAACAGTCTGCTTGATCTGAACCTGAATAGTGTTTTGTTATTGGACTTCTGTGCTAGTCATGGAGTAGTCATAACAAACACCATGTTAGAGCATGAGGTTGCTCATAAGTGTACTTGGTATGAGAGCACCTTAGGCCAAAGGATGATGATCAGTGTTGTAGTTGTTTCGTCAGACCTGCGACCATTGGTCTCGGGCACTCCGGTGAAGAGAGCAGCAGACTGATCACCACCTGATCACCTGGTGAGTTGGATCCAATGGTGGGGAAGGCTGCCAGACAGATTGTGTGGACTTTCTGACAGACTGTGGGAGTATGTATGGGAGTAAGTATGGGGTACAAGGCTTGTTGATATGAGCCATTTGGTTCCTGTACAATCAAAATGAGAGCTGTGTTCGCATTCATGGCACAAAGTCAGACACGTTTTCAGTGGGTGTTGGACTCTTCCTCTTACTGGAGGCTTCCTCTTGTCTCCGACAGGTAAACTGCTTGTTCCTATTATTACACACTTTAAACTGTGCTTTACAGGTTAACTATTAGCCAAGTGGAATACTCAAAGAGGTAGAACATTAAATTAGCAAAACAGAATCACAAAAAAACTTGCAAAAATATTCACTGAAAAATAAAAAACAACCCGATGGTATTATCCACTTTACTCATCCAATGGTCCAACCCATTAGATAACCAATGCTAGGAAGTTTATTTCAGTACAGACTCTGATTCTGTAGACTTCAGTTTTAGTACAACAGTAGCTGAATGATATTTTCCAGTAATATTCCAGCAGGATTCTTCTTTTCAGTCTTTTCCTGAAATATTTATTCCAGTCAAAAATCAAAGGTATGGCTAGAAACATTATCTGCAGGAGCTTGCATGGCCAGCAGACTAACAGAAGTCCATGAAAATAAATGTTACAATGCAAATTATTAAACAATTTCTTGTCTTCAACTTCTGTTACAGCCTTCACACTTACTACAGCCAAACTGTATCCTGCTGCCTATAACATTTTGCTGAACAGTTATAAAATGAAAAACATTTCCTGAATGAATGAATATTGTGGGTAGTCTTCCGAATTTACCCTTGAACAGGGCAACTGTTCAAAGGTGCTTATAGGTTTCAGCGGGACGACTTACCTGGAGACGAGGGAATTCACCTAGCTTTCTACCGGCCTCCATCCAGACGCCTACCCCTCTTACTCTGAAAGTTGACCCTGCAAAGTAGGCTTCATTGTTGGTTTAGTCTGTCAGTCTTATTTGTTACTGGCCACTTCCCTCTGAATAGACTTTGCACTTGATGAATTTCTAGGCTTTAATTTAGAGGTTAGGAAAGAAAAACCCAGGGATACATTTACAATTCCACAGAATTGCCTAGTGACCAGAACCATCAGTGATATTATGCACACAATTGCTTAACTTTTTACTACCATGAGAAATCCATGAACTTCAGGTAATGAATTTAAAATGCATAATAATGTTTATTGCAGAATCATAGCAGGGCAAAACAACAGCTCTTGATTAAACACACCAAATACAGTCAAAAATTTGATCAGCAAGCAAGTTTAGTTATATAGCACATTTCAACAACAAGGTGATTCAAAGTGCTTCACAGAGACTTTAAAACAACATGATTAAAAAAGAAGTTAAAATATAAGGATGTTTTAAAATTTAAACATAAAAGTTACAGTGCAGACAAGAGAAAAGTTAAAAAACACAGTTGCAATTCAAACATAATCAATAAAATATGAATAATAATCAATTAGAATGAAGTAAAAGAGAAGAGTGCAGATGTCCCTGAGGTTCTCAAGGGACATCTATCTGTGACATTTTCCTAAACATTACCTAATACGATTCATGCTGCTTCTGTAAGAGATTACCAACAGAGTTTCATTGTATTTTCATGTAAATTGATAATAAAGGCACCTTTAATCTGTAATCTCTCAGTCCATTTCTCAGGTGAGGTTTCAGCACACTAACGGGATTGAGGAGATTTTGTCTTTTTTCAAAAAACAGATCGCTTTCAATAAAATTGAGAATTTGCTTCATATATTTTCATTGTAAGAGATCAGTACCAATAGCTAATCTAAAGTTCTTAATAGACAGAGTCACATTTGGCATTTAACTTGAGAATACACACTTTCTTCAGTCTTCAACTCCGTCGTCTTTTTTCCTCGTGTAGCTTTCCTTCCAGAGAAATGCAGCGCGGCGTAGTTCAGATCATGTCCAACTTCAGTCTGAGCAGAAAATAAAAGGGTCATTATAAAGTCATATGTGAGCGTTATTGGGAATCACATTGTTGAAATAACCATAAATAATGCGATTTAGTATCATTACTTACAGTATCAGACACTGGTTGGCTCAAGTTGTCATTTCTTACTTGTGATGAGGTGAATTCTATTCCTAATGAGAAATAAAACAGAAATATTATATTATGTCCTTAATCTGACTTTCTAGTAGGATTCACTGCTGACCGAACAGGTTTAATTTCATTTCTGAATTTCTTTCATCAGTCATTCACAATAATATGGTAATGTTCACAAGTAAAAAGTTGTGCTCTGATCAAGCACATAGTATGATAAAAAAAAGAATACATTTGTGTGTGTATTAATTAATATTTATCAACAAAGATCCATTTAGTTAGGCTGCACATTTGGAATTTTTGAGTAAAATCATAGCTATTTTAAAATCGCTATGATGTGGGACTCAATATCCAACACTTACCTGTGAATCGTTCCTGGGCTGCTCTTGGAGTTCCGTAACAGATTAAAACGATATTCACAATCACAGAAATGGCCAAGCAGATTATTGCTACCACAAGAGCGATCATTTCAGATCGTGCTGTTTGTGCTAGAAAACAAAGATATAAATATGTCATTGCTCCTGAACAAGAAGGGGGCTTATTCATCTTCTTCGTCTTTTCTATATCTTCAGTAGTGTAAATTAAATCATACCACTGGTCGTTGTAGATCCATTTCCAAACAGTATCTGTCCACATGTGGCCACAGCACAGTAGTAAGTCCCAGCATCAGAGGAGTTGAAGGTCTTAGAGAAGCGATAAACACAGCTCTTCTGACCGTCAGATCTCTTCTCACATTCATCATGTTTGTTTCCATCAGCGTAGATGATGTGTGGATGAGATTTATTTGATCCAGGTCTGAACCAGAACACATTCACATCTCCTGAACATGTTTTGTTGTCAGAGTCAGAGAAGACTGAACACTGGAGAGTCTCTGATTCTCCTGGATGGACTGAATCTGATACTGTCAGCTGCTGAACAACAGTGTAGTCTGATGTCTTCTGACTGTCTCCTGTGTAATGCAAAAACAGGATGAGACTTTAAAGTACATTTTTAAAGTCTGGGAAAACCTCAAATGTGACTGTGGTAGTTTTACATCAAACTCATTTAAACAGGGATTATTAAGAATATACTTTTCTTGTAATAAATGTACATTTAACTAGACTGAAACCATAATACATGTATGTTTAGTGAGTTTTCAAAACATGTTCAGTGACAGTTCCTCCTAAGCAACTATACAGTACAGCTTTAGTGGTTAAAGCATTTGCAAAATATGATAAAAGCAGCTCATATTACCTGTTACCATCAAATATGTCCCACTCCATTTAGATGCCATATTACGCCACTCGATGACTGCACAGTGATAGATTCCCTCGTCCTCTTGGATTGTCCTCAAAATAGTCAGTTTGCAAAAATTGTCATCATTATTAACTTCCCATCTTGAATTAGAAAACTCTGGTTCAAACTGAGGTTTTGTATGTTTCCACAGAGTTATAATTAGTTTCAGAGTATCTCCAACACTCTGCTTGTACCAGTGAACTGTTCCTCGTCTGATATCAGCATTAGACAGAGCACATGTTAAGGTTGTAGATTCACCAAGTTGAACTGGGATCACTGGAATGAGTGTGTCTGAATTGAAAGAAAACATAAACACAAAATACATTAAGTCACAATGATGGTGAAAATGTACCGTATAAATACGTCATGTAAAAATGAAAGCACTCACGTCCTTGATGAAGAACAAGCAATGTAATCCACAACGCGATCATCTTGACATTGTCTCCTGTCAGGGACCTTGTTGCTGTTTTAATGGGTAGGAGGGGATATAACTTGTCCAAGACCCTCTATGTCACACTGTCAAAGGCATCTGATTGGTTGTCACAGAATAAAGATTCAAAAGTTCACTTCCTGCCACGTTGGTATCGTCCAGGGCTTTGAGGAGTGTATCACCTCATTCTCATCCATTTACTCACTCATTTTAATGGTAATGTTAAAGCATTTTGTTTTCAAGAATGTTCCAAGCTTATCTTACATTTTTCATCTTTGTTTGGTCTTGTCCATCCTCTGCCTTCACTTCCATCTGCACAGCTGAACACACAACCAGGAACCTCAGACAGCAGAGATGCCTTACGATGTATCCACTGTAAAGGTGTGAAACCACAAGCATTAGTACAACCAAATATATGTTAAAGTGAACTTGTGAAGCCCTCTGGTAGCCAAATGGTTACAGACTTAGAGAGTATGCCACAGAAAAGAGTCTATTGTTTACATCAGGCCAGGGGTGTAGTGTTACATGGTGTATTTTTTCACTGTTTGCTGTCCAATAAACTAACAAATATGTCCTCAGACAAAATCCTTATAAATGAATCAGCCCCTTGCTAAGCTCCTGAAGTCAGATTCATGCATATATAGATTGTTAGTAATAAAGAACACATCAATAATAAAGGGAAAGTCCAGATTGTTTTTTCACCTTACACATATTCTTGGACCAATACATTGTAAAAGTCACATACTTTACATCAGTCAAGTTTTCAATGACCCCTTTAACTCGGAATTTTCTCAAATGAAATCACTGAAACCCACGTGTCACAAAAAACATTTATGCATTTTGGTCATTTCATAGATTTATTCTAGGTCTTATGGAAATATGACAAATTTTTTGCTGGATCGAAAATATGTAAAGGGCAATGCAAATATTTAGTTTGATGTTCCTTGGTCATTTCCACCTTGATTAGCCACTTTTGGTAGGCGTAAAGCTTCTAGAAACTTTTGATTATATCTTTAAACCACTCTTTTTGACAGAATTACTGCAGAAGAACTAAAGTCATTAGATTTCTGACAAAGACTTGATTCTTCATTCATCTTGATAGGATTTAAGTCATGACCTTAGGGAACCCAGATCAAAACCTTAACTCTGGCCTGCTGTTTGAGGTCATTGTCTTCTTGGAACAACTGACTGCATTCAAGATCCAACCTTCTGAATGATGAATTTATGTTTTCAAGAATAATTAGAGGGAATCCTTCTTCTGCTTTATTCCATATATTTTGTGTAAAGCATCAGTTCCACTAGCACCAAAACAGCCCTAGAGAATAATACTGCCACCACCATGCTTGATAACAGGCATGGCGTCTCCGAAAAACAAAAAATGACAAATCTTGTGTTTTTAAGAGACTTGTTGTTTTTTGAGTGAAAGAGGTGAGATGATAGGTCAGAGCACCAAATGCATCTGATTAGACATCAACTAAACAGATTTAAAAATAAACCTCTCACAATTATTTTGGCGGACCTGTCTTTGTCACCTTCACTTGATCTTTTGTCTCTTAAAGTTATCATTGTCCTTTTTAGTGCAGCTGTCTTTGTTGGGCTGAACATCGATTTTAGAGGAGACTTTTGTCAACTACATTCATTTCTCTACAGTGCACGTTCATCTACAGTTGACACAGTGGCTATTGCTGCTTACTACTTATAGATTTCACTTTTCATCTGCATTACAAAGAAAACAAAAAGAGTAACTCCAGTTTTAGACTAAATGTACAAAAGAGACCATTTTGTGTGATACTTTGTGTAAAATGAAGGACAAAATTGTCATCAATAAAGAGGAGTAAGGAGTCTGTTAAATATAGTGTTTATTCTACAAGAGTTGCAGTCATGTGTGTACTATATGTTCACGCATAAGTGTGTGTGTGTGTGTGTGTATGTGTTGATACTTCCTTACATTATATACATATTTACAGTGTGCCCATGTGCCTTTGCTGTTGAGATGAAGTACTAGGATTCAGTGTCAGTATTTTACTAGGAATTTATTGGCATGGACAAACTGAAATATTGATCTGACACTGATACAATACTGAGGATCACTGTAGTTAAAGAGTCAGGAGATCAGCCAAGTAATGACAATTCATGCTGCCTCTGTGGAGGCATCATCTAGTCTGTACTACATTTCTTGGTTCCTGCTCAGGTTGGTGGCAGTGGAAAGCAGATGGAGGGCAGTTGCTGCTCTTGAGAAGGTTTCTCTGTGCTGCTGCTGCCGAGTTCAAAGTGATGAAAACCGCATAAATGACAAAGAGAAAACTTACATAAGGTGATTTTAAAGTACTCACTTACCCTGCATGATGTATAAATTTAAATAAAGCTTTACGTTGTGCAAAATTAATGGCATGGCAACTTTGAAGGCCAGGCCAGTGTCGTCACAGGACACCTCATGGCGGAGACGTTTCCATGACCCACATCAGCTTTATACAATATTACATCTCATTTTGTAGAGACAGTGCCTGATTGTGTTAACTGGAACTACTTTTGTAGGCACATCTATTTCATTGCTTATCAGTATTATATTACCTAAGGCCTGTGGATTCTTTATTTCACAGAAATTAGTCTGAATAGTAGCATGTGTGGGTTTTGGAATTGACAGCTGAGTAGTACAATAGCAATAAGACTCTTTCACAGTTCATTGTGTTGCAAAAATTAAACATGTTAATTTGTAAAATGTACATTTCTGTCATACATGAGATGCTTTCTGCCAAAATTAACTCCTTTTAAAATAAGTTCTTGTATATATTTATCCTGCATGGTGAACTGTAAGTAATTAAAGATGGGTTCATGTAGCTGTGGGAGTTGTTTTATTATCAGAGGTAGTAACACATGTACACACATCAATTCCTTCTAGTACAAATGTTTTTTTTTTATTCCAAGGCAGTTACATTTACTCTTTAATGCATCATAATTCATTTCTATTTCAGCAGTAGAAAGACTCCAAAACGCATTTTAATATTTACAAGCAGTCCAGTGAAAATGACCATAGAAATTATGCACAACAAAATATCTTTTGGTTTATTGAATATATTATGACTTGAGAAGTGAAAAAACAAGCAGCAGTGTCCCTGGAGCAGTTATTTTCAACATTATGCCGTAAAAAATACATTGGCATCAATTTGCAAATCCAGTGTTTGGATTTTTAATCTCTGCCAAAAGCCCTGACCTCACTGTAGACGGTGTCTTTCTTTGCTGTTGCATTTCTTCTTCCTGCTTTGTCAGCGTTCCTCCGGGTGAAGATCGGTGTAGAATAAACCAAAGACTCCTCATTTCTCTGACGTGCAAATTTGAAAATAAGAAAATAATTTTAATGCATGCACATGTAGACACATACTAAATACTGCCGATCATGTTTTTTTCAGCTACATCTATGAATCTCTTACCTGATGATTTTGCTGGTTGCCACTGACTGTCTCAGCATTCGGTTGAAGAGCAACAGAAGCTGCTTTATATAAAAAAAGATTTTACTACATTTAACATGAATGATATTTTAACATGCATCACATTAAGCTAGATTTGAGAAAACACAGATTTAATAGATCAGAGGATGAGTAACTACTCTCACCTTTGCAACAATCACAAGATTTTTTCCTGATGGCACGAACAAGGAAGACTATAACAATCAGACTTATAGCCAAAGCAGCACATAACAGGAAGACAACTGTATTGTCCTTCTGTGAATCATGTGTGCTGACGACTGAAACAATACAATAAAGAATGAAGTTAGGAAGTGGTAAAAAGTAAGTTATGGTATCAGATGAATTAATAATGAATCCCTATTGTATAAAAATATGGTACACTTACCTTCAATGTCCAGTTTTGTTCCATTTCCAAAGACTACCTTTCCACATGCAGCCAGAGCACAGTAATAAGTCCCAGCATCAGACGAGCTGACGTTGTCCTTGAAGAAGCTGTAGACACAACTCTGATGAGACGGAGCCTCAGGACTCCTCTCACATTCACCTCCACTGTTAGTCTGGGCATAAATTAAACTGGGATGAGATTGTTTTGATCCGGTGTTGAACCAGAACACACTGTGTTGTTGTTGTGGACATGTTTTACTCTCAGAGTCAGAGAGGACTGAACACTGCAGAGTCACTGAGTCTCCTGGACGAACCGGATCAGATGGAAAGTGTTGAATGACAGCAGTGACATCAGACTCTGGTCCTGGAGAATTGAAAACAATTTATACTCTTTTTTAATGTAAAGAAAAATAGATCACAGGCTAAAAATAGGTATCCACTTACATGATAAAAAAAAGTTAATGTTTAAAATGTATTCACCTGAAATTAAATGAGTCAACCTAATTATGTAATGTTTAATAATACCTGTTAAGAAGTGTTACTTACCTTCGATTCTCAGAAAGATTCCTTTCAAAAAAGTAACGTTATATTTCTGAAATTTTAAACAGTAGTAAAACGCAGTATCACTTTGTTCCATTTTTGTAATATATAAAACAAATGTTCCAGGTTCTTGTTTTGTTTTAATGCGAGAAGTCACATTTTTATCACCAAAGTCAAAGCTGAATGTTTTCCCCAAGATTTCAGGCAAGTGTCCAGCAACAAGCCTGATCCAGAAAAATGTTGAAACCCCTCTTGATGTGTGGCGGGAACATGTTAGAGTCACATTTTCTCCAACTCTGACAGTCAATGTCACAAAGCTCTGATCATCTGTGGATCCTGGAACATAAACAGTGTGTTGTCGTCTATTAATATGAGAAGATGATAATATTCTTAAAACATGTTTGTAAAGAATCTGACCTTTCTGCAAATACTCACCCCCAACTTGGAGCATCAGCAGTAAATAAAAGACGACAAGCATTTTGTATTTCTCCACTGCAGCTGATTTTGGTTGCGACTTAAGATGCTTTGCCTTAATGTAATGATATCGAATGGGAGGGAACAACTTCAGAGCAATCTGATTGGCTGTTGTGTGTCATGTTACTACCACAGTGGAAAGAGATCGACCGAAACTTTCCAACCTATAAAATTACACCAGAAGGGCTTTTATGGTGTCATCGCCGTGGTTGTGGGCTGACACAGTAAATACATGATGTATGGAAACAGATGCAAGTCAGTGTGTGAAACTTCCAATACAATCAGTACAATCTTGGGGGGTAGGAGGGAAAGCACAATCTCAGAGAAGCAGGAACAAGACTGAATAAAAGACTGAACTGTAAAAAGTCATTTGATATAACCATGTATCACCAGCAAGGTGTAGGTACTGCTAAAGGCTGAAGTACCGCTAAAGGATTTACCTCAAATAGTAACTAAGGTCACATGGGTTCAAATGATGCACTTGAGGTGAGAGCACAAAGTTCTAACAATACTAATATTGTTTCAACATGTCTTTTAAAAACACTTAATTCAGCAGAAACTCTCAAGTGTTGTGATGGAATGCATTGATGCTCTAGTCCAATAAGCTGCCAAGAAATCAGGGGGAGCTAGAAGCAGGGCCGGGACTTACTGGGGCAGCATCAGACAGAAGGAAGGGAAGGGATACTTGAACTGACACCACATGATGCTGCTCACTATTCAAGAAACAACATGAGGCAACTACAATAAAAAGACTACAATAAAAGAGACAACTAGCCAAGACAGCAGCTTCACCAGGGGCCAGCGGCCACTGATGAGCGACACACTGTAGAAAATAGCTGGAGAAACAGAAGTGTATCTCCCCGACAATGAGAGGATGAGAGACACACAGTCCTCAGATGAAACACTCAACAACACAGTATTGCTCAAAGCAGGGCAGTTACATTTCAATGTCACCAAGTCAAATGATTCAATAAGCAGAAGATGAAGTTTATAATCAACACTTCTTTTTTTGCCTTATTTATTGTAAACAGGTCATTGATACCACAAGCCTTCTAATTCAAATGCTTCACATGTAATATATAAACCTGTGGGACTAACAGACTCATTCAGTGTCTGTAGCACTCGGTTATATACAGAATTGACATGATCTGTTTGGTTTGTATGAATTTTTAAAAAAAGACGTATCCAACCTTTCACCACAATAACACATAAACATACAAGAGCCATCTTAAGCGTTGTGTGGATCAACCAGTTCAGAAGCTCCACATCATCAAAGATGACCCGCCCACTCTGCTGTCAGTCACTTGAGTAGGAAGATCACAGCAGACAGAGTTGGGCAGGTGGTTGTGGTCTCAGCCTCCATCCTCTGCACTGCTTTATCTCTGTTCAAGAGGCTGGTTAGAAGGAGAAGCAGAGCACAGAGTCACAGAAACACATTCACACTGAAGAGATCTAAAGTTTCTGACTCAACCAGATCACATGTGTTGATGTGAGACAGATAAGTCATTGTGAAAAAAGAGACTTGAACCCAAGATAGATAGAAGAACTGTGAGGTGTGAGGCAGCATGAGAGACTTTGTCAAGAATATGATTAATAACATGGATGCTTTGGTTTCAGTAAAATGATCAAATCATCAAACTGACTCACTTGAAGAAATCCTGTGTGCAACAGTGACAGAACATCTGACAACATACTGCAGTTCAGGCCAACAGACTCTGACATAAAACAATACCAAAGTAGAGTGGAGGTTTCTGGAACAACTTTCACCTACTTGCAAGAGAAGATGTGAGATGGTTTAAACCACAGCAACATCTGTCAGACTGGATCATTTTGGTTTGTGGCCTTTATCAGTATCAATATAGTGTTATTGTTGCTGCTGCTTGTTACTTAAAGAAATTCCTTCTCAGCTGCATTACAAAGAAAACAGAAAGACTAAGTGTAGTTGTGGACTAAATGTACAAAAGAGGCTTTTTTGTGTGAAGCTGTGCTCAAAATGAAGGACAGCACATATATGTGCTAAGCACCAATGAGAATCTGCTGGTGGCTCAGTCCAGGGATCATCAAATTCATTAGCAATTATCCTAATGTCTGTACAAACTGCCTCTATTGTTCCTGCTGAGGTTGGTGGAAGCATAACGCAGACAGAGGGCAGTTGCTGCTCTCAAGAAGTTTTCTCTGTGCTGCTGTTGCCAAGTTCAAAGTGCAGAAAACCGCAGAAACGACAAAGAGAAAGCCAACACGAGGCGATTTTAAAGTACTCGCTCATCTGCATGACAAGTGTTTGTCTGCAGAAAACAGACACATCAACAAAGAGAAATGCTACTGAAGCGATACCAGCTTCAAAGTTTGTTCTTTATGATGCTGTTTATTAAAACTCTTTATATTAATTGTGTCCTGTTGTTAATGATTACCCTCATTTTGAGATCCATCCCAATCTATTAGAGCATGATGATATTATACTAGTGTAGGTGAATAGTAGATAACAGCAGCTGGTTTCTGAGGTACCTGGGATCTGCTATGGCAGCATTTTACTCTGATACCGGACATTTAAAATAGTGAACACTGATGACACTGAGTGGACTTTTGCATATCAACAGCCTTTGGCCCAGCGAGGAACAAATTTTTGGACCAATCAAGAACCTTTTGTAGGATTCAGAACATCTATACAGTTTACCAGGGTCAGATTTTCTTCAGGTTTCTCAATACTTACTACTCACTTTATTATTCAATACAATACAATCTTCCTGTTCAGGCACATCTCTGTCCCTTAAACGCTAAAAACTGCAGTTCCCTGAATGACCACTTGGCTCCAAAAGCAAGTCAAAACCTTAAGACCCACATTAAGCCTGAATTCTCTTGTGGACGTTCACACAGTCATGTGTGGACATGACTGACATGCAGTTGTTGCTATTATATGACTTTTGTCGTGAGTTGTAATCTGTTTGGAGGACTCCATTTTAAACATGTGCAGTAGATCATATCTACAGTCCACGCATGCATACTGCAGCCGTTGTGGTGCAGTCGTAGCCCAACTTTACAGAAAAAACATGTCAGAGCTTCATTTCCCCGTTCATCACAACTGTATGGGGGTGAATTAGTGCATAACTCACATTTAAATTTGAACTAATCTTTAAGTTCCGCCTGATTGAGGCTGTGGCCACTTGGAGCCCTGTGGATTTTTTTTTAATACAAAATGTGAATAGTAGCATGCGTTGGTTTAAGAAATGACAGTGGAGTTGTATAATAGGAATACGATGCTTGCATTGTGCTTTGTGTTGCAAACACTAAACATATTCAATTAGTCACACTGACATAGTGAACTGAGAGTAATTTAAGTAAAGAGGGGTTTGTGTAGCTGTGGGAGCGTTTTATTATCAAAGGTAATAACACATGTACACATCAATTCCTTTTAGAGCAAGTTTTTTGAAGTCATTGACACAAAGATGAGCATCTTGGGAGAAAGTTCACACTCTAAAAACTGAGGAACAAGACAGACAGAAAGGTCACCCTTCTTAAGACTTTCAAGATACATCTTCTAAAATGATAGCCTGGACAAATGTATCACAAGTCTTCTTAAACACTTTAGTAATAAAAGGCACAATGCTAAGGCAGTCACATGTGGTTTTTAATGCATTATTATTTATTTCCACTTCAGCAGTAGCAAGACTAAAAAATGTTTAATATTTGCAAGCAGTCCAGTCAAAATGACCTGAGAAATTATGCACATCAAAAATATCTTTTACTTCCCAAATATATTATGACCCGACAGGTAAAAAGAAGCAGCAGTACTTTCTAGGGCCTTTATTTTCCACACTATACTGAACAAGAAATACATTTTCAGATTTTTAATCTCTGCCAAAAGCCCTGACCTCACTGTAGACGGTCTCTTTCTTTGCTGTTGCATTTCTTCTTCCTGCTTTGTCACCGTTCCTCCGGGTGAAGATCGGTGTAGAATAAACCAAAGACTCCTGATTTCTCTGACGTGCAAATTTGAAAATGAGAAAATAATTTTAATGCGTGCACATGTAGACACATACTAAATACTACCGATCATGTTTTGTTTTCAGCTACAACTATGAAATTCTTACCTGATGATTTTGCTGGTTGCCACTGACTGTCTCAGCATTTGGTTGAAGAGCAACAGAAACTGCTTTATATATAAAAAAAGGATTTTACTACATTTAACATGAATGACATTTTAACATGCATTAAATTAAGCTAGATTTACGAAAACACAGATTTAATAGATCAGAAGATGAGTAACTACTCTCACCTTTGCAACAATCACAAGATTTTTTCCTGATGGCACGAACAAGGAAGACTATAACAATCAGACTTATAACCAAAGCAGCACATAACAGGAAGACAACTGTATCGTCCTTCTGTGAATCATGTGTGCTGACAACTGAAACAATACAATAAAGAACGAAGTTAAGAAGTGGTAAAAAGTAAGTCATGGTATCAGATGAATTAATAATGATTCCCTATTGTATAAAAATATGGTACACTTACCTTCAATGTCCAGTTTTGTTCCATTTCCAAAGACTACCTTTCCACATGCAGCCAGAGCACAGTAATAAGTCCCAGCATCAGACGAGCTGACGTTGTCCTTGAAGAAGCTGTAGACACAACTCTGATGAGACGGAGCCTCAGGACTCCTCTCACATTCACCTCCACTGTTAGTCTGGGCATAAATTAAACTGGGATGAGATTGTTTTGATCCGGTGTTGAACCAGAACACACTGTGTTGTTGTTGTGGACATGTTTTACTCTCAGAGTCAGAGAGGACTGAACACTGCAGAGTCACTGAGTCTCCTGGACGAACCGGATCAGATGGAAAGTGTTGAATGACAGCAGTGACATCAGACTCTGGTCCTGGAGAATTGAAAACAATTTATACTCTTTTTTAATGTAAAGAAAAATAGATCACAGGCTAAAAATAGGTATCCACTTACATGATAAAAAAAAGTTAATGTTTAAAATGTATTCACCTGAAATTAAATGAGTCAACCTAATTATGTAATGTTTATTAATACTGGTTAAAAACTGTTACTTACCTTTGATTCTCAGAAAGATTCCTTTCAAAAAAGTAATGTTATCTTGCTGTGATATTAAACAGTAGTAAAACGCAGTATCACTTGGCTTTGTTTCGGTGATATGTAGAACAAATCTTCCAGGTTCTTGTTTTGTTTTAATGCGAGAAATCCCATTTTTATCACCAAAGTCAAAGCTGAATGTTTTCCCCAAGATTTCAGGCAAGTGTCCAGCAACAAGCCTGATCCAGAAAAATGTTGAAACCCCTCTTGATGTGTGGCGGGAACATGTTAGAGTCACATTTTCTCCAACTCTGACAGTCAATGTCACAAAGCTCTGATCATCTGTGGATCCTGGAACATAAACAGTGTGTTGTCGTCTATTAATACGAGAAGATAATAATATTCTTAAAACATGTTTGTAAAGAATCTGACCTTTCTGCAAATACTCACCCCCAACTTGGAGCATCAGCAGTAAATAAAAGACGACAAGCATTTTGTATTTCTCCACTGCAGCTGATTTTGGTTGCGACTTAAGATGCTTTGCCTTAATGTAATGATATCGAAGGGGAGGGAACAACTTCAGAGCAATCTGATTGGCCTGTTGTGGCTCATGTTACTACCACAGTGGAAAAAGATCGACCGAAACTTTCTAACCTATGAAACAACACCAGCAGAACGCGTTTATGGTGCCATCGCCGTGGGCTGACACTTACAGTAAATACAGAAGGTCTTTCAGGGGAGATGCTTTAGTTAAATTCTGTTTTGACTGGATAAAGCAACATATAAATATGCAAATATACAATAATTTAATCATTTCAGAACATATATGCATGGGAGCCTATAATTATGGTTACTTAAAAAACATAAGTAAATATGGGAAAAATAACCGATACAGAAATGATAACGTTAAGAGCAGAATTTAATAATTATTATTTCATATTACTTTATGGAGACAGGAACAGATATTACATTTTTCTTCAGGGGGGGGGAGCGACAGATTTGGGGGCAAACAGAATCTCAGTGAACCACATACATGGCCATGTATCACCAGCAGGATGCGCTGATGTACCACTTCCTCGCTCAGCAAAAACTAATTCAGCGCTATATAAACAAGAAACACTGTACAACGAATCAGTGGATTCAGAGTGAGTTTACTATCAAGAATATTAGTTTTCTAAAGATAATGGTGGGTGTGAAATAGAAAGACATTGTAAATCATTGCAGTATCGCATGAGGTTTAACAAAACAAACAAAAAATAATGCCAATACATTGCCAATGAAAGTGGGAGTGTACAGGGTGCAGAGAGCCAGTCCCTGGAAAACCAGAAGCAGCCAATCAAAGAGCAGCCTCCAGTCACATGCTTGCAATTAGCTGAAGAACCGACATATACACTCATTTCCCCTGCACCCTTTACTCAGGAAATTACACACTGACATGGAAATGGATCAAACTAACTGGGATGGGATGTTTCACAGGTTTAAGTTCACTTTCTTCTCTGGG
Source organism: Dascyllus trimaculatus (assembly GCA_024666655.1). Taxonomy (NCBI): domain Eukaryota; kingdom Metazoa; phylum Chordata; class Actinopteri; family Pomacentridae; genus Dascyllus; species Dascyllus trimaculatus. The sequence continues at coordinate 27,790,367 of CM045457.1, forward strand.
TAACAGGAAGGCGGTGGAGCTGCAGCGCCACACACTGACCAGTGTGCAGCTACTGAAAACACACATAATGGTTTCTAATACGACCACTTCCTCAGTGGTGCTGAAAACTAGAACAGCTGAGGCAGATGGCCAGTTGTAGGTATGAGGTAATAAACCAAAGTTCTGAACAAGCAGATCCTGACACTATGTTAGGAAATCACATAAATTAACAATTAGATGACAGGTTTAGACTTTTCTACTCATCAGCATATAATACTACCCTAACACGTAAAACCAAGAAAATAATCTGTATCTCAACATGTGCAGCAAAATGCAAGGCAATCCATCTAACGGTTTTTGAAACATTTCACTTAAAACCCAACGCCAATCTGCTGAGATTGCAGCAAGAGAAAAAGTCACCGTAAGCTTCAGGATTCACCCTCTGGTGGCCACGGGCCAATCTACAAGCTCTGATCCACTCACTCTGCCAGCCAGCATATTAGCAGGGGAACAGAGTGAATGTTTATTGCCCCATGTACATCCACTGCACATCAACATACACTGGTATTCAGGTTCACATAGGCTTTTCTCATTTAAGAAGAGCATCACACTATAGTTGGGTTATAACAGAAAGCCAGTCCTCTGTGGACAGTTTAGAAAATGAATTCAGTTTCTTTAACAGAAAATCTTTCACAGAGAAGAGTGAATTAAGAAAATCAATTCTGGACCACTGTAATTACAGCAGTGACTGATGATGCTATGACTCATCTGTTCTATTTTAGTCCCCTGTGAAGCACTTTGTAACACGGATCTGAAAAGCACCAGAGATGGTAACACATGGCATTCAAACGGACCGCACTGCAACACCTTAGACACTGGTGAACAAACAACACGTATAGAAGGGTGGACACAGAAACAAAACAACTGCTTTTTGTCCTACATTCTACTTTCTCCTTATATGCTCATGCACACAGTCTGCTCACTGACAAACAAACATTGCGCGGAAAGTTCGGTATTGTTGTGGTTGGGCTTTCAGCAAAGGTGCGAATTCAAAGGGGGGGCTCATCTTCCTGTCTCTCCCCGTGTCTGCTCAACCCCGGCTAAAGTGCTGCAGTGTTACGCTCTCGGCAAGGCCAGTGGAAAAACTACTTCATGGTTTCAGTTTTAATCAACACATCAGAGCAAGCAGGTGAAGGGGGAGCTGGACACAACATGTGCACAGTCACTTGATGTCAAGGCCGTTTCTCCACACCCACGTCTTTGAGATGTTTGAACTGTCAGGGTAACTCTGCTTAGGTATCCAACCAAGGTTTTGTTGTTCAAAGCAGCAACTGTTCGGCTGTGTGTGTGTCAGCTGTATGCTTACAAAGGGGAAATACTCTAAAGGTTTGACTGGACCATGTAGAGCACTTGAGGCTGCAACCCAAGCCTTCTTGTGTCTCTTAAAGTTAGCAAAAGCAGGGGTTTAGATTCGGTTAAATTCACTGAACACTATTAATAGTGGAATTTTCAATCTCACTGCTTATCTTAGACAATATTAAGCAAGGTAACCAACACACGGTGAAATGTTTTCCTGTGAGCCAATGCAATAATAATCTCTGATAAACCATCAACAAAACCTGTGGGCAAAATTTTTCCAAAACATTCAAAATACATTAATCTGACATTAAAGCAAGAAAGCCCAGTCCATTTAGTAGGACTTTTCTATGTTGAGGTTGCACTTCCTCCACTGCTAACAAACAGGCAAGTCAATCTGAAACTTGCTAAGTGAGATGAGGCGTTAGTGGGATTTTGAGTGTGTCTGCCTGGACTGGACCACTGAGAGTCTGGCAGCCTTTTAAAATGTTTCTATGACTGAACCCAATAAGGCAATAATTTGAATTTATGGTGAATAATGAAATATGTTTACTGCTAAACAAACAAGAAATTAGGCCAAGTGACTTAAATTAAAACTAGCTTGTTGTTGTTTTTAGCTTCTTGAAAGCTTTCCCTCACTGCATATCCTGTTGAAGCCCCTAGTCGGGTCTGTTCTGAGTCAGAAGCTTCAGTAGTCGGTCAAAGGGCAGTGAAATGCCTCACCACAGCTCTTCTGTGTCGGTGTAGATGTCGTATGTGGCTTTGACATGCAAAACGTCTTCACAAAGTGCTTCCAAAAGAATTTAGTTCAAGATTCAAGAGGTTTTTTTTGACATGCTCACACAGGATGGGCAGTGAAATGCAAAGTGACTGTTCTCAAGGCTGTGCAACAACAATAAGACAGTATGAAGAGACAAATCTCTAGAAAAACAATAAAAGGTTAGAAAAGAAGTCACAATGTCATAAAAAATGAGGTAGAGACCTTAAACTAAAGTGCAGTGTACATTGTGCAAGAGTGCAGTTGAGTGTGTGTTAATAGGTTTACATGTTTTTTACATAGTTAATCCATCTGAGTAGTTTTCGCCAATCAGTCACATTAAAGCTACAGTTTTTTCTGTTGTAGTTAGATGATGCATTTAGAAGACTTTTTGTAAACACATTCAATACCAACAGTAGTGTATGCCACTGAAAGTGCATAGACCAGTGTTCATTAAAGCAAAATCTTAATGCAATGAAGTTCCAAGACATTGCTCTGTGTCTTTCTTCTGTGATCACCTATAGACCTGCTTCTTAAAATAGGGGTTATGGCCCCGTTGTGCTAAATAACTTGATATCAAACTAAATCATACAGTGCGAGCTGCATACTCGGTGTCACTGAAGACCAGGCTCTGTTCTAATGCTGATGCGATGGTCAACACTCTGAAAGCTAAATGTTTTCCTAGGACTTCAGGAAAGTTTCCAGAACCAAGTCTGATCCAAAACAGGCTTTTTACAGCTCTGTGGGACACGTCAACTTCACATCACCTTCCAACACGAGCAGTCTTTGTCTCAAAGATCCGCTCATCTGTGAAACCTGAAAAGAAAAGAGTTTAATGATAGACAACAAAAGCAGAAAAACGTATGCCTTCTTCTAAATGAATCCTTTAAACATACATTTAGAATCAATCTGATCTTTCCATATATACTTACAGCCCACTCTGAGTAACATCATTTTCTGCATTTTCTGATAATTCCACTTGCGACAGCTGTTAATAGAGATTACACCATAGAATGAGGCACTTTATTAATTGCATCAAGAGGGAGGAAACCATCTCAGAGCAACCCAATTGGCCGTTTGCTTGGTTGTAATTTCACTGCACTACCACAGTGGAAAGACTGTTTCATAGCGGTGTTAACAATAAAAAAAATCAACCATAGCAAATGGGCCTTAATTACACTTGATCTTGATATGAGCTACTCTCCCTTGGTCCACTGACCTACAATTGATTTATATATGCAGACGACCATTTTCAGGAATCGGTTTATCTGACTTATCATCAAATGTCCTCTGAGCTTTTGAAAGCACACACACGAGTCATCATTAAGCCAATGTGGTATCAAAGAATTTATAGGGATCGGTAACTTCAATCCACTGAATACTGTCTTTCGAGTGCTGTGGGATGTCATTCACTTATAGGGCAGATAAACAATAACGTCTCACCATTTAAGGTCACACACCAAATACAGTAACACCCCAAATTCACCACAAGCTGAAAGGGGCCAATGCAAAGAAAGTTGAGCATGGTGCTGGCTGAGCTGCCATAGCAGGTGTGATCTTATGGCGGCTTTCTTCCTGTTATTCTCACTTTCGTAGTCTTCAGACACAGGGCTTTGTGTAAAGGGCAGCGGTTAGAACTGTGATGTTACCGCTCCAACTTTAACCTGCTTCTCTGATGCATTTTCTTCGTTTGTTCATGTCACATCATGATAAAAGTCCATGTTTAAATCTCCTGCTGCAAATGTAATCTTTTTTCTCCATTATTGATGTCACAAAGATACTTAAACGTAGAATATTTCTTCTTTCTCTGAAGCCAGCCAAAAGTGAAACACTGAGTTCAAAGAACCTACGAAGATGTGGCTGAACCTCGATAAGTCTGTTGCATGACGTGTTTGCAGGCCATGTACTGACCACATTGTCACAGAATGGTGGATCTATTTCCTTTGCAGCCTGCTTCACAGTTTGTGTTTAAGACATATGCACCTTTAGAAAAAAATATATTTGTGTGTTTAAGGGTTTTCAAAATGCATTTGAAAAGAAGTCCCTCATGAACATGGTACAAATAAACATTATAGTGTGTAAACACTACAGGCAGGCAGTAACACTTACTTCACAATATACTTACTTTAAGGTGGAACTAATGTCTATGCAGTATGTAAATTGATGTGAATGTCTGTTTTTCTTATGCAAAAGTCTCTAGAAACACTGATCTAATGAGTAAACGTTCACAACAAATGCAGAATCCATTTAATAATACAGAACACAACTGCACTTGTTGGACATGTGTATGTGGGCTATGTTGCTTGACTGTTACTGATCTTCTCTTTTACATACTGTAGACTCAGTTAGGACTATCTATTGACTCTCTGATGTAGCCCTTCCCTTCCTTTACCGCTAACCTCACTGCATATCCTGTTGACGCACAAAGCTTTTCTATGTTAGAATCAACTGTTGGTCAGAGGCAGAGCAATGGACGGCCACAGTTTTCTATCAGTGTAACTGCACTGTTTCCCCAGGGGGTGAGAGAAGGGGTATGACACCAAATACTAAAAGAGATACTAAACTGTTGAGCAATGTGACTTTTGAAAGTTTAGGCCAATTAAATGTACGATCATGCTTTTATAGAGCTTCATGAGGCACCCACTAACGGGGGCTATTAGTCCCTGCCATAAATGGTAAAAGGTCTGCACTTATATTGCACCCATTAACCTTAATGGTACTCAAAGCACTTTCTATAATGTGTTTCCATTCACCCATACACATTCACACACCAATGGCAGAGCTTCCATGCAAGGTGCCTGCCTGCCATCGGGAGCAACTTGGGGTTCAGTGTCTTGCCCAAGGACACTTGGCCATGTGGAAGGGATCGAACCGCAATCCGGACAACCTGTTCTACCACCTGAGTCACAGCCGCTCCAATCGATTCCAACCCATGGCAAGATTTGTACTTGCATGTTGGTGCCCCCGTCTTCTCCCTCACCTTTCCTGTCTGTCCTCAACTGCACTGCATTAAAGGCTGAAAATGCCCCCCCCCAAAAATCTTGAAAAAAGTACCTTATTCGCTGTAGCTGTGAAACAAGACTCAAACTCTTGTCATGGAAGTCAGACGTGCTTCAAATCCATCTACAACTCTGACTTCTGAACTCACACCTACATTTTGCTAAGTACAAGTAATGTTTGTGTAAAACCAGTAAAGCATCTACTAGGAGACTTTAGAGCCCCTCATGGATCCATCTGCTGACGAGCTTTATGAAAATGCTAATTTCCTTTTCTAGCTGGACTTGCCCACAGTGCTAAAAACTACTACCAAATGGTGACCTAAGCTCCGTAGAACCGCATGTGGGGTATTGCCAAGAGGACGATGACAAACACAAGACCCAAAAATACAGACGAGCTGAGGGAAGCTGTTAAAGCAACCTGGGCTTCAATAACACCTCAGTAGTGCCACAGACGGATCACCACCATGCCACGCCGCATGAATGCAGTAATTTGTTATAAAGTAGCACCAACAGAGTGTATAAATGAACATACTTTTCAGAAGTTGGACACTGGACGTATTCTAATAATTTGAGATACCGAGTTCTGACACTCATGAGCTATAAGAAATAATCACCGAAAGGAACTCGAAATTATTTAGCTTGTAATGCGTATAGAATATAACAAAGTTTACCTTTTTGAATTAAACTACAAAAAACTATCAAGATGTTCTAATTTTTCCAGATGCACTCGTAGAGTATACATATGTTGTCAATACAAACAATATTGTCTGTGTCCATGTTATTTGCATCTTTAAACTAGCAATTCTTCACTTCCAATGCAGTGTTAAAAACACAAACCACTACTGCAAGGACAGCGTCTGCATTTCAGCCAATCAAGATGATGTTGCCTTTACAAACTATTGTGGTGACAACTTTGGTAGAAAGACAGTTTTGCAAGAGACGAGCGCTATACCACAATGCTCGGAAGACTGGCTGCTTTGATTCTTCTTAGAGCAGTGTGTAAGTGTAGTCATCTTGTACTTTATTAGTATTTAATACATTATGTGTGTGAAATATGCATAAAATGGTGATACATAGACATTAAGCGAAATCAATTTATTATGGTCATGCTATATGCATATTTTTCGTATGAAGTGACTTGTCAAAAGGATACTTGTACAACTGTCTAGGTTGGTGTCTGCTAACTTCTGTTATTGTTTCTTTTCTTTAGTTCTGATTCACAGCCAAGAGGTTCCTCACCAAATCTCTTTGACTGTGGCTGAAATTGGGGATAATTTGACTCTGACATGTTCAGTCTCCGGGGAGCAACCCAGGTTACTCCACTGGTATAAGCTGAACTTTGGAAATACGTTCCAAAAGGTTGTTGGAGGATATTTGGACTACCCAGCACTTGAAAACCAATTTAACAGCTCAAGATTCAGTATCACAAAACTGGGTGATGCGTTTTCTCTTACCATAAGAAATATAAGCAAAGAAGATGAAGCAACATACCTCTGTCAAGGAGGATCTTCATACTCAATGGCATATTTCAATGGCACACTTCTGGCTGTGAATGGTAAACTATATTCATTTTATTTTGTTTTCTGTATCTGTGTCAACACAGAAACAGTTTTTTTTAATGTCTTTATGTGAATCACACAGATCCTAAAAACAACCAGAAATCTGTCTACGTGAAACAGAGTCCAGATGTGGAGTCGGTCCAGGTGGGAGACTCAGTGACTCTGAGGTGCTCACTTCTCTACAAGAACAAAGAAAACACAGATCGGTGTCCAGGTGAACACCGTGTGCACTGGTTCAGAGCTGCATCAGAATCCAGTCCAGGCTTCGTTTACACCGACAGCATCTCCAGTGATGAACAGGAGGGAAGGAGCTGCGTCTACCGTCTGTCCAGAACCATAAGAGAGCCCTCTGACGCTGGAACTTACTACTGTGCTGTGGCCACGTGTGGACAGATCCTGTTTGGTGAAGGAACTAAAGTGGAGACAAGTATGTCCTCAGTTTTATCAAAATAATTGTAATTTTAAAAGTGTATTTAACTAATGCATTAATGAAATGGTTTAATCCTGCAAAGATCTTACAAGACTTTTTCAAATTATAGTCCGAGGAATAATTTTGACTTTGCATACAAAATTGTGTGCACTTATTCAGTGTTACTTTTATGAACAGTGTTAGTATATTTAAAAGAAAAATAGAGAAAATGATGAAAACAAAATCCCAATTATATTGTTCTGTATATTATTTTCAATACAATCATCTCACAACCTGTTCCCAGCACACTTGTGGTCGGAATGTCGTACAGTATTTAAATTTAAAACCTATCAGTGCTTTAATAAATTTTAACGTCTTCACTCATAACTTACCAAAGCAAAGCTAAAAATAAGATGTGAACTTCCCAGTACCAATTTCTTATTAACAAAAATGTTATAAAGTAACAACTTATGCAGTATGTAAGTCATAAAAGTCACTGGCAAGGATAAAAAAAAAAAAAAAAAGTATATTTCCTACGATTTCAGGACAAACATGGGACCCCGTTATCATTGTGCTTGGTACAATGCTGGCTCTCTGCCTGGTGGTGATTTCAGTCCTTATTTTCTCAAGAGAGTAAAGGTAAGTTTTTCAACACAGGAAAAATGTAATAACTTGTGTTTACAAGACTGTGTGTGTTTAAAAGTTCAGGTATTGAATCCAGAACATCAGAGAGAAAAACTTGTCGACACCAAATTTAGGATTGAGCCCAGGAGCTTGTTATATGAAATTTGCAACATGCCAATCAAGGTGTGATTATTCCTCTTTTACTGATTTTGACATGCTTCCTGAAAAAAAAAACACCACGTAGAGCCCCATGCATCAGCACACTAGAGTCCAGAGGGCTGTATTCTGAAGCAAGATTAATCAGTCAGAGAGGTATGTTAAGCCCTAAAATCAGAATTATAAAGGTTATGTAGGTGTCCTCCTTTTAAACTGCTAGATCACCATGGTAACATACACGAGACAGCACACAGCATTATGACCACTGGCAGGTGAAGTGAACAACATTGATCAAATTGGTACTATGTGGTGTTCTGCTGGAAAACCTTGGATTTTAACATCCGTGTTGATCAGACTTAGACACCCAAATAAACATTGTCCCACAACAAACACACTCCCTCATGCTAATGGAAATCCCAAATCTCCCGCAGGAAAATGCACCCCACAACATGGAAACAACATCAACCAATCAGGAACATGTTGAGGAACATGACAATGGACCAACATGTTGATTTGACCTCCAAACTTCCTACACCCCATTCTGATCAAGCATCAACAGGATGCAGTGGAACAAGTTGGATTGACAGAGGCCCCACTGCACAAGTCAGAGTACCCAAAGGGTCTACCGTCAATGTGGTTCCAGACCCCACAGGACACCCCAAGAGGTCCTCTTGTCCATGGTTCAGAGCATTTTTGAGCACATAAGGGGGATCAATACAGTACTAGGCAGGTGGTCCTAATGCCATGCCTGCTTGGGGTTTTAATTGGCTCTAAGGAGTGTCTCACTTTCACCAATTTGCTTCCTGATGATTCTCTAAGAGTAATAGATTTTCAGCTGCAGGAATATGTTATATCTGCAAACCTGTTGAACTGTACGTCAATAATTACACTGAATGAAGCTGTGCAGTTACAGAAGTGCACACTGTATGCATTGCGTTGCCATGGGAACCTACGTGAGTTCTGATGGTGATGCAGAAAGTGCTTAAATGTGCTTTTATGGTTGGTCCTGATTTGCTGCTTAGTTCATTTTACATCATTGGTACTACAGCTAATAGAATATAGATTAGAAAACTGATTAATGTATTGAAAGTTATCACAGAGCATATTAAATCATTAATTTCACTTGTTTGGCCAAAACCTAAAGTGATCAATATTATGTTTAAACGTGTTAATGTGGAGTTTGAGAGCGCTAAAGTCCAGCTGTCGCTTCAGAACTAAGGGGCTGCATAAATCATTATATATATATAAAAAAACAGATTAATTTACATGATTAACAGTTTTCTACCAGCGTTCCTCTGTTGTATCATTTGCAGTAGCAGCTCTTTTTACTCCAACATATTTTTATGTTCTTCATAGCTCTCTGTGTTCCTCCTGTTCCTGTGACTGAAGTGAAAGCGAACAAGAGTCTGAAGAGGAAGCCTGATTCACGAAGAAAGCCGCCGTTGTGATATCTCCATCTCTGACTGGGGTTTAATGTTTTGTTGAGCTGGCTTACATAAAAAAAAATCCTTTCCATGTCAAACTCGCTTTATAGTACACCTCTCAGGTGAACTCATTTTTGCTGTGCCATTAAGCTGCTTTTGTAAAGCTCAAACCAGGATGTTTGTCTGTACTTGAGTAACATACACACAATGCTGATTTTGGTCTCGTGTCACATGTGTCGTATTGTTGGTGTATTATTTTGCTTCACGGTATATTCTGCGCCACAGAAATGACTTTTTCCCCCTCTTCTGGCTGTGATGAAACTAGTAACTGTAAAATAGTTTTGTGTGCGTAACCTTCCATGTCACATTATCACATACCAGAGTCCCGTTAACTATAGTCAACATTTTGTCTTGATGTCTCAGCCCTAATTTTTGCTTAAAAAATAATCATTTCGAGGATGGTGCCACAGCAGCTTTTGCTACTGTATCACCAGAATTCTCTACATTGGAAAGCAAAAAGAGGAAGAAATAAAGAGTAAGAAGCACTTGTTTCTGAGTGCCAAGATGTTCAGCTCTTTCTTACATGTAAGAAAGTCATCTCAACGTGCGCTGTTCATTTTCAAAGAGAACTGTGCATTGCTTTTACTTACAGCCAGAATTAAGGTTTTTTGAAGCTATGTGGGAACGGCTTTGTCATTAACTGTAGCTTGCTGAGACTCCGAAATGCTTATTTGTTTAATAGAAATAAAATCCTTGTCCACATAAAATAAGCCTGTTTTTGCAATAAACACACTGACTTAGTGTGATTTATTCTTTTATCATTGTCTAATACTTGCATTGTTTTTTTTTTTATATATAAAGGTCATTCTGCACAAACCTCTCTTTGTCATTGTTATTGATTTGACAGACTATATAATGCTACAGATGATTTTGCTTCTTTCTCAGTTCTGCCTTTTTCAACACTTTACCTTATTAACATGAACAGTGGAATTACACTTAACACACACAACAAAAGCTAAAAAAAGGATCTGATACAAGTGCAAGACGAGTAGCTTACCATAGCTTACAATCTTACCATGTCATGGTACAATGATACTAAAGTTAATACCTCTAATGAGCACAATACATGACAGAACACTGTGGTATTTCTGCCCTTCAGCAATATTGAGTTAGTTTGGATGCCTGATCCCATCAGATCTCGGAAGTTAAGTGAGGTTGGGCCTGGTTAGTACCTGGATAGGAGACTGTGAGGGAACACCAGGAAGCCTGGCTAAATGCAGTGAGAGTGAGTGGTTGGTGGTGTCCATCAGTCTACCCCAGGGCAGCTGTGGCTACATACGTAGCTTAGCACCACCGAGTATGGAGTGAATGAATAATGTAATGTAAAGCGTCTTGGAGTGCCTAGAAAAGCGCTATACAAAACCAATGCATTATTATTATTATTTAGAGTAACTAATACATTTAAGCCAAACACAGGTAAAAAAAAAAAATCACATATTCCACATTGATGTGTGCTTAAACAAGCCGATATACAATTTATAATTTGCAGACTTTTTCAATGCAAAAATCACAAGCTTTGTCGGCTGTGTGTGAACAAACAAATAATTTTCTTGCCACACCGATTTTCATCTCCATTTTCATGCTCATGAATTGAAGACATGATCATCAAAAGAGCAACAGTGCCTACTTTTGATCGACAGACGTCACACAGAGCAAACACAATCTTCAGAAGTCACCACAACCCACAGGACAACTAAAAGGTGTATTAGAAGAACTAAATGGCCACCACGACCAGCTTTGACCCTGCAGGAAGTGGGTGTGGAAACCCTTATGGCCACATCAAAAGAACTCCACTCTCTCTGACAATGCCACAACTCACACCAAAACAAATATCCTTAAATGTAACATGTATTGTGCAATTTACTTAGCAATAGCAACATGGAAATAACAGACAGACGTAATAGACTGAAGTGGTAAATCAATTGGAATTCACACTTGTGATAATAAAGACATTCATTACCTTTTAAAAACAAATCCTTATTAAATACCTAATCTACTTGGATTATTGTCTTATGACTGAGGTGTAGTTTGCACCAAATCATAAGGCAGAACATTCCTGTTCACATGTTGAATTTGCAGCAGCTTTACTCAGTCCTGTAGTGAAAGTGAGAGCATCACTTGACTTGTGCGTTACTATATTTGTATAAGGAAGTCAGCATGGGAAAGTCAGATTTACCAAATTGACCTGTGGCCACTGAGATCAATGAGTCTAAATTAAAAGAAAAATATGACTGGTATCACTTAATCAGAAAATAAAATGCAATAATTTACAATAAATAATTTCTAAAATGCATTAATATCCAAACATCTATTTATGAAACAGTTGGAATCAAACACTGAAACACTGCATTTCAAATACAGTGTGGCTACTTCATAAATATAATGCACATGTACAGAAATGGCTGAATGTATGAGCGAGAACAACACTGTTAAACCATTTGCTTTTCCTCAGTCTAAAGGGAAATACCCACGCTCATACTGATAAATGTGTTACCTTGTTTACCAAACTCTCTCTACGGAAAGCATTTCATCAGGCAAATCAAGAAAAAGTGTTGTGCTAAATGCGTCATATAACTACTGCCAAAAAAAGCCTGTGGTTGAAACACAAACGGCACCTTGTTCAGGTGGCGGCAAACACTTTTCAAACTAGTTGTGACTGTTGGTGACTTACACCTCGCTTAGTTTTTAATGGTTATTGTATACTGCCTTGTTACTTCCCAATAGCCAACTTTTGTTTCTTTCAGTCACATCAATAAACTTAATCATACCCAGGTGATTATACAGTAGTTGCCTAAAACTTAGATCTGTCACTGGCACCACTATTCTGCCTGCTGTAGGCCAGTGATGATCAGGCAGCGTTGTCCAACACGTAGTCAAAAAAAAAAAAAATCACTTCTGGATCCACTACTGGTGTCTACAAAAAAAAATTAAGAAATAGTCTTGACACAGTGTTCAAAGTCTGAAGTGAGAAATGTTTATTAAATACAGAGGCTGTAAGAACAAACATGAGCACGATCTCAAGTTTTTAACTGACTGAACAACTCTTTACAGCTTCTTATATACTTCTGCAAACTCTTCTCTTTCTCCGGGGAAATCACAGCCCATTGTCATACAAAGACATACTATGCGACAATCATTTATCCCAGTTGCTGCATTCTGTTAGTTTTTAATGGGTTTCAGTCTCACAGGATTGTTAAATTTGTACATAAATTCAACTTAAACGTCATACTTACCAGTGTCGTGTTTCCCCGTTTTGTCATTTGTTCAGTTTTAAAATCCCACAACACACTGGAACTGCTACTTAACTTTAACCATGGTCTAATAAGCTCCTGTACACTTTAAATGTGGCTCTTAAGGCTTACTACCTTCATCCTGTTCTACCAGGGTCTCAGTAACACACTATGTTTTAGTTTAGTACGCTATACACTGACATTTGCAGATATGAAAGAAATGCTCTTCAACTAAAAGTGCCACTTTGCAGAATAAGTCAATTTATCAGTGGGGTCCTGGTTGGCAAAAATTGTACACACAACAGAAATACTTGCTGCCTATGACCGGTAACATTACAGATTTTGGTAATATATACCATAGTTTTTAGAATTCAGAAAAAGTAAATGAATATTTGAACAGATTGTTAGCATCCCCAAAACAGAAAATGCAATGGTTTGTCACACTTGCAAAAAATAATTTATACAGTTAAATGTTTGATTACATTCACAGGTTTACTTTTTCTGTGTCAGGCTTAAAATAGTATTAAATGTTGGTTTGATCAGATTAAATTACAGAGGCACACAACTGAGAAGAATTGTTTCATGTTAAAAATCGCAAAATTCAGAGCGTTACGAGCAGCTAAAGTCTGAACAGCAAACAGTCTTCATTAAAATCAACTGGAAAATTTGCTTAGAACTTTCTTAAAACTGATGAAATAAACTTCTGTTAATCATATGAAACTCTGCAAATATGAACTCTTCTTTAACATGAATTTACTAAATAAAGTTATACAAGTAACAACCCAACACTTTTTCAACTATAAGTACAACCGACAAACATATGGAACTGTGGGTTAGGTTTATGTGACTTGATGTTGTAAACCATTTATTACACCGTTATTTATTCAACACTTTTGTTCTTCCTTTTTTACGCTGAGTTTTACAAAAAAAAAATCTAGAATCGACAAAAGAGATGGGCAGACAACAGTGACCCTGTGAAAAATGCTGCAGCTTTAGGCTTACAATAGATTATATACGTTGACTCGAACAGTAACAAAACTACTAGAACAAAACTATACAAAACCAACAGGGTTTCCCCCAGTGCTTCATAAGCCTGGCGGGCCACCAGGCTTTCCTTGCCCCCCCATATTTCAAGACTGTGCCTTTTTGTAAGACTCTACGTTTAAGTATTGTTAATAAATGGCTTATAACACATAATAGCCATAATTTCAAAATTCTTGTCAACTTTTAACTTGTAAAAAAAAAAAACAAAAGACACGGTGGGCGGCCGATGGGCTTCTCTACCACCGGGCTTAGCAAGTTTTCTGGGGGAAACCCTGACCAACAATATAAAAACCTGATTCAAATATAAAAAAAAACAAGTATTTATAGGTCATGCCAGAAAAACTTTTACCATGTAACATAATCCAACATGTTTCTAAATATTCCCATGTAGCATACCGTACAAACATGACAATAACATGAATTCGTACCTTCAGTGCGTATGTCGCTATTCATACCTTAAAACCCTGACATCAGCGTAGAGGCTCTCGCCCTCGACTACTTTTGCAGTCCTCCTTACACTTCGGTCAGCTTTTTTCCTTGTAAAATTTGGTGCATAATAAACCAATGAGTCTTCTTCTGTCTGTAGAAAAATACAGCAAACATTATTACATGCAAGCTATGAACAAAAATGTACCAGTGCAACATCTTATCTTTAAAATAACTTACCATCTGTCTTTGTTGAACACCACTGGTTACTGTGGCATTTACTTGAGGGGCAGCAGCAGCTAGATTATATGAACCAAGAATAACCATCAGTAAGAACGCACAGTGTTTCATCATATACTGAAAATAAAGTGTGGACTAATATCAAGCAAGACAGTTTACCATTGAAACAATCGTCCTTCTTCTTGATGGTATAAATCAGTAAGGCTATGACAATCAAACAGAGGGCCAAAGCAGCACACAGCAGGAACAGAACTGTATTGACCCTCCGTGAATCACCAACTGAGATGTTGGCTGTTGAAAAAGATTAGGACAAAACAACAGACGTCTATGAAGTTCAAGTTAAACCTTCAAATATGAGCTTAAATTAAATCAGAAAGTCAAAATATAAATGACATATAGGTGGTTACCTTCAATTTCCAGCTTTGTCACATTTCCAAATAATATCTGTCCACATGTGGCCACAGCACAGTAATAAGTCCCAGCATCAGACGAGGCAACGTTCTGGGAGAAGCTGTAGACACATTTCTGTAAAGACTGAGACTCAGATCTCATCTCACATGTACCACTATTGTTTCCATGAACATACATTAAACTGGGATGGGATTCATTTAATCCAGCTCTGAACCAGAACACATTGTGTTGTTCTGGAAATGATTTCTTCTTGGAGTCAGAGAGGACTGAACACTGCAGAGTCACTGGGTCTCCTGGATGGACTGGATCAGATGGAACATCTTGAATGACAGCTGTGATATCAGGTTCTGGTCCTGGGAAATGAGGACAAATACTGACTTATTTTCCAGTAAAATGGATTTCCAGAAGATTGAGTGATAAGTACTTAAGCGCTCATTCAAAATCATGAACTGGAGCCACCAAAATTACCCACTACAACTAATTTTGTTTGCAAATATGAAGTTCTGCAAATTAAAAGCTAAGCATCAAAAAGGTGAATACTGATCCATTTACCTTTGACTGTAAGAAAGGTGATATTTAAAAATGTTGTTCGTAGTTCAGCTATTTCTTCACAGTAGTAAAAGGCAGTGTCGCTCAGCTTTGCTTGGGTAATATGCAGAATAAATGTTCCAGTCCCTTGTTTTGATGTGATGTGAGGAGTCTCATTGAATGTGGCATGATCAAAAGTGTAAGCTGCTGCCAAAACTTCAGGCAAGTTACCAGCAACAAGTCTGAACCAAAATAACAATGCTACTAAATCAGAGTTATGGCTACACATCAGAGTCACATCTTCTCCAACATCAACAGTCTTTGTTACAAAGCTTCGGACATGGGCACAACCTAGAAAACAAATTGAGTATACATTTAGACAAAAGTTACTGTAACAAGCCAACAATAACTGAAACTTAAAAGATGTGCAGTTGACCTTAATATGCATACTTACACCCAACTGTGAATGCAAGAAAGACACAAAATATGAGCAACATCGTCTGGCGAACCCAACAGAAGTTAAATTAGGTCACACTGCAGAATGATTTATCTTATTGTGACTGTCTAATGGGAGGAAACAACGAAATGGGTGGGAACAATTTTAAAATGATCTGATTGGTCCGTCAGGTTGGGTTTTAAGCGGAAATAATCTCAACCACATCTTTACATATGGCATGCATGACAGCAAGAGAAGTTTGGTTTTGACATTGTGTATCATGTAAACCCATGATTCAATGCTATAATTAAAACAACACAGATTTCTTGTTAACAAGATCTCCTGTGAGGAAATGACCAACAACAAACACTCAACTAGTTTCCTTAATGCAGCAAAAAAAAACAAAAAAAACATGGTTGTAATGCAAATTTAACATGAATAGCAAACAATTCTCAAATTATGCTTCCAAGTAATTTGAATACCATAAGTCTGTTCTGAGCTTTGGCATATATGTCCTCCAAAAATATCAAGGAGCAAATACAGAAATAAAGTACTGTTATTCCTAACCAGGATGTCTAAGTTAGGACAAAATAACCCAGAGCTGCCCAATCTATGTAGTGGCATCATGTAGGGTGTTCAGTTTCTCTACAGGTGTTAGAATAATCAGGTTGTAGTTACACAAATATGGACTTTTACACAAAACTCTAGTAAATATCATTCTGTAAATTTCGCATTAAACACAATCATACTTTATCATAGCACCAATGCAGAAATATATAATGAAATCAAAACACAACATACTGCTGCAACAAGGTTTAAATGTCTGTAATCTGTCCAAAGAAAAATGATGGTTTGGGCTTGTACAGCGCAACCCTGGTGCTGATCAGGTGAAACAAAGTTAAACCACTATTAAAAAAAATGAAAACAATGTGGACCTATTAATTTTGTTGTCCTACATCTCCCATTTTGAATCTGGTACTCACTACGTGGTATCACAGTTTTGATGCCACTGCATTCTCTTCACCAATGTAACAAAGCATCACACACCAACACCTCAACTCTCTTTTTCCCTTTGTGTTGCTGCCACCATTTGGTGGAAAGCAGATGGTTTGAGGATTCATTTAGAATAAAATTTTACAACTGGTTCATTTAAATGAATTCAAGTCTTTCAAGATTAAATCTATATGGATTTGTTTTTGATTTGGGGCAACTTTGAGCACTGTATACTACAAAAACTGATGTAATACTCATATAATTAGACAACAGTGCTCAAATACAGAGGTTGTTGGTTGACGATGTAATGTGTACTTCTTGTTTGCACAATGCATCTGGACTGGTCAGCAGTTTAACAGAACTAGAGATTAACACTGATCCTTGTAAACCTTAAAAGTCAGAAACTGTGTTGTCATTATGTCAAACTCATGAGATCTAGGTTTTGTCATTTCATTTTAGCTTTAGTCGTAGTTTCAGGCTTCAGAATCAGACATTATAGTCTTGTTTCATCAAAAGAAATCCATGAACATATTCTTCTAATGTGAGTCAAATCGGTTCTACAGTGAGAAGGTAGCAAAATAACATAGCTAAGGTACTAAGTTTTAAGTTTGGCTTAACTCCTATATTCAAGTAATACTCTGGTTTTATGAGATACTATCAAAACATGATGCATCCCTGCATTAACATTAACTTTGCTGACTTCAGTTCATATACGCAAGTTAAAAGGAAAACAACATTATTAAATAACTTATAGTTTACTTAACCTCAGTATGAGTGATGTGCTATTGAGGTGGCTCTTTAGTCTTGTCTGATCATAAAATTGCTACACAGTCACAAGTGATATACATGGATTTTCACTCTCAACACCCATTTGTACTCCCTATTTTTCACAAATGCAAAGTGAGAGTACCATCCCCTTATCCTCAGGGACCCTCAAAAACAATATAAAGTGAAACAGTAGTTACCTAAATGCAATTTCTACGTCATTTTACAGCTGTTAAAAGGGGACCTTGTGTCAAAATTTTGTGATCATACCTTTACTATAGCTGATATTGTTATTGAATAAATTTCTGTTCAATCAAAATACCACAAATCAACCGATCGCCAGAAAACTTGGAACAGGATAGCAGTACATAATAACAGCACCTGGGCTCTGGGTGAAATTTAATACAGCTGCCAAGGCAAGAGCATGTATATACAATGTGCAGAGAATGGGAAGATCCAGAAAGGTAGATAGTGACTCACATATCAGTGTTGGCCTCAGTCTAGTGGTGACATGGATGGATCTTTGGATGACCCCGTCTTTCCTCTGGCTTCCTATCAAAATCCAAAGGCATGTGGAAAGTTGAAAGTAAAAACGGACTTATAGGTAAGTAAGTACAGGAAGGGAAACCAAGCACAAAATGGGTTAAAACTAAAACAAGACTGCAGGTGCCACTTGTGGTTCTTGCACCTCCAACCTAATATCCTGTTAATGCCCATAGTCAGATCTGTTCTGAGAATATGTTGCTGATGGCTGATCATGATAGCTGGCCACAACCTGTGTTTGCCTGCGCTCCTGCTGTATGTGGTTTTACATATCTTTCTGAAACTGTCGTGCAACTCATGTTTACATGGTGACCACAAGACTAGAAAGAAGTTTGGTGACTGATGTTTTTAACACTGGCAATATTCTAATACACCAAATCTTGCACATTTTTATTGTTTATAAACCTACATATCTTTGATTTAAACAGGAGAAATTTACAGTTGTGGGTCACAAATACTTAGAATAATCAATGCTACCAACAAGTCTGAACCAAAATAACGATCCAGAGTAACAGCTACATCTTCTCAAACGCCAACAGTCTTCGTTACAAAGCTTCAGTCATCAGCACGACCTAAAAAACAAATTGAGTACACATTTGAACAAAAGTTACTGTGACAAACCAAAAATAACTGAACTTTGTATGCATACTTACACCCAATTGTGAACACAAGAGACTTGTGAAATATGATCAACATTTTCTGGTTAATAGAAGTTAAATTAGATCATACTGCAGAATGATTTATCTTAATGTGACTGTCTAATGGCAGGAAACAACAACATGGGTGGGAACAATTTCCAAATGATTTGATTGGTCCATTATATTTAACTGTACCACAACTTTCCAAACAGCATATGTGACAGCAAGAGATGTTTGGTTTTGATATTGTCATTTAAACATACGATTCAATGCTATAATTAACACATGACATACATTTCTTGTTTACAAAATTTCCCATGAGAAAATTACCAACAAATAATTAGTTGTCTTGTTGCAAGGAAAAACAGTACAATGTATTTAATGTATTGAAAGCACATCTATTCCCTTTAATTTAGATTATATGTAAATGGTGATACTGTGCTGAACACATGGTTTGAAGTTTAATTACTGCATAGACTGTTGTGATAAAAATACATGTTACTTACCTTCGTCTAAAGTAGCTTATTGTGCTTGATGTTATTAGGCAGGTGAAGATAAAGCATCACATGTAGTACATGTACATTTCTCTCACATGGTCACCTATTGTACCCTTTGAGACTTCCAACCTCTCCATCCTTTTAGTCAACACAATGTTCAACACAGGCAGTCATCTCTCGCTCTCTCTTTACTCTGCTGCCATCTTCTGGAAGAAGGTTTGTGGATTCAATGAGAATGAAGTTAAGTGTGTCATCCAAACTAAAAAAAAATAAATCTGATGACTGATTAAATTCTTAATTTTGCGGGGGCCCTAAATCAACTGCACTATATTATTCATGATGGCACAGGTATTCCCGGATTGATTTTTCAGATTTTGCACATGGTATACTGTTTTGCTGTGAAAGTTGACCTTTTCAGACTTATTTTAGAGTCAGTTTTAAGGGGAATTGTTATTGAACATCAATAATTGTTAAGTCTTTGAACTCTGTTGACTCCTTTTTGCTATTCCACCTTTGAAGTCTTTGTTTTTCTTCTTTTTGCAGAACTGTCATGAATACACACCTCTTTCTATCAGCATACTGCTGCCATGTTTTCTTGGAAAGATGCTGATTTAACAAATGGCAAAGAGCAGACACATTAGAACTGATGAAAATATTTGTGACCATAGTGAAGCTGCGATTTTGGCAAAGTCTTGATCCCACTGAACTGTAAATATTCCCCTAAGTGCAATAGGATCTCACAGAAAACACCGGTTGGTACGTAAAGGCAATAGCACTAAACAATAAGTCGAAATTTATTGAAACAGTAATCTAGACAAGTGCAATATCCAAATCACAGGAGCTAAAACTGTCACAACTTACATTTTAAATAAAGTACCGTGGTGTCACAGAGACGCCCTAAAATATAAATGATATTCTCCAGACATAAGGCAACATACTTGTTTGGTACAGGCCACAACAAAAATAACATTGCATTCTTGCTTTTTTTCCAGTTGGAAAAAAAATGCAAAAAAATCCATTCAAACAACAGTTGTGACTCATATCAAAATCACAACATCTGGCCAAAAAAAGAAAAACTGCAATATGATTTACTTTTTTGGACTGCATATCATTCAGCCAAAACGACCAACTGAGAAGACAGCCTAAATACAGGCGTACAGCAGAGCAGGCACAAATCAAAAAGAATGGAATGAATTGTCAAAAAACAAACATACAGTCAGCAACAAGAAGTTAAGGACAAGTTTTGAAAGGGCAGAAGCATGAAGACAGGTCACAGACAAGCAGCGAGTCAGAATACAGGTAACAGATCATAAACAGGTTTACAGAAACCAGTAACAGGGTAGAAATACAGGGAGTGGGAATGTCATGGCATGATTGCAAAACAGATTATATATCAAGTAACTAGAGTACCTGGGCAGGTAAAAACATACAAGCAAAACTCTCTGAGGATATCTAATGAATAGATATGGATAAACAAGGTTTGGAAGGGCCAGTGAAAATGAAGGTGCCAATGAGAAGCTTTGAGCTTGAAGGAGGAGAAAGAGAGACAGGGTCGTGAGTGTTGTCATGGCAGGGACATTTACTTTGAACAACAGCAGTTTAAAGCAATGACTGAATTTTTTCCAGCCTCAGGGAAGCAGCACAGCAACCCTTAAACACAGAGTCACGTGTGTCCTCGTAACAAATGCAAGCCTGATATTCACTCTCATTTTAGCTCCGCTTTGGAGCCTCACAACACCCCAAGTATACAACTTTTCAGCTGCTAAATCCTCCATTTTGTTCTCCCCAGATCAGACACTCAACCTCACTGCCAGTTTTCAAATCCCAATTAAATACCTATTCTTACTAACTTGCTTCTCCAGTTTAGATCCAACAAACCTAAACGAACAAATTGTCACAGCATGCCAGCAGCAATTCTCCCACAGACAACAGGTGACTGAGCAGCCATTTAATGCAAAAATAGAGAAACTGAAAATTGTTCAGAGCCATTTAGACTGTGACCATGCAAAGGTGTCCATGTTTTCCTCGAAACAGCAGAGAAACTTGAGTGTTCGGCCAAATAAACCACAGTAAAACCAACACAGCAAGGCGTTAAATCCACGACAAACATTTAACCATCAGAAAAACAGCGGCAAGCAAATAAGAGACAGACAAACATAGATTTGACTCACGATACTCGACGCTGAAGCTCTTACCGTCTTTCTGTTGCTGTAACGGTCCTCATGCCCGCCATCTTTGCTAATTAGTCTGGGGCTAACATCATTAGCAGCACTGGCGAACAAGCTAACTCTCATTTGTTTCTTCCTAATGAGGTTAACTTTCTGTTCTCTGTCGTCAGGTGAGTTTACCTTCACAGTTTACTTATCCGAGGAGCTGTTCCTTCTCAGTTTCGCAGCTCAGGACTTCGTGTTTTTCCTCAGCGCTGACTTTGTCTTAATTAAACTTGATCATCTTCACCTGCTGGATTCCCTCCAGCTGACCTTGGTGAGGCTGCAATACCACGTTTGACCACATAGACCGACAGGCGTTTATATACGTTACATACCAGAGGGGCGCTGTTTCACTCATTTGAAGATATTAACAACAGGGGACCACGTGGCTGCAACAGTGGGGTCTTCGCAAAGGAAAATTAAAATAAAGTCAATTTATATGACTGCAATATATATATTTTAAACTTTAAAGACCATCTCCAGTGAGAATTAAATGTTTTACCTTGTTAACATGACAATAAGGTGTTTTTAATATGCTGATATAATGCAGATGTGCAGTAATTTAGTTCTTCCTTGTCAAAAAGAACAGTTCAGATGTCGGCATTGTTATTCTCCCTTGGACAAATGAGATCACTTTTACCATTCATGTATATGGGGTTTCTCAAAACAGATATAGTGCTGCGAAAAAGCATTCTTTTGATGTTCGTCTGGGTTCCTTTGTGACCTCCTGGATGGACTCTTGGCAGGGTTTTCCTGGAGTCCCAGAGCCTCAGCAATGGCTTTGCAACCCTTTCCAGACTGATAAATGTCAGTTCGTATCTGTCCTCGAATCTCTTTAGAACGTGGCATCATGTGCTGCTTTCTGAGATCCTTTAGTTACTTCACAGTGCCAGACAGGTTCTATTTAGTGATGTTTACATATATGGGTTTGGCTGGTGAAACTGAACCCAATTGCAAAATGAATTTAATCATCTGGTAAATTGGTAGCTAAGGGGGCATTTACTTTCTCACATAGGGCAATGTGGGGCTAGACAACATTTTTCTTTCAAGAAATGAAATTAACATTAAAAACTACATTTTGTGTTTTCTTGGGTAATCTTTGTCTTACATTAAAATTAGTTTGATGATCTGAAACATTTAAGTGTGACAAACATGCAAACATAAAAGATATCTGTACTTTTGCACAGCACTGTTAATGGGGTTTCTCAAAACAGATACCTCTATCTAAAGTTCAGCTGCAGATATCCGCAGTATGAATCACAGTTATCTTCGACCTCTGATTAGTTGTAATTCCAGTTTTAGATATCTAGACTTCAGTTCTGACTAGTCATAACTGCAGTTCAAGATATCTTTAATTCCTGGTGACTCAAGATATCCACATTGTCCTTTTTAGATTACTTAAATTAATTGATTGAGAAATATGTTGACAATAGATTAGCTTGGAATTCTGCATAGCCAAAATGTAATTCCAGATATCTTGAATTGGAGTTTGGATGAGGCAAACTGAAAACAAGAAATGTGTTAGTTAACTTTCATAACTAATTGAGCAAGTAAAGTAAATGATATATCAATCTAAATATCTCAGATACCATTTTAAGCATCAATAGTTTGTGATTTAAAAGAGTCTGGTTGAGCAGAAGGCCCCTGATGATTTAGGTTAGAATGACCCAATTGCAGTTTCTTTGTTAATCACTTCATCAGCACAGATGCACAGATAAACCGACAATCTACATTTTGTGATCAAATGTTGTGATTTGTTGCTTAAGTTAAGATTTACAGTCAAACATTAACCTTGATCTCAAGAATTCAGACATTGAAGATTATTACAGTTTCAATGGTAGTTTAATTTTAACATTCAACATAAGTATCAATTATCATCACTCACATAATCATGTTTTTTTAAACCTAGGACCTATACAATGGAAGTGGCTGACTTTACAGTTATTTTTATTGTCAATAACTAATAACTGAGGTGTTTTATTATGTTCACAATGAAGAACTAAACCTTTAGGATGAGGGCAAGAGGGTGTGAAAGAGGCGAAGTTAAGGCAGTAGCAGGTAAAGGTTTGAACTGTTGTGATAATGGGAAGAAGCAACGAATCAGAAAAAACAAAAGGAGGATGGCGGAAATGAATGGAGGGAATCGAGGAGACATCATGGGAATGACATGAGGAAATCTTGGAGGGAAGCAGGAACAGGAGGGAGAATGTGATTAGAGAAGAA
This sequence comes from Dascyllus trimaculatus, assembly GCA_024666655.1. Lineage (NCBI taxonomy): Eukaryota > Metazoa > Chordata > Actinopteri > Pomacentridae > Dascyllus > Dascyllus trimaculatus. The sequence goes on from CM045457.1 coordinate 27,813,874, forward strand.
GCAGGGGGAAGGATCTAGTATTAATGTTAACAGACAAGGATAACACTGATATGTTGCAAACCTAGATTACATAGCTGTAAATGAACTGCAAACGTGTGGCAATACTTTGAATCTGTTGTAAACAAAGCAACAATGTATAAAGTAAACAGTACAGTAGTAGTTACATCATATTCTTTTGCTATACTTTTAATTGTTAGTCAACTATGGGCAGTTAAGAACCGCGCTGGTGTTGAAGTTTTCTCCTGCTGTGTTGAAGTTTCTTGCTTGAAATTGGATTCTTTCACGTGACACAGTTACAGAAGATATTTTTATGCAGCAGGCACCTGAATCATTACTGTGGAGGTTTGCTGTGATCAGACTGGAGCACTTTGTCTTTTGGTCAACAACTTCAAGGCACTTTTTAACCTCCTCCCCACACTGCCAATGACATTTCAACAATAACAATTCATTAAAAAGCTTCACCTTTAAACATTTTAGTACATGCCTCATGGATTTCTTTCACATGCACCTTAATGCACGTCATGGTCAACCAGAAATATCAGAGCTACATTAAAAAATGAAACCTTATAGCGCATAGATTGCCTCGATTCTGTGTTTCATAGGGCTCAGAATCAGAATCTGACAAGTAGATGGGAGTTTTATTCGTTTAGGAACTAAAGAAGGCCACCACAGAATCTGGATTGTGTTTTCAAGGAGACAGGTGTCACATGTGACACAACAATACTTATAGCCATCCAAAAATGATCAGTAAGTAGCAGCTGTTGAAGTTATAATTATATTGCAGCATCACTTTTGAATTTCTGAAAAAGCACGCAAACGAGCTTGAACTCGTGTGAATCAGCTTATCCATTAAGGCAAATGCAGATGACTTTGGTGCGGTGACTGTATTCAAACAGCTTTCTTGCCCAGTCAGGAAGTCATCTTGTTGAGCAGCAACTGAAAGAGCAACTTAAACAGTCAAAAATGCTGTGTTTGCTGTTTTTACTCTAGTAGTTTAACACCTCATCCTGCTCCAGTGATGTTCGAGAAACTACAGGGGTGCACCTCTGATCATAACCAACCACCCCGAGCAAGTTACTCTTCAAAGAATACAACTTTGTAGTTATGTGAATGTGTTGTGCAATTAAAGATGTCTTCCTACTTTCTCCTGGGTCTATGTTACGAGCTCTCATGACTCATCAGGGATTGCCTAAATGTGTTTCACTCTCAGCAGCTGAGAGCATAAAACTGAATTTGCAGTATAATTTTCATCGTTGTTTATTTGAATGGGAGTTCCTAATTTGTGATAAACTCCTAATGAATAGCAGAATTTCATGTCAAACTTCATGTGGCTCCAAGTCTGGCGTGCGACAGCAAACTAAAGAATATCACAATATTAACAAACTGTGAAAGCATCTCTGTGGAAAGAGTCTTTTTATGTGAACTCACATGTGAGGATGATGTCCATTATATAGTGAAGCAGGTTAGCTAGGCACATACAGTTCCCTTTTAGCCTCCAAGAGAGAGGGCGACAAAAGACTGCCGCCTTTTCCTTGTTGTGGAATCAACGGAGCTCCTCTTTCTCAGCTCTCCTCTCTCAGTGTCCAAAGCCTCCCACACATCGACACTCACATTAACATCATGCAAATACACTTGGAAGATATAAAATTCATTGGGTTAGGGTAAATATTTATATAGATTTATACATACATATAAATTCATATACTTTTAAGGAATGTTAATCTATTTTGCTGTGTACTTTTTCTTCTTACAAGGTACAAAATAACTTTTTTTATACTATGTAACACATTATATAATCAACATATTAAAACACAATTCATCAGTCCTTTTATCATCTTTTAGAAAACAAAATCCATAATAAAAATAAGTTCTATGTTTTTTTTCTCACTTATATCTTACAATATATTTTCTCTCTGTCAAAAAACACGCACACATGTCCCATTTTTGTTTTTGTTTGTGGTTTCTCTTGGCAGCAGATCGGCAGCGGTCGAACAAGATGTGGAAATTTGAAAGAAAAATCACGTATTGCTGGTGGTCATCAACGTGGGAAAATCTCGGAGCGACGGCCTCGTTAACGTGTAGAATTCACAAAATGGCAGCGGTGGGTGTTGCGAAACAAACAGACAAGCTGCTGTACTGTTACAATGGGCATTTGGAGCAGCCACATTCCAGAGCGGTCTCCATCTCCTCTGAGTACGAGGTGTTGTCACTGCAACGGAAGACCACCTTTCTCCGCCTGCTCTTGGTGATGCCGCAGCAGACACCAGGGGGCGCTGACGCCTGGCAGGATCGGGGACAATCCATGCGGGGGATCTTGCTGGTGGATGTGCACGTTCTCATGGCTTGGTGGCGCTTCAGCTGCTCTCTCACCATCTCTCCTTGACACGTGAGCTCTGCACGTTGGCGGAGACACAAATTAGAACATTTTAGAAAATGACCCCCCATGTGTCAAACCCATACGTACAGCAATCTCTCCTGATTTCTTTCAATGTTACCTGAGTCGCAGGTGGGTCCGGTGTATCCTGGCTGACAGTGGCAGACCGGCTCTCCTGACTCTGACACGCGACACTCCCCACGTCCACAGCGATGCCCCCTGCAGGCTGGAGGCTCCTGCCGTCGGTCGCAGTACTGACCCTGATAGCCTTCATTACATTGGCAACTGTAAGACTGGCCCTTTGGCACACAGACACCATGGACACATCTGGAGAAAGAAGGAGAGAAAGGACAAAGGGAAGACAGGTTGGTATGTAGTTTTGATTATGGTTGCTTTAAGACTGGTAGACCTGCATGGTTTGGGAAATTCATGACATTATAAACACCACAAAAAGGTAGCAGTTTATTGCATGTAAAAGCTGAACCAGGGAAACTGTGTTTCTGCAGATGACTGCGGTTTTGGACACAAGGTTAGGATAGCTAAAGAAATCCACACTTGTTTTTTTTTTCTTTTAATGCATCCACTGTGATAGTATTAAGTTTCTAATGATAGTCTATGTTAATTTATCACATACAGCAAAGTAATGAAGGACCGCAATAAATAAATTAACCAATCAATCAAGATAAAATAGGTATAGAGTCAAATGTCCTTCACATTTCTGAGAGGACACTTCTAAATTTCTTGTTTTTCATCCAGTCGTGCAAAATTTATTGAATTTACATTAAAAAGAAAATCAGTAAAGTGTTTTGATAGGATAGAACAATTCACATTTGTCATTTTTGCTGGATACAGGAATTAAATGACCAAAAATGCTGATCATTAATTTGAGGCAGATCAATTAATATTGACTGTTCAAGCAGCACCTTTGGGCAGTAACACAAACATAATAATGAATCAGTGGAAGCTTTCAAAGTCTCATCACCCATTAGCTATGTAAAAGTACTGCTGCAGCACAGCAGTGTTTTGCTACACAGTGAATACATACACAGGTGTTTCTGAACATCCACATCAAACACATTTACCTGCTGCTCTGACACTGGTTCGTGGCTGTCATCTCGTCACACAGGGCTCCGCTGCGACCTGGAGGACAGTCACATGTTACGCCTGTCTCCCCTCCCTCTCTGCAGGCGCCCTGTGCACACACACTGCAGGAATGACACCCGGCAAGGATGCCATCACCCTGCTGATGGAACGAGATAGGAAGAACACACTGTTAGGGACAATGGAGACAGACATTTTCATGTTGCATAAACACCAGAATTATGAGTCCAGTGTAAATATGGTGCCAGGATTTGTACTTTTTCATAGCCGCTGCTGACATTGCTTTGGTAAAATTTGCCCTGATATTATGAAAATGAATGCTCTGGTAACCTGCTCTAAACCCAGAAGTGAAGAATTGCCTTCATAAAATTCTGCACCATGATATCCTCACTTTATATTCCTGCTGAATGTCTTTTTTCTCCTTCCAAACATTCTTTGCTGGTATGTTAATAGCTGAACTTACAGGCCTAACTTAAAACTAAAGGGATTATGATGAGTGATAACACCAATTTAGGAAACAGATATCTCAGTAAAACTTTTAAGGCTGTTTAATTGTGCCTAAAGAACATCTATTAAGGTACAATTTGGAAAGATACTACTGTATATACTTTATTTGCCGGCGCGTTATTACCTTGCTCCCGACTGCTTGTGGTCGTCCTCCAGCGGATCGGTAACTCAGGTCTTGAGGTTCGCCGTTGATCCGGACATTGTGAATGCAGCCGTTAAAAGCCTGAGGGGAGCGCTCAGGACCCGGACGTAAACCTGAGGCCACCACCTGGGATGGTACACCTGGGAGAAATATAGCAGAACAAGACAGAAAGAAATGGAAAAAGAAGGTTAAGATGAAGGAGAAGTGAGAGTTTAGGAAAGAGGAGAGATAAGATTAAAGAATGGGAAGAAAAAAAGGGCAAGAGAGAAAAAAAGAGTAAATTGAAAAGAGGTTTGGGACTGTTTGATTAATAGACTTCACTGTCTGGTTTTATTCATGATTGGTTCTTAAGTAAAATACAATGTTCCAGCAAGAACACAGCATCACACTGTTGCACAACAGCATTAGGTTTCTCTCGAGTACTTGAGAAAAAAAGGCTTTCTGTTCTTAGAGGCGTTTCTTACCCCTCTTTTTTTGAGGAAAAGCTGAACAAAAACAGTTTTCCACTTCCTCACCACAACCCTTGCTGGGGTTTATTGTGTATTAGTGTGCGTGCATATTTAGCATGTTGTGGGTGCTTTTGTTTGTATGTACCCATGCATGGAAAACATGTGATCACAACCACAAAAAGGCAGCAAAGGGCCAGCAAAAGGGGCATCTGTGTATTCAAGTGCATGTGTCTACATATACTGTCTAAATCTGTGTGTGTGTCCGTACCTCCAATGTAAAGTTGGGTGTTGTGGTCGACGGACGGCTGGCGCGCTAGCTTGCCCAAGCTCTTGGGGGCGCCGTTATCCACCACCAGGCTCAGCGAGCGGTTCTGAATCAACAGCTCAACTGTGTGGAAAAGCCCATCATTCACCGACTCGACACTGTGACAAACAAACACACAAACAGAAGAAAAGATATTTAAAGCATGGTTCCGATTACGACAAATTACGGTTGAATTCTATACCAGGAGACGGGAGAATTAGGGAGGGAAAAATGACAGAGCAAATTGGAAATGTCAGACACAAAACAGACTCCGAACATGTCTTTGTCAAACTTTTGTTTCTCCCGTGTTTTGTTGTGTTTGCAAATCGACTAAACTAAATGTAAAAGAAATTAGGGAAATCTGTGTTGAAATGCTACTCGGAGACATAAAACAGACTGATTACATCCTTGATGCAGTGTTCATTTGGAAGAGATTAAAATGTGCCCTTGATCTGGGCCATGGTTGCCTCATATGGGGGTAGAGCTCCAGAACAGGTCCCCCTGCACATGGGCTTGTTTATTCTGATGAGCTTGAGCCTTGAGGCGAAACTAGATTTATATAATTTAATAGCCAGACTCAACCAGTTTGAACCACTGCGGTAAAGAAAGGAGCCCCTTTTTTAATACTAGAGCTCCGATACTTTTTGGAGGAAATAATTGTTTCCACTGAAGAGAAGTCTGCAGTGAACCAGGATCATGACCTTTTGCACCACATCTGACCCTGGGAAGTAAGTGTGTGTGTGTTGGTGTGCGAATGTGTGTGTCTGAGATTCCCCACTAAGTGGTTTTTGCTGGAGGGGAGACAGACAGCTATAGAGACAGTGGTTTGGCAAAGCCGAAAGAAGGGGAGAGAGCAAGAGTGAGAGACGGAGCGGGAGAGAGAGGTAGATGGTGGGGTGGTGAAGTTGACTGTGCCTCCGTTCACCCAAGTTCTCGAAGAACATCAAAACCAGAAAAGAACAAGTGAAGCCACTCTTTCCGCTGGTGGTCTGCCCCAGACTCCCACAGCTAAACATCAAGACAATACTTCCCTTTGTCTGCAGCCGCTCATTGGTTAAGTAGCTAAGGAGCCTCAAGTCAGCTTTGATTGACAGCTGTTTATAGAGTGTTCAGATTACAGTGATGTTACATTAACAGCCAATGGAGCAGGGTTGTGAGTTCTGGAGGTGGGCCAGGAGGACTTTCATAGAAACTGCTGACCGCTCAAAAGGAGAAAACCAGAGACCAGAGCAGAGTGGTACGAGTTACAACATACACTATATTAAAAGCTGTTTAAAAAAGAGTCCTGACATGATTATGATTTACTTTGTCTTCTCTCACGTGCCCTTGGCTGACAGAAGTGGTGAAAAATTCCGATCTTAATAATTCTTTATGAACTAAAAAAAATGCTCATCTGATATTTGGATGAATGTAAGATAGATGAGTAAAAAATCAACAACCGCAAGAACCTTTTGTCTTTCTGGACATCAGTCTTGTTCTGCGGTTTCTAAAATAAGAACTTCACTGTAGACCCAGCGCAGATGCGTACATGGTTTCCATTAGGAGGCATGTAATTTAATAATGTTCTCAAACAGGCCTGCTGCGACCAAGCAAAATGATGGTCTGCTAGCCTGAAAGATTGGTTATCTACCTCACCATCCTCCTTTCTATCTTTACTTAATATTCCCGCTCTTACTTCACTTTTTTCCCCATACATCGCCTATCCCTACTCTTTTGTTTCCCCTCTTTCTTCACTTCTTGCTCCTGATCGTCTCTCTACTCTTTGATTCCTCTCTTCTTCCTTCATTGCGCTGATCACCTTTCCATCCCTAATGCCATCCAGCAGTCATTTGTACTTCTACTCCTCTTCTGAAGCGTCTCTGCTTTCATTTTAAAAAACCCTTCATTCCGTTTTGCGCATTTGCTCAAGTGTCTGGGTAGTAAAATCAAACAAGCAGCTCACACACTCGCTTTGGCACACGACACCCAGGCTTTGACCCTGTTGTGAAACCAAAGCTCCACCAGATGGCAGTAGATGACTTGGTGTTCCCAAGTCTGAGCAGCTGCCAGCCTTGCAGGTGAGATGCCAACGTTAGACTTCGTTAGGGTTTTGAAGTGTGTTTCCATGTTTGTAAGTGATTCTTCAAATTAAAACTATATAAACACAATTAGACAAATTCATATGTTCCTCAGCAGCACCTGTGAAAATATAGATTTTTGGGAATGTTGTCCGTGGAGCAATTCCACAGCTTTGATGAACGTGTATCTGTGTCTGCACGCGTGTTCATGCTTAAGTGTGTGTTTTGACTTCTTTGAAGTTGGCTGTGTTGGCCCTGTGCATTAGCAAAAAAAGCCCATTATGGAATTCAATAAAAACAAATACACAGCCGTAGCAGATTTCAAACTGCTTCTCTCTCTTACTCTCATTGTATTCGCCCAAAACCCACGAGGGACGCCAATTTCCTGTCAGTCCAGAATCCCGAATGAGCACATACACACTCAAATAAACTTCCCCCAGAAGAACTTCCTAAAACCAAAAACCGGCTTTTTTTCATATAACTGACTCAAATGCAAACCCAGAAGTAATTACAGGTCATTGACTTTATCTCAAACTGAAAAAAATATTTGGATTAGAAACAACCGTGCAGATCCACTTACACTGTTAAATCTAATTAGGCACTGCTATCATTTACTTACAATGTTTCTAAACCACATTTGCTGCGTTCGAGTGTGTGCCTGCACATGTGTGTATGTGTGTGAACTGACAGTGAATCTTGTGTGTTTGTGAACGTGTACTTTTTGTTCATATGTGCTCATGCATATGTGGGTTTATGTGCTGTATGTGTGCACATGCATGGTATGTATTTGCTTGTTTGTGAGTCTGCATGTGTGTATGTCTGTGCATGTGTGTCTGCAGGCGCATGTGTGTTAAACAGCCCAATCTGATTAAAATGATGCTCAGCAGACAGGCATCCCAGTTCCATATTGCCGTGGTAACCTCAATTAGTCATTGCTGAGACGGCAGCTGCAGAACGGCGAGCTCCTTCGCTGTTTTCCTTCGCTCTTTTTTTTCAGCTTTCATTAAACCAAGCTGCCCGGTTCATGTGGAATTTGTACTTTTTCAGGAGCGGACTTGTAACGTCTTGATGCCGAGTCTCAGGAATGGGTGCTCATTGTTTCAGGCCTCTTAGGTTTCAAAATTAAAATGTCTCAACAGCCACTGACTAGCTTCAACCTATAATGTTCAAGGATTGTCTGTGTGTTTTTAACCACAGCCGTGTGGTTTTAAAGAGCCACATTCAGGTCACTTTATTCACCTACATCTGGGCACAAAACCCTTTTTGGAAGAGCTGCATCTGAGTACAAACTGCAAATAGAAGTTGTGCAACTGTAATAGCATGATCGTGCATGCGTATTATAGCTGCAGTTTCAATATTTTTAGATTTATTTTCAAGGCTACCTAAACTGTAGGTGTGTATGTGACAACAGACTGGCATAATAAAAGGAACACCTGTACGCTGCTATGTAAACCAATGCAAGAGCCCTATAGAGAATTCCACTCCGTATTCACTTTTGTATTACCCCTGTCATGAACGGCATTACATTTAAAGGTGTACCTGGCGTCTCCTCAGTATCATTTAGACTTAAACTATATCTCAAGTTATACTTCATTTCAGGCCTGTCTTTCCAGCAGCTTCACGAGGAGGGCAAAACAGATTCAGCCTAATCACCTCGATCCCAAAGCCTTCACCAACCAACAGGATGCCAATTTCAGAACATGATCCCTCACCGGCTTCCCACCACCAAATACTCCTAGTTGAACTTAACAGCATCACATTTAATAACCAAACCCTCTGGTGGGAGACTGAGCTCAACTTATTGCCCTTTGAAACTAATCTACCACACTTGTATTATTCTTGAATATTTACTATAATTCAGTAAAATCTTTTGCACATTTAAGTTGCGCATACAAGTCACATGATGACAAACATGGTGACTTAAGCAGGGATCACCTATCCTGCTGCTGGTAGCTACATTATAGCATCTGTCTCTCTTGTATTCTCTCTCGTCTTAAAACATCAGTGCTTCCTCCCTACATTCTTTACACCAACCCCACTTTCCCCTTTCTTTTGTTCAGCCATCCATCATCATCCTCCGCCGCCCTACCTCTGTCTTTTCTCTGTCTCCTCTCTGGCCACTCATCCACCGCCCTTCCCCTTCCCTTTCTTCTACTACCTCCACCTTTCTTTATCATCCTTTTCTCCTTTCATGTACCCATCCATCCCCGCATCCCTCCCTCCGTCGCTTGCTGATGAATAACAGTAGATGTGCTCTCTTTGACCTGATGGGAGATTAGTGTGACATTTAGTAAAGGGCACCACATTAATACACAACAAACACACACTCGGTGTCCCTTTCTCCCACACACACAAATGTTCATTTAACACTAGGCATGCATAACCACTTTCATCTGTTGCTAATGAGGGCACAGTGAAGGACTTGTACACCTTCCCCTGTCTCTCCTTCTGTCACTGTCTCTCCTCCTTCTTATTTTATCTACAAATCCAAACCTTCCCCACTTGTGCACATCACTTGTTTGGGTTTTTGTTTTCATCCCCTTTGCTTTCTACCCCTGCATTTTTCAGTCTGTCCAGTTGAGTTTCCTATCTTTTGTTTCATTTTTTTTATTTCTAATGTCACTAGGCCAGTCTGTCTGTGTCTAAAGGTGAATGCACATCCACAACTTAGCATTATATCCTTTGCACATGTTTGTGTATTCCTGTGGACAGCAGGTATGTGCACGTTACAGCCCTCTCCTTTGTCTTTTATAGTGCAAATTTAAATATACGTTGTTTTTTTGAGCTCTAGGAACAGAAAGCTTAGAGAGCAGCTGTAAAAAAAAAAGAGAAAGGAAATTAATGTGACACGTTTGTTTCAAAGGATTTAACCCTGCCTCAGCAAAATCACCTATGACGTTGTAGGAAAAGCGAGGAGCCACAAAAGTCTGCATAAAGATGTAGGAGGGGAGGATGGAGGCAAACGTTGGTGTCTCATGTGGAACCATTATTCTTAGACTTAAGTTCATTTTCGCTTGTTTACTTTCCTTTTTCCACTCGCCGTTTGGTTAGGTTCCTAAACCTACATGGTTTAGTTTAAAAAAACACCATGCTTTGGTTAATTCTTACGATAAATACACGTTTGAAGAAAAACATTATGGTTTGGTTTAAAATACAACCCTTTCATTACATGTTCGTAACTATTTCACCAGTTTCTAGGTTATGAGGGCGACAAGTCCCGTCCCATCTAATATGTGATTGATTGGCTGAGAAGGAGCGACGGTAAATAAATGGTAAAGAAATGCCTGATTTGAAACATGTTTGTTCTACGTCAAAGACAAATGCAATCTGACAGAAATGTGTTTCTTTCAAAATGTAACTGAGAATGCAGTTGAGTTGTATCAAAACATAATTTGTGGAAACTGGGTTGCAGAGATGCACACAATGTGTTTCAGTGAGGATCACTGAGCTGTAAAATTCATTTGTTGGGACACCTTTATTCTAATCTCTGAGATATGCTGTAGGTATCCAGCAATTAAAAACTCACACAATCCAATCTCTATGCCGAATCCAAGTTTTAACTGTTCCAACTGGAGTGAGTCATTAATCTTGCCCTTTACCAGAATTAGTTTTACATTAGTGTATTGGTTTGGCCATGACGGCTACATTTTAGCTCATTGTGAAAACTGGCTCTCACACAGTGCCCTTCCTGGCTCTGGTTTCAACACAAGATAACAAACCCGGGGATCACTCAGAAACATCCCAGGGACTGGCACTGGTCCCTGGCGCTCGGCTCTACAACCGCAGTAAGTGTATGGACGGTGCCATGTTTGTGATCTGCCAGAACTGCTGCACTCAGATTGTGGTGGTTAAATAGTTACGCCATTCTGGACAGTATCAGTTCAATAGTGGCAGGGTGCTCTGCTGTGCCTGCCTAGCCATGTGGTTTGAGTTAGTTTACAATGTATCTCTAAATTAGGGCAGATAAGATAGGCCATTTGCAATGCCCAGAGTCACACAATCAAAAGATGGCACATTCAAAGGAGAAAATAGAAGCTTGTGGTAAAATGAGCCTCATCGTTGGAGTTGGGCCTTTTCTCCTTCCAGACTGCTAATGCTAAACATAACATGAAGGCAGTGTTTACTAAGTGCTTCAGCTCAGACGTGGCTGAATCTATGGATTTTTGCTTCTTTCTCTTGGTTCCAATCTTTAAATTTTCATTCCTGTGGACTTGCTCACGTTTCCCCTTTTTGCCCCTTGTCTCTATTTGTATCTTCCACTTTAACGATTTCTATATTTCTCATTCGGTCTTTCCTTCCTGCGCTGCCATACACTCCCTCCCGTCTTCATCTGTCTCTCTTTTACACTTCCAGCCTCCACTTCTCTCAGTTTTTCTTGCACTGTTTCTGTCCCGTCTCCCTCCCAGGCGTGGCCCATGTCACGTTAACGAGACCAGACAAGGATAATTCCCTGACTCAGTCTGTGGTTTACTTTTCCCCTCTGCTCTTCCCCCTCTTTCACTTCATCCCTCTGTCATCCCTCAGTCCTTTCTCATCCATCCTGCCGTTCAACCGTGTTTCATGGTCTATTCATTTCAGCCGCTTCTATCCATCTGTTTTACCCCTTCCATTTCCCCCCTTTGGCGGGCAATGCATTCTACTCAGTTATCTGTTTATTGTGTTGTCTGGTATTTCATTCATGCCTTCCGTCTACCATCAGTCCATCCATCTGTCTTTCTAGATCTCTCTTTATCTGCGTCTCCCTCTCAGCTGATCAATCTGTCGTCCTGTGCATCCGTGTGTCCCTCTGACTGTCCTCTTCTCTCTCCTGTTCAACCCTTTCACTCCTGCCTCCACCCCAACCCATCTGTGCCGGTGGCTAATTAGATTCATTCCATCATTTCCATTCTTTCATTTGATCCTTCCTTCCTCTCTAACGATCCTTTCCTCTGGTCTTTTTCTTGCCTTTCGCAGTTTGCCGTGCAGTGCAAAACACTAGCAGGGTCAGTTTGTGTCAATTCAGGCAGAATTCAGGAAATGTGTTGTCTCAGGTTTTGTTCAGAGTTTGCTTATTTGTGACGTGGGACCCAATACTAAGTTCTGTAAAATATTTTAAGTTTTCAGACCCTTGAGAACATGTTATCTGGGAAAACATTTGAACAATTCTAGAAAAAATAACTGCCATAGCTGTGAAATTTGGCGAGGACAATGGCAAAATTGTTTCCAGCAGACACAAATTAAGTTGCTCTTTGTCTTAGCCTTTAAAAACAGAAAAACGTGCAAAATCTTTAGAGAGGAAATTCTCAAAAAAGCCATTTCAATCTCTCTGTTGGTCTTAATGTCAGGCTTGTATCATCTTTTCCTGCTCGTAGTAGTCGGAGCTGGGATGGGTGACATGTATGATCAGCACCCAACAGATATCATCTGATGGAGGCCAGTTGAACGACACAGCTGGCCCACTTTCCCTCACTTTGCATAAATGCTCCCTTCACATCCTGCTCCTCTTCATCCTCGCCAGTGGTGAATCCAGCCACTGCTTACTGGCAAACACTTAGGCTGCATCGTTTAAGTGTCCTCCATCTGATGATATCTGTCTGGTGCATATTGTACATGTCAAACAGCCCACCTCCAACTGCTATGAGGAGGGGGAACCAGAACAAACTGGATATTAAGTCCAACAGAGACACCATAATGGATTTTCAAGAATTTCCTTTCTGTAAATAATGAAAAAAGTAACTCCATTGAGGATTGATGACTCTTTTGCAGTGTTTTCTTTGTTGCTCTTAGTGCAGCACTGATATTCTGTTCCACTTATCTTGTTGCTATAGCAGCTCCCATCATGTGCTTCAATAAACATCATCAGTTTCTGTGAAGTGTTCATTTCAAGTACATGCATGGAAACAAAATAAGATATGAGGCAGACTAAGCCTCAGATCATGTTCAATTTCAACAAAAAGACAACATATAGAATTTTTTATTGCATATATAATCACAACAACATATAGAAGCCTGTGCACACCAGGCTATGTGGTCCTATGAATGAGTCCACATTACCATTTTGGCATGTCATAGCATAAAAACTGTATCCCTGGCCTACTATATTTCCCATTCATCACGTTCATCATCGTGATATATGTTATACACATATACATACATAGACACTTAGAGGGGTCCATTTTTTCCCCAATTTTAAGGGCCAATAATTAAAATCTTGTCCTCTGCTGGACCCATTCAGCCATTCAGATCTACTGGAATCTATTTTGTCTGTGTCCTCACCAAATTTCATGGTCGTGGGAGTTATATTTTGGGAGATTTTCAATCCTTCAAATGGACATTTAAGAAAAGTAATGATGGGGAAGCCTCATCACTATGTGAAATGACTAACTGACCAAGCACATGTTCAGGTTAGGGTCATATTTAGGATATGTGACTGTAACTCAACAACACCCCCAACTGCAAACCAACATCTACAGTTTTCGTGAGCAACAAAATCCATCTTTCTACTTGATTGACCTCATGGTAAACTTCTGCTCTACTCGTCCCTGAGTAGGTCAGAGTCTCTGCCAGCTCCAGGGCTGCAACTCTACAGCTGAGCTGAGGTTGGGCTTCATTGGAGGAGCGCAAAAGGAAAGAAAATTTCCCTGCACAGTTGAATATTCCCTCACATTATTATAACAGTTCAGTTGTTTGTATGCCTCAGTTTACCAAAGGTCACTGAAGACTGAAGAATGTAGAGCTCACATGCACCAACACAGTGCAACACTATACCAAATAACCTTTGCACAGGGCAGTAGATACACTCGGCCTAACTTTAAAATCTGACAACACTGCAGCAGGTATGGAACAAAGTATACTTGACAGCAGAGGCATATCTCCACCACATTGCAATAGCGCAGCAGCAGCTCTAAAAGTTGTAAATACTGACCCCAAAGTTCAATACGCAGCGTGGAAGCTGGCAGAAATGATCCTACTATAGCCCAAATTATACATTTTGCTTGCACATGGCACGCACCAGCTACAAGGCCGACGCAGACCTAAATTTATGACGGAGCCGATTGCATGTGTGAATCACATGTGTCGACAAACGTGTGAACACGTCAATGTATGCAGACGCCAAATGTACCATAAACAGAACCACATGGATGTCTGCTGTCCATTTTGTGTATATGACCAACATTTTAACACCACTGCATTAACCAGCATGCAAACATCATTTCTCCACTTAATATCAGAACTGAAGTCAGCTCCATTTTTGATTTATTAAAAGCCTTATTTTAAAGCATTGCACATGTACATTTGTCTAATTACGACACAAAAGGAAAAAGCTGCACTCAGCCAAGGTTAAGTAAAAATATAAGCACCCTGAAACTATACATAGAAAAAACTGTGGCTTTAAGTGAATAATCTCTAAACTATCTGACGCAGAGACAGTCTTGCTCTCGACACAGTAAATTGTGGTTTGAATTTTCTTCTCCCACAGCTACTTGCCGGATTTGTAATATGACGTAATGTCCTAATCCTATAGTCAAACTTATTATGAACCGGCTGCATAGTATCATCAGACCACCAGTACCTTCTCCTTCTTTGATGACCTTGTCTCTATCCACAGAGACAACAGAACAGAGAAGAGCCAAAACCACAGAACAAGATGCTAAAATAAAATCACCGATTGAACCACAGAACAAGAAGGATGGAGAATGAAAGAGAACGGAATGAACGCTTTCTCCTGAGCCTTCCCCTCTCCGGTAGTTCATTCAATTACAGCAACATCTGTCTCTCTGAGTCTTGTGATCATTCAGAAGTGGTTGAAAAACATTTTTAGTATGTATATAACACTGCAAGATTAATTACTTTCATACTTTGGTGTAATAACCATAAAAACGAGACTTCGGTCAAGGTGATTAGTAGCCTCTGTCTCACATCAGCGGGATTCTCGGTGCTGCAGTTACTCTGTGTTGGATCCAAATTTCCTCTGAACCAGGCTCTTTCCTGTTGCAATTAATATTTTTTTTCTCTTTCAAGTGTTTTTTTTTGTTCCTTTCCATGCTGGACTACATGCTGGAAGAGAACTTTCCATCTGCCTCGAACACCTTCAAACATTATTTGCCACTGCAAGGAAGTCTGGAAACTTCAGTTGCACTGTGTTTGGCAGAGCCTCAATGTAGTATATGATGCTTGAATTACAATGTACCTGTCTTCTTTGACTGGCGGCCCATCATATTGCCAATAACCTTGATGGTATTTATTGAAATTATGTGGTCCTATATAAATCACTGGTGTTGATGAACAAAGGGGTCACGTGTTTTCCACTGTTTTATATGGTGTGCATGGTTGTCTGTGCTTGTGTTCCAAACTGAATATCCCTTGAGACAGTATGGTATTCAGTCTCGTATTACATATCCCCGTCACATCTCTCTCCCTCTTTCTTCATGCCACAGACATTGTAGAGAGATACGCAGACAGAATCAATAGGAGCCAATCAGCAGCAGACAAAGATGGACACGAGGCCTTTCTCTCTCTCTTTCTCTCTCCTACTGTCTACTTCAGCTCAAAGTCGGTCGTCCCTTTCTTTTCATCTTCCCTTTCTCTTCGTCATACATCTTCCCTTCTCCCTTTTTACCTCCTTTAATTCCCCCTTCAGCCTGTTTTGTGTGCTCCTCTAAATTGGTAAGGACGGAGAGAATGGTGAGGACAGAGAGAGTCAATGGAGCATCAAATTAAAGTTTTTCCATACAGACTGAAACATATCCATACATGTGGTGTGGGCTCCTTCCCCGTGAATGTGTATTGTTTTCAAAAGTTCGGTCTTTAAGCACTGTTTAACTCTTTCATTGTTGCCAAATGCGTTCAATGAGGTTTACGAGGTGTTATTTCACTATTACAACACGCTGCAGTCGCGTACGCAATGAGACAAGAACCATAATGCTGAAAATAACAACACTTATAATCTGCTTGAATTAAACTCTGCATTAACAGCTTACATAG
This sequence comes from Dascyllus trimaculatus, assembly GCA_024666655.1. Classification (NCBI taxonomy): domain Eukaryota; kingdom Metazoa; phylum Chordata; class Actinopteri; family Pomacentridae; genus Dascyllus; species Dascyllus trimaculatus. The sequence goes on from CM045457.1 coordinate 27,829,772, forward strand.
CTTGCTGTTGCTTTAAATGGCTTATAATTGCTTAGCAGTGCTTATTGCGGGGTTACATTAAACCGCTGTTGCATTGTGGTACAGAACGGGCTTTATTATTGTTTAAACATGCATAGGACTGTGGGTGAAGATTTGTGTTCCTAACAACTCTAGATTTCTTGTTTTTTTTCAAGGAGATATTATATCTCAGTGGAGATTAAGGGATCAAATAAAACAGAAAAAAGCCTTAATATGACACGGCAGCATCAGGGACACATTTTTTTTTAACATATTTGCTTAAATGACAACCCATTGTGTCATTAGTTTTTCTATTCAGTGCATGTTATTGTTAAAAAGTGTTCCCTTTGTCATCCTGTTCTGTCGTAATGCCACATATTGTAATGCCTCTTCCTATGCTGCAGAAAACCCCTAAATGGTTTGTCCAATATGCGACTACTGAAGACATTATCATGCTCCTTTCCTGGATTACCTTTGCTGTTTCCATAGCTTACCGCAGCAGATCCAATCCTATCAGACTGTGAAAGTTTATTATATAAAATCTAAAGGCTTAGACCGGTGAATGGGGGCTTTTGTTTCCCCTGTTTGAAGTTTTAACAAGAGGGACTTTCGGTGTGTTTAACTCAGGGACGTGACTGTCTGGTCGCGACTGCGGAGGAATTTTTCTCAGTTCATGTTTGTTTATAGAGGAAAGCGCTCAGATAGGGATCTGTTACTGTGTGTGGGAGAGAGAATATGGCGATGGATTTGTACGTGTGCTGCCAAAATCAGCACCTACTGAAAAGTCTTCGCATCCTTGGAACCTTAGTGTATGCATGTGCGTACTATGTGTAAATAGGCTTTTTTTGGTATTCTTAAGCACCCATACACTAATCTGAAACTTTGAAATCTTGTAACTGTAATAGCGTGCAGTGATTTCATTCAGCGGATACAATATATATGCAACGATCAGGCATAACATTATGACCACCTGCCTAATATTGTGTTGGTCCCCCTTATGTGCTCAAACATGCTCTGCAGCATTGGACATGGACAAGAGGACCTCTCAGGGTGTCCTGTGGGGTCTGGAACCAGGATGTTTGGGTACTCTGGGTTGTGCAGTGGAGTCTCTGTCAATCAAACTTGTTCCACTGCATCCTGTTGATGCTTGATCACAATGGGGTGTAGGAAGTTTGGAGGTCAAATCAACATGTTGGGCCATTGTCATGTTCCTCAATATGTTCCTGATTGTTTGATGTTTTTCCATGTGGTGGGGTGCATTTTCCTGCAGGGGTAGGCCAGTGACATTTGGGATTTCCATTTGCATGAGGGAGTGTGTTTGTTGTGTGACAATGTTAATTTGGGTTTCCAAGTCTCATCAACATGGATGTTAAAATCCAAGGTTTTCCATCAGAACAGCACATAGTACCAATATGATCAATGTTATTCACTTCACCTGTCAGTGGTTCTATTGTTGTGGCTGATCGTCTGTGTGACTACAAGAATGTGTTTGCATTTTGTTATCTTTAACCTCTGCTGAACATTTGTAATTGAATTGTGTTTTCTGTGCACTTATCTGTGAGTGGGTATGTGTGCATGAGCTTTTCCATTTGTAAGTGCACTAAAACTACCTTGATAATCAGAATACATTCCATAACACACTGTTGCCCATAAAGTTGAAATAAAATATTTTTACTTCTGTGTCTTCTCCACAAACGATGAAGACCGACGCTGGCATTTTCAGATTTCTACTGCACAGATTAAACAGTTACCAATCATCTTATCTGGTAGTTAGTCGTGGTCGTCCTGGTGATTTCTGTGGCCTCAAATGACCCTCCTCTCGATGATGTTTGAGGATTTTACAGACCGCACTCTGTGATATTCCAAGGAAATCAGCAATGTTGCCTTGTTTGTGTCCATCCCGTCTGAGTCTAAGCACTCTTTGGTGTATTGCCAGTGGCGTCGGACGACACATATAGCCTAGGGAGCTTCTGTGTCAAATTTGGTTGAAAATTAGCCAATTCTGAAAATGTGGACTTACTGCACACAGATTTTAAGCAGTAAAAGGACAACACAGCCATGGACTCAGTATGTAATCAGTGAACCTGGTCAGAAGTGATTACTGATGTGAATAAATAGGAATAAAAGAGGACTGTGTCTGAAACTGAACTTTACGGGCAACAGTGTATATTAATTTATTATATATATATATATTTAATTTTAAACGAAGCACTTATAACAAAGAGTAAATGAATGTGAGCTTCCATAAGTCAGTTGGCGGATTTATTTATTTTTACCTATAAAACACCAAAACAATGTTTAAGCCTGACCTTCACAATAAAATAGTGACTTTATGAATACAGCAAGTCATAATTTAATGTGAATTCTGAGGAAACGGAGCACTTTTTAGCGTGTGACCTACCTGTACACGGTGGTCGGTGGGTAGTTGGCGATGTCGTAAATGAGCCTTATGTGCCCCTGGTAAAGCTCTAATGCCAGCGGGTCGTGGTCCTCCTTGTACAACAAAATGCCGTTGTCTTTATCTGTAGCCACCTGCACAGACAAAGACACAATAGTAGTTTAAGTCAATACTAACGGGCGACAATTCAAAAAGAACTGTTATAAGTGCAGAGATTCGGCAGTCGAAAATAAATCATCATATTGGTAGTGAGATTCGACAACAGAAAAGTTGACAGTCTGTGATCACTTATTATTTTCATTGGGGGATTGGGTTTCACATGCAGATTTAAATGGACTTCCTAAGTAACGTCTCTCTTTTTGTGATAAAACTCTAAAGAAATCTCAAGAGTGTAGTTTTTGTTAGGATCAAAGCAGCATTGAAGCTTCAATTTAGCACAGTTTGAGATACTTTATCTGAGTAAAACTGACTTTAATATGCTAAGAAGTACATAAATGAACCCTGTTGTAACTTCTTATTTTAGGCACAGATTATAAATGGGCTTTTTAATAATCTCAGCTGCTGTTATGCCACTGAAAACCTTCCCTTCTTGTATTTCTGGTATACTTTGCTCAGCTACAAATAAACTTATTCCTAACTAATACTGACCTTGCACAGTTTTTCAACCCCCGTGACAACATGGTGACAAGTTGTAGTAACTACTGGTGGGTTGTGTGTATCTAAATCAACGGAAGATGGAATAAAAATCCTTTATCAAACTGCTAAAGAACTCTAATAAAACGAAGAAAATAATGAAATTCCACCGCACATGTCTCTAGCAAAAAGGTGACCCGCGCCTCCTTCTCTCAGAGACACACTTGGCATGTCACACTTGCTCGCGTGCTCCGCTAAGCGCTAACTAACTAGCAAGTGGAAATGGGGCCACGGGGCCAAGCACTTAACACTCTGGCGTCAATGGAGCATAGCCAAGTCAACACCTGCTAACAAGCTGCAAGAAAAAAAGACGAGAGCGAGGCGGGCTGAGAAGAGAAACGGAGGGAGAGATGCAGAGAACAAAGAGAAAGAGAAGGAGGGTGGAAGAGGAGAGTGGGATGCAGAAGAGTGGGTGAGCAGAAAACGGGGATGCAGGCTGAAAGAAAAGAGAGAAGAAGTGTAAAAAGAGAAACAGAAAAAAGCATACAGTGATTTATGAAGTGCTGTGGCCCTTTCATTCTTTTCTTTTTTTCATTTTCTCTCCAAGTCAAGGCCTCTTGGTGGAGTTTTAACAGCCTTGGCACTGACATTGAAAGCTCCTGGCAGGAACGCAGAAGCAACACACACACAAATATACACACATGTGCACACACACACACACACACTCACATTGATCCCAACAGGTGGTAAATATCAATTAGGCTGCCCTCCTTTTCTTGTTTCTCTTTTGCCTGCTCACGCTCTTATTTCCAAAAGGGAAAAATTTAGATCTCAGGTGTCCAAAATGTTTGGTCTGTGTGGGTCTGTGTGAATGAGCATGTGTGTGTGTGTGTGTGTACACCGTGCTCAGTGTGCGATGGAAACAGAGGGTGCAGCAGATGTTTGCTTTGCTTCGTCGGCACTAAGTTGTGCAACTCTATAGGCTTCGTTCGGACGACTCGCGGCTCTATTTCAAGCAGTTTTCCGAGGAGTGCTACAGAATATGGGTTTGGGCTTTCAAACACTGACACATTATACAAGGTAAACTTTAGGGTTTCTCTGTTCCTTAGGAAAGCAGGCTGTTAAGGAGATTTATATAAATAATTAAACTTTATGTCAAAGCTTTTCTCTAAATACCTGTTAAACCACACGATTTCTGCGCTTTAAAAAAAAAAAAACAGAAGACAGAAGTCAGAAGTTAACTCTACCTGTAGTGAAATATGAGCAGTCGGACGGAGCTTGGCGCCCGGCAGCTCCACGTACCCATCGCGACCCAGGAAGTGAACGGTGGCCATCTTGTCACATTTGTTGCCATAGAAACCGGGCATGCAGCGGCAGATGGGCTCCCCAGCAACCACCAGGCACTGGGCGCCGTTCTGGCAGTCCGATTGGTCGCAGGGGCTCGTCTGCAGCAAGATCATTGGCGGAGGGTTCTCGCAGAACAGCCCGCTGTCGGAGGGGGGGGGGAGATTAAACAGAAGATAACTTATTCATAGAACTTTAATTGGGTGATTTGTTGTGTCTGTGTCCTCTCATAAATGTTGTTTAGCACATGTTCCGTCATTTGTTTCACTGAAGTACATTTTGGAGATCGCACTGGTAAAGATGGAGCGGCAATATTCCTGAAGGACGTCGACACATTCTGTAGATCTACTTGTTTCCCCCTGCATCACCCATGACTCCTGAATTCCCTCTTTTTATATCTTTTTGTTCCCTGCACACCTATGACTCCCTCCCTCTCTTTTTCCTCTCTGTCTCTTGTGATGAATTTGTTTCTCTCTCGCCAACAGTCTCCGCTATAATTAACCACATGGAGCTGCATCTGCTGCAACACACACACGCGCACACACACACAAACACACTCACGCACACAGTGGGTCGAGACAGTCAAGTGTCTTATTATGAAGTGCCATCTGCATCTCCTCCCATGTCTGGCCCGGCACTGTTCAACTGTGTTTGTGTCTGATTTGTTTCCGTGACTCTCACCTGAAACCCTCTTTGCAGACGCAGGTATAGCCGTTGACGGCGTCCACGCACTCTGCTCCGTGCTGACACTTATTCTCGAGACAGTCATTATAGTCCTGCTCACAGTGTTGGCCCACATAGCCTGGTAAACACTCGCACCTAGAGGGACGTGGAAACATGGATATGATTACTGAGTGTGTGGGTGAAAAGCTTTGCCTCATGATTGCAGATGTTTTATTGTACAAAGACGTGACAGGATCGGTCCTTTTCTACAGCATGTACGTTCAGTAACAACATGTTTTTCTTGCTGAAGTGTTTCTGAGCAGGATGCCAAACTTTTTTACTCACTGACCAAGTTCCATATGGATAAGCTCAATTTTGAATTTGCGCATGAAAGACTTATGAGTAGATCCACATGAATTACATCAGAACAATAGGTTCAATTAACCTAAAAACTGCTAGCAGGTTTGAAAAGCATGTTATCAATAAAATAAATAAATTGCCTAAATGACACAATTCATCAAAGCCACAAAATGTGAGAACAGAAAGAATCGTTGGATTTTCATCTTTTCCAGTGTTCCATGAACTACACATCTGGGCCTTTCCATCAGAAAACTTTCCCAAACCTAAGTCGATCAGAAATCACTTTATTCTAGAGGTCTCATTTAATAATTCACCAAACCATATTCTATAAAAAACAAAAAAAATCTGCACTCTTTGGCACAACCATGACACCACCAGTGACTCAGCTGTGGCCAACAGTCACGAAGTTTTAAAAAATTAAGAAATAAAATAATGGAGACTAAGAAGGGGAAGATAAAGATAAGGAAAGAGAACAAACTTGACATCCAGTCTTACAGCCCTGTACATTTCTTGCTGCTTTGAGGACTTATTACCAGTGTCATTCTCTGATTATGTTGGTTTTCCCAGGAATGTTTCACAGATTGAGCCATGACTGTTCTTCTGTTTTTTTTCTTTGTTTTTTTTCTGCTCTGTTCTGTTTTTTGGTTTATTTTTTTTCCATTTTGGGGGTTTGGGGCTGTCACTGGTCAAATATTCTGCGTCGAATTTGTGCTCACTACTACTTTTTACTTTATACTGATGTGTAACGCACAAAGAAAGTCTATACACTGTTAATCCCCGTTTGAAAATTCAATAAAAAGATCATTGATTAAAAAAATAAAATAAAAATTCAGATGAACTGCAGGCTGTGCTTACACATAGCAGATAGAAACGAATTACAAATGTAAGAAGTAAAACATCTAGAGTGTGTACATTCCATATACAGAAATCTTTTGTGATTTCTTTTATGATTTATGGCTTTATAAATGTTTTATATTGTACAGAACATACTTTTGAGTTCTCTCGATGCGTCATGATTGTTTCCATTGACTTGTTGGAGTAAAAAAAAAGAGCCTGCAGTAAGTAAACATGCGACAGGAGCAAAGAAAAACCTCCCTGGGATTCAGAGGGACAAGAGAAGAATACTGTTATATAAAGTTGCTGAATAGAAAATGTTACATGTACATGTTTTTATGCACTACTATGAAAGTGTACTGTGTGACCCCAGAAAGACATGGACGCAACTTTTCAACTGAAATCTGCATTTCATTTGATAGCATTAAATCTAAGAATTCATAAAATATCTCATGAACATTTCTACTGTTCTGTTATCTAAGAGTTACAAAACACAGAAACCTAGAAATTCCAGGGGTAAAATATTTTTTAAAATTTTGCCAAGCTCTATTAAATTTATGCAAAATCAGCCTTTGCAATTCCCATCAAAGATTACATTTTAAACTGCATAAATTTCTTCTTCATCCAACTCAGTTACTTACTTAAAGGCATCTGTATTAATGTGTGTTTGTCTGAGGGCACCAGTGTTAAGCAGTGATCATCCTGATTTCTCTTGTGTCACAAAACAAAGTCAGTTTTGAGCTTTTTGACCTCTTTGCTCCTGATCCTTTCACAGTGATCTAATCTCTGACCCCTTTACCCTGAGGCTGCTGCTCACCTGTAACTGCGACCGACGTGGACGCACTTTGAGTCATGCTGACAGGGGTCGAATCCACTGAGGCAAGGGTCCACCACCTCCTCACACAGGTCACCTGGTGTCAAAGACGGAAAATATTAATTTATCTTTTGAATTATTTGCAGGCATTTGCTTGGAAGTGAGGCTAAATCAATAGGTGAATGGATGTTTGGAGTTATGTTTAAAGAGATGCAAAGGTTTTTTCAGAATAAGCACATGGGAAAACGCAGTCGGGATTGGGGGTAACAGGAAGATAGAACGGAGGAAGAAGATGGGAAGGGAGGGCCGGTGTAACCTTTTCACATGCACTCTCTGGCAGCTTCAAATGGCAGTGGAAAAGAAAGAACTGAAAAAAGAAAACAAGAGGTGGAAAAAGACAATTTATGTGTGTTTATATCCCGTTCAAGGCCTCAGCTGTGCAGTGGAAGCCCTCTTGCACACAGACACACAGGGAATAGCGTTATCAGCTTTTTCTCAGAGCTGATGGAGAAGAGGGTTAATAGGCTGTGTAACAGTGGAGGTCGTCTATAGATGTACAAATACACACACACACACACACACACACACACACTTACATGCTCAAAGGCTGTGAAGGGTTAACAGTGTGTGTAAAAGCCAGTAGCTGAAGCCGGTCATAAGAAGGAAGAGGAGATTGAGAAAGGTCAAGCACATTTCCATCGTTCTCTGCCTGCTTTAATCTAATCCTGCCGCCTAACTCCCACCCTGTCTGTCTCCAACACCCTCCTCAAGTCGCTTTTAGACACATGTTGTTCGCAGCTATAGTCCACTCCTGGATCTGCTGGAAAGGATGTCTGAAATTCTTTCACTAAGTGTGCTGTGAGAGCAAATTTAAAGGTCCAGTGTGTAGAATTTAGGGGGATTGATGGGCAGTTATTGGACATATGATTCCTAATTATGCATTTATTGAAGTATAGTCATTTGAATATAAGAATAGTTGTGTTTTCTTTACCTTAGAGGAAGCTGTGCTCTTCCACTGTCACGTTTCTATTAGCACCCCAGAGCAAACAAATCAAACACCAGCTCTACAACTGGCTTTTTGCATGTTTTTGTTTTTGGTGGCCACCCAACACAGGGGAGGGTGAGGCAAGAAGTATTCACTCAGTCGCAGTTTGCAACCTGACCTCTAGATGGCACTAAATCCTGAACGCCGGAGCTTGAAATTGTCTGATCGTAGAGACTGTTTCACTCTTCAGACACTTAGTTAAAGATGCCAACGTTAATTTATCAATGCGAAATTACCTGTAATACCTTAGAATAATCCTCATACGCAGATGAGATTAAGCCTTACTGAAGAAGACAAACATGTTAGATGTGATTTACCCAGTAGCCTACGAGACGATACTTTTTTTCTTTACTGCAGGTCAGTTTGTGAATGAGGATCAGTGTCCTCTATCTGCCTTGTGCCATAAAGCAACACAAAGGACTGCCGAGACAATAATGACGGTGTTAATGATAATAGATCGGAGGCCAAGAAAAGCTGCAGTCATTTGTGTTCTCTTTCCAACAAATTTATCACGAGAGCAGTTAAATAATGTTAACATGGTAACTGGGGGACACATTCAAGCTTCGGCACAATATTACGAACACAGTAACAGTGTAGTAATGGCTCTTACTCCAAAGTTCAGAAAAATAAACACATAAGATATTGACATTCCAGCTGTGTAGCTTGGTAAGTAAAAAAGAGATCCTGCATTTGAAGAAAAGCAAGCATCACCTCTGGAAAACTGAAATAGAGATTTGCAACAAGACATTTAATTGGTCCAAATCACCAAATCTCAGAAAACCTATTATAGATTTTTACGGAACTAACCAGATTATTACAGAGCAATTTCGGGATCACTTGACCTTTTGTCTGGTACAGCTCCATGTGTGTGATTTGGATATCTGTGTTTACCGACGATTAGTCTCAATGTTCCTGTGACTTCCTGGCCTCTACTCCGTACCCATCATGAGACCAAAACGCATCAAAATCGCACACGAGATACGTTTTCTCATATACCAACAGAAAAGTCTGACATTTCATTTGTCGTAGAAACCTTAAATCGGCCCTTTAAAAGGTCTTGAGACGTTAAATTGTGACTTCCCCTCTGTCTCTGGCGCAAATGTGACGTGACAGCCCTGGTTGCTGAGTTTGGAGAAAGCGAGAGTAACTAGCGAGGGACTGTCCTCTTAATGTGACACCTGATGATTGTGCCGCGGTTCACTGAACTGAGAGAAAGTTCAGAGCCAAAGGAACCAGCTGTGTGTGTGTATGTGTGTGTGTGTGTGCAACAGCTGTATGTGGTAAGGTGGCTGGCAGCATGTGACCATTCTCGATGCCAACAACGATAATGACATGGTGTGAGTGCTCGTGAGTGTGTGTGTGTGTTTATTGACTGAGATCCAGTGTCAAAGGGGAACCGATGTGTGTGTGTGCGTGTGGTGTGTGTATGTGTGTGTAGGACACTGTCACAAACAGAAAAACTTAACTTCACAGTCAGCAGTTTAGCTTCAACTTGCTGGACTCCACCGTAGCAGGCCTCTCTCTCTCTCTCTCTCTCTGTCTCTCTCTCTCTCTCTCTCTCTCTCTCTCTCTCTCCCTCTCTCTCTCTCACTGCTTCTGCCCTTTATCGGCCCTTTCTTTACCCTTTCTCTTGCTCTGTTTATTTTCCCCTCTCCCTCCAGAGCACAGTCCCTCTTTGCCATTTCACTGTCACCCTCCCTCTTTCTCCCCCTCATTCTCTCTCTCCTGTGTGATTACTCTTTAAACCTCCTGCAGGAACAGTTTCAGGTCACTGCGGAGAGGCTGTCCATTACTAACTTACCATCCAGTAAAGTGGAAAATATGATTTTGTGTGTGTGTGTGTGCAGGAGTGGAGGGACTTGGTGACCCTCCAAGTCTCTTGGGGGCAAAGAATGATGGCTTCAGGAATATTTGAGTGTAGAAACAGTCATTGTGTGTGTGTGTGTGTGTGCGTACCTGTGTAGTTGGGTGGACAGACGCAGGTGTAGTTGTTGACTCCATCGATGCAGGTGGAGTTGTTCTCACAGTCGTTGTCTTCACAGTCATCTGGGTTTATCTCACAACGCGGGCCCTCGAACCCTGGCGGACACACACAGCTACACACACAAACACACACAAAACGCGCGTTATTACACGCTGAGCGGGCCAGATCTGACTCCTGCTGCACAACTTGAAATAAAATCAATCATCCAGATCAATCAGCTACTCAGCTTCACTTCCCCTTAAATTTTCCTATAAGAGGGAGCGTTAAAGAGAAACGATTTAATCTGTATTCTGGTGGGTTTTTCTTCCACCCGGTGCTGGTTCTCACACAGCACTGGAGCCACAGCGTATCTATATTTAGCGGTCAAACAAGAGACACCATTTCATGCCTCATTTTATAGCAGAGATGAAATTTTAACATGGCTGTTGAAAGTTTAAACCCGCTCCTGCAGCACACTAACCCGTCCTGACGACCTTCTCCTGCACTATAACTTAGAGGGAATCAGTTCTCCCTTTTGAATGTGGTGCTTAGATTCGTGTCATTTCTGTCTTTCCTGTTGGGGCGTGTTTCATTAATAAATGTCAGAAGTCAGAATTCCTCCAGATTCCACTGTCTAACACCTGGAAAACTCAAAAGGAATTATCAAAGCCTCCTCCTCTTCCCCTCCATCACTTCAGATTCATTTCACCCTCCTCTTTTCTCACCAGTCCTTGATCTCTTACCCCATTTCCACCCTTTGTGTCTCCATCAGGTTACCTCCTTGTAACAGATCACAGGCTACCTTCACACACTCAAAGTTTAATAAACGTGATCCCAGCTGCGTTCGGCGCCTCGCCCTCTCTCACAACTTTCTAGTCCTCTTCTTCACTCCTACACATCACTGACTTGAGCTGCTTCATTTGGATGAAAAGAATTTAACAGCAAGGTCACCCCAACACGGTAAGAAAGGGGAAAGTTGCTTCAGCACAAGTGGCAATTATCAACCCACACACTTGCCCTTATTTGTGACACAATAGTTTGTCCTTCCCACTCTCCTGCACCTGTAAAACTCACTCTGTAGTGTTGTTTTGTTCCTTTTTCATTCCTTTCATTTCACTCACTCTCTCTCAGATATTTCTAATCTAACTTTTGGTGCCTCACAGACTTTTTCTCATGCCAACAGTTATCTCGCTCTCTCTCTTCCCACACCATGTTTGATAGTCATTAGAAACCCACACCCAGTTTGTCTGCCAGTTTAAAGAAGCCTCACTTAAAGCTGAATTGAGTGTTTTTTTTTTTACCTCGAGGGGGCAGAGTGACTCCAAAACATACTCTAACCAGAGATACAATGAGCCTATTAAACTGTTATGGCTTACACTGATCAGTCCTAACATTATGACCACCTGCCTAATATTGTGTTGATCCCCCTTATGTGCTCAAACATGCTCTGAACCATTGGGCATGGACAAGAGGACCTCTCAGGGTGTCCTATGGTATCTGGAACCAGGACGTTGTCACTGGATCCTTTGGGTACTCTGGCTTGTGCAGTGGGGCCTCTGTCAATCAAACTTGTTCCACTGCATCCTGTTGATGCTTGATCAAAATGGGGTGTAGGAAGTTTGGAGGTCAAATCAACATGTTGGGCCATTGTCATGTTCCTCAACATGTTCCTGATTGGTTGATGTTTTTTCCATGTGGTGGGGTGCATTTTCCTGCAGGGATAGGCCAGTGACATTTGGGATTTCTATTTGCATGAGGGAGTGTGTTTGTTGTGGAACAATGTTAATTTGGGTGTCTAAGTCTCATCACATGGATGTTAAAATCCAAGGTTTTCCATCAGAACACCACATAGTAGCAATTTGATCAATGTTATTCACTTCACCTGTCAGTGGTCAGAACGTTGTGGCTGATCGGTGTTTATCTTACTAAAGGCCAGGTCATGGTTTTCACATAACCAATGCAGACTTTAAAAGCAGACAGTGGACCTTCAAATGGTTCTATTCTTACTTCAGCATCGTATTGTCCATCAAACTGAACAAAGAAAACCACACAGGGCTTTTGTGAAAGTTTCTGAAAGAGTGGATATGACTTTGTACACTTTCTAATATGTAGTAGCTAGTTACAGATCGAGCTGTAGCACGGCATCAGTGGTTATTCCTGAAATGTGTCAAGCACAGTAGGTAGACATAACACAGGATTCGTGGAGAATTTAGAACTTTCCACTGTGTTTAGGCACTGTTTCTGGAAAGCACCTCCAAAGTCTTGAAGTGATTATTTCATTTGCAACTCTTAAAATAATGAATTATAAACTGTCTGAAAATATCTGTGTACAGTCTTTCATCATAACAAGCATTTGTTTTTAGTCATCCAGCAGAGGATAAACAGCATAAATTACCTTGAAATAAGAATTTGTATTAAACCAAACGCAACGGTGTAAAATCTCTCGAATGCAACATGGTTTGGTGTGGATGCTCAACAGTCTGGCAATACGAGTGACCCTTTCTTTTGATTCAGTGGTAAATTCAGAAATTGTGTCATTCTCAATTCCTCAATGCAAACAGAGTTAAACTTAGTTTAATTTAGTGGTTAAAGAAGTCATTCATCTGATATCTGCAGCAACTAAAAAGGAATGAAGAAATAGAGTTAGAAAGAAGGGAGGAATCATAAAAGAAATCGTGAGCAGTGGTAAGAAAGAAAAGAAGAAAAGAAGAAGGATAGGAGTGTTCCCGTGAGAAACTAAACACACAGAAATACAAATGAGAGGAGCGCTGCCAGCACTGCCAGGGTCAGAGAGCACTGCTCCACCAATCAAATCACAGTCTTGACATTTAAAGTATATAGTTTGACAAATGGGTTCCGGCTAAGAACCAAGGCTAATTGGACTTATTGAATATCCCCAACTGATTATATAACATGTTAAAATGTCAAAGGGGCTGGTTTCCCTCTCTTTCTCTGTCTCCCTCAGAGGGCACAAGTATGTACCTGTGTTGGTATTACCATTAAGAGAAGATCTATAAAGGGTAAAGAGAGCCCTAATAGCATTACCACACAGGACGTTAAAGGCCAGATGCATATCAAGGCCTTTCAAAGGGCAAAGGCCTTGTTAAGGAGGTCGAGAGGGACACGAATCTGGTAGAAAGATATTTATGACAATTGTTTCAATTACATCTGCTATTTGTCACAAGGCCTGGACAAAGGGGAACTTTTTTGGAGCGATGCTGATTACCCAGGCAGGATAGGCATCCACACAGAGATATATGGAGCATTGGGTAGTTTTAAATAGAAAGACTGAATTTAGATTGATTTCTTAAGTATATGTCATACCACTACCAAGACTGCCTCCTTTGGTTCTTCAAAGACTTTTTACAAAGTGTAAAATATTGTGTATTGAATGTGGTTTGGTTCAATTTAATGGTGAAAGGACTGTTTTGCTTAAACTGCACCACATTAAAAAGTCTGACTGCATATGGTCTGCTTTTAATTTATCCCATTCCTAAACAATTGCTGATCATTTTGATTATTTCTGGTCTGCGGTCGACTACTATTTTCCCCATTCACACTTTCCAAATTGAACTTCGGCACTCTCGCTTCAGCTCCTTAGTCCAAGAGGTATTAGTCATGGGGTGGGGAAACACAGCGTTAGGTCATGGCCAAGAATACTTGAAGCTTTTTTAAACAATTCCACAGGAGATTTTACAGTATTTCAAGCTGCCACATTGAGCAGAACCACAGGAGCAACCCAGAGGTGCGAGAAGCTGGTCTGAAATCCTGGATCAGCTGTGAAATGATGGTGTAGGAAAAATAAATGAGTGATGCTCCGCTCTTCACTCCCTCAACGACCAGAGAGGCGCTCGACCCTCAGTGTCTCTAATGGAGCTGCTCTGAAGCCAGGAGTCAAAGCTGTGATTGTGTCGGGCAGCTCCCAGGTGTGAATGTGTGAAACAGTGTGAATGAAAACACGGAGGAAGCATGTGCAGGATGACTTCCCTGGGTGAACATAGACGAATAGAGAGCTAAAGCACTGTGTGGATTATGGGCTTTTATAATCCATAAAGTGTGTATTAAAATGCCAAATATCAAAGCATTATTAGCGTCTTGGCCCAATACACAAAACACAGCCTTAACGTTTACACTTTTATATGCATACCCAGATCGCCAGCATTTTCCCTTCTTTACTGTTCTTTCCACAAACAGAGAAACAAAAGGGAAACTGAGCTGTATTCTTTAAAGTTATTCAAGAGACCTAATTAAAAGCATCCCTGTAAGGTAAAAACAAATCTACTTTAATGATTTAACAATAATAATAATAATAATAATAATAATGCATTGGTTTTTTATAGCAGATTTCTAGGCACTCAAAGACGCTTTACATTGCATTATTCATTCACTCCATACTTGATGATGGTAAGCTACACGCTCCAACCACTCACTGTCACACTGCATCCACCCAGGCTTACTGGTGTTCCCTCACAATCTCCCATCCAGGTACTGACCAGACCCAACCTCACTTAACTTCCCAGATCTGATGAGATCAGGCATCCACAAGGCGGTATGGCCTTGATTTAGATAAACCTTTAAAGTTCGAACCAATTATTTTGATGGGTTGGGTTGACATAATAATGTTGGTAAATGTATCACCGTAACCCTAGAACACTAACGTAACAATTAGCAACACTATCACTAACGTAGGGTGTATTCTACCCGATATAATATACCTGATAAAAAATACCTCTCATCAAAATATATTAAAGTACAACAATACATAGCAAACTGGAGCACTCTTCTTTTACTTTGTCCTATACAACGTCTCATAAAACAAAAAAAGGCATCAATTAGTAAAAAATTTGGAAATCATAAACGAGAAATTCCTTAAAAAAAACAATAATGGAGTGGGGAACTTTTCCAGTGCAGGCACAGTCTCTTTGCATCACTGAGAACTGTGGGAGAAATATATTATATGCACATACAGTACATTCCAACTAGAAAAATATTTTACTCTCTATCACTAATGTCAGGTGAACATCACCCAAAAAAACCAGGGATGGGAACAGGGAAACACGCCTACCTTCTGTAGCGTCAGTGAGCAGCATGAAGCTACCCAAGGACCCACAACGGCAACACAATGAAATCACGTAACCACAATTACATGGGTAAAAATCTCCCACCCTAGTCTTCTAGGGTTAGATTTTTGCAATAGTTGATTTAAAGCTAAATTCGAGTTGAAGTAATGAAATTGGCTTCATAACCTAATTTTTCTTCTTCTTGAATTCAGGATTTGAAGTCCCATCCTGTACCTACTTTTACGCTGGAGCGACTTGTTTTTTTTAAATGTGCCAACTTAAAAATGTGTGTTCATAATTTTGGTACTTAAGCAAATAACATTATCTTAAAATAACTACTTGGAACAACTTCATTTTTATGAATAATCAGCCTAAAAAGTTAGTAATGTCCTCCAAGACTTTGTTGTATGTTGGTTGAACATATTTAGATGTTGTCGTAATTTAAACAGATTGATGCAAACTGTTGCATAAATTAGTTTTTTGTTGAACCAGAACTTTTTTTGACTGTGTAAATGACGCCCATACACTACTACACTACTATTTATTCTAAGATCTTAAAATTACATCATGCTTCATATTTAGAGATGTGTCAAAAATTAAAACATCTCAGTCAAAGGCAGGTAAACCATTCTTTCTTGGGGCAGCGTGTTGACTCAGTTCTACACGAAGCTAGCAAAGAAGACACTAATGTGAACAGCGCCAGAAGTTTAAGGCTTCTTCTCTCTTTGAGCATTTCAGGATGTGAGTGAAAGAGCACAAGGATTTAATGAGCAACCTGAATGGAGTTTCCTCCTTTGAAATGTCCCTTCTCTTCCCATCGAACCCCCCCACCAACACACACACACACAGAGGCAGGAAAACACATCATAAGGTCAGAGTGAGTTGTTATCTTGGGTAATGCATTGTCCAGTGAAGCAAGACTGTCCACTCTAATCACGCTGTCTATATTTCTGGGGGCCGAGTAAAGTTAATTTTTCCTTTAGATGAGAATACAGGGTGAGGTTCTGAAAATGTCTCTGCTAATAGAAAGAGGCATCTGGGTAGAAAGGGCAATGAGATCTGACCCGCAGCCTAAATGGATTCGCAAAGGGAGTTCTCTGAAGTTACTCTTTCTTGTTTTACTTCTCTGCCTCATCTGCATTCAAAACATAAGCGATATAATTGTCCTCGTGATGGTTTCAAATAAAGAGGAAACTCCAGCTAAGAAACTGGCACCCAAATACACAAATTGAATCCTTTTTTCTTCAACAACTCAGAAGATAATAAGATAATAAGAGACGCTGTTGTACCTGAAGTGGTCTTCGTGTCCAGGATGGATGTGGCAGGTTCCTCCATTAGAACAAGGAAAGCTAATACAGGCGTTGATGGGTATTTCACAGTCTTGACCCTGGAGGAGAGAGAAGAGGACGAAGCAAGGCAAAGAAGTTAATAACTGAATATATTATTCTACTACTGCTTGTACAGATGCTATCTAAGGTTGCATTCAAACAGCTTCACGACTAACATCTTCTCACTCCACTCAACAAAAGAGAGAGAGACAATCTTGTAAAGCCTCCTGATGCTCCTATTACACCTTATATCAAAGCAGATGTTCTAACCATGTGCATTTTATGTTTTACTCACATATTAAAACTGTTACAACTGTTACAAAAAGGACATTTTTAATAAAATCCAACCATTGGCAATGAACATACAGTGTTGTCTGCAGGTGCTTTTCTATTAAAAGCAAAACAAAATAGGCCTTTTGTCTCTATTGCATAAACTCCAGACAGTTATCTGATTTTGTGCGCTTGTAATTTTCCTTTTTCGGAAGATTTTGAATATTTTAGGTGCAGTGAAAGATGATAGCCTACAGAAAGAGGGAGAGAGAGAGGACTGAATAAATCTAATTTGGTTGTTGAATAAAAAATGCAGCTTTCTTAACCAACCGCTCAACTTTAACAATGACCTCTTAGTGTTTTCTTTTCTCTCTCCCTCTCTTACACAAATGCCCGAACAATTATAAGCATGAATGTATACACATGATATAGAAACGACAAATCTACCTGTTTGATTCACTGCTTTTCCCACCGCACACCTGTTTTTCTGAATAAACATCTTTCACTGTTAACTGTATTATGTATCAGAGTCCTTCATACACACACACACACACACACACACTCCCTGTCCACATCCATCCCTGCGGCTGTAGTTTTAATTTCAAACCAACAAACCTTTGGCCGCTAACACACCCACTTCCTCTGATCAAAGCCTAAAAGAAGATGTTTATTCTTGTTTCTCGATCTCCATCCATCTTCATTATTTCCTTCCCTCTTTTCCTTTTTAACCGTAACACTTTGGATTTAATTCGCTCTCTTTCATTCCACCTCTCCCTCTTTCTATTTGCATTTTTTTTTTAGATTTGTTTTCCCACCATCTCAGCCTTTCTTCTTACATTTCTTACTCCTTCCTTCTACCTCCACCTTTCTCACTCTGTTTCCTGCAGTTGAATTTCCCTGTCTTCCCTCCTCTCGCTCTAATTCTCTCTCCCTCTTTTGTTCTTTGCTGCTCCTTCTTTGATTCCTTTAACACATTTTAATTAACGTTGTCCCAGTGGACACCAGCGCAGAAAGAAAAACATACACGCAGACACCTACATGCACACGTACACACACACACTCCCTGCTTCCCAGTCTGTGACCTTGGCAAGCAATGTTTTAATTAAATGCAAGACTAAGGCTTTGTCTTCCTGTAAAAGCCCAAAGGTTATGAGGTGTGTGCTCTCATGAGCCCTGCAGTGTATCCTTAAAGTGCTCGCACACACGGTCGCACACATACAGACAGGTACGCAAACAAATAAACACAAGCGCGCGTACACAAAATCTCCTTCAGAGGCTTGAACCCAATGATCTCAATACATACAGAAGTGGCGGGTAAGCTGATGAGTACACATGCAGTCCTTCGAATCAGTTTTAGATTGTTATAAATCATGCCAACCCTGTCTCACACAATGACGACTCTATCCCACTAAACTGCATTGTAATATACATTTGGAAAGAAACATTATGTCTCCCTGAAACACTTCCAGGTTGCAATGGTCCACTTTCAGATGTTGGAGGGGAAGATGGAAAAGATAGGACTTTGACCCAAGAGACTGTAGTTCGCATCCTGGGAGGAACCATTTCCACTTTGATTTTCACTTGCTCTTTGGTTTGGTTTGGTTTAGGCAGCAAAACCACTTGGTCAGGTTTAAGAAAATATCATAGTGTGGTTTAAAATATGAGCCTTTCACAAAATATTTGAAGCTGCTCCTCCGTTTTCTTGGTTACCAGGATCACAAGTCCGATCTAATATATGAGTGGTTGGCTGAAAAGGATCGACAGTAAATCAGTGAAAGAAATGGCAATGAACCACCGATCAGGCATAACATTAAGACCACCTGCATAATATTGTGTTGGTCCCCCTTATGTGCTCAAAAATCCTCTGAACCATTGGGCATGGACAAGAGGACCTCTCAGGGTGTCCTATGGGGTCTGGAACCAGGACTTTGGCACTGGATCCTTTGGGTACTCTGGCTTGTGCAGTGGGGCCTCTGTCAATCCAACTTGTTAAACTACATCCTGTTGATGCTTGATCTCAATGGGCTGTAGGAAGTTTGGAGGTCAAATCAACATGTTGGGTCATTGTCATGTTCCTCAACATGTTCCTGATTGTTGGATGTTTTTTCCATGTGGTGGGCTGCATTTTCCTGCAGGGGTAGGCCAGTGACATTTGGGATTGTCATTGCATCAGGGAGTGTGCTTGTTCTGGGGTAGTGTTTATCTGTGTGTCTAAGTCTCATCAACTTGAATGCCAAAATCCAAGGTTTTCAATCAGATCACCACATAGTACCAATATGATCAATGTTATCCACTTCACCTGTCGGTGGTCAGAATGTTGTGGCTGATCGGTGTATTTTGACTAGAACCATATTTGTGATTCATTTCCCTGAAAATGTAACTGAAAATGCAGCTTAGTTGTGTAGAAATCCATTTTTAACGACACAGAAGATAGGATTCCTGCTGCCAGATGACCCCAAACCTACAGCCAGAATCATAAACTAAATGTTGCACAATACTGCAGTGCACACACACACACACACACACACTTGTTCAGATATGCTCCCTACACATATCCAAATTTCCCTTTCAGGAGTAGATTTGCATGTCTCTCTGAATGCAGGGGTTTATACATCGATGGATATATCGGCCTTCATCTTTTGATCGGTACCTCCAGTGCAGCCAGCTGCAATCATCATTCGTCTATTGATGGACAGGTAGATACATTATGCATACAAGGCCAAAGTTAAGCCTGATAATACTGCTAATACCACAGGCTTATGCAGCATGGCTATCCATCTAGGATACCTTCCAGACAAGCACCTAAGTCCAGCACAAGTAACAGTTTTTGCTGCTGCTGTTGTGCCTGCCGGACACCATCATTCAGAAGCTTTGATATGCAGAAAAAACACAAAACAACGGTCAGTTAACTGACAGTGAAGGTAGCTGGTACAGGAATCAGTAACAAATGAGGTGAACATTTTTAGAGTTTAAGGACTGATTTCTCCTGCTTAAATGTGTTTTGATTTATCACTTTGGAAATGCTTCCAACGAACAGTAAAGAGGATGGCAGAGCTGATGACCTTAATAACCATTCAATAAGAGAGACAGTATAAATTGTGACAGGGCCATAACAGGGAGTCTAATCAAAGTCTAATCAAATAACACATCACAGTGCCCATTCACTAAACAGGACAATGCATTAACATGTTCCTTCTAGCTTCAAGCATAAGAAAAATATGTTTGCTAAAGCTAGAAAGTCACATCCAGCAGCCCACTTCCACTTAAAAGTGTCTGCTGCTGTTTGGTTTCTCACCTTGAATCCATATGGACAGGTGCACCGGTAAGATCCAACAGCATCAGACACACAGGTACCATTGTTTTGGCAGGGTGCTGCCAGGCAGGGGGTGCACTTCGACATCAGGCTGATATCCACTGGACCTATGAAAGATAACAGAAAACACAAGCAGATGAGAGAAGTGGAGGACAGATGATGATAAGAGGACAGGAATGGAGCAAATAAAAGCATTGAAGGCAAATGTATTCATATTTAGGCATTCAGTGCTAAAAAGCCTTCCCACAGACCTCATTTAATGGGTTGTACTTAGAATAAGCCTTACTACATGAGAAAAGTAAGTGCTTAAGAGAGCAATAAATGTGATTTGTTTCAGAGACCAGGGCACATACAGGTAAGAAGAGCAGATCTGATTCAGTGCAATGATGTGAGGTACCTCTAGACCTGTAGTTTGGAGTCACATCCCACTATATAATCTTGCTTTCATCTGGACAACCTTGTTGTACAATTCTTTGACCACAGACGCACAGTGAACAGTGTTCATGCAATACAGTTTTATTCTTTGTGCAGAAAAAAACACTTCAGGATGTCTCCTGTGTGTAAAAAGTTCTCAACTGTTCCCCCTCTGGTCTGATAGCTGGGAGCCCTGGAACAGCTGATATTAGAGCTTTGCTGCTTCTGTTCTCTCCTCTGAATGAGTGAAACACAACCGAGAGGAAAGGTACTTTTATAAAATCTTTATGAACACAGACAAACTTTTTAGAAAAAATAGCACAGTGTATTACTGACTGAGCCGATTCTGCTCGCTAAAGGCTTGATTGTCGATGAAATTTGTCTAACATGTAAGAGCAACTTTGAATTAACCTAAAACAAGGACAGTGAATGCACACGAGGTTCCATTCATATTAGATTAGTAAAGCTTCTATGGATGTATCTGAAAGACTGGCTGTGATTTAGCTTCTTCTTCTTCTTTTTTTTTTTTTTACAAAACATAACAGCTGGGTTACAGATCGAGCCAATGCACTGTGCCAGTGGGATTATTCTTTAGATGTTCCAAGCACAGTAGGCAGACATAGAACATGATTTTTTGAGAAACTAGATCTTAGGTATAGTCAATGAAAGCACGAACAAATCAAAGCTCCTCCAAAGACCGGTAGCGATTGCTTCAATTATGACTGTTTAAATGACTAATAGCAAATGTGTGGATGTCCTTGCACAGCTTCATCTTATAATAAACATTGGTTATGAGCACCATTCGGCACATGTGCAGTCCGGGTGGCCACAAATGTTATGTAGACATCCACAAAGGAGTCACTTGCGGACATGCTGCAACTGGTGATAGTCTGCTGTCTCACTTCTGTGATGGACTTTGTTTGGCCTCTATGTGTGGAGATAGTTGCATGAATTTGATCCCAGCTGGCTGAGGACCATGCTCCAGACCCCACCTCCAGGCTAATCATCTGACTAACATCAGATGACTGGCCTGGAGCTCCAGACCTACTCTCCTGCACCCACCGATCTGGCTGATTGGTCCACACCCCAGTTTCTTCCTCCAACAGAAGTGCAGCAATTACCACACCTTGCTATAAGTCTACATCCAACCTCACAGTCAGGGCAGCTGGGATTTAATGTGAACACGTTGCCCTGATGCCTCTTGTGTCTGTGTGTTTGTGTTTATTGTAACTTCAGTTAGCTGCTGTCAACTTGTTGAAGAAGCAACTCGTGTGTGTAACTTGTGGCTTCGATTGGCAGCAGTTGATTTATGTGTGTGTGTAACTTCTGTTGGCAGCTGCTCATGGAACGTGGAAGTTATTCATGTTTTGGTGAAGACTGGAACTTTAGTTGGCAGCTGTTCAACTCAGTGTAGGAGTTACATGTTGTCCTGTGTGTTAATGTGTTTTTGAAGGCACTTGTTGTGTTAGTATCTTTTGTTGGTTATGGGTGCTGTGTGTTTACGCTTGGCTAAGGAGTTAGCTGTTTGGTTTTTATTTAGCTAGCCTCATGACTTTTAGCCTTCATTTGGTTGTATTTGGTTCTTTGATTTAGCAACATCCACCAGCCCTGTTTTCTTTGTGTTATCACTGTTCTTTTGTGTTAATTTCATCACTAAGCAATAAATTGCTTTACCCTAACTCATTACATCTGGTTTCTTCGTTGCACCCAGCTGACCCTAGAGACTGGGACGTAACACCGATGTGGAAAGCATGAACTGGAGAACAGGGGGCTCATTAAGTCACAAAACCAACATGTTCAGACGTTGTCAGAATAATGGAAAGAAGTGCATGTCTGAAAGGGGATAAAGTTGCTGACTTAAAATAATAGAATTGGGTTTAAATTCCATCATTCCTACCTAACAGCTCACCCAAACAGAGAGAACACATGTGACCTCAAAGACACCAATGACTCACATGATGGACGGGTGAGTCACTGACTCACATGTGACCTGAAAGTCTTTCAAAGTGCTACCAACCACACAAGAGCTTCCCCACCAGTCTGTTAGAACTGTCCTCAAGAAACTCAAGCAAGTCCAGTTGCCTTTGTTTTAGCACTTGAATCTACAGCAACCTAGATGACTGAAACTGTCTCAGAAGCTACTGATCTCACCCAAAACCCTTTTCCACAGTCTCAACCCGAGACTGGGAGAAAAGTCCAAACACTGTCTTTTTAGACTTTCTAAAAACCAAAACTCAAGAGAAGTGGAAGGGAAATAAACTGCGCAGATAGCCAACAAACCTAAAAAGTTGCAATGAAATATTTACACCTGGTCTCCTGGTCTAAATCGAAAGATCAGACGGTGCTAAAACAGGTCAGAATTGATGTGTAAGGATATAGGAAAAGCAGAATGGAAGGGGAGTACTTACCTTTACACTGAAATCTGTTGAGTGGTGTGGTGAGCAGCAGTCTGTCAGCCATGTCAGGAGGTCCAGTACAACGAGCAATGCCTAAAATCACAATTTATCAGTAACCAGCATGCTGCAGTCTGACGTTTCTGCTACACATAATATCAGATCCTAGGAGCTTCAGTAGAAAAGCAACTGGACGTCTGAGTTAGAACTGAAGAAGACTCTTGGATGAGAAGTGAAACATCTTTAAAACCTAAAAGAAAAAGTGCAGCTGCTTTTTCACTGAAGCTCCTGGGATTACCATGACCTGGATGACCTGAGAATCTACACAGGCAGAATATTAGATGTTTGTGAATGAATACATCAGATTTTGATTACAAGTACTTCAAAAGCATATTGGCTGATTTCTTACCAGGTTCCTTAAAGCCGGCCTTGACCCACTGAGAGAGCCAGCGGAGGTCACAGTTACAGTACAGGGGGTTTGCACCAAGAGCCCTAGACACAAATAAAAAGCATAACATAAGAGATATTCAGTCCTCAGACACACATACTTGGGAGCGAACATGCAGCACAGACAAACAGAGACAGGGTCCGTCCTTACAGGTGGGAGAGAGAGGTCAGGTGGTTGAAGGCTCCTTCTGGGATGGTTGAAAGGTCGTTTCCATGGAGAGTCCTGCAGGGGAGACATAGAGTGCAAAGCAAGAGCGTGCATGAATATGAATTACAACTGTGACCTTGTTACGAATTTAAAAACGTCGCTTTTTGACCCGTTGTTCAGGTTATTGTGTCGGTAATTAATCTGATTAGGCACTCAGCGTTTCTTTATAATTACGCCTGTTCTTTTTCAGAAAGGTGGAAAATGTGGAACTGCTTTTCCTTTGCTTTGCGCCTTTTTCATGTATTTACACTCATATTAAGACTAATGCCGTCACTATTACTGTCACAGCTGTTAGTATTAAGTGACTTTTCTACACATCGATCAGACACAACATTATGACCACCTGCCTAATATTGTGTTGGTCCCAGTTTGTGGTCAGAAATGCTCTGAACCATTGGGCATGGACAAGAGGACCTCTCAGGGTGTCCTATGAGGTCTGGAACCAGGACGTTGGCACTGGATCCTTTGGGTGCTCTGGCTTGTGCAGTGGGGCCTCTGTCAATCCAACTTGTTCCACTGCATCCTGTTGATGCTTGATCACAATGGAGTGTAGGAAATTTGGAGGAAAAATCAACATGTTGGGCCATTGTCATGTTCCTCAACATGTTCCTCATTGTTTGATGTTGTTTCCATGTGGTGGGGTGCATTTTCCTGTAGGCCAGTGACATTTGGGATTTCCATTTTCATGAGGCAGTGTGTTTGTTGTGGGACAATGTTTACTTGGGTGTCTAAGTCTGATCAACATTGGTGTTAAAATCCAAGGTTTTCCAGCAGAACACCACATAGTACCAATATGATCAATGTTATTCACTTCACCTGTCAGTGATTTTAATGTTGTGGCTGATCGTTGCATGTAGAATGAATACCTAAAGAAACCTACTGCATCATTTCCATCGCATCAAAGCTGAACGGAAGCCACTACCCAGCTGCATAACACTGGATTTGCAGCAAGCTGATACACCAGCCTAACTCTGACTAGCTGCATGCTAAATTATTTAAATTTATTTTTGGTTCCCGAGCTGCAGACACGCCATCATCCCTTCCTATAATGGAAAATAAATAAAATATTTATGAAAAGAATAACACAAAATAAACAGAAAGCTTATTTTCATTGTCGGGCAATAAAGCTTGTTCTGGTCTCTGAATGGAATAGAAACTGTCTCATCTGGTCATCTAGCAGACTGCAGAGTATGATGTGTATGTGTGTGTGTGTGTGTGTGTGTGTGTGTGTGTGTGCTCGTTGAAAATCTTTGTGTTACAGGAGTGCTATGTGTATTGGTACGAGCACGTGCATTTACGTTTTGTGCCTCTGGGTTTTCATGCATGTTTGTGTGTGCGTGTGTGCGTGCATGTGTGCGTGTGTGTCTGAAACTTTTGTCTCTAAGGGCTCACAGGCTTCAGAGTGTGTGTGTGTGTGTGTGTGTGTGTGTCCTTTGTGTCGATCCATTTGAGTGTGGTGCCTGCTGGATATAAGTTCACATTCCATTAGAGCGAAGGGCTGTAGCAGGGGACAGCTATCAAACCACCACTATTGGAAAGCTGTGTGTGCCCGTGTGTGTGCCCGTGTGTGTGCATCAGTCAGAGTGTGCATGTTCAGGTCAGCTTGTGCGCATGTGAGCGTACACGTGCACAGATTAGTGTGTGTTTTTCCGTTCTCGCAAAGTTTTGTGTCTTTACTTAATGCCTTTAAACGCTTTGTGCGCGTCTCCGTGTATGTTTGTGTGCGTCTACGTATGGCGGTCTAACAGCCCCCGCGCAAAACTGGCCCAGAGGGGGTTGTGGGTAATGAGGAAGTGACAGTGATGGCTGCCTGGCAACCAGTTGCTATGCGGGGGCAGAGAGGGATCAGTCCCCACGGCAACATCAACTAAAATGAAAGGAAGAAAGGAGGGAAGAATAAAAAAAAGTGATCACTAAACTTCTGCAAGGTGAAAGCCTCATAAGAAATACAGTCGATACACAGCTCGGAGAAAAAGGCCGAGAGCAAGGCGGACTTCTCAGAGGGTGAAACACTGACTTTTTCTGTCGGAACAGTGGTGGCCAAAGTTTAGGAAGAAAATAACTGCTGGGAATAAGACTTGGTAAAAGCACCAGATCTCTAATCATTACTCCGTTGTAGCTTAAGCTGAAAGTTAGTAAATGAAAAACTCGACAAACAGATCTTTGCCTTCTTAATTGTGAACCATTAGTGTTGCCAAGATTATCAGCCTCCAGCCCTGTCTCCTGAAAGTTGCATTTCTATAAAACTTCTCACTTACGTTTTAGGGGGAAACTTTTTTTCTGTGTTGTGTTACAAATATTTTTGTAATCAACATATCTTTGCAATTTATTCTATGGATTTGCTGTCTCTTCTTGTCTTTGCCAACCAGTCGAGTATCGGATGAGGTAGAACTCAACACCCTAAGAACCCAGAAAATGCAGGATGCTTTTTAAACCAAAACAATGACATTTTCCAAAACCGAACCAAGTAACTTTAATGCCGAAACCTCATGAAACAGCAAGTAAAAACAAAACTAAAGTCTAGTTTTTGTGTCATTTTCAAATTTAAATTCCTATGTCAAAGTTTTACATTCTAACGTGAAAAAAAGTGTCTTTTAAAGCATAAAAGAGGATGCTTAGTTGTATAGGGACGCAATTTTCCTGAGACAGGTTACAGCCTCAACACTGCTAGCGGCATTATATTTAAATATTTCGGATTTTGAACCAAAAACTCAACATTTTAGAACCATAGCCAGACCGGTTAGACAGCGTGGAAGGTAAAAGCTGTTGTTAAAATCCCTTACAAAATACTATTCAGTAAAGCAAAAAGAGTGAACAGCCTTGTTTTGTGATTATATTATGCGACTTTTTAAACCAGCTCTAACAACAAAAGCTTAAAACGTCATTTTTTTGTTGTTGTTTTTGTACAGTGACCTATTTTTTTTATCTGACTGTGCTGGAAGCAAATGCTTGAAGAAATGATGTTCACCTCCATCACACTAAAGTAGAGGCGCAAATCTCAAATATTATTTAGTATACAAAAGTATCACAGTTAAATCAACAATAATACAGGAAACAAATTCTGCTGCAGGTGTAAATCTGTATGCATGTGCTCATGCTAACGTGTGCATATGTAGTTTGTACATGTTGTGTTGTGATATGTGCAGCCGCTTGATGGTCAGACAGGAATATCCACTGTGTGCGTGCGCATGCATGTGGGCTTGTGAGACAGAGGGTGGACAACCAAATGGATGACTGAGAGAAACAGAGGCTGAAGGTCGATTCATCAAACACAACACTGGGCGGAGAGAGAGAGAGAGAACAGGAGGAGAGGATGGATGGAGGAGGGAGAGAGAGAGAGAGAGAGAGAGAGAGAGAGAGAGAGGCCAGAGCATGCAGACAGAGGGGGAGTATTAAAGAAATGAGAGATTGTCACTTTTATCTCTTTTAGTACCCTGAAACAACAAATGATTGCATGACTGTGACTCATTTTGCGACTGGGTCTTAACATGGCACTTGGCCTGAAATCAGGGGAGTGATTAAACTTTGATTTAGCTCAGTAATATAACTAGCAAAGGGGAGTGTTTAATATTGAATCCACTGCGGCACTTGAGGATGAAGCTTGCTACTCACAGCAGGCGAAGGGACTTGAGCCCGTCAAAGGCATGGACCGGGATGCAGCGGATCTGGTTGTAGCTCAGGATGCTGGAACACAGAGGACACGAACAAGGTCACAAGGTTTAATCCCTACCTCTACCTCTAATTATAACATAATTTCTGATACTTTCATCTTGTCTTTCTGACCACATCCCTGGTTACATAAAAATTAATGTATGAAGAACAGGCAGGAAAAAGACTCGAAGAAGAAGGAAGGCATGAGGGGTGACACAGCAGGTTTGGCTTTAAACTCACAAAAAATACGGAGCCTCTAACCACCGCAGGTCAGACAAGGAAAAGTCAACAAGGGACGCACATTTAAAATGAAGAAAGAAAATTAGGAAGGGGGGAAAAAAGATTGCCAGAGGCAAAACTGAGGCTTTTGGAAAGTCAAACTCCCAAACCAAAGTTGTTTTTTTCTCTCTCTTTTTTAAAAATTGCTAATGAATTAAAAGTTAAGTTTGGTAATGAATTACATGGAAGGGGACAAAAGCTTAAGGACAGAATTCTGATCTTTGTCAAAAAATGAAGTTGATTGTTTCATGGTGCTACTAATATTTTCACTTAATTTATAATGGACACAGATAATGATCTGAAGAAACTAATAGTCAAGATAGTAGCCAAGACCACTGGTTCTCAGCCTGATGCTCTATGACGCAACGTCCAATCAGGAAGCCGAAAAAACTTTCTCATCTCTTCAGGTTCACAAGTGGCACAGCAGTTTAAGAAAGGAGTCTGAGAGCTAATAAATCAACCGCAAATACTGAAACTTGTAGATGGAAAGTGAAACACACTAGTCCACCTTCTACCTTCAACTCTTCAATAGGTGTGCTCAGGCAAAGTGTTCCAGTGATGCTATCTGGGTCTGACAGTAGATATGTGTGGTTGCACTGGGCAGCTCCCAGATGTAAATCAGCATAACTATGTGAAATATAAAACAGGGCGTTGCTGGAAAAGAGCAAATGTGCTCAGTCAACTTTGTCTGGACGCACAAAATCCAGTAAGTAATATTTTGTAATACGCTGTATAAGCTAAACACTGAAAGAGAGTGAGACAAACTTAAGACAGCAAAAAAAGGGAAATTTCATCTTGGACCAAAGGGCAGTAAAATGGAGAGAAGAGGGAGATTTAGGGAGAAAAGGAACTAAAAGAAAATATAATTTATATATAATTTGGGGGTTTGGAATTATTGACTAACCCTAAAACCCCAAAGCCCACTGGCAGGTTTGAAAGGCATGTTATCTTTAAAAAAGTGGCAAAATTGCAGCGTTTATCGGAGCCAGAAGCTGTAAAAACAGAAAGAATTGTCAGATTATCAACTATCTGACGGTTTTTAACCGATCATGTGTCCTGCACCACTCCTTTGAAAAACCTCACTAAGCTTAAAATTGTGACGTTTCATCAAAATCACTTTATTTTATGACTCATTTAAAAAAATCTGTCCAAAATGAAGTGTTTGCACTGTCCAGATTCTGTAAAAATGAAAAAATTCTGCAGTGCTCGGCGCAACCATGAAGCCATTATTGACACAACTGTGACATATAGTCATGTGATAGAAATGAAAAGATCATCGGCTGAACTAGATTGAACTGTAGGCTGTGTACACAGAGCAGTTGGGAGACATGTATGGATGCAAATATGGACTGTGACTAGTAGAATATCTATAATATGCAGAGCCACCTTTTTCAAACCCCAGTATAAGTAAAACCTGTGATCGCTTGGATAAATGTTGTGCATGTTGACACCATTTAAAATATTCACAAAATAAATATCAAAAAAATTAAACCTGATTTTTCTTTTTAGGATTTATGGCACTGTAACTTAAATTACAAAGACATTTTGGAGCTTGTTATGTTTCCATAGAAATTCAGGATCCAATAAAAATGTAACAAGAACATAAAAATACCCAGAGGTTGCTTGAAGTTCAGCGGGTTTGGAGAGGAAGAAAGAAGGATTCGGAAGATAGGAAACATAATACAATAGACACGGTTTAGAATAAGGTGGACAGAAGTGAGGACATATTTAGAAAGGAAAGGACAGTAGAAGTTAGAGAGACTTTAAAAAGATAGTAAATAAAAAGTAAATAAAATATGGCTG
This sequence comes from Dascyllus trimaculatus, assembly GCA_024666655.1. Lineage (NCBI taxonomy): Eukaryota > Metazoa > Chordata > Actinopteri > Pomacentridae > Dascyllus > Dascyllus trimaculatus. The sequence continues at coordinate 27,858,989 of CM045457.1, forward strand.
GAGATAGAGATGAGAAATGGCAGAGAAAAGAAGAAACAGGAAAATATGATGAAGGAGGGAGGACAGAAGACAGGGTGATTAATCAAAATTAACAGCAGAAAACACTGATTTATCTCATGGTTGGTAACCTCATGCACACACATAGCTCCTGTACAACATCCAGCCGTGGACAGACGTATGCTTATATATGTCTAGTTGAACGTGTTGCCATGGGAACTTACAGCGTAGCCAGTTGAGTCATGTTGCTGAAGGTGTACGGAGACAATGTGCTGATGCTGTTGTTGCTCAGGTCCCTGTGTAGAAACAAACATTAAGTGAATGCACACAGATAGACACACATAGTAGCACACACATAGCCATATTGGTTTTCCAAACTGCACAAGGATTTGGCATATGTGTATTCTGCTCAAGGTTATGTGAGTGGTACATACACCAGCGACAGCTGCTTCAGGGCTGCCAGCTCCTTGGGCACAGATGTCAGCATATTACCCTCCAGGTAACTGCAAGGAAATGTGCAGAGTTAGTATGATATGTATTACATAGACAAATATTGGTGTATGGGGGTGAATAAATGACTCATCAAAGTTTGCAACTTCTATCACATTAAAGAGTGTGGAGGAGAGAAGACATGAAAAATGAGGAGGTGGGTAAAAGTTTTAGTTTTCACATTCAGATGTGTGATGTGAAAAAGAAATGGTGATATTTAAAGGAATAGTTTGACATTTTGCTCATTACAAGACTTAGATGAGAAGACACAACTCTCATGTATTTGTGTTTAATATATTACATTCAAACTATTGCACTGTTTGCACATCATCCGTCCATGGTCTGACCATTGGGAACAAACTGGGTTCAGCGGTTTGCTCAAGGACACTTAGACATGTGGTCAGGAGAAGCTGGTGAATGAACTGCCAGCCTGAGATTAAGGACAGCGACCACAGGACTCTGGAAAGTTATGGCACTGGTCATATTTGTCATTGCCATTTTGACCTTGTTGGCTTGTGTTAAAAGTTGCCGTTTTAGAAGTTTTACAGAGGTTGGTAAGCACATTTCTGAGCATTGTAAAGAGTGAAGCTAGCTCTTTCCACTTTATGGTAAACTCGGCTACTTAGTAATCATGAGTTCCTAACTTAACATGAAAGCAGTATCAATCTTCTCATCTACTTATTGACAATAAACTGTTTTTTTTAGCACAAAACTAAGAATCATTCCTTTAAAAAAAGCTCATGTGTTAAACATCCATGTAAAGTTCACCCACTAGTCTTTGCAAGAAGCAACATAACAAACACACACACTCAAAAGCACACGCATACACACATATTTTATGAGCCATTGGTCACTGTTCCTCTCTTTCTCTCTCAGGTCATAAGTAGGTCATGTGGACAGTATGATGGAGTGTCTTCTCCAGCTTGATCAATACCTAATCACTGCTATTGACCCTGTAGAGCAGGCCTATTTCACAGCTAGAGGGCTTTCTGTGTGTGTTTGTGTGTGTGGCTGTGTGTGCAATAATTCACCCACACCGCCAGAGATTTTGTTCCTACTTCTTTCTAAATTTCCTAATCTTGATTAACATTGTTTCACCCTTGTTTTATCCTACATCAATTCTAACAATTACTATCATTATAGACATTTCCTTTATTGGCCTCTTTCTTTATTACAAGGATTCCTACTAGCTTGAAATTAATGATAAGTATCTAACAATTAACTGCATGTAGCTGCTGTATTATACATGATGATATTTTTGTAATTATTAAAACTTATTTGTTGTTAAACTGCAATCTGCCACCATTTTAGAAGGTTGTCGAAGAAAGAGGATTATGGCTAAAATGGTTTGGGCTTCTTTTATGCTGCATTATTCTGCACATGTTGCTTCGTGGCTCAGTTTAAGGATGTTATTTACTTTTTCAATTAAGCTGAGGTAATAAAAAAATATCAATTTATACTGAAGTTTTTCAAGTCTTACTGGCCTGGTGATGAATACAAAGGATAAAGGATATTATTGCATTTCAATATTCTGCAAAGTGTCTGCTACCTAAAGACCCCAAGGTTGTTAATTTTAGCCTTACAGTTGGTGTTGATAGTAACAACTTCCTTATTATAGACAGAACCTTGAAAAATCTTCACTGCTCTGGCAAAGCTTGTAAATGTAACAAATGGATTTCACACTTATCTTTTTGGTATTATGACACTGAAAAGAAATTTAAAATCAATTGTGCAGATGCTTTTAGAAAAACAATCCTACTATGAAGGCCTTAACAGATGCTGGGAGAGGGACACAGGAGAGGAGATACCGGAGGAAACATGGAGGGAAATTATTGTTTCATGGTTCAAGGTCTCAAGGGAAATTCAGAGACGTCTGATTAATCACAAAATAATAAATAGGATTTATTGGACTCCAAGTAAAATGGCAAGATCGGGACTTAGAAGCTCTGACTTATGTTGGAGATGTGATACAACCAGTGGTATTCTCTTACACATGTTGCACTCACGCCCTAAGATAGATCTGCTATGGCCCAAGATTGTTTCTTTTATTAGCAAAGTCACATCCTCTGCATCAGTACCGGGACCTATGCTCTGCATATTGGCCATAATACCGAAGGGATATGGACTGAATGCCAATAGCACTCCTCACTGGCTGAAGGAAAAGTTTCAGTCAAGGAATAGTTTGACAAAATGGCTAAAATCTCCTCCTATGAAAGACCAAGTTATAAAATGACAGATAGGGAAGAGGTTTATGTAAAAATATGAGGCCCTTTTACTGAGATAACCTAAAGTGCTGGAGTTACACCTTTACTTTACCTATGCTATATTTCTTTAGGTGTCAAATGTAGTTTGAGGTATGCTGGTTTGTTGAATATAGAGTGATGCATTACTTAATATTGACAATATATCATTTAGAGTATATATTTTAGTGTCGACATACCCACAAAGTTTATATGGATACTTGTGTAGGTAGTGAATGAGTAAATAGGTCGTATGATAGGATGCTCTGTCTCCACTGCGCTCCCACTGTGTTTGTGTCATGGTCACGTTTTGTTCTATTTACAGAAAGGTATGTCATCCTATTGGTCCCATATGTATGCATGTGTGGCTGTTAAAAAAGAGAAAAACTCAACAAAAAAAGAAAAACAACCCAAGGACACTCACGGTATTCCCCCCTCAAATGTTAGTGTCGTGGCAGTATGATGTATTAGAGTGCGCTGTAGACAGATAGAAATATTTGGGATGATTCATAGATTTAAGTACATGCAACACTTCCTTGACAATAACCCATGAAGTCACAGAAAGAAAGAAAGAAAGAAAGCGAGTGTGTGCGCTTATGTGTGCTCACTAAATGATTTGGTGGTTCCTGAAGCAGCAGAGGGCAAACTGCTGCATCAATATTGCACTGCAGCAAAGTGTGACTGTGTGTGTTTATGTGTGTGCGAGGTGGTGACTTTGCATGTTATTGGAGCGGAGGGCCATTTTTGTTGACGTGCACGCACAGGTCTGCCAGTGCGTTCGTCGTCTTTGCGTGTCGGCATGTTTGAACGAGCACATCCCCGTGTTTGCGTTGGTCTGCGTGTGCTACGGTGCCTGACTCACAGCTCGGTGGTGTCCTTGGGAATGCCCTTGGGCAGAGAGTGCAGCCCTCTGTTGCTGCATCGCACCACGCCGTCTGAGCACGTGCAGACGTCAGGACAACCAGACGCAGGAAGACAGCCATTATCCTCAGCACCTGGAGAGAGAGAGAGAGAGAGGGATATTAAAAAAGAGGCAAAGAAAAAGGAGGAGAAGGAAAAAGAAGGGAGGGATTAAAGACAAGGACAGAGAGAGAAAGAGCAACACTGAGAGGAAAAGGGTGGAGAAAATATCCAGACAGAAGAAAGGGAAATGGGTTGAAAAAAGTTCAGGCCAAAAGAGGGGAGAGAAAAAGAGAACAGGCAGAGCAAGGAGAGAGAGATAAAGACAGTACTATAAGTGTGGCACTTGGTCAATTCCATTCAACTCTGCGCTCAGCACTTTTCAAGAGGACTTTATAATCCATATCAAATGACCAGAGGCTGCTAAAATGAGCTGCGCCAGTGTGTTTCAACATCTGGCCCAGGACCCTGCAGGCAGGTCACTGTGATTTTAAAACTCCTCAGACGATTCTGGAAAAACACTGAGCAGATGCTGATCGGATGGCCTGCAGCAACTTTTAAAAAGTCATGTAATTACAGTAACGGAATTAAAGTCGATGCAACACATAGTCAGTTGCTACTACCTGCAAACACTTCCGTAACTGTTTGAGAGATTCAAAAACAGCTCTTTAAGTTGAATGTTGAAGTAGCAAAATACTTAACATGTGACCCAACTGGCTTAAGTGGACCCTTAACTTAGCATTTTGCCACATAAGACTGAGTGAACCTGAACAGCTGTAATGTGGCAGAAAGTTCTGGACTTACGCAAACACAAACACATCAGGGAAGAAAAAAACATCAGAGCGATGGCAATCACGTTAACACTCTGAAGATAAGAAGGGTCAGAGATGAGAGCAGGGTGTTGTTCTTGGCTTAAAACATCTCCCATTTCCTTGATTGACGCGCAAACGCGCACACTCAGCTTTAATCTAGCGTTGCAGTATGTAAATAGTTGAACTGTGGTCCCAAATGTAAAACAAGCCGAGTTAAAAACCATAATGAAGGATAATGAAGACTGGACACCGAGCCAAACACAACAACTGCGATCTGACCTTGTGTGTATGTGAGAAAAGAGGAATAGGAAAAGGAAAAGGCCAAGTTTATACTCAAATACTCAAACACTTTGTTGTGTGTTTGCTGCCGTGTGCTGATTCAGTGCTTGCATGAGTGTTTGTTCACACCGAGCTCGGTGCACATTTAGTTTTTTAAATGGCTCCCTCCCCCCTGTCCCATGGCCATTTTCTCATTCACTTTGTAGTTTTCTAATTGTGCTAATGTCTAAATGTCGAGTGAATGGGCGCTTATGTGCCCGTGAGTGGAGCGGGGTATGCAAGTGTGTGTTTGAGTGTGTGTGTCTAATCTGATGTGTGCAGCTTGTGAGTCCACAGGGAGGTGTAGCCGTGGGCTGACTCACTCTACAGTTGGCTGATTGAACTAACATCTAAATGTGCGCTAAATATCTTCTCACAAATTCAATTAACTTTACCTTTCCCCCGGCTGCCTCTGGACACCTTAACAGCCATTTTGCTCAACTATAAATAGACTGGACATGAGACCTTGGCTGTTCGTGGGTGTGTGTGTGTGTATGTGTGTGTATGTGTGTGTGTGTCCCTTCACTTTCATTCTTTTGAGGATTGGTTTAAAATATACACTGTCAGAGTGTTTACATTTTGGCATCATCAGGAGGTCATGTTTGGCAGACTGTCAGCAGGATTATATTCAAATCTTCAATAACTGATGGACCTCGGGCCAAAAAAACTATCGATTTGATGTTGGTGATGATCTAGACTTTTGATTTCCGCCACCTGAGCCGAACTGTGCAATAAAAAACGAGTCATTATAATCAAAATATAGATGTTCAAGGTCAGCTAACATACCTCGTTTTGCCCAAGTGACTTTTTTGTAGTTTCAAAAACGACTGCGGTTCTTTCAGAGATGAGTTTGCATTTATTACCTATAAAATAAATTAGGATCAGCATAAAGTTAAAACTTGACATTTGTGACTGCTGTAAGGGCAATGAATAACTTTAAATTTATGTTTGCGTAGCTGTGTGAGCTTGAAAGTAGATTTTTGTGCGTGTGTGTGTGTGTGTGAGTGCAAGATGCAAGGATGAATATCAAGATGTGATACCATCTTTCCTTACTTGAACCAACCCAGCTAACTACTTTCCAAACTCATTTTCAGCAAATGGTTGCAGCACAGCTACAGGAAATTAGAAAAGTGTAATGAATTTTTAAAAAAATAAGCAGGGAAGAATGAGATATAAAAAGAGCAAAAGGGAGAGTGAAAAAAGTTCAAAGCATAAAGCTATAAAAAAGAAAAACAGGGTAAAATAAAGACAAATGTAATAGATGGGGGAGCCAGACCACACTTTGTCTGTGGCGTCAAAGTTGGCGGCCAAGCTGACGGACTGAGTCGCTATAGGCCGGCAGCGTCGCGGTAACAGCAACGTCACTGCAGAAACCACAAGCTGATGTCATCCGAGGCTGCTGTTTGCCAGTGGTTACTGATCATTCTGTCCTCGCAAAACCTCACTGAGGATGTGTGTGTGTGTGTGTGTGTGTGTGTGTGTTGGCTAAAGACCTGAGATGACGAAAGCTGTTGAGATGAGTATCTGCTAGTGCTGTTAAATCCTAACCGCATTTGTTATGACCACAAGTCTTTTCCGGCACAAACCAAAAGACGTGACATACCTGAGAATGTCGCACTGTAAAACTGCTGCTTCGCTCTTTTTGGAAGATTTAGTTGTACAGAAGTTACGCACTGACTGCAACAATGTGGTTGCAACAATATAAAGAACATTTTGCTCATGAACTTACACTGATCAGGCATAACATTATGACCACCTGCTTAATATTGTGGTGGTCCCCCTTATGTGCTCAAAAATGCTCTGAACCATTGGGCATGGACAAGAGGACCTCTCAGGGTGTCCTATGGGGTCTGGAACCAGGACGTTGGGACTGGATCCTTTGGGTACTCTGGCTTGTGTAGTGGGGCCTCTGTCAATCCAACTTGTTCCACTGCATCCTGTTGATGCTTGATCACAATGGGGTGTAGGAAGTTTGGAGGTCAAATCAACATGTTGGCCCATTGTCACAGTCCTCAAATGTTCCTGATTGTTTGATGTTGTTTCCATGTGGTGGGGTGCATTTTCCTCCAGTGACATTAAGGATTTCCATTTGCATGAGGGAGTGTGCTTGTTGTGGGACAATGTTTATTTGGGTGTCTAAGTCTCCTCAACTCAAGGTTTTCCAGCAGAACACCACATAGTACCAATTTGATCAATGTTATTCACTTCACCTGTCAGTGGTCATAATGCTGTGGCTGATCGGTGTATGTTGCAAAAGAAATTTCCAGAAAAAGTTTCCTTCCAGTAATGGAAGTGTCATTTTCCTTCCTCCCATGACCAACCTTCCTGTCTCACTTTATTTAAAGTTATATTGGTTATTATTATTACCACCTGGAACAATTTTCCTTGAGGAAATTTACTGTTTCTTGAAAAACAGAGAATGCATTCAGTTACTGGGTTTTGTAAACATGATGCAAGGACACATTTAATTCACTTTTCAATAATGTGACTCATGTCCTTATCTGCACAGGACACATGGCTGCTGACTGACACATGTCATTTGTTTCAGGTTTACGGCTGTTACTTTCTTGTTTTCCTGACACTGCGGTGTAATTGTAAATTCCGGCTGCAGAGCCCTGTGGAGCGTAGTAGACTGAGAGTAACACCAAGAAGTACGGTGTTAATTCTCACTTAGTCATGCTTTATGAGCCACAGAGAAAAAGCTTTTAGCTCACAGTAACGGCAGAGAGAGAAGCTCACCGTCACAAGTGAAGTCTGGTGTCGCTACGTCCTGGATGGGAATCTCCTTGAGGAAGGCTGGTTTCTGACAGCGAGGGTTCCCACTGACCACCCTGGTCTTCTTCAGCCACTGACCCAGCCAGGCCAAGTGACAGTCACACACATACGGGTTGGACAGGAGGTTACTATGGAAATAATGAGGGAGAGAAGAACATCACTGCATTAGTATCAATGCAAAAGAAAAGATTTTGCACAATCACAGTTCCATTACTTCCAGTTCCACAGCATAATGAATTAATCAAGGCAAACTGATTCATATAAAAATTTTGAATAATTTTGTTGTCCTAAAAAATACTGTTACATAGATGTGATCCATCAAGACAACACACGCTACAGATTTACAGATAGGGCCTAAAATTAGACTGTAGAATCTAACATAACTGACAAATAAGGCACACAAGACAAAAAAGAGAGACTATAAGCTGTTTATATCGTATATTATATTATAAAATGTCCAATTCAAACAACACAGACACAACTGTTTTTGGTCACTCATACACTTGAATAAATTTAGATGGAAGACAAAGGGAGGCCGGGGGAAAGGGACAGAGAAAAGGTTATCAGTTATTTTTATTCATTTTCTAAAGTACAAGGGAGACGGAGGCTGAAGAAGAAAAATGGCAGAGAGGAAAAATTGTCAAAAGGGAGAAAGAAAAGAGAAAAGGTTATCTGCTCATTTTATTCATTTTTGATCACCTCTCACTGCATTTTTGCTGCTTTTGTAACGCGGCTCATGTAATATTTATGCTGAGCCATTTTTAAACTGAGGAGGGAGGTGGGGAAGGCACACACGAGACAGGTGGTAAACTGAAGTTAATGCTGCTCCGGGCGTTTTAAATCCTGTGGCACATTAAGCCAGAGACGGACAAAAATATCAAGTGTGTTTTTGTGTCGTGGCCCAATTTCTTATTAATGGGATAGAAGTTGAGTTTACCTCAAGTCTGTGTCCAATTCTGCTTAACAAAGTCGTACAACACAAAGGTAAAGATAATGACCCTCAAAGGGATGTAATCTATACTGCCAAAAAGACACCAACAAACAGAACGAATCATCAGATGTTCAATTTCTCAACAGACCTTCAACTGATCATCTGTGATGCGCCATTTTGTCCTAATAGTTAACCAAATCTTGAGTTTAAGATTTGAATATTTCATCATAATCATTTTATTCTATGTGTCTCATCAGTAAATTCACAAATAATGCACAGTTTGCACCAGACTCTCAGCCAGCGACGATCAGGCAGCTTTGTCAAACGTGAAATCAAAAATCACCTCTGGATCATCTGTTGGAGTCTTCAGAAAAAGGCTCTCGAAAGAAGGAGTCTTCAAACAGTCTTCAGGGTCTATGTTTATTCAATAAAGAGGCTTGCAAGGACAAACAAGGGCAAAATCTCGAGATTTTAACTAAACTACACGAAGCGTTACTTCTGCAAACTTCTTCTAAACTCTCCTCCTTTGTCTGGAAAACCACAACCCATCCTTCTTAGATTTACTTAGATATATAGACAGTGGATAGAAACGGAAACAGGAGAGAGCATGGGGAAGGACATGCGGTAAATGGCCGAGGTCGGACTCAAACCCAGCACAGCCGCTACGCCTCGGTATGCGGGTCCCATGGCATAACCACTAGACTATCAGGGCACCAACCCATCCTTCTTAAAAACCAATCAGGATATCTCGATCGTCTTTATGTTTGAATCTATTCATATCTGGGTTGTGTGGTCTAATCGTGTCAAAAGTTTAACCACCTCCCTTTCTTAAAACTCACCCCCTCCTCTCCTTCCACAACTACCCTTGGTTTTTCTCGGCTTCATGCCCGTGTCGGCCATCATGACCTTGGTTGGAACTCACACACGTGTGCAGAGAGAGCTTCCTGTTTCTGGCCTTGCTGTCTTATAGAGGTTTTCATTGGGTTGGAGTTCACACATGAAGTCAGTCTACACATCATGCTGTCCAGTTTTGTCATTGTTTGTACTTGAGTCTGATTTAAACACCCCATTTTCCTAGTTTTAGCATTTGTTCAGTTGCCAAATCTCACAACGTCATGAAGCCACTAGTAACTCAGCTGTGACCAACCATCACGTGACAAAAATTCTGTGACTTTCCAGCTGAACTGGGCTGAACTGCAGGCTGTGTAAAGTTTTAGTCAAATTAATATTCAAAGAAATTAAACTTTAATGTTTTTCATTTCGATTTTCTGACAATCTAACTCTTACTTTCAAGTTCTCTCTACCTCTAGGCATGGTTGTGCTGTTTCCTTAGAGGAGCAGGACTTTATGCTGCATTGAAAAACGAGCCCACAGTGAGTTAAATGTGACAGGAGCGTAAAATGCCCAGAACAGCTCGGGAGTGAATAAATCCTGGAAATCATCAAACTGTAGGGACTTGTGCAGCATCTGAAAGTTTACCACGTTACACATAAACTCGTTGATTTTGTTATGATCTTTGGCATTTTCTTCTTAGCTCACCTCTGTCATTTTAGATTCAACACAAGCCAGCAATGACTTCCAAAATATCAATGACAAGTTCACTGAGAAAAGATTTCCCTCCTTTTTTCTACCTTCCACTGACAAGAAAATCAAAGCCGAACACATCTCTATATTAGAAAGCAAATTGCATTTTTAAATGAAGATGTGTTGTGTCTCCATCCACTGCTAAACCTAAATGTTGCTGTAATGTTGGGCTACAATATTAATGGTGTGCTGCTACAGATAGGGACAAGTTATTTGTTCATTTCCTTGTAATGAATTGACCTCACAGCGTGGCAACCAAACCTAAGCTAAATCCCTTCCTTCCTGTTCAATGTGTTAATCTTTTAATTAAATGGACCAAGTCTATTGGGAAGCGACACAAAGAATGGAGACAGATATTAGAAACGACAGGAGTGAGAGAGAAAAGAAAAAAACTATCCATCTTTCTTTCATGACAGATGTTTGAAAACAGCACCAAGTGTCGCTACAAAGAAAAGGAAAAACTAATGCTGATGAAAGAATGATTGGTACCAAACGACAAGAATGAGGGAAAAATAATATCTGCCCATTTCTGTGGTGATAATCGCTAACAGCCCCGATGAGCAAACCTGAGTTTGTGCAACAGTGCTTCCATCTTTCCCTTTCTTGTCTCCCACCTTTCCTCCCAAAAGACTCAGGCAGCAACTTGAATCAGAGATGACAGGTACACAGCAGGACACGGAGCAAGAACAAAAGGCAGAACAAGGGAAGGAGGCATGGAGGAAAATAAAGAGAGAGCAGGGTGGATGCAGGGAGACTTTCTGGGCTTGGCATGTCTGTCTTCTGAGAAAATATATATATATAAGAATCAACCTGTAATGTTTTATTGAGCCGATAAAATCTATTATTTATAATCTTCACATCTGGGTGGTCAGGTGATTTGAGAAAAACACACACATACACACACCTCACCTCCCTCTTGCCTCTCACTCTCTGCTTCCTAACAATAATGTTATGTGGCAGGTTAATACTTGTCATAACTTTACTACACGGCAGGTTTTTTTCCGCTATACTTCTGCACAGAGACTGAGCACCAATCAGCATCTTGAGCTCATCCCCACAAACACACATGGACTCACAACATGAGAATCAATGTCTTGGTCGCTGTAGGTGTTTGCATCTTTGGGAACATTAAAACAGATGCTCTCGTGTGTGTCCACGTGTGTCTGTGCAGATGCTGAAATATATTTGCTTTGATAACAAATGCCCTGGGATCCAGTCCGGTTTAGTCGATAATGATGGAGAGCATCTGCGAGGAGGATAGTGTCCAGAGAGCAACATGTGTGCAAATGCTGGGGCGTGAAGATAACTCACAGCAGGGCGGAAAAATTAGGGGACGGAGAGAAAGGGAGTGGGTGGGGGAGATGAGGAAAGAAGCACAGACAAATGGGAAGGGGAGATGCTGCTAAATATGAAGACAGACAGATGGATAGCGGCACGTGTTGAGCGATAGAAGAAACGGTGGGATGGGGGGGGGTACAGGCGGATGTGACTCACATGGTGGACAGGGAGTGCAGGGTGGAGAAGGCTCCCGGGGCGATACTGGAGATCCTGTTGTCGTACAGCGACAGCAGACGCACCGAGCTCAGACCCGTGAATGTGCTGTTGTCGATGCAGCTGATCTGGTTGCTCCGCAGCATGCTGGAAACACGAATACCACATATTTAGCAAATGACGGCGACTGCTGTCTGCATTTTATCCCCTGAAAGATTACAAAAAATCATGACTTTAACCCTCTGTACCCCAACACCCGCCAGCAGGTTTGAAGAGCTTGGTGTCTTTAAAAACATTGCCACACTTCTATCATTTACTAGAGCCAGGAAGTGTAAAAACAGAAAGCATCATCAGATTTCCAATTTTCCAGTGGTCCCTGAACTACTCATCTGTGACATGACATTATGTTGGGAAACTGTAAAATACAAAATATTCTGTGCTGCTCTGAACAACCAGGAAGCCATTAGTGACTGAAGTGCAGCCAACCGTCATATGACAAAAGCTCAGTCTTGGCTAAACTGCAGGTTGTGTTTACACAGAGCAGACAGAGAAAACAAATTAAAAATGTAAGTAGTAAAAAAATCTACAGTATATAGAGCCACATTTCTTTTCCCGGTATTGGTAACACCTGTGTACACTGGATATGTTGAGTTCATTTTTTAATTTGTATAATTATTTATCAAAGAAATTCAACTTTTGCTTTCCTTTTTGTAATGATTTATAGCAATGTAACACTGCTATGCTGCAAACAAGACATTTTTGGGTTGTCTCTGCTTTTAGTTATGGTTGTGATGTTTGAGGTACAGGTACTTATATTGCAGATCAAAATGAGTTTACAGTGAATAACAACTGGTCAGGGGCAAAAAAGAAGAAAAAAAAAAAGAACCCAGAACCAGGTCGGGGTTCCAAGGGTTAAAGACTACAGACTTTCATGCTTCAAACACATCATCCAAATGCTAAATCAGTTAAAGTGATACATGAAAAATGCATGATATGATAGATATTTTTCTTCTACTTGAGGGGAATTATTTTTGACAGGGAGTGTTACTACGTCCTGAGCTGGAAAAAATTAAAGCTACATACTGGTAGATGAAAAGAAACAAAAGACCAGAGATAAAAAAAACAAAACAACAGCACCTATAATGACATGGACAAAAGATAAAACAGAGAGCTGGGGTAAATTCAAACCAGTCCCCACAGGACAACTGTGACAGACCCTGTAATATGACATTAGCTTTTGACATGCAGTCCTACGGGACCAGGCTAAGTGAGTTAGTTAGCATTAGCAATCTCTGGGACGGGCTAACCTAGTTAGCAAGGCTATTACGGGAGCAGGGAGCCTCTTAACATAATACAGAGACAGCCATGATGCCATTAGAGAGTCATTAGCTGGCATATATATACATGATAGCATTAGCTCGTCATTACTGAGCATACACAGACAACATTAGCTCATGATTGCGTACACTATCCTGTAACCCCTAATTGGGCACTAGCCTCTTTATGGTGGGTGCCCAAATTAAAGCAACAACAAGATGGTGTCATTAGCCTTGATTTCAGGGTGAGTAAGTAAACAATCCGGGGCCTCTCCTTTCAGTCTGGGGAAGAAAAAAATTAATGAAGTCCACCATAAACCAGATGCTAACACAAGTCATGGCCTGCTTGATGCGAGGCCTTCATGGCTAAAAGTAACAACCGTAACAGAACATGCAGGAAAAACCAGCACTCAGACAGTAAACAAGACGACTAAACTATATAAAAATCAGAAGCAGGAGCAGTCTGCAGCGTGCTTTACAGCTGTAATATTAAGTTAAAGTTTATTTCTCATGGCAATATGAAAAACATGACAGACACATATTGAGAAACCCTATGAAAGACTGGTGTATGACAGCGCTGATATCTATGCATCAAGGGGTGTACTACAGTATAAAACAAGTTTTTTGCGGAAGATGGCTTGACAAAACCTAAAACCCCAATCAGAGATAACTGGTGTAACAATGATCTGGGTTTCTTCACCATGACTCTGTGCACGCTCCCTTAAAAGTGGGCGTTTGATGCATCATTTGACTCTTCTTTCGCGCAAAACGCATCGATGGTGTGTCGTCTACTTCAGTCAAGAGGAACAGGTTTTAATAAAGAGAGCTATTAGAAATATAAAAAGTCACTGTAAAATCATACAAGAGAGGAATACTGGCAGAAAATCGTGAATCATGTAAGTGAATGTACTTTTATTTTACGTCTCTGCATGTCTCAATGCAGCTGCTTCTTTCTAACGTGACGGCTGCATGTTAGACCGTACTATAAACTTCATTCATTCATTCATTCAAGTTTGTTTAGGTCTGACATTGTCCCATAATGAAGGATGCGTGGAAATCACTTCTTCTTCTTCTCAGTGCTTTTTGTTACTCTATGTGATAGTTATGGCATAATTCATTTTCCCAAACAGTGAATCACTTGCAACATAAAAATGCAGCTGTGTTTCCACCACTTCCATTAACCCCATCCCGACATTAACCTAAACCTCACCTCGTTCTGACCTGACACCAAGTCTTCCTACTAAAATTTAATGATTCAGTACCGCACCTCCATTTTGGAGAGTCCACACGATGTGAATGTGCGAACAGGTTTATGCTCTCACAACATGAATAATACAAACACACACACACACACACACTACTGTAAAGTACACTTACAGAGTTTTCAGGCCACCGAGGCCTCGGAACATGCGTCCCTGCAGCCCGGTCAGCTTGTTCCCCGTCAGCAGCAGCTCCAAAACTCCACCGGCTCCATCAAACGCACCTTCACGGATGTCCCTCAGCTTGTTGTTGCTCAGGTTACTGCAAAGACAACAAAAAAATACACTAAACAACTGTGTGTGTTTTTCATATTTGGAGGATCGCCAATGAAGTAGCTCAGATGCATAATCAGAGGGGTAAGATAACCACACATGCAGACACATATGAGTGTCTCACACACACACACATACATAACATTTCCAATTTAATTGCAGCAATCAATCATGTCCCTTCAACTAATAAAGGTTAACTCTTCTCTCTTTCATCTTAATATCCTTGTCTTGTACAATAGGCCAGATATTCTGATAACACAGCCAGCCGCTACTATAACTTGCCAAGCAGACAGCAAACACAAGCATAAAGGTAAATGAGACAAGTGGTCACAAACAACTGAGAATGATCGCTATCTCTCTTCCTTGGAGAGAAATGAAAAGGAAAAGAGACAATAACTTGAGATGATAGCTATCACAACTACTGTAGCTTTCATTCAGAGCTACTTTTGTGTTTCCTCTTATCAGCGTCACGGAAGATGAGAGGAAAGAGGGGAGACGAGTGGAAAGCAGACGAACAAAGGCAGAATTAAAAAGAAATAATGATTTCAGACAAAGCTAAAAGGCAACAGAGCAGATGAAAGCGTGAGAGAAAATTGGACGCGAGGAGAGGCGAGGAAAGGAGACGAAGGAGCGAGGGAAGGAACTGAGAGAAGGAAAATGGAAATGAGCGCTGGCCAATCTATATCGTCAGTGACACTGCTAGATGGTTAGCAATTTCCTCTCCAATAAATCAACTTCTGGTCTCTGCTCTGTCTTTCTCTATCTCACTCTGACACACACACACACACACAGACACACACAGACCTAGAGTAGGTTGTAGATAAGGACTGACTGTAAATCTGAAGCGAAGGCCCATCTTCTATTTCCATTTAATATTTTCTTCCTCCAACCCACCCTTCCCTTCTCTCCATCCTTGCGGCCCTCCCATCCTCTTGCTCGTCTTCAGTCACTCTTCTTCCTGTATCCCTCGCTCAGCTCTGTCTGATGTTCACTCCCACTCTTGGTGCATGCATGTTTTCTCACATTTCTCTCATCTTCATCATTTTTGTTCTATTTTTCTTCCTTCATTGTCTCACCCCCTATTAGTTTTGTATGTTCTCATCAGCTTATTCCTGTCATATAGTTATTGCGTCATTCCCTTTATTTATTATAAATCCACTGATCAGGCATAACATTATGACCACCTGCCGAATATTGTGTTGGTCCCTCTTATGTGCTCTGAACCATTGGGCATGGACAAGAGGACCTCTCAGGGTGTCCTATGGGGTCTGGAACCAGGACGTTGGACGTAAAATCTAAGGTTTTCCAGGAAAACACCACGTAGTACCAATATGATCAATGTTATTCTCTTCACCTGCCGATGGTCATAACGTCGTGGCTGATCGGTGTATATTAAATGGGGAAAAGTGGAAAGAAAGAAGCAACCCATTAGAAGTGATAAGAAAATGTGCGATTTATAAGCTACCCCTGTTTTTTGCCTAGTCCACTTAAAACTGGATTTGTGGTTAAGTAAAGAAAGGCAAAAACAGACAAAAGGACAAACAATCCTGACCATAACTGAAAAACAAAACCATTGGACAAATGCATAAGTGCTTCTTTCAAAGGCATACGTACATCTTCCTCAAGTTGGGGAGCTTCTTAAAAGTCCCTGCAGCCTCCAGGACGGCAATCTCGTTGTCATTTAGCCGCCTACAGAGAGGAAGACGAAGAGACAGAGTCAGATGTTCGTTCTTTCACGAAACAAACTGCTTTAAATTTAGAGCACACACACACACACAAATGAGCATCCACGTGGAGAGACGCTGCTTCACGGCTGCATGAAGGTTAAGAGGACTTTAGCGGCTGTTGAAGCATGATGCGGCACAAAAAACAATGAAGGGAGGAAGGAGTACCAAAACTTGGAGGGAAGAGAAGAGAAGAGCAATGAATCTTGTCTATGTAGTCATCAATACCCACACTGCCCTGAGCCAAGAGAAAACAGTTTGAGAGATAGGAAGCTAGACATCTGCTTTATTGAGGTAATTTGTACTAAAAGGGTGCTGCTAAAAGGATGCTCGTTGTGTATGTGTATGTGCAACGGAGGTGGAATGAGAGAAACTGAGGGAAGGAGCTAAAAGTTCAGCTTTAGGGGACACTGTCTAATGAGATACGGCTGGTTAGAAGATGGAGAAACCTGCGCAAAGCTAAACTGAAATAATATATTGCAAAGTCTCAAGTAGATCGGTGATGGTGGGGAAGTGATACTGTTTCCGCTGCTGGGTTGATTTGCATATGTTGAATGTAGACTGTGTAGATAAAACATCCGACCTCTTCACCGTGTGATCTACAGCCCCTGACATCAAGTGCACGTTTAATTGAGTGCAAATAATTCTCTTAAGAGACCGATTTCATACTTTTTGAACGGTCTCAAGGCCAAAGTCAAGGGGTTTAATGGCTAGTGGAAAGAGTCACGAAGAAAGACCGGAAGATAGATGGATTAGAGGGACAGAGCAAAAATATAAAAGCCTTCAGCTGAACCACAACCTTCCCTGATTTCCCCTGATAAGGCAGGTTACATGGCCCGACTGACGGCTGGTGTGTATGTGTGTGTTACTGCATGCTCGTGGCCTTCAGAAACCTACTGGTTAGTCGCGTTCTTAAGGGAAAGAGAGCGAGAGACAAGGTGTCGTAAACACAGAAACTTTGATGTGCCCTCTAACCAACCATAAAGGACAAAGTATATATTTTTGACACGGAGCATCCTGGGAATGGATGGAGAGAAACGGAGGGAGGACTGGAGGATACAAAGGTTCACGACGAGAAACAGAACTAGAGAAGGAGACAGATGAATTGGGGGGGATAATGGTGTGTGGAATACAGGCGTTATTAGTTATCCAAAGTGGCAGCCATGGCTGACTTCACTATTATACAACTAACCTCGCCAATATAAGTAATACTGTGACAGCTGTCCTGCATCTGCCTCAGTGCTGCAGCGGTCCCCCTCTGCAGCTTTCCTCCGTTACAACCACAGTGACAACCATAGCAGAGACTCTCCTTTCGCTCACCTACATTTTAAAGATGCCACCAATTCAGCACTAATAGGCAAAACTTTGCTTCGGGCCGGATTCCCATTTCCTTGCAGGAAATATTAGCTTATTGAATATTTGATCAAGGGCCAGGTGCTGAAAGTAAAAAGGGTCTTGGTGATTTTACAGCAACACACTTGAGTCACAACTCTGAAGCGGAAATCCAGTGTTTGATCTCGAATTGTGTTTATTTTACGACCCATGAGCAGTTTCTGAGCCTGCAAATCACATCACAGAAATGACATTTTATTACATTTGCTGTCATGCTCCGCTTTCAACAGCTCTTTAAAATTCTGAACAGTTCCTTTCTCTTTGAAGACAAATTACTACAATCCCTTAACATAATACTTCATCGCTCTCATACATATAAACATATTAGGGCTGTAACTAACAATTTCATCAGATGTGGGGGTTTGTCCAACATCGGGTCAAAGGCTTAATGATATTCAGCTCACGTATTACACAGGGAAAAGTAGCCGCCCACGCAAAGTAGAGCCTGGAACCAGGTCTTATCGCCGCAGCACTAAATAAGTATTTTGTCAATGATTTTGCAAGATTCGAAATTCATGTACACTTTTTAACCTTTCCCGCAATCACATTACAGTATTCCGGCAGCGTGTTATCTGTTGCTCCTTTGCCATTTTTCAGCGGTTAAATAAATGATCCATGGGACTATTCAGTATTCTAGTGCGAGACCCTTCACCAGACACGATGATGGCTCCTTTGGGACTCGGAAGGAGATGGAAGACTGTTGAGGGGCATTTTGGTCTGGGAGCTAGAAATGAAAAGTGACATTCTTGATACTGCACTCAGAGAGGCAGAGGACGCATGTGCACGCATATGTGCAACTGTCTGCGCCTTTGCATGCAAAAAAGCCCACGTTTCAGTCTTTTAATGCGATTTTGTGTGTATGCATGGACATTTGGGTGTGTGCAAATGAAAGTGTGGAGCTTCTTGACAAGGCTGTGCTTACATTAAAAGATGTGCAGTACTTTAAACTTTCAGCTTTGAGCAGTATAAAGGCCAATTCATGGTTCCAGCAGCTCCATGCGCTGACCGATGCAGACTTTGAAAGTGGACAGTGGATGCATGCACTGTTGTAGTCATACTACAAGCCTATGACAGTCGCATTGCCCCTTATATTAAACACAGAAAAATAAACAGAGCTCATGTGGATATTTCTGAATGGCTGGCTGTGACTTTGCCCTTTTTGTAGGATATAGCGGCTAGCTACAGATCGGGCTGTAGCACCAGGTGAATGGGATTATCCATGAGGTGTGTCAAACACAGTGGGTGGACATAGCAAGGGATTTCTGGAGAATTCACAATTTTCCACTGAGTTTGAGCTCCGTCGATGGGTAATATTTCAGTTACAACTGGTCTAATGATGAATCATAAAGGTGTGGATAATCGCAAAGCCTCTCCTCTAAACAAGCATTTGTTTGTTGAGCCCTGTTGTTGTCCTGGCACATGTGCAGTCAGCTTGCTTGCACTGCATACCGTCCCCCAGAGCCTCGCAGATTTTATGAATCTTTTTGTACGTCAAAAAGAAAAACCGGCAGACTTACAGGTCGGTGGTGTGTTCAGGGACGTGTGGAGGTATTCGGGTCAGTTTGAGATTGGAGCAGTCGACCACCGTCCCTTCACAGCGACATTTCTCTGGACACACCAGATCCTGGAAGCACTCCCCACTCAGACGGCTGCGATAGTCCTCCTGACCTGCAGAGGAGAGTGACAGTGGAGGGGAGGCGAAGAACAAAGCAAAGGGAGGTGAAGAACAAAGCAAAGAGAAGGCAACATGGGATTAAGGACAGAGGGAGGGAGAATTGTGAGGGTTGAATGAGTAAGAAGCAAAAAAATACAGGAGGGGAGACAGAAGGGAACAGGTAGGATGGAAAAAGAAGGAGAAAGGGGAGGTAAATTAAATAGAATAGGAGCAAGAGAAAGATGGATGGAGGGGAAGAGGAAAAGATAGAAAGATGAAGTGAGACCAAGGACAAAATGTCAGACATGATATTTTAAAATGTAAATACTGTCTTAATTACACATGGCTGGATAGTATGCTTATACTTTTAAAGCTGTGATAATATTGAAAAAAAAAACAAATTAAATCAATAAACACTCGAACACTCGAAGTCTAACGCCACACTACCTGATAAAACCGGAGTTTGGAAAACACTACTTTTGTTCATAATTCATTTGTCAAAGGTTACAAAATCTAATCAGTCAAGCAGTTATTTACAAGACATGAAACTGTACAAGCTTCATTTGATAAAAGAACAGGTTGCAGTTGTTCCTGCAGCACTACACTGTAGCAGGGCTGATACAAGGAGGGGTACTTCTGCATGGTGACCACTGTAAATCAGATTACCGAAGAGATATCCAGGTGGTTTTATGGAATCATCTTGCAGATAAATGCGGTTTAACCCCGGATGTTTTTGTTTAACAAGGTGAGCCAGAGACCACTTCAGTTATTTAGACATAATGCGAGCAGATATTATTTACGACCACGAGTGCCTGCAGAATAGACCTGCTTTACATCATGCAGCACTTGTGTTTGCGCACCACACACTGCACTCTCTTTCTAGAACTCATGGTTATCATTACCGGTTTCTCTTCCTCCTGCTCTCTCCTTGTTTATCTGTTCTCTGTCAACTTAACCTCTTCTGCGTTTCACCACTCCGCTATCACACTGTTCTTACACTGGCAGAGACTACTCGTTCCTTCATCCCGTCCCTGCTCGCTCCTGGCACACGGTCTTTATGGCTCATCTGTTCTCTGCTTGTCATTGTTAAACAACCAGGACCACCTATCGAGGGGTCGTTTGCGATGCATAATCTCGATCTGAGCTCAGCAAATGATCGCTGCTCGTCAGCGGAGGAATATTACGGAATAATGTCTCTGGGCTGCCTCTAACCTTGTTGGTTGCTAAGCTGATGGAAAAGAACGAGCAAGGGAAAAATTAAGGAGGAGAGGGAAAGAACAAAGCAAAGAACAAAGGGTGGGTTTTATAACCTTAGAGAGGTGGGTGAGCTTTTCCTCAGTAAAATCAAGGGTGAGCGGAAAGTACAGAGGTGGTAGAATCAGCCATGCCAACCACCGAAACACTGCCATGCCAGTGGACAATTTGATCGTGGAGAAAGGCATATATTTTTATGTGCTTTGAAATGCTACAAAGAGATGTCAGTACTTTCCAAAGCAAACAACACCAAAAGCATGAGTTTAAATATATGCTTGCAGCTGAGCAATCAGGGTGAAAGTGGATGTGTTTCGAATCATTTAAATGTACCCTGTGGAGTTTTTGACCACCAGTAGCACCGTGGAGCATTGATTTTACATGTGGGTCCGCGTTTTGTTTGTATCGTGCATGCAAGAACATGGGAAATGCAATTAAAAAAAATAAAATCCGCAGCCACTTTCATGCCTGTTCTACTAATCAACTGTTGGTTCGTGCAGAGTAAAGAAGCAACGTGGCAACAAAAGGCAAATAGGAAGAAGGAGACTGCAAGCCAGCATACAATGGACAATTAAAATATTAAAAACTTTAGCGTTCCAGATATCTTAGAGATGATAAATACATTTAACACATTTGTTAGGATCCAATATGATACACACAATTTTGTATTTTTGGCAAGAAATGCTGACTGTAAAAAAAGGGTTTTGGTTCACAAAAAAACTCCACAGGGCACCAGAATTTTCCAGAAGAACAGCAGCTACTCAGTGCTGATCGACACTTTATTTTGACGTCAGATTGTCCGTCTACGGCTCAGTTATTTCACACATAGTCCCGAGTATCAGAAACCCTACACGCAAACAAACAGACGTTAAGTGTTTGACCCCCAGTTTTTGCTCCAAGGCGTGTGATTGGCTGGGAGAGGCAGGTAGGTGTGTGCTGGGCGGTCCCTGGCGCTTGACGGAACCATGTGATGACACAATAGGCGGGGCCACATGGTTAGATCAAGCACAAGAGACAGCTGCACGAACCAATCAGAATGCAGGTCCACACAGGAGGAAGGCGGGGCAACAGAGAGCTGCACCAATCAGTCAGGGAGCAGGGTCCATACAGGACAGGAGAGGCGATAGACAGTTGCAGGTCCACACAGGAAGTGGAGGCAGGACCAGAAAACTGCCCACCAATAGCAAAAAAATGTCCACACAGGTCCAGAGAAGGAAGAGGAGATGCAGGGAGAGGCAATGGGGCTGCAGAGAGGAAGGGCCGAAGCAAAGGTGACAGCCATGACCAGCTTTGGGGGAAATCTGGAACCTAATTATCTCACATCATTATCTTTTCTTAGCACAGTCCCATTCAGCATAAGGTTAAAGTGACTGCTGGAATTCATTCAGTTGACAGAGGTCCCTTATTATGCTGCTTCGAAAAGCCAATGATTTGCTCATAACCACCAGTTTAACACAGCTCAGTTTCAACAGTTTGCATGGGAACTTTAAAAATTCATTTCCCAGAGACCTATTAAAAAAGGCATAATATTGAGGAGAGGGAAAACAACCTGAAGAGCCGCTGCAGAGAGGCAGTGTTGATGTGAAGTGCACACACACACACACACACACACACACACACACCATTTCTCACACTCACTCACACAAGTGGGCAATCTCAGTGTATGGCCAGTCCCTGCTGAGTTAGTTATTGTGCTGCCTCAGTATACTGAATTGGTCTGTGTTGTAATTAGTGAAACCCATGGCTCGTATCAAAGGAAATAACAGTAATACAACACTACCACAGAGACAGGCGCAGACTGCATGTGAAGGCTTGTGTGTGTGTTTTTAAAAAAAAGAACATCAGTTTCAGTTTTTATTGCAACACTTTACCAAACATGCGTATATTTAAAACTGCATGTGCTTGCTGCACATTTGTACTAGTGTATTGTGGCATTTTGCTTTTTACCTGATATTTTGAGTTTATATTGACCTTTAGAGGTGATTACCTGCATATGTATGTTCACCGATCAGACATAACTTTGATGAATATTGTGTTGGTCCCCCTTATGTGGTCAAAAATGCTCTGGACCATTGAGCAAGAGGACCTCTCAGGGTGTCCTATGAGGTCTGAAACCAGGACGTTGGCAGTGGAAACTTTGGCTACTCTGGCTTGTGCAGTGGGGCCTAGTCGGGGTAGGCCGGTGACATTTGGGATTTCCATTTGCATAAGGGAGTGTGCTTGTTCTGGGACAATGTTTATTTGGGTGTCTAAGTCTCATCAACACAGCTACCCAAATCCAAGGTTTTCCAGCAGAACAGCACATAGCACCAATAAGATCAATGATATTCACTTCACCTGTCAGTAGCCATAATGTTGTGGCTGATCAGTGTATAACCTACTTGTAAAAGCAAAGGCGTTTTGAGCCAGTGCAATAAGGAAACAGTATTATAAGTAGTGTAATATATTATTGAACTTTTTATGGTTATGCTTAGGCACTTACAGAACTAGTTTAAGATTAGAGAAAGACTGTGGTCTAAAGAAAGGTTCGCAGTGACTTTATAACATTTATTTTCACATTTTATCAAATCATTCCGTAATCTCAGAGTCCCTCTCGGACCATTGATTAAATCCTAAAAAAAATCCCTGTGTATCAAAGTTACATATTGAGCGACATATTCCACAAAAATATTCCCTTCCTACTGTTGAATGACTTAGATGTAACTCTGCACTATTGCTTCCTATAGAATGTGGTGATCCAAGAAGCTTCTGTCTCTCTCTTGCACCTCAAGCACACCAGCTCACCAAATACTGTAAAACTACTTTGCACCACTCACAGGCAAGTTGAAATGTGAGCTGCTTTAGCCATACATGTGAGAACTGCAAACAGATTTTTTTAAAAGTATAATGGCACAGAAAATCCCACCCTGCGAGCTGACAGGACTAGTTCCTTATGTTGTTTTTTAAGACAGTCATTAGTGGAAATGCTAATCCTAGCATAATACTAGCCTGCTCATTTTGCTCGTGATACA
Source organism: Dascyllus trimaculatus (assembly GCA_024666655.1). Taxonomy (NCBI): domain Eukaryota; kingdom Metazoa; phylum Chordata; class Actinopteri; family Pomacentridae; genus Dascyllus; species Dascyllus trimaculatus. Next base: position 27,882,406 of record CM045457.1, read on the forward strand.
TCTTCTAGCACATAAAAAGCATCACGTGTGCATGTAAGCAACGCAAAAAAGTTTCATTTTCACCAGAGTGGCTCTTTAACAAATGTGCTTTTGTTGCCTAAGCCTAACCACAGGGACTCTGGATTGTAGCACTGATTTCTGGTGTAAGTCCACCAACCACCTCATGCTCATTTTGACATAGTTCATGAATGAATTTAAAACAGACTCCCTACCTCTGACCATAATCCAGTCAGCAAAAAAGTTGGGAAAACATCATAGTTGCAGTGCATGAACCTCATTTCGAGGACACAGAGTTGGTGTCCTTTTAGAGCGTCTGTGTGAATTCATCCCTTACCTGTGCACCTGAACTTCTTGCCTTTGACCTGGCTGATTCGCTTGTTAGCCAGCCTCCTGGGATGGCTGCAGCGGGCTCCACTGGTCTCGATCGGGTTGTCAAACAGGTAGTCTGCCAGCCACTTCAGGTGACAGTCACACATAAAGGGATTCTGGGCCAGATGACTGAGAGAGAGAAAAGGGAAGAAGAGAGAGGGAGAAAAGAAGAGAACTGTTACTACAGCTGCCTCACTTATTGTGTTTTCTGCAACACTTTGAGGATACTGAATATTCAACCGATTCAACAGAGCTCTTTTTCACTGCAACTCTATGGAAATGATACAAAACGCAAAACGATAACTGGAAGTAGAGAGAATTTAAAAATGCCTTCTGTGCAGTATGAGTAAAGCCATACATCTTAAAAGAGAATTATTTAACAAAAACTTCAAAAAACCTGGAATCAACATGTACAATGTTTTCCAAGTGCCAACAGGTGGTAGGATTATAGATACTTTACTCCTTACATATCGAAGTTGTTTCCATTTTCTATCTGCTCTATGAAACACAGCCTGCAGTTCAACCCAGTTTAGCTAAAAAGTAGTTGCTTGCAGTTACGTCACTGGTAGTTTCACACTTACCCTGAAAAGCACAGACTTTTTTTAACTTTTAAAGGATATGGTCAGAGCAAATGGTGTATTTTTGAAAAACTGTGAAGTGAAACATAAAATATTACAACTTTAATGTGGCCAGCATGTCACAGACGAGCATCCTGAGGACCGTTGGAATGATGGTAACACAACAATCCTTCCAGTATTTACAGTTTCTGGCTCTGATAAATGATGGAATTTTGGCAATCTTTTCAAAGCAACATCCCTTTCAAATCTTTTGTTTTGGGGTTCAGAGGGTTGATCAAGTTGAACATTTCACAGTGGTGTGTTTATTCTGTCTGGATAATCATTGTTAGAGAACTCTGTGTGACTTAATGGGTTCGAACTAGAGCTGCAACTAATGATCCCCTTCATCACAAATCGGTTATTAATCATTTCCTTTCAAAGTCCTTGAAATTAAAACATTGTGTTTCAAATCTCTCTAAGGCCATAGGGACAAATTAAATGTGCCTTTTTTCTTGCTGATTATTAGTCTTAACCCTAAGACAATAAATTACTGTTCAATGTGAATAAAGAAAAAGTTACATTGCAGAAGCTGGGGCCAGAAACTATTTGGCATTTAAATCAAATTATCAATAAATCAGTTATTAAAATCGCTGCCAATTGTCATTATATATGTCAGCATTATGCACCATCATGCATTCAGAATTGACATTGCATGTAAAGCAGCCCAGGTGCCCCTACCCACCACCTCCAGCTATTCCTGGTGGATCCCAGGGCTTTTCCCAGGACACACAAAGGGTATATAATCCCTCCAGTCTCCTTTCAGGTAAGTGCCTGGAAAACCTCCCAGAGGAGGCATCCAGGTGGTCAGACGGCAATCAATTTCCTGTCAGTCAAATAATCGACTAATCGACTAATTTCTGCAGCTCCAGTTAAAACACCTAATGAAAAAATCATCAGAGCCTCGCTGTACTTACAGAGTCTTGATGGAGCGCAGGGGCGTGAACAGTCCTTTACTGATGGTCTGCAGCTTGTTGTCGTACAGCGACAGCAGGTTGAGGTTCTGCAGGTCTTGGAAGGTGTTGACTCTCAGACAGTTAATTTTGTTGGCATTCAGCAATCTGAAACACAAGGAAGAGCCATTAACATACGTTCTGGATTTGCTTTGTTTATTTCGCTTCCTTATTTTCTCTCAAGAGAAACAAAAGATAAATGCACATGCAGATAATGAGAATTTATTTTTCTCAGGTGCACCTCAACCGCAAAAACCACTTCTTTTCTCCCCCTGTCCTCTTTATTCTCCACATTTCTCCCCCTCCGTCTCTCCCCACAGCCAGCCACCCCTCCATTCCCCGGCACACTCATGATTATATTTTCTCTGGCCGTGACACATAAATCTGAAAATTGTAGTTTTATACTTTTTTCACTTTCTCTTCTGGAGCAGGAGGGGAATATCTGCTGTTGGGTGTGTGAGCGTAATATCTTGTTTTGATGGGAGAGACAGATGGCGAGGGGGGTGAAGGAAGGAGGAAGAGGAGAGGGAGAAGAATGGAGATGGGATGGGGGAAATAATGGAGTGAGACAGTGAGGGGACAGGTGAAAATTTAATTTGGACTGACACAGATATATATATTTAAGTGAAAGAGGCTGACAGGCAAAATGGAGGAGAGAGGCAATGGAAAATGAGAAATGTGATAGAGGGATTAAGTGAAGAAAGTGAGGAAAAGTTTTCACCTACACCCTTCTCCCTCTTTCTCTCCATCTCTCTGTCCTTTCATACCTGCACTTCATTAGCTAATAAATCCAGGCTGCGAGGGTTTTCCCCCGCATTTCTACCTTTCCTCTTTCCCCACTTCTACTGTCTCATCCCTCTCCTCTCACACTCGCCAATCTCTTCTCTCGTCTTTTGTTACATTCTTACTTTCTGCATCTCTTTCACACACACTCAGCTGTGCATTCCTTCCTTTCTTTGCGTGGCAGATGACTAACTTGGTGCAGCAGCTCCGCTTAATTGTCTTGAGTCATCCTAACGAGCACCTGCACCGGCACGGCCGACTTATACGTCCGCACTCGCAGGTGAATCCACGCACACACATGCTGCTCTGCGACATATCCACGCCTCATTAGGCAGCTCACAGGGGGAACTAATTACTTGAAACTGCAAGACTAAAACAAAGCAGCACAGAGAATATAAACAGCAGGCCGGTAGCTCTGACAAAGCAATAAACACAACGTTGACATGCGAGGCTTGATTTCAGCGGTGAAATATGATCTGGAATTATTACACTATGTGGGAGATTCTTGACAAACTGACCGACTTTTTAGTGATGGGAGGTTTTCGTCTGTCAGCAGTAAAATATTAAAAGACATATTCCTTCCTGATGCAGGCTGAGTGAGCGCCAACACCCCCAGGCAGTGTCTTTTTAGAATGGACCAATGGTGTGGCAGGGCAAGAATATTAACTAGTCATTCAGCGCTTTATTTATTCGCTGAATGAACCAGTCACAAATGCACAGAAACATTAGGGAATTATTCTATTAAGGGAGCATGCATGCGTGTATAAACAAATATAAAGCATCCAGCGGTTTAACATTTTACGCCTGCAGCATCATGAGGTCTGGGGGAAATGCATTTCGAATTGGGGCTGCTAAATGTTAATGATGTCACATCTTACATACATTGACACGAAAACACAAATTTGATCTCCCTCTGCTCCCCCTCGCTCTCCCCTCTAATCTTTTCAGCATTTATTTGTTTCTCCATGTCTCCTGTCTTTCCTGCGACTCCGTCGTTTCCCATCTTTCACTCTTCATCCGTCCGTCCATTAATTTATCTCTCCATCCGCACCCCCCTCACCCTTTCCTCCCCCCCTTCTCTGTCTCTGCTTATGCACCATGCATTCAAATGATCCACCTAAGCCTGTAAAAAAAAAAAAGTGTTTGTGGGTTAGACTCACTCATCCTCATTCTCTTTGCTTCGCTTCACTTTACGACGGAAAAGCCCAGAACATTAGCTGCTCCTGCAGTGGACTGCGGCATTTGCGAGGACCATATGCCACATACAGTACTTATGTAGCTGTTATAGAAATTTTTACTGCATGCTGAACCACTGCTGCAGTTTGAATCTGTGCCCACGAGGAATAATTCAGAATAAATAGATGCCCTCCTAGAATACACCAACGCTTAGAAGTACTATGGGAGATTACAGTATTTATTACAGTGCACCAGTTTGTATGTTGAGTGTTTCAGGAAAGACATCTCTGCAGATACACACACGTGTGTGATAAAGGACAGATGGAAGGTTAATGCATGAAGAGGGGATTCTACAGGAGGTGCTACTGTGCAATAGTGATGATTTCAAGGATTTGGTAATGCAGCAACTGTCTTTCTCATCAAATTAAGACTAAATGGACTCAAACATTGGCCTTAACTGTGATAAATTTCATACCAATGAATGTTTACTGTAATATAAGTATATTAACGCATGCTTACACATGTTTTGTGTACAGGATTTACTACATAAACTACACATTTGGCATAACAGAACTTGAAAGTCTATAGGATGAAGCAGAAGGAAACCAGCATGTTTACTGGTTGCCAGGCCATTTCATGAAGTTTGGACCAGGCTCTTAGGAACCACCAACAATGCAGTGTTTCCTGGGTAGTCCATACATTCTTCGACGGTGTTCTTTTGTTTACTAAATAATGTATTTAATCATTTCCTGGGGAACCACACACATAAATTCAGGTAGACACACAACAGTGGACGAGGCAGACAGTACTTACAGCAGCTGCAGGGAAACCAGTCCATCAAACAATCCCTTGGGCAGTTCAGTGATCTTATTGCCATACAGCACCCTGCACAGGACAGTTTGAACAACATCATTTAGGTTGCAACATTTACAAGGCTTTACTTACACATTAAGACGTACAGCATGTGGTCTGAAGCCCAGTGTGTGGGTTAGTAAAATACTTTCATTGATTTTCCTGACAGTAATTCTGCCGATACTGTTATTTCTTTAGAATACTTTGGCAGTTTGGATGATTCTGTTGAAGGAATTTGGCTTGCATCCATTCGCATGTCTCTGACAACTGCCACCCTGAAATGTATGCTGTGTAATTTTTAAGTTTAAAATATTTTTTGTAGTTTGTAGCATTTTGGTTTCATACTGAGCATCGAGCTGTGGTATTGGTCTGCAAATACACCGATAAGGCATAACATTATGACCACCTGCCTAATATTGTGTTGCCCTCCTTATGTGCTCAAAATGCTCTGAACCATTGGGCATGGACAAGAGGACCTCTCAGGGTGTCCTATGGGGTCTGGAACCAGGACGATGGAAGTGGATCCTTTGGGTACTCTGGCTTGTGCAGTGGGGCCTCTGTCAGTCAGACTTGTTCCACTGCATCCTGTTGATGCGCGATCACAATGGGGTGTACATATTTTGGAGGTCAGATCAACATGTTGGGCAATCGTCATGTTCCTCAACATCTTCCTGATTGTTTGATGTCTTTGCCATGTGGTGGGGTGCATCTTCCTGCAGGAGATTTGGGATTTCCATTTGCATGAGGGAGTGCTCTTGTTCTGGGATAATGTTTATTTGGGTGCCTAAGTCTCATTAATACGGATGTTAAAATCCAAGGTTTTCCATCAGAACACCACATAGTACCAATATGATCAATGTTATTCACTTCACCTGTCAGTGGTCATAATGCTGTGTCTGATCGGTGTATAGGCATCTGTAAATGACATGCATCCTCAAAGTGTCAACTTTTTTATTAGCTGAGAACAAAGCTACTTTCATCTAAAGATAGAGGTTTTCACTGGTCACCATTTCTTTGGTATAAAACCATTAGAAACTAGACTGTAAACTAAGATCTCCTGTGTCATTACTGTATTTCTTTGCCCAGCCTATCTTCCATTGAATGCCTTACAAATATTCAGCTCTCCAAAAAGCGAGGATGGGCGTTAATATATCTGCTCAGAACAAAAAAGTCATCACACTCAGCCAGGTGGAAAACTATTTTAGTGAGAAGCACTGAAGACGTGTCGCAATCAAAGACAAAAAAGCAAAAGCTGTCTGTATTCCAGTGCAAGGCGGTTTTAACCTTTTTTTTATGACTGATTGTAAAAAACACAGGCAGCACAGTCATTTCCACACCAAGGAGTTTCTCGCTAAGCATGCTGTTTTGGACCATTTATCTCATTTGATTGTCAAAAACTGAAATTACGCTTGAGATGTGCTCCCAACTGCAGTTGCAATCATTTAATTCACTTGAGCAATTTTTATATTTTGCTTCATCACGGCTCAGCGGGGCTCCGGTGCAGAAGCCGTGGCTCTCGGTGACATTCCTGTACAGCTGAATCTGCTGCATGTGTTTAGGTGTGTGCACGTGCCTGTGCACAGTCTTAACAGTCAGCTGAGTTCACCTTGTCTGCCCCCTTGTTGTCTGTCTGTCTGTCTCATTTTCATGCTCCAGATTGATTCAAATTAAACTGTCCTTCATGTTCTTATCACATTCACCCTCAGAGACACACACACACTGAGTGATTACAGACACGTACAATTACACACACACACACACACACACACACACACACACACACAAACCCATGCAAACATGCACACTCGGCTGTATTGTGTTCCAGTTGTCAACATTGACTGGGACAACATTTTTATTTGCTTAATGTCTGGAAATGCAATTACCTTCCTGTCTGGATATGTGTTTGTGTACATGTCTGTGTGCGCTTGCATGTTCGTGTGTCATACTTACAGTGAGGTGAGTGAGCGAAGACCGCTGAAAGCATCGGCAGCAACGTCAGAAATCTGGTTCTTACTCAAGTCACTGGGGAGAGAGAGAGAGAGAGAGCGACAGAGAGATTACTGTAATACACAGTAATGGGGTTCATTCTATGTGAATGTCCTAGAACTGTCTGACAAATGATCATGCGAGAATACATCAGCAGAGGTCAAGGCAAGGGGACAAGAGTAAAAAAAAAAGTATAAGAGGGGCTGAATGTGTGACTAAATGAGAGAGAGAGAGAGTGAGAGAGAGAGAGTGATGGACGGAGTGAAAAAACTAAGCGACAGGAACGAGAGAACGAGAGAAAGAGAGGCAGTAGAGGAACTGGAAGCGGTGGCATGTTAAGTGCAGTTCATGTCATTCACTTCCACCGCTGTAAGATATATTATTAAACGCTGCTGTTGAGGTGAGGCTAAAGCTCCATCCTTGTGTGTGCGTGGGCAGCTGGGTGGGTAACCTTACAACCTTGCACAAGTCTGCACGTCTAGCATTTTCAGGCATTTGCATGATAAGGACATTTTTCGCCAGAAAGCTTCGGGTCTGGTGTTTGTGTGTGAAAGAGACAAGAGGAGATGAACTGTGTGTCAGTGTGTCCATACTAGTATGGTCTGCAGGTTAGAGTCTTGGTTGGGACACAGTTTGGAAATATAATGGACACTGCTAAATTAATGCTCTAGATTCAACTAATTTTTATGTTTTGAGGTACATTAAGGTCTGCGGCCCCTGATGAACATATTATATATTATTACACTATACTGTTAGTTCTATGTCATGTTAGTGATACATTCAATCCTTGAAAATCATGTAGCGACATGATTTATTTATTATTTTGTTATTAGTTTCAGTTTAGAAAGCATATTGTTTAGCATGACTACTGCTAAAATAAAGATTAGAAAGGACAACATTGAAGTTTTAATATTGAAATTAAAACAGGGCCAGTTGTATTTATTGATTTATTAACAAGAATCAACATATTAAATTACACCTTACTAACACTGAGGATTTTAAACATTTAAATGTGTGACAAAGTGGTACATTGGTGTGTGATATTAAGTGGTCTCAGTATATGCTGGTTTAAAGAGTTCGTCCTTTCAACTCACATTTTCTCACATTTTCACTCACTGTGGTTCATTTTTTATAGTAATAAAAAGTCCTGCACCTCTGTGAAAACAACATAATCATGGCTAGAAGGAGAGGGAACTCAAACATGTCTTCCATGTAATATGAGACAGTTATAATGACGTAAATCATAATAAAAAATACAAGTTGAACGTCTTTGATTATTTGTTTTGTGCCCAAAGGTGTTACCAAAATAAGGTGGTTCCACATGCTATAGATATGTTTACTTGTTCTGTCTCTATGTGTAGCCCTGCGATAGACTGGCGACCTGTCTAGGGTGTTCCTTGCCTTTGCCCAAATCAGCTGGGATGGGCTCCAGACTCCCCTTGACATTACAGAGGACTAAGCGGTGTATAGATATTGGATGGACAGATGGATGGATGGGTGTTTTTGTTTTGATTCCACACTAGTCTTCTTCTACATAGCCTGCAGTTCAACCAAAAAGTCCCTGAATTTTTGACGTGCGACTGTTGGTCAAAGCTGAGTCAATAATGGCTTTTAGCTCGAGAAAGAAGAACACAGCAATTTGTGATTCTTACTGAATCAGGTTAGTGCACATGGTTTGCTTTTGAGAATTTTTAAATAAGACACGTGGAATAATCTGATTCTGATGAAATATCACAACCCTAATCTTTGATTTGGCTACGTTTCTTCCAATTTTTACCATTTTTATCTCTGATAAATGCTGCCATTTGGGTGAGTTTTAAAAGGATACCTTGCCGGTGTTTTATGGGTTTCAGAGGGTTAAGTATCCCAAGGTGCCCCAGTGGCCCAATGGGACCCATACCTCGCTAAAGTTAGTGCAACTAAATTAATTCACTAATTCAAGCATATTAATGCACATCAGTCTGTTAGGTCGTGTCACTGTATGCCGGACTGAGTGTATTTGCATGTGCACACAGTTATATCCAGACAGACTCACATCCTCTTGAGCTTCTTGTAGGCAGAAAAGGCTCCAGCTGGGACACTTTTAATCAAGTTCTGCTCCAAACGACTGGGAAGAGAGACAGAGAGAAAGAAAACAGAGAGAGGGATGAGAGGGTTAGATGACGCCCAACAAACTTTTATATATATATATATAAAAAAGTTATTTAAAACAATTTCCAACATGAAATGAAATAGTAAGAGACATTTTGTGTACGCCTCCAGCAACAGTGCATCATGCATGACACGGTAAGTTCATTTCTCTCCTTCAAGGTTATTACACAGCCCTGTTTACCCCACAACCTCAGCCAAGCGCAAGTGCACAGAGAGTTCAAAAAGGTGGCTGTTCCAATCAACGTCTACACAATATTTCTGCAGGTTGGTCAGGGCTTTGCAGCAGAGTCTGGCCAAGGTCGCTCGGTGTGAAATGTTGACTTGAGTTTCGCAGCTCAGCGCTAATGAGCTTACATGGGACCATTCTGATCTGGTTCTATAAGAATCACAAGGCCGGTCTTGCCGCCAAAACCTGAACTGCTGATCACAGTAGGTGTCCTTTTGAGGGAATCTGAGGGCAAAGTATTCAGGAAGTGGAGCAATGCACTTAAGTATTTAATGGCAAAGCATGGCTGGCAAACTTACTATACTCACCAGTGAATTACAAAGTTTGGAGAGGTCATTTTATCGGAAGTAGTACATGGCAGCAGCACATGAACAGTTATAATTTTCCAGTCTTCATGTTTTATATATTTGTTTGGATGTTCCATAAATTCCTTTGATGGAGTCCCAACACTCAGACTGCATTTATGACATTCTAGGTTTTCTCAGACTTTTTAGGCTAAAGGGCCAAAGGGAATTTATTACATCTCTTTTTTCTGGAAGACTGCAGACTCATTACATCATCCTGGTAGTAATACTCTATTATCATGTGGGGACCCATCAGAGCTCGGCATAGAGCCCACATTTGGGTAAATTTACTACAGTTTAGTTTCTGCTCTGCTGATGGTCTAAGAAACACATTCATCTACGCACTCTTCGTGTCTCCGTGCCGTCGCGATGGAAAGGAATGAAAGGAGGGCAGAAGAAAACGGCAGAGAGGGATGTAAATAAGAAAAAGGCGCTGATGATAAACAGTCACAGGAGTAAGATGGAAAACAGAGAGAGAAAAAAGGGAGAGAAAGGCAGAGGACAGAAGGTGAGGAGAGAAATCATAAAAAGGGGAGTGGGAAAAGAGGGCAACAAAGGAGAAATCAGAGGAGTGGAAAAGTGTGACCAACAGGGGAGAGGAGAGGAAAAATTAGAGGAGAAGAGGAGGATGCAGTGAGGTCCCAAGGCCAGCAGCAGGGTCAGCTGTCAGAATGATAAATGGAAACTAATCCACCCTTCTTCTTCTTCTCATCCTCCTGTTCAGCCACCGCCCATGTCTCTTCTTTTTCAAAGCCTATCTATCTATCCAACTATCTATCCATCTATCTATCTATCTATCTATCTATCTATCTATCTATCTATCTATCTATCTATCTATCTATCTATCTATCGATGTGGATTCAAAGGCAAGTTACAATCATTAAATGTAGTTTAGTTTAGCAACTGCCATCCAATAACAATGCTTTTAAATGAAATGCTTTCATAGCTCTGGCTTCGAAAGCATTACAACCCCTTACACTTACAGGTGCCTGCTTCTTGGCTTGCATCGCCTTCTAAATTTCAGTACCTCGCTCCCCCCCACCCCCAAGCAGCCAACAACGCTTTATTTCAACTCAGAGGTCAAAATAAATCAAGAATGTGCAGATACTGACAAACACAATCTGCACACACAACAAGTTACAAATTATATCTGGGGGGCAGCGAAACAAGGTTGGAACAAAGACACTTAGCGGCTCGATATGAAAGGGATGTATTAAAGGGAAGACATTTTTAGATCAGATATAAAAAAATCTATAAGGTGAGGAGGCAATTAAATGACAGCCGAAACAGGAGATGAGCTTGGCAGGAGGGCAGGTTTACGACGAGCCAAGTGCGCACAGGCGCCGATAGCTTCCTCGCGCGCATCCCTGTCAATGTTTTAACAAAGTTAACGCCTTGAGACAAACACAAAAACATTAAATTGCTTCGTGAGCGTTATATTTGACTTGAGGAGTTGAATTAGCGCGCTTGAAAATGTAGCTGCACGATGTCAACATGAGCATACGCACATTTGGCAGCGAGCCTTGCCACCACCATCCAGAAAAATGACTTTGTCTCCATTAAAGGAGTGACAATACATCATCCTATTATACGCTATTGTTTCTGGCTGCAGCAGCAACATTCATTATAATGGATCCAATGCTAATTCTGTGCCCGCCTGTGTGTGTCCTAGAGATTTTATAAGATGCTTTGGTACCTGTGGCTCAATCATAATGCATTTGTGTGTGTTTGACCCCCCCAGAGTGTGTGTGTGTGTGTACGTGAGCCCAAGAAGAGGCTGGTGTGTCTTCATATATGCACGAATGTGTGTGTGTGGATCCATTACTTATGCTGGGGAGGTATAGCGGTATTGGTGTAGAGTTGCGGAGGAGAATTGCTCCTTTACTCACAGAGCAATCAACCAGCTGTCCTCTGTACAAACAAACAGGGTGCAGCGATCAATACGGATATCAAACACGTCCCTCTGTGGGGTGTGTGTGTGTGTGTGTGTCCATCTCTGTGTGCGTGTGTTTAAAATTGTGTGTCAAAGAAAGGAAGAAAATGAGAGAGAGAGAAGAGGAGAAGAGTAGAGTTCGGCTGCAAAACGAAACAAAATAGCAAAACAAAACTCACTATGTGCTGCAATTTGGGTTCTATGTAGGACCTAATTTATCTTGGTGTATCGAAGTTTGTAGAGATCGCAGTGAGGCTGCATGTGTCGGGTAAATGTGAGCATTAAGTGAGTTTATTTTTCATTTAACCGCTAGCATGAAAGACATTTTGGAGAGGGTAGTGCTATTTCTTCTTAAAATCTCAAATGTTAAAAAATGTCTCCGTCTATAAACATCCCACATCTACCATTCTCCACACGCGCACATTAGCATAAAACCAGCATAAAAGTAAACATGCTTATGTTCAGTGAATAAATAAGTCGCCACATGATTTTCTTGAGCAAAAAGCAAATGACATGCTGCAATAACAGGCTGAGAATACTGATGTTTTAAACATGGGTACATCATTGGCATGTGGCTGGAATGGAATTTTTGAAACACATTATTTACAGTTGGGTTTAATCTGTCACATGCACAGTGTGAAACATTAAGACACATACAGACAGGTGACAAATTAAGGAAAAACCTGATCAAATGAATGGAGAAACACAAGAAATGCAGATGCTTCTACATCGGTGCACTGCATGGTACAGTCAAGTAGTTAACATCCAGCCAGGCTCTGAGATGTGTATAGAAATGCTGAGCAGGCCCAGTTGATTCTGATTTTGCATCAAGAAGAAAAGATCTAAATGACTTTGAAAGAGATTTTATTGGTGGGGTACGGATGGCAGGAGCCTCAGTCACAAAGAATGCTCCACTGGCAAGTTCTCCAAGAGGAATAGTGACTAAAGTGACATCTGCATTTAATAAACAGGGTCAGACATTTTCAGTGACAGCTCACATTTGATGACTGTGCTGTTTGTGCATTAATGCGACATGCAAGAAACAACAGAAGGGCAACTCTTCCTCAATCTGTCAGCAAAAACAGTCTATCAATAATTACACTGAGCGGGATATTACAGTTGCATAAACCCCTCATTACGAAGATAAATGCACATTTGAAAGTTCACTGGTGCAATAAACCACAGGGCCTACACAGATGTGGTAAAAAGTGTAATGACCAGATGGATCATCTTTCACCATATTCTTGACAAGTGGGCAACTGCATGTGTGGCACAAACCAAAAGAACAGTAAATGTCTAAATGCTTGACCCCTACTGTGAGGGGATGCAGTGGTTTTGTAATGTTCTGGAGAATATTCTGCCAGCTTGACTTGGGTCCACTTCTCCCTTTAGAGGGAAGAGTCACTGCAGATCAATATAGTTGCTCTGAGTGAACACCTTTATCCAAATTTCTCTCTGACAGGAGTGGTCTCTTCCACGATAACAATGTCCCTTTCCATTGGTCATGAGGGGTCACAGAAAGGTTTGATTGGTATGAAAATAATGTAAAACCTATTCTGTGGCCTTTACAGTTCCTAAAACTCAACCCAACTGAACACCTCAGAGAGATTTTTGGACTAATGTGTTCTCTCCACCACTATAGTCAACACAACAAATGAGGGAATGTCTTTTGGAGATTGGTTCTCAGAGACTTGAAAAATCTTTTGTGATGGCACATGATGGGCCAGCATCTTACATGGACAGTTTTTCCTTTTATTTGTCACCCGTCCGTCCTCATTTAAAGCATAAATTATGTCTAAAAAGTGCTTTGCATGAAACAGATGGCCTTTTCATTATACAAGGCATGTATACATGATAATTTATAGCAGTAAAAGTAAAGTAAAGCAGTCTTACATCTCCACAATGCCTTCAGGGAGGTTTCCTGGTATTTCAGTCAGGCCTTTACGACGACAGTCCACTATGTTGTTGTTGCAGCTGCAGCTGGGTGGACACACGGCCACCTGAGGAACACAAGTCCTCGACTCTGTCTGTGCTGGACCTGTGGGAAACAATATACGGATATAAGAATGTAGATTCTGAAAAAAAAAATCCAACCGAGACCGGCTCCTATTTATCTGAACATGAGAACAGCTTCATTGGTCCACTGCCAAATTCAAGGAGGAGAATAGGCGACGTCTCCATGCCTGCAGCTACATTTACACATGCACAAATTCTGCGATCATATTTTAGCTGAACTTTTATTTCAAAAAATCTTTGTGATGTTTTTGTATATTTTATCGTGGTTTCTCCCAGTGGGATTAGTCTCAGCTTCAGTGGGGAGTTTTAGCATCCTGTGATGTCGTTGTGTTGTTTCTGAAGCGTTTGCACTGAAATTCTTTGGAGAGAACAAGCTATCTTTTGATATGAAACAGGAAGACTGAATATTAATGCTAAATACTATCTGGCAAAAGTCTGCGCACAAAATATTGCAAGCTATGAGCAGAAGAAGAGACAGACAAAAGGAGGGTAGATGAGTAGGAGCCCAGGCAGAGAGACAGGAACAAGATATCCAAACAGAGAGGTAAATGGTGAAAGAAGTGATAAAGGGAGTAAAGACGGTGAAGAAAGAGAGAAAAGTCAGTGTATTATTGCCACCTGCAGCAAGACAGTGGAATGGAGAAAAGTGCAATGAGAGGTGGTCTGCTATGGAGAATGTAGGCAGAAAAGATGTAAGGCTAATAAAGAGAGAGCAGCCTGACAGTCTATTAGCACAGAGAGCTGAATCAGAGGCCTATAAACACTGCCTATACTATCTGCAGCTGATAACATTACTGGCTTTTTAGCTGATTACATGCTCAACACGGTGTAATTCTTCCAGTGTTATAAACTCAATGCTGAGCTGTCTGCAGACGATAACGACACCACCTGTAATAGTGGTCTTTAGGTTAGCTACGTTGTCTGTTTGGTTAGACTCCGCGTCAAAGAGTCAGCTGTCAACAGCGCTGCATTCATCAGTAAACTTCTGCTTGACTCCCTGCTCTAAATTATATATTATGTATATCACTGTTGCTAAATAGGTCAACTCTGTAGTAGTAAATGTAGGATTTTACAGGATTTTGTTCTATGTTACTCCAACATGGGTCACGCATCAATATGATCCAAAACTGGCATATTTCAAAAAAATATTTTTACATTTTTAAAGCCAATAAAAACACCTTGTTAGCTGTTTTTTGGAAATAAAGACCACTGAAAATGAGTAATTATACACTGATCAGGCATAACATTATGACCAACTGCCTAATATTGTGTTGGTCAAAAGTGCTCTGAACCATGAACCATTGGGCATGGACAAGAGGACCTCTCAGGGTGTCCTATTGGGTCTGGAACCAGGACATTGGCAGTGGATCCTTTGGGTACTCTGGTTTGTGCAGTGGGGCCTCTGTCAATCAAACTTGTTCCACTGCATCCTGTTGATGCTTGATCAGAATGGGGTTTAGGAAGTTTGGAGGTCAAATCAACATCTTGGACCGTTGTCATGTTCCTCAAGATGAGTCAAATCTCGTCCATCTGTGTTAATGTCGACTCACCATTACAGACAAAATCCTTCTTCTGCACATCCGGGACATTGAGGCCTCTCATGTGGGCGGGGGCCATGCACTGGGTAAAAGGAGCCAATCCCCGCCGGGCTCTGAGCCAATCAGAGAGCCAGGACAGGTGACAGTCACAGTGGAGGTTGTTGGAGTGCAGACGGCTGAGGAGAAATGGAGGAATAAATAAATAATGTTAAATACTGATATAATGATTTTTCATTTTGAATTAATATGTGACTATCTGATCTGAAAATTTGACTTTGGAGAGACGCTCCATTAATCCAGAACACATTCACTCAGTAGGAGCAAATGTATTTTAGTTAACATTCAAATACAGTCAGTTCAATTTTTCACACAGCTTACATCCTTGACCAGGATCATGAGTCTACTGCTGAACACACACAAAAACAGGCGCTCATACACAAAGACACACAGTAATATTCTCGGCTCTCATTTCCCCAAGGTCTGTGACAATATGACTCCCTTTAGAGACAAGACACATATGGCTAAATCAGATTTATTCAAAAAAATACAGAAACAAAGACCAGGAGATGGAAGAGTGAGCCAAAAAGAGATTTGAAAGGTGAGGAATTTAATTTAATAGAAAACAGGCTGAAAAGGTAAAGAACTAATTGGACAGTCTGAAAAGAGTCGACATGGAGACACGAACTGAAATTAAAAAGGGAAACCGAATCAGAAAATGAACAGAGGGAGAGAGGTGGGAGCAAATAAAGGAATCGAGGAATACACTTTTTATTTCTTTTGAGTATTTTTGGTCATTTTGGCTGATTTTATTGAGGCTAGCTAAGAAGAATAGGACATGTGATTACATGGGGATGTGCTCCCTGGTGAAGATATCCAAAAGAAGAGGCCTATTTTCATCCACTGTCATCTACCCATCACTAAGTTTTGGCTTTCATCCGTTTTCATCTCTCTTTTTGTCCTCTATTCTCTTATAATAGAGATGTATAACATTTCCATTGTTCTGGTCACAGCATTTAAAATGTACACATGGAAAGAAGCAATGGAAACTTATTTTTCCAGAGTCCCTGTTGCTGGGGATAATTCACAGAACACACAGTTTTCATAAGGACTATTTCCGCTGATCCGAGCAGACTCGGGCAGATAATGAAATTTATGTCCCACAGATGCTTGCAGCCATGGGGATGTGGAAACCATGAACTGGCACTTATGCTATACTTTGCATTATATTTTGTCAGTGAGTTTAATTAAACGCCATAGCTGAGTCTCCCATTGGGTGACGCCACTGAAGATGCTGATGAGGATTGCCGTTTGATATTTTACACAGTTTTAAGTAACGTTTTACACTAATAGGCGGTTTAAATTCCACTTGAAGCATTAATTAACAGGTGCTGCTTAATATAGAACGCATCAGGTGTTCTTTCACCGAGCTGAGACTCTCTACAGGCTGCATTGGCTGCATTTGACACCTTGAGAGAGAGAGAGAGAGAGAGAGAGAGAGTCGAGGAGGAGGAGAGGGGCGGATGAACAGCAGAATGTCTTGTCAGCGTATTATATGCCAGCCGGGATATCTAGCCTTTCAGAAGACAGGCCTCCTTTTGTAATAAAGCAGAGGACAAATCCTGTTATGGAACAGAGATGGTCTCATTGATGCTAGCAGCGGGGGCAGTGGGTTTTAATACCGCTCTCCCATTATAAATCCAGTTTATAGTCAAACCCCCGCCTGGAGATAGCCACGTCCCGGCCCACCCCCGGCTCAGCCTTAATTACTGACAAGTAGGATTAAAACACAGGGGAGAATGGGAACAGGCAGGGGGTATGGAGAAAGTGCTGTGTTTGTGTGGATGTGTGTGTGCAGATTGTATTTGAGTGTAGCTGTAAGTCAGTGTGATTGTGTCTATTGAGCTTATGGGTTGTGGGTGACTAAAGGTGTTGGTTTGGTGAGAGTGTGTAAGTTTGATACGTATGTGCGTCTGTCTCTCACACACATACACACATAAGCAGTGGGAGTTCTAATCTTTTCAGTGCTTCAAAATTCTGAATGAGAGACAACATGATGTGATATTATTAGCACTTATAGACAACATTGATACTGCAGAAAAAAGAGAGAGAAAAGTGGAAGAAGAGCACAGAGACGTGGATTATTAAAAGACAAAATGTGGAAAAAATAAAAGAAGAAACTAAATCCATGCATCACAACTGTATGAAGACATCACAGATTAAAGCCTTGATTATACTCTCTTGGGTATGTGAACATGGGTAGCTGCAGACACCATGGACACACAGTAGTTGTTGCTATTATACTAGTTTGTAATTCGCTTGTGTCCGCTGGGAGGACTCTGCTCCATACATGCACAGTAGATTGCCATCTATGCACTCTGTGCATGCACACTACAGCCCGTAAGGACAAAAACTTTGGGCTGCAAGCTGACATCCACAGAGGGGTCTGCGCAAACTTTTGCAGACTTTTAAGTTGCACACTCACTGACATGGAAACTATAACACTGGCCAAAGGCTACGGGGGAGGTAAACCATTCTATGTCTAAAGAAGTTTTCCACATGCACATACACACATTTTTAGAACCTTCACTGCAAATCACATCAGGGATTTCTCTAAACATCTGATTGAATGAGTCGTTTTTATAAAAGTCGCAGACACAAAATTCAATAGAGAGAAGGAGGTGAGAAGGAGAAGACGAATGAAGAGGTTGAAGAGGCAGAACAGGAGGAAGGAAAGTGAGGATGAACTGAGATATGAACATTTGAGTAAAGGGGATGAGAGGAAGAAGAGGAGGACGAAAATCAAGAGCAGAAAGAAAGGAAGGAGAAGGAGAAAAGGGAATACAAATGGACAAGTAAGGGGGAAGGGAATGCAAGAGGATGCAACTGGGAGAACAAAGTGAGGTCAGATGTATTAGAGAAAAATTAAAGAGAGGAAAAAGGGGACAGCAAAAGAAGTAAATTTTTCGAAGAAGACGGACAGAGGAGTGGAAAGGAAGAATTGGGATGCAGAAACTCAGAGCAGGAGAGAAGAAAAGAGAAGGAGGAACGAGGAAATCAGAGGAGGCAGTCACTCATTGTTGACATAAAACAGAAGCAGACGAGGGCCTCTGATTAAAAAATATTGGGTATTGGTAACTCTGCACTCAGCTGGCAACCGTGTAACTGGATTGCTGCCTGAAATCCAGCTTTAAAGGGCTGATTTCAAGTTGTACTGCTACTAGATCTACAGCAGAACGCTCAACACGGGAACATTACTATGTGACTGGCTGTTGATGGACGCTGTCGGTCAAAAGTTGAGCAACGAAAAAATGGTCGTAAAAGATAACTGAACGTCTGCGAAATGTTATCCTGCTTGTATTTAGCCGTGTTGTGTATTTAGAAATCCCCCTATTTCTGAATGTTAAGTGGGGCTGTTTGACCACACCAGAGCCCCTCGAAAATGGTGATCTGGGGAGGAAATCCCATTGTGTGCATGCTGGTGAGGCGGAATTCAACCCCAGTGCGGCCAGCAGGAATGCAACCAACGGTCTGCCTCTCAGACAGTCCCACGAGATTATGGGCAGAGACTCCCTTGAGATGTCATGCCATCGCCTTGGCAACTGTAAGATCTCCTTCACACAACTAAACACAGAAGAAAACACACACACACAAATCAAAGCCCCCTTCAAATCAATCAGAGGAGATGATTTGGCGGGGGGTGTGTGTTGGAGCACAACTTTCTGTGTGTTTGTGTGTGTGTGTGTGTGTGTGTGTGTGTGTGTGTGTGTGTGTGTGTGTGTGTGCGCGCTCACATCAGTACCATCAGTAATGGAGGTTTCCTCTAATGAATCAAAGCAGATTGAACTGTAGAGCCTAAACAAGCCTTTCTTGTGGTCTTAATGAGGTTACCATTACTCAAGTGTGCATGCGTGTGTGTATCACTGTGTGTGGTGCATGCACATATTTGTCACTGTATCCATCTCCCTGTGTGTATCTGTGCATCTCTTTGTGCGTCCGTGTGTTTGTAATGGCCACATGATTATTCACAGTCATGAAACAATAGAAGAGTTGGTCTCTTATTATGGTGTGATTAGATGATCACGCACAAGCTCTGCTGCCATGATGTGAGTGTGTGTGTTGTGTGTGTTCAGTGTGTGTTTGAGTAGGAACTAACACCACTGCGTGCATGTGTGTATGTGTTAATGTGCAACCACAGAGTTTGTGTGTCAGCATCTGTAGTATACGTTTGAATTTTCTGTGTGTGTGTGTGTGTGTGTGTGTGTGTGTGTCTTTGTGCGTTATACTCACAGTGTCCGCAGCTTGGGCATGTGGTTGAAGCTGGACAGGGGGATGAGGGTGATGTTGTTGTTGTTGAGGGTGCTGGACAGAGAAACAGAAAAACTGATGGTTAGAAAAACACAGTCTTGGTGCCACTTATCGGTCTGACGGTTAAAGATGTCAAAATAAATTTGGTCCAAAATACATGTTCTAGTCCGTGTTCCCTTTTCCCCTTAAATTTAACAGAGGGAAATTTAACTTTATGGCCTCACATGGTCAAGTAAGATGAGACGAGTAAGGGCTTTTTTCTATGACGCTGGTTCCAATGTGTGAGTCAAGAACCCTGAGAGGGATATCAAAATCAATTTGAGGGGACGGAAAGTCTCTTAACAAAACAATAAAGAGATTTTGTAATGCCAAATTATGTTTACTTTTACATAAATGTATAACTTGCTATCCCATCGGTATTATAAAATTATTCCAGTAAATAATCTATGGTAGGCAATAACTCATAGGTTATGAGATACAATATTAAACCTGACAAGGGGAGTACGCATTGCTTTATTTTGAAAGGATACAAATCAGAAAGGTTAAACTACATGATAGGAACCAACAAAAAGAACATTTTACTCTTCTGAAAAAACACAAATGAGGCAGAAAACTATTTTTTTTGCCATAATTTAAACTGTGCACCAGGTTTGGATTTGACTCCTGTGGTTGTAAAAATTATTTTGAGCAATTTATTTTAAGAGCTTTAAGATTTGCCTCATATACCGGAGGCCACAGGAAGTAATTCTATTTAGTTTATTGGGAAACTAATTCATTGATGGGGGAGAGATATTGCTCCTTTGTGTATTTTTTGTGCTTCAGCTTTTCTTCTGTTGAAATATTTTTTCTCAATTTGAGTTGAAGAACTAAGGACAGAGGATTTAGAAATTATAGAAATCTTAAAGCCCATTAAAACAAATGTACACGTGACGCTGACTTGACTTGACTTGAGATTAAGCAAACTTCCCTGGTTCTATTTCAAGCATGATTAAAACTAAAAGAGACAGCATTTCTGAATTCTGACCTTCTGTTCAGGGTGCTGCTGTTGCGCAAAGTCATCACGTGGAGCTTTGACTCATTAATTATTAACACACACACATATAAAGACACACACTTCTTTGATATGTGCTTGTTCTTCTAACTCATAACCAGGTCACTGCTGTCTCTGACTATTAGCTCTCTCATAAACTACACTCTGTCTCATATGTAGTATCGACCTAAAGTGGAATGAAAAACAAGGTTGACTGTCATTACAACCAAACACACACACACACACACACACACAGTCCCAGTCGGTGCGTTGAAGAAACACAACACTTATTGATTCTCTCTGGATTTTGTATATAGAAATGGAGGCAGAAATGAGAGGAGAAAGGGGGGAAAAAAACATGCAGAAAAGATGGCTTTTCCATCAAAGTGATCCACAGGGGGGGATCGCATTTCATTGATGGACTCATACAAGCTGATAAAGCTGCATATACAAAACATGTGCAGGATGGGGAGATACAGCAGAACACAGGCAAGTCCCTCATCATGGGTTCTTTAAAAAAAAAAAGGTGTGCCATATAAAAACTTCTTTGCTGTTTCGTGATACAAGAGGACACCTCACACCATAGTTGACAGTGACCAAGACCTGGGAACATCGAGATAAGTGGAGATAATGCACATGAACAACCGATCATGCATCAGATTTGCCTGTGATGAAGTAAGTTTGAGGTGCAAATAAGATGTTTAGGTCAATTTAAAACCAGATCTTTGCAGTATTGCTTTTATATAATTTAATAAAAGAAGAGATTTCCAAATGGATCCTGAGAGAAATGCAACATTATATAGCAAAAATAATGACCTCTCGTTATAACCTGTGAGACCGCTCAAATGGCTTGAAGTCAATGTTTTACAGAAACAAGTAAAACATTGAACACAAGAGTAAATGAGAGATCCATGTCACATTAGAAATCCAGGGATTTCTAAAATTTATACTACAATGTAATTTTTCTGGTGGTGTGTCGAAGCCAACACCAACACAAGCTAGTGTAACTCCCTTTTCTTTGTTTTTGCCCAAGTTTCATGGATCATTAATTTCACTGGATAGAAAATAGGCCTAGTTTACTTTACATATCACCCGAAACCTTGTGTATTCAAAGAGTCATTGTTTCATGAAGAATGAAGACTGAGCGGCCATTTTTTATATCTGAGAACCCATTCATTTTTCACGTTTGACAGTTGTGTTTTTAATGCTTTCAGACAAGGACAAGGTCAGATTTCTGTTTGAGCAATGGCCCAAATTCAAGATGAAAGGGTTTTTCACAGCATCTGCAATATGTTTTCGCCTAAACATACAGTGCGACCGCGGTCCGGTTTCCCCGGGCAAAAATCAAGGATGGTTTATTTTACATACTGTATTGTCGTCACAACTGTTCAAAATAGGTTCATTACTGGGGGTTTGCTGTGTTTTCACTAACACCCACTCAGCCTTAAAATAGACTGTTTTTGCTTCACTCTGTTGATGTTAGTACTTTCCTTTCTCTTTAATTCGCTCTCCTTCCGATTCTCTTTCTACATTCTCCTCCCTGCCAGTATAGCCTCAGTGGCCTTGGTAGACGGATAAAGTTTCACACTCACTCTCACACACACATGCACACATTAGGAGCGCTGCTATGGTCAGCCCTGTCAGGGGTGATTCCACCCAGTATATATAATTTAATTGTGGAATAACAATAATTTCCCTCTGCAATTTCCCTGTCAGTTATTCTCCCACTCACTCCGTTCAGGCCCCCTCCACATCTCCGTGCCTCAATAAAGTAGTGACTGGACTGACTTAGGCCAAGGTAAACACTAAAAACATCATTTAGAAGTCCACAACTATGTTTTATACTGTGGCCATTTTTCCCAGCTTATTTTACACGCCTCTGGCCATGGCTGCACTCTTAAAAATTGTACATACTCTTCAATTCGAAGGGGTCGTAAAAAAAATATGGTGGAGATTTGGCAAAGACAGGAATCGTTGCAGGAAGTTTGTCCTTTAATACTGACAAGATGTAGAGGATCCAGCTGGCAAACATCAAAACTGTCAAGTGCGGACTTTGATTAATTCTTGTTTAATAAAAATGCTGTAGGTTGCTTCTATTTCGTAACACCTCTGACCAACTGAAGCGTAGTTCTCACAAAAGACATACAGATGGGATGAAATAGCTTATTGTAAAATTATAGGCGCATTACAAAACTGACAGAAATGCAGTGATACACTAATCAGCCACAGCATTAAAACCTAATATTGTGTAGATCCCCCATTTGTTGCCAAGACAGCTCTGACCCTTCGGGTCCCGGACACAGGACCTGTGAGGGTTTCCTGTGGTGTCTGGCACTGAGACATTGGGAGGGGATCTTTAGTTCCTGTGGGTTGCGGGTTGGGGCTGCTGAGGATCGTCTTGTTCCAGTGCATCTCACCGATATTTGATCATACTGGGATCAGAGGAGTTTGGAGGTCGCGTCAACACCCTGAACTCCAGGTTGTGTTCCTCAAGCAATTCTTAAGCAACTTCTGAGGCGTTAGCTGTGGGGTTGTACTTTGTCTGCACCACTGTTTAGTAAGTGATATATGTCAAAGTAGCATCTACATGAATGCAGGAGCCAAAGTTCTCTGCAGAAAGTTGCATCATAACAAGATGATTAATATCACTCACTTCAGCTGTCAATGGTTTTAATGTTGTGGGTGATCGGTATAAGCTACAGTTGCAAGCTTTAGTTTTACAGTACAAAGTCTCTGATTGGTCCAAATGCAGACTTTCCACTGGGTTATGTCCATCTTATGTCAGTCTAAACTTTGTAATCCTGCAGCCTTGACAAATCCGAACACACCATACTGCAACACAAAGTGCAAACTGGCTGTGTAACCATGGTCCCACTTATAAATGTTTCAGAACTGATGTTATACGGTTAGGAAAATATTTCATGTTCTGTGAATTAGCATATGAGCTGACGTTATGCTTGGAGTAAGCAGGCTGTTTTTTTTTTCTTCCTGGACTTTCTGTCTTTTGCATGCTGAAGCTGTGTGGTGTAAAAGAGTTGAAGATACTGCGTCACGCGAACTATTGAATAATTTAACAATACACACAGCTGTCTAAATATACATTCATGGGTCATACTTCTGTCTCTTGGAGGAGTTCTAAAGCAATCTTAATTCTGCGTCAGACTTTACTCATCTCATATTTTCATATCTGCCCCTTTAAAAAACTAAACTCTTAGTTTAACGTGCTAAGCTGTAGAAAAACTATTCGAGAAAAGCCTATTTGAAAAAAAAAATCTTCTTGCAGTCACAGTAAAAGAGAGCTCAAGGACTGATTCTACACTGGTGTTTGCAAACACACAATGTTTCCATTACAAAATGCCTATTCAGCTCCATTTTTTTTCTTTATAATTCGAGATAGGCTGCAGTGACCGCTGCAGTGGTATAGCAGGCTAGATCCATGATCCCTGCACGTGTGTGTATGTGTTTGTATACGTGTGTGTGTGCGTGTGCTGATTTCGTGTGTGTCTTCTTGAGTCAGCATGTACATTCTTGCGTGCCTCTGAACGTGTGTGTGCCTTCGATGCAGTGATCTCTCTGTTGCAGTAAAAGGGCCTCTGCAGTCAGTGATGGAGGAGACTCTTTAGAGGCAACCCACCAGGGAGATGCTATCGCGAGTGCTTGCGTGTCGGTGTGTGTGTGTGTGTGTGTGTGTGTGTGCGTGTGTCCGCAGAGAAAGAAAGCGATGTTATCATATGTGTCTTTGCCGCAGCCTACACACTGAGGTCAAAGCCTTAGTCGTCAATCGTTCCCCCCTCATGCAGACACATTCTCACAGACAGCATTTAGCGGCTGTTTGTAGACGTTACAACATACATAGCTGCACTTAAAAGATCCTGTACGTTACACCTGGCTGAACCTGAAAAGTACCTCAAGTGATAGTCCAATAGTCCAGAAAAATAATTTGCAACATTAGTATTTTGTACAAAAGTATTGCACATGACACAAGTTGCAAAAAAAGTATTAAGATCATATGGTGAAGCCCAGATAAGAGATATAGTGATCCAAGTGATGCTCTTCTTATTCTTGTTTTCAAATCATAGTCCCTGCTGAAACGTTGCATTGCTCGAAAGTAAACTTTTTATAACGTGATTAAAATGTGAAAGACAAGATGCTCTTTCCTCTTTGTTACTGGAGAAACAACAGAGAGAAAATGTTGGAGCTGAAGCAAACTATGAAAACCTCAAATCTGTTGAATGTGCTATATTTAGAAAGCTGGATCTGCAGATGTAACAGCGAACACGTGCACATGCCTGCACTTTTCATCCTATTCATTTCATAATAAATATCTTCAATGTCCAACATACCAGTGGGTGGTATAAACATAAAAAAAAAATGTGGCAGCTATTTTGACGATCAATCCAGTCATATTTTCCTACAAGACAGTTCTCGTTTAGAAAGCAAGATCTTACATGGTCACCAAACCTTTCTGACCTTCACTTTCTTTGTCTCTCTGTGTCTCTGAATGTTCTGTCACACTGCATTAAAATGGTACAAAGTGCTCTAACTATAAGGTCACAGTTCTGATCCACATGTCCTTTTTTTAACATCTATTAGGTTGGTTAACCGTAAGTCTCTTAAATGTGGACTTCTCTAGATGTGGAGATTATTATATGAACATGTCATATCTCTGAAAAGGCAATCTGAGAATGTTTGTCCACTTGTTTCAGTCTCTTCAGTCGTATACGTGAACTGCCAGTGTGTGAGTCTGCGTGTAATAAAGTGAATTTTCTATTAGTCTCTATTATGCTCAATCAGCCTTAACAGACACAGATCAATACACTGGCACGACGTCTGAATTACTACAGACAGTAAAACACAACATAACACTGTAACTTTATGACTGTGATTACAACCAATATTGACTCCATGTTCAATACGATTAGTCTCTCTTGTAATCACTAACATTAGTTATAGCCTGGAAAAAGGAGCAGAGTGAAGGGAACGCAGTGATTAGTGAGTGACCAAACACATCCCAAAGCTGCTTTTATGTCTTGAAGGGTAATTTTCATTGTTTCATATTTATTATACATTAACTTTCTGAATATACTCAGACTGTGAAGATTTGCCTGTCCTACAATGAAGTGTCATTGTCTGCAAGTGTAAAAACACATCATCTTGGGATACAAGACTTCACATTTTCACAAGGACTGATGTCTAAATTTCAATGAAACATCTCGACAAAAGCCTGCTGATGTGCTTGGGCCCGCTCTAAAATCTTAAATCAATACTCAATTGTGGGAAAGTAACCGCAAACTGAGAGCACAACAAAGTGATTTTATGAGCCTACTTACAGCTCCATTGTTGCTACAGTTGATCAAACTCCCACTAATAACTGTGAACATCATAGAGCAATAATTGATATATATACCCTGATCAACCAAAACATTATGACCACTGACAGGTGAAGTGAATAACATTGATCATATTGGTACTATGTGGTGTTCTGATGGAAAACCTTGGATTTTGACGTCCGTGTTGATGAGACTTAGACACCCAAGTAAACATTGTCCCACAACAAACACACTCCCTCATGCAGATGGAAATCCCAAATGTAAGTGGCCTACCTCCACAGGAAAATGCACCCCACCACATGGAAAAAACATCAAACAATCAGGAAGATGTTGAGGAACACAACAATGGTCCAACATGTTGATCTGACCTCCAAACTTCCTACATCCCATTCTGATCAAGCATCAACAGGATGCAGTGGAACGACTTTGATTGACAGAGGCCCCACTGCACAAGCCAGAGTACCCAAACGATCCACTGTCATTCTGGTATCAGATCACATAGGACACCCTGAGAGGTCCTCTTGTCCATGTCCAATGGTTCAGAGCATTTTTGAGCACATAAGGGGGACCAACACAATATTAGGCAGGTGGTCATATATATGTGACTATAATGATGAAGATGTAAAACCTTTAAATACATCTTTTGAATACATGAAAGTCTTTTAAATGTCTCTTTGTAATATGAGATGACATGAAATCCCCAAGATAAACTGCCTGGAAGCCTGTTGTGACTAACTAAGGGTATCATGCAAATGATACCCTTAGTTAGTCAGTGAACTGATTGTTGGCTTGCCAGCACCAGCAGCTCTATAATAGCTCTATAAACATTTTTATTTCCATCACAGGAAAAGGAAGACACTCTGCTAAATTTTCCACTAACAGTTGCCTCAATAGAACAACAAGTGAAATTCGTCTCCATGCATTTGATCTTAAATTCTCTGTTTTCATACCATTCTAACAACATTACAGCAGCATGATAAGCTCAGGCCTCTTCAGGAAGTTGCAGTTGCGGAAAATTGCTCACTTATGTAGGATTATATACGGAGAAAAGGATTAAACAAGGATGGCATTAAAATAAATGTTGTACTGGCTGCATACTGTAAATAATGGCAATTTGGATCTTAATTTATGCTTACAAAGGAAATCCAAGGCCTCCAACCAACCTGCTGCATTAAACGCATCATGTGTAAAACTGAGTGGAATTCCATCCCATATAAATACCTCCAATAAAATGCAAAAGAAAGGTTACACTGTTATTAATGTTATCAAGTTCAATCAAGCTAACACGCCCGTTTTCTAAATTGAATCTTTTCAGGAACCAAATTGGAATTCCAGTGCCGTGACTGAAAAAATATTGATTGGACAGATTAAATGCAAAATGTTATTTGGCAGAAAATAAAATGAGGTGAACAGCGAGCGGAGTGGATAGGTTAAAGCAGGTATAAATTGTATCACAGCGGTATGTTGATTCTCATTCAAAGCATGTGTTGAGATAAAGCGTGAGGCCAATGTAAACATCGATTTTGCAGGGGTGTGAGGCGTAAAGACGTTTAAATTCATCCAGTGACTTGAGGCTCTTTGTGCTTAAAATTTATTCTTAATCTGTTTTGCCGAAGTGCAGCTGAACATAAAACCTCAAGAACATGCATATTACGTGCACTATAATATTTTTCACAAAATCCATAAATCAAAATTAAACTTTAAAATGGCACAAACTAAAACCTCCAAGTGGTATTTCTTTTGCAAGCATCCAAAGATATCCTCCCAGGCCTGTGTGGTAAATATGAAGCTACAGCCACCAGCTGGTTAGCATCACCGTGAGGCTGCCAGGGAATCAAGCAAGACTCCAAAAGGTTACTGTGCCAACAACTAATCTGACCCGCAAAGCCACAGTGTGTCATTTTTAGACAGTTTCTTTATGGATTAGCCAAAATGAAACATTTAGAGGCGATTGCAGGGTGATTCTGTAATTGAGCTCTTTCTAGTCTTTGCGTGAAGCTAACCAGCTGCTGCTAGTAGCTTTATCCACTGTAAAGAACTGCGAGGGGCATCGATCTTTGCTTGTAACCTCTGGCGAAGAAGCTAATGAGTGCATTTCCCAAACCGTCACACTATTCCTTCAAACACTAGTAAAACTGGGATAGCTTCTTATTTTAAAGTAATTTGCTGTAGCTTGTTGGAGGCTTTTAGTCCTGATTAACTGGCAATAAAAACCAACTACAACACACTTGTGTGGTTGTAGTTGCTCATGTAGCTGTTTCTTGCTTTTGTCAAACTAACATATTTAGAAGTTTCTGGCTGAGATGTGACCGAACACTCAACGGCTCCTTTAGAATGTGGGGCTCTATGAAGTTCCGGCTTCTTCTCACTGCAGCTCGAGCACACCAGCTCACCAGGACACTGCTCCACACGCTGTAAAACTACTTTGCAGTGTTATGTTATCATCCTGGAGGGATTTACTCGGCCATGTTCAAACTAAAAACTGATTCAGAAGAAGGATAATGGTACAAAAAGCCCCCATACAGGGTTGTTTCCTTTGTTTTTTTTTTACATTTCAAACGCTATCGGCACGCTGCTGTTAAAAATTGGAAATACTCCACCGTGTCACTAATTGCTTATTTTGCTTATGATGTGTCCTCAACCAAATAAAAAACAACATCTGCACATTTTGACAAGGTAAAAAAAACCTGATTGTGACTAGAAGGAGTCTTTAAATGACAAGTAGATAGAAGATATAGAACAGGGTAAACGTAAAAGATTTCAGGAAGTGGCTATGGCCTTAACAGTGGAGGCCTTTGGTTCAATATATCAAATTGGCGCAAGATAATAAATGTAAGAGACATGAATTTATTTGCAAGGGTGGCAGATGTTTATTATCTATCTATCTATCTATCTATCTATCTATCTATCTATCTATCTATCTATCTATCTATCTATCTATCTATCTATCTATCTATCTATCTATCTATACATATATATATCTATCTATACATATATATATATTTAAGTAATGTGTAGGGTTTTTTGTTTTGACGTGAGTTGTAAGTTGAATTTATTTCTCGCAGGGCTTTCCCACACAGACGCTGAAAAGGGGCCAACTATCGAAAGGCCTAAAAGACTCTTTGAGTTGTGTGAAGAGCCCTCAGCATCTTCCCTGAGGCCTCATTACAGCTTCAGGAGAGCGGGCGAAAGGAAAACGCACGGACACTTCACTCCCTCAGTCACACATTTGTGTAACTCCTTCATACCCCACCCTTTCACTGAGGAGAGAGCTAAAGAGAGGTGGAGAGCCCCTGAAATGTGTGTCACTCAAATAGGTCACCAAATAATTTAGCCCTTTTCACTCCCTCTATTCACTCCATCCACACCAGAGAGACGGCAGAGGGGAGGTATCGTCTACAGCCGCACGCAGGGATGAATATGTATGTGTGTGTCCTTGTGTGAGTGTGCATGTGTGCGCTTGTGTGCATGCAGTGGGCTGGACAGCTGTATTCTGTCTCGCTGAGTCAGACAGTAAGACTCACCGACCCTTGAAGTCATCAGTCACCTTTAGTCACACAATGGTGCAGCCCTACGCCGTGCTTCTGCATACGTAGGTGTATGTGTCCAGTGGGGTGTGTAGGTGCAGGCAGCGTTACCTTTTTCGCATTTACTGCTTGTTCATTTGCGGTAGTGTGTACGTTTGTCGGGCAGATAAAGGGATTTTCAAGGATGCGACTGTGTGAATGAAAGCTTGAGTGTCTTTATAAGTGTATCTGTTTGCTTGCGAGTGTGGGAGGTTGATGAGAGAGAGAGAGAGAGAGAGAGAGAGTGGGATATACGAATGAATGCTCTCATCCTTGTATTTGTCTCTTTTGATCGGGAGGTTTCAGCGTGGAAGCTGAAGTGATTTTTGACCCTGACGACTTTAACTCTCAGCTCTAAAGCTCTATGACGTCCGCAAATAGGCTTTAAGGGTCTTTATGTGTAAGAGTTAAGAGCTTTTAGTCGTCGAATTGTCTCATATTTGAACTTTCCCACGGGGTTTAATGCCTGCTTTACTGCGTTACCCTTTCAGCCCGGTGTTAAATCGTGTACGTGTGCTTTGTTTGTGTGTATCTGTCAAACGTGTGTGTGTGTGCATTTGTACTCGCGCCCCTTTGTGCACGTGTTGCTGCATGCATCCATGTGTGTGTGTGTGTGTGTGTGTGTGTGTGTGTGAGCGGACTGGTTTAATAATCTCTCAAGTGTTTGAACAGCCAAAGTCCTGCAATTTACTCCACTCATCTCTGAGAAAATTGACATTTTCAGAGTGTTGCCGCTGGAAACCACCCTGGGAAAGCTCCACTGTTTAGAGCTCAAACCAAAAAAAAAAAAAACACTCCAAGAGGTTGAGAATTTTTTTTTTTTAACCAAATCTTACCACGTATACGTCTACAATTAGGACAAATTAGCATATGACTGACCACTGTTTATGTAAAGTGGAAAACAACAGAATGCAAATCATTTAATAAGTGAAACACTGACATTTCCAAAATGTAGCCTGTTATTTTTGCATAGTTGCACAAAATGGAGGCAAGAAAAAAGGTTTCTGTATTGGTGCTTTTAAACTGAATAACTGAATAATGGATGCTCGCATTATTTCTCACTGAGACCAGCGGGTGCTGAATGCTGCGAGCTTTCTTAGATCGCTCGAGGGACAAAGGGAGAAACTACGTCCAATAATGAGACGAATTCTTGGAAAAGAGCAGATTAAAAACTGGAAACACTAAGGTATCCCAGTGAAACGCTCTTTGAGGCGGCGTGTAAATTAAAGCCTGGATGCTATGACATTATAAAAGCTGCCCTCGAAAAACCCCCAAACTGATTATGTTGATCTTAATCAAATTAGCTGACACTAAGTAAACAGGAACACAGGATGGTCATCATTGGACGATTCCATGTGGTTTGGCAGGAGGTTGTGCAGGGGAGAGAGAGAGAGGGAGAGAGAGAAGCGGAGAAACTAATACTTGTGTGTACGCGAGCGAGTGTTAGAACACAATGCCAGGTTTTTGCTTTGTGATATTTCATAATCTGTCACACTTGCATTCCGAGCAAATTCCGAATGAATAATGAATAATGAATGCTTTATGGGTTTCTGAAATGAAGAATCTTGGAAGAAACAGAAAGAACGTAAGAAAGAAAGGAAGAAAGAAAGAAAGAAAGAAAGAAAGAAAGACAGAAACAAAGAAAGAAAGAAAGAAAAAGAAAGAAAGAAAGAAAGAAAGAAAGAGGACAGCACTAATAACATGGGAGGGAGGGAGACAGAAAAAGATATGTACATAAAAACCTGCTGATGAGACCATTACACCTTAAACGAGAACAAATTAGATTGCAGATTGCCTCTCTTTCTTGACTCCCCTCCTCCTCCTTTCTATTACTCTCCTCTCATCTTTTCTCAACTGTCTCTTATCCCTGCTTGATTTCCATCTTAAATCCCCCCCCCTCCCTCCTCCTCCTCTCCTTCATCACCTTCTCTCCTCCTCTTTCCTGTCCTGCCACCCAGTGGGATGTGATTAATTGTGTGTGGGTCAGGCTGCTGGCATCGAGCTCTTCCGATATCTGCCGCTAGCCCCACCTCTGCATAAGCTCGGTGTTAGCCGCTGCCTGCCTCCATGTGAATCTCCTGCTACTGTTACCTGCAGGACTGTTTAAATTTAACACCCACACCACTATTGGATGGCCTCTATTCTGCCTCTGTATTAAAGAGAGAGATGAAAACTTTGGCCGGTGCACAAACTCCTTACTGCACCACAAACACAAAAATAGGTGTTTGAATTTCTCATTTTAGATATTTGATTACTTACACAAGCACAAATGTTTATTATGAGGTGGCTATTGTTTTAATACTACAGGTTGCATTAGGCCATTGGGGAAAAATGCTCCAAATAGATGAAGAAAACCAGATAATGTGAGACTCTGACATGGAAATCACTGGTTTGGTGATTACTCTGAGGCTGTTCCCATCACTGTCACTCTTCCCTATTCTGTCCGATAGCTGTACATCACTCCGTCTCCACACCTACTTCCCATCTTTCCTCTGTTTCATTAATCTCCTCCCCTCCTTCTCTGGGTTTCTTCCTTCTTTGTCACACTCATCCCCTTTTACTTCACCTCTTTTCTCCTTCATTTCTACCTTTTAACTCCTTCAACCCGTCCTTATAAGTCCACTAAATGGCCGTCACAGATTTGCTTTATAACCGTTTCAGGGGCTACTTTTCTAGCTCCCAAACAAATGCATCTAAAACTTCTGTCATTATTTGTAAAACAGTAGTCAGCTTACACCTTGGCAGTATTTCCCCCCTTCCTCACCCATTCCTCCCAGCACATTTTACACAGCTGTTTCGAAACTTTTATTTTTCTGCTTGCTATTGACCCTCTCTCTCGCTCTCTCTTTCTCGAGCGTCCATCTTGTCTTGTTTCTTTCGTGCCTCCCTTTCTTTCTTTCCCTCACCGCCTCATCCCCCTCTTTCAGGTCAGACCCTCTGTCTTCGCCAGGGTGCTGCTTGTTGCCAGGGTGTGATGGCTCTGCTGAGCCCGCTGACTCAAAGAGAAGCCAAAAGGCCAGCCAAACCAAAATCACTGAACAGCAGAAAGCTGCACTGCTCTGTTCTCTCCTGACCCCTCGGTGCACACACAAACACACACATATAAGAAGACGTAATTGAACATATAGGGCACACACATGGACAAGAATGGACAAAGACACTTAAAACATGCATCCGATTAAAGTGAATTTGCTTCTGTAGCATCTTCACTATGCACACACACACACACACACACACACATACACACCTACACCCACCCACCGTTCTTTGTATCACTAAACTTTAGGTTCAAGAGAGGTTCGTTTCAGGGGCTTCGATCCAGCGCCCACGCGTCGGGGATATAAGACAGATCTGGAGGCAGGACGCAACCACAGAAATGCAATCGTTACTGGGGGCGGCTGAGGCTGGAGACACACCAACTGCACTGGGGATATTCTGACATGTAGAGCAAACACACACACACACACACACACACACACACACGCGCGCACGCACAGAGTTTTATCTACCCACTAACTCTAGTTTAATTTTTCACAGTTGTACCAAGCGAGCCGCGCAAACAACTGTTCTAAGTTCGAAATTACACTTAAGGCAAAAATTGCGGATGCACCTAGAGTCGGAGAAATCAATGACTTCACCAGATTTACTTAAATTACTCTTAGGACTAACGGACTGAACTCTTTGTGTCTTTTGAATTTCTTCACAACAGCAGTAGACAATGGATACTTAACGGCATATAGAATTTAATTGGAGCCGCGCTGTTTTATTTGGTGGTTTATTCTGGCGGATGACCACAAGCTGTAGTTATGGCACATACGGTTATTCTCCAGTAAAGTTTTACTGAGATGGGGGCGACTGTGGACTTGTTTAACTCTTTAAGGATGCTTTTGCACTTCGATACTAAAAATTTACTGAAATTTTGTTCTATTAATTTGTGCAACCATATGATAACCTCATTCCAGCCTGTAGATCCCTTTTAAACCAATTTAATCAGACTTTTTCCTCAACCTGAACTCATTTTTGCACGGTTGTATGAGCTCCACTTGTCAGTAGAAATCCTTAGAAAAGCTGGCAGATGAAGGAACAGTCATTCATGCTTCATGTGCCATCTCATGTTAGCCTTAGGGAAAAAGCAACTTAGAAGAATTTTGCATTTTCTAATTGCTAATGTTGATTTAAGAATTTCTGTTGAAACAAGATATTAGAGTTGGACATTGAAATATCGATTTACATGTGTTTTCTATGATAAGAAGAGTTATAGGTTTTATACATCCTACATATTAAAATGACATTTTAACACTTTGAATATATCTGTTAATAACTAAGTCTTATTTTTCCATCTTGACTGGATTCAATTTTGTTTAAACCAATTTCTGTGCAACAGAAAAGCTTTCCTTTTCATCTCAACATGCCATTAAAACGTTAGATTAGTTCTCCCCGGGTGCATCATTTTCATATAGCATGCACAGCTCTCTCATTTTTACCAAGGTCATTTGGCAGTACAGTACTTTTGGCAGTCTTTCTGTGTGCATAGGATGATTTCCTGACAACAGTGCCCCTGGAAACATCATTAAAGAGTAATGCTACGATTCCGATTCCATCACTTCTTCTATATTTTTCAAACTTTCAGTCACACTGGTTTGGCATCTAACTAAAAAAAAAGAAATAAAGAAAAGAAAAAGAAAAAAAGCAAACAGGGAGTGGGGAGGCCCAGCGAAGGTGAGGCCATGGAGTCAACAGCTCAGTGGGTGGAGATGCAATTCACTGCCTCCAGCTTACAAGCTGGATGGATACACATTGTTCTGTTTTTCTTGCTCTTCTCCCTTGATATAATAGAAAGAAAAAAAACGCCCTTGAAAGTTATTCTGGCCTTGCGTTGTTAAAATGAACACTGAAGTTCCTTAAACTGGTAGCGTCACAGTCTTCCCTAGCCCCTGTTGGTTGACACTGACACTAAAATAAGTTCTAGGTCATTTTCATGCATATTTTATAGTCAGACTAGATGTTAAAGGCCAAAAATATAAGAGGCGACAGGAACAAGTGAAGAGGGAGGAGCAAAAGGTGGAGAATCAGTATACAGAAGAGATAGGAGGTGAGGAGGGGCTCAGAATAGAGAGGATGAGAGGGAGGGAGGGATGAAAAAAGGTGAAGTTAAATGAACAGAAAAGCAAATCCTGCAGGTAAAAAAAATGACTGGGAAACAAACGGATTAAAGATCGAAAAAGCACACCGTAAGACAAGGGAAAAGACATGTTAGATAGAGAAGAGAGAAATGAAAAAAATGTATTAGAGTGTCTGAGAGGAAGAGAGAGCGAGAGAGAAAGAGTTACAGGGAAAGTGAAAGTCACCTTGTGGAGTTACAGTGCACTGAGCAACTCTGTCCGTCTCCCCTTATGAATTATGACAGTCGTTGGTTGGCCAAAACCCCTCTGCTGCACACACACACACACACGCGCGCACACACATTTTCACTCCTCTCTCGTTTTCTCACTCTCCCCGTCTCCCTCAGTGGTACAAACTCGACCAGAAAGCTGTGCTTCGTGCAGAAAAGTGATCATAAAATATGTAGTTGTTCCACTGCTCTTTAGAGTGCTTCTCAGACCCCTCGACTCTCCGTGGGAGATGTGGGCCTGTCATGTAATGGCAGGCCCTGGCTCTCTTTTCCTGCTTTTTCTTTTCTAACCGTGTCGCCTTCACTCCGTCCATCTGTCTCCGTTTGTCACACCACTGTTTCTATCTGTCCTGGTCACAGTTTCACTTTCTCCAGAATTGATATCTCTGCCATGACACCTGACCTGCTTTTCATTCACCTTTGTTCTCTGTAAGCCCTTAACATGTACCTGCCCAAATACAGGCCGAGTAAAAATTCTGTATTTTGAATGGAAATGGTCCACTGTGAATCACAAAGCCTCACAATTCAAGACTACAACAATAGCAACAGAGGAGTAGCAGCAGAGTGGTACTTTCTTATCTTTCTTCCCGTCTATAGGGGCAGATACTTGACAAATCACTGAGAAGAGTTAAGCGAACAAAATGTTTCCAAGCTTTTTGTTAAAGGAGGAGCTGAATGTTCCGGGGTTAAAGCTCAATCCTTCCTTGTCCCCCTCTGTCATCGTTGTGTGGTATCAGCAGAAAGGGAGGCAGGAGGGAATCAATGAGGAGGCTACATACTGAACACTGCCTTTAGAAAAGATGCTATCGGCAGGTTTCATCTGCAACTCTTTTTTGTACGTAAGTGTGCAAAGTATGTCAAAGGTTGCACTGAGTTCTTTTTGTGAACTCATATTATGCATACAGCAATTCTACTCTACTTAAAACTGTCTTTATATCTTTACAGAAGTTGTTCAGTGTCTTCTAACCAGAGCTGTTCATTAACATTAACAGATGAAAGCTGGGCGACTGTGCAAATATTCTGCTGTTTTTGCTAAAACTCATGTCCAAACTAACGTCCAGTAAGTGACTGGGTAAGAAGAGCCTTCGATTCAGAAACAATTCAATAGGCGCTGCGTGCTGAAGGACACGTATCGGCTTTTTTAGCGACTAAACGGGAAGAGATTATCTGATTTTATATGGTATTGATGATATCGAGTCTGTACACAAAGGGGCAGAAATACGTAGTTTTAGAAATCCATAATGGTAATGTACAAACTCTATAATAAGGTCACACCCCGTATTTGAACATGTCATTCAACAGGGAAGCGAGAAACTGTAGCTCTGATGAGGCAGTGGCTGCTGAGGTACATATAAGTGCCTCATAAAAAGCCCTAATGGTGGATTTCTTTTTGAAATGGACCACAATTTGGAAAAAAAAAAACAAGGTTTAACAGTGTCAGTTTGCATTAGAACGTTGGACCTACTGCGTATTCTCTTTAAAAAATGTAATGCTTTCAGATCTAAAGATAAACGACTCACTGAAAATTCACTCTCCTTTATTTTTCCTGACTGAGATAGAGACGTTTTGTAAAATTAAACTGATTAATTCTACTTATATCTGAAAATGATCAAGTACTTCTAATTTATTTTCATTAATCTTCACTGTCAGCAGGGGGAGAAAAAAAACGGGAGTTGAAAGATCAGTGAACAAAAACCACATCTAATTCAACTGGTTGAAAACTGGCCAGTGAATAATTATTAATTAATCAGCTTCATATTAGCCCGACAACGCTGCCAGAAACGCACACATTTGTGCACACACGACCCGCACATTAACGCAAACAAAAACAAACCGCCGCCTGCGTGTCGTGTGTGTGTACAGTTTGCGCGTGCTTCGCTGCCAGAACCGTTTGTGCATTTATGATTGTGTACGCATGCATTTATTAAGACACTTCTGCATGTTTTTCCGCCCGCTGTGTGTGTGTGTGTGTGTGTTTCTGTGCATGGGTGCCCTTTCCCCAGCTCATTGGGATGCAAGGCGAGAGCCTGTCGAGTGAGAGCTGTCCAGGCTAGCTTTGGAGTCATTAGTGTGCTCGTTAGTCCAGTTATGTTAAATCTAAATTACCATTCATCATCACACAGGGACCCATCATTTATTCTGATGTGGCCTGGCAGACACACGCGCTAACTGGATTAACTCATTCAAAGACACGCAGACACACTTGCTAAAACACAGTGGAATTCAAAATCAGGCGTTAGCTATGTGGTAAGTGCTTTAAAATACATTATATATTATTGATTGAGACATTGCAGGGCATTAGCAATGATTGGTTCGCCCTTGTGAATGCAAACCACCTACAAAACGTGCCTTTCCGCAGACAAATGCAACCGAACAGAGAGTAATAAACGAAGAAGAAGCGAAGATCTACAGTATGATTTTTGACTAGTTGGCCAACCGGAGATATAATTGGAAGCTAAAGGTTACAGAAATCAGCTTATCGGTTTGGCAACTTTAATCCCAAGAGCACAAGACCACTGAATATTCTGCAGTAGTTAATTAAGTTCCAGAAAAGTTGTAATCAAATGGAACAAATTGAACAGTACATGAAGAAAGTGCAGGGAACATAACTCAAGTTTTGGGGTTAGAGAGAGTTTTTTTCCTGCTATTCCGCATTCCTCATTGATACAAAGGAATAGAATAGTATATGGAAAGACTTCAAGGTACAGCGGAGGAAGGCTGGCCTGCATTCAATGCTGGCACTCAGCATTAAATTAGCTCTCGCTGAGTAAAAACACACACACACGCTGGCACACACAGTCATTAGCCGCTGCAGGAGGAATGCCTACCATCTGCGCTGACGTGATTGCAAAGACGAGGTATTCTCGGGAATCAAACTGACAAAGTGGATCGAGCAGCTCCTCTGCCAAATATAAAGACTGTGTTTATCACATAATTACATTTCCACTTCTGCTGTGTTTATTGGCCTTACAAGTTTGAGCACATACAGCTTTGACCACCAAAGGCTTTCAAAAAAAAAGAAGGTGGAATCAAAGTATTAGGAGGGAAGCCGACTGTGGGGTTGTTGAGTTTAACGATCGCGACGCTCTTCTTAGGCGTGCATTGAAATAAAGTAACGTTCTGGTTTCCTTCGATGCGTTTGTGGCGGTGTCACAGCTTAGACTATCCACACGTGAAACGATAATATTAGTGGAAAAATCTTTGGCCCGCTCGACATGATTGTAGTCAGTATGTCATGACGGGAACAGATTCTCAGAAAGTCTCTATTTGTTGTTTTCAGTAATGAGAAGATGAACCAGTTCCAGGTTGTGAAACGTGTTTACGAAATCCACCAATACCAATCTGAAGCCTTCAAAAGCTTGTGTAGAGATGAAAGGGATCGTCAAGGAATCCAGATTAATCTCTTTGTTTCATGCTAACACTGCAAAGCTCATTGGCATGCATCAATAACGCTCGCCATTAGGAAAATCGCTTGTTTAGAATTATTGTGCTGCACTAATTGATTCTGATAGGTGTTTAATGGCAAATATGATAAGGCCACCCCGGCTTGCAATCTGTTTGTGATTTTGAAGGGAAAGAATGAGTCAAGCATGAATCTAAATCTGTGTTCGGAGATGACAGAGAGAAGATTTCAAGGTTTTTGGATCTTTAAACAAACACTTGTTTTGGCTCTGCAGTATTCCATCATTAGACCATTGTGGACGTCAGTGGATCAACTGGTGTTTTCATACAACGGAATCAGCGCTACTCTTTCCTGGCAGGGCATCACAGAGCGCAGGAAGGAATGTCAGTGAATTAGCTTGTCTGGTGAAACAAAGGATAACACCGGGTGTAGCAGCTTGAGTTGTTGCCAATTTTGAAAGGTCTGTTTGGTGCACAAGAGGAGCTGTTAGCTGTAGTACGGTTTGAGTCTGGTTTAACCATCATGCAAGGGATGTGATCTTTTCCTTGCCTTAGCTACGCACTGTAGTATAAAGGATGCACATAACTTGGGTTTAACCAGTGTTTTTACCTAAACTTTGATGTACATTAATCAAAAATACATCAGCGACAACTGAGATAATACCTTAACTTTACTCATAATGACACTGCTGGGCAAAATTTTTAGAGAGAAAGACGTTTTAAAATGTCAGCACTGAATGTGGAATAAATGATTACGATTATCAGTATCATTTGCATGATCCTTGCATGAACAGTTTGTAATGTCGAAGCTAAAAAAGGTCATTTATGCACTTTTTTTGTCCTTGATTTCAGGTCTGAGATGAGATGCAAACTCTTCTCTCCTGCATGAAAGTCAAATGTGCTTCGTGCTCATCCACCACCCCGATCTCCAGTTTTTCTTTCCCCTTCTCTACAAAAAAGGCACATCACTACGTAAAATGTGCACTGGAGAATCCTCCAAAATGAATTTATCACTGTCTCAGAGATACCGGGCTGATCATTCATACCTTTCAGCTGGATCTCCCAGCAGAGAAGACGCCCTGCTAAAGGGCATCCTTGATGCTTGATAGTAACAGATACTGGATGAGAGTGTTTTCTTCATTTCCCCACCCAGTGTGTGGCTTTGAATTACACTACATGGTTTGAAATTGACACCCGCAATAGTAAATGCCAAATGTCAACTACATTTGTCTGCCAATTAATATGTATTGTTTATCCAATGCACTCGATTATGTTAAAAATATGAAATTTTAACACCTTAATTACCATGTCTTTGGTCTTGTGCTGTGTTAAAGTTACCCTCCGGTGATCGATTAAACCCTTAAAAACTCATCTATGTGTGTCAAAGTTACATATTTAGAAGCATCCGTTGTTCCTTTAAGAATATGCAGATCTACAAAGTCTCTGCCGTTTCCCCACCCACCCCTCTGCTACTTGCTGCAGTCCGAGCACACCAGCTCATCTATG
The DNA here is from genome assembly GCA_024666655.1 of Dascyllus trimaculatus. NCBI lineage: Eukaryota > Metazoa > Chordata > Actinopteri > Pomacentridae > Dascyllus > Dascyllus trimaculatus. Next base: position 27,921,878 of record CM045457.1, read on the forward strand.
ATCTACGTGTATTTCAGTAATACATTTTTAGATGGGAAACCAGTTCTGCAGGAAAATAATGATATGTAAAACTCCATCCTGTGAGCTGAAGGGATTGGTTCCTCAAGGTTCTCGCAAGTGAACTTGTGGATGTCCCTGTTTTTGAGACTGTCATCAGTACACAGCCGTTTCAAGGAAGAAATGCTCGGCCTTGGCGTTGACTGATTATTTCACTCAAGATGTCTCCTCCAGCAACTTGACTTCCACTGCAGGCGGTCTTTTAAACTTGATCCCTCGTGTTCATAGCAAGGTAAACAGCTCAAACCAACACAAAGTCTCTGTATCAAAGTTGCCTCTTAGCGCCTACCTGTTCAACAAAACGGTAACTTTCTGTTTCTTATAAATGTAGACATACTGAAGAGCAGCTAAGTTGAAGTGACAATCATCTGCTTGCTTGATTGTGCCTCGTCTCCTTCATGGACATGAGTAGGTCGGACCTTGCACCTGAGCACAAACATCCCAGTCATCCCAGTTTTGAGAGACTTTTTCAATATGCTTCATTTGACTTCTTCTCCCATTAAGATAATTTACACTGACCTTACCGACATTCACATCTAATCTCTTTCTTTGCAATTTCATCTACGTTTTGTAAACAAGCTTTTCAGTTTCAGTACAGTTTTAGTGCCTGTGCCTTTATTTGCCATGGCTCTTTGAACCGTCATTATATCGATCCTGAAAAAAGCGACTCCTCTCAGGCGATGCTTTTTCATAAAGAAGCCTTTTGAGGACAAGCCAAATAACTTAATTTCAGAAATTGACTTGCGACATCCCTGCCAAAACACTCTGTCCTCTAATTTTTTCAGGTATTGAAAGCTCACCAGAACTCACCGAGTATTAACAAGGAAGCTGAGCTGACTCGCAGCAGAGGTCTGGTTGAACTCAAAGCCAAAGCAATAAATCAGTCGGACAGCAGTTTATGATTGGCGATATAGGGGACTGAATTCAAACAGTATGTGCTTTTATGATTGACAGATGAATATTAAACAGACTGATGCTTCCATTTCGAGAACTGAGTGCAAATATATGGCTTTTCTGTAATGTTTATGCAATGACGCTTGCAGGATATACAGCTAAGGCCATTACTGATTAACATTCATCCTATTTGTCCACTGGGGTGAATTGAAAATGTACAGATTAGTGTTCAAACGTACACATAATAATAAACGTGTTACTTGACGGCAGTAAAATAAACTGATAAAACGTAAAAGACCAGGAAATCAGCAATCAGCAGCAGCCCAGATGGGGTCTCCATCCTTACTTTGAGAAACGCTGTTCTGAGTCTATCTGACAGCCTTGGTGGTCTGGAAACAACAAAGGGCCAAATTGAGTCAGTCAGTCAGACATTTGTTCCATCAATAATTAATGCCTCCCTGCTCCCCTCACTCTGATCCTTTCAATCTATTTTCTATCTCAGTTCTTTTTTCTTTCTTTTTTTTTTACCCGCTAATGTCACATCAGTGTTTCTTCCTTCTCGTCTCTCCCCCATTTCATCTCCCTTTCACTCTCTGATGTCTTTTATACCTTTGTGTCCTACATCTCTTTCTTCTTGTCTTGTTTTCTACCTGCAACCAATGAACAAGTTTCTGTCTGCCTGCTTTGTCTACTCTTGTTTGCATTTGTCCTCTATCTGTTTTGCAGTATGTAGCTGTCTATTGCTCTGATGTCTTTCCTCTCTTTATGCCTTTCATCCTTCTATCATCGACCTCCATATCTAGGGATTCCTCTCCTTCCCTTCCCTCTCCATCTCTTCCTCTGTATCGCCTGGTCTCTCCTCCTCCTCCTCCTCCCTTCTCTCCTCAGGTCCAACAGTGGATAAATAAATTATGTCCAGGAAACTGGCTGCTTTTACAACACCAATATCATATGCCTTCCTTTCTTTCACTTCCCTCAAAATCTTCCTTCTACCCTTTTCCATTTTGCGAACATCATCCCCTCATCCCCCGCCCCCACCCACCAAAATCTCTCTTGTCTCTTGCCTCTTCTGGCAAAAAGGATGGGATAGTAACCACAGTCCTTTTGGGTCTAAATAAATCATAGCCCCGCACTGCCTCGCTTTTACAACACCAATCCTCCACTTTCATCCTGGCAGCCATGAAAGAGAGAGCAGAGGGAGGAGGAAACCAGAGAGAAAGAGACTATCTAAGGACATATGAGTAAAGGGAAGGGATATCAGAGGAAATGGTGAATGTAAAAGTGTCTTTAGTCATATCCCTCTTTCTTCCTCAACCTCTTCAGAAAGCAAAGCTCCTCTGTCAAATCGGGACATGAAGAAGCAGAAATTCAAACCGGCGTTTCCCAAATTTTCGTGGGAGCGCTTCGTTTCTTAGAACACAGAAATGAGCTCTTTCTGCAGCGCCCACGGATCACTGAGGTTTTTACTGCAGAGTATCGAGTACAGTACGAAAGAAAGTTCGATTTCTGACAAATAAAAGAGACAAAAGCATTACCTAAAAATGCAATGACACAATGATATAACGCCAATTTAAAAATAAGAAATTTGTAACAAATACCAGTTTTTGTCCAACAAAGAGAAATGATTATGGCTTGCACATCCGTTCATTTTTCATTATTTGATGGTTCAAATATTTTAAAAGTCCAATCCTTTTAAATGCCTCATCATTTTAACATGTTGTGTAATTTAAAAAAATAAAATAATGAAAAAAAAGCATCCTATCACTCCCCTTTATTTCCGGAGAACAATTATAACAAGATTAATGAAACCCCCAAAAAAACTAAAATCCATTTAGCATTTTTTAAACAAGCCAGACGCCCAAATATTCAGCTTTGACTCACCAAAGCCGCTCCTGTGAAACATATTAAGCTCAGATAAAGCCTGGCCTACCAAGAAACATTGGCTAATTAAAAATGACTAGATTAATTAAAGTGGAGATTCATTAGTGGCACACACACACACACACACGGAAAGAGCTGCACTTCTTTCAATTAGCATGACACATACACACATACAAATGACTTTAACACATGAACACACACACAGAACACGTTTCCATCCGTCTGCAGCTTATACATAGTCGCTATTTCTAACTAATACCTGTACAGTTATGTTTAAATACAGAAGCACATTCACAAGTATGCATATAAACAGACATTTCTTGGAGCGATCATTATTTTTCTTGCACAGAATGTATGTTCTGACCGAAATGTAAAATCACTGACGCGCACATACTATTAAAGATACCGGCAAACACACATATGAATATCCAGGCACAGCAAGCGGCAACATGCACACACTTGGTTGGATTTCTATATTTGCGAGGTCCCACTTTGATGTAATACACCTAATCCCAATTGCAACTGCATCCCAGATCCCAGATGTCACCCTGACTAGAGATTCATTTGAAGTATTTTTCTCCATTATTTAAGTTCAATATTTGTTTGTTCTTTAATTTTCCTTAAGTTAACATATTAATTGTCGTGTCCCAGAGACCAAGGTGACATTTTAAAGTAGTTTGACTCAGAGATATTCAAATTACAACGATGTGAAACAGTGGAGAACCTCAGTGGAACCAGAACATTTTTCATGAATTACTGGCTGATAACCTGTGATTGTCTAATCGACTAATGATGGCAACGCTAACCATCATCTAAACGGAATAATTCAAGCCTAAAAACCGAGTCGTAACCTTCAAACATCCGTCTGAAGAAGAGAGAGCTCATGCGTTCTGAAAATGTCTCAAACTCAAACTTGGTCCTCACAATGGCAGAATCACAAGAGCATCCTCACACACACACACCCACAGGCGTGCACAGGTGTGAACGCACACAAATACACACACCTACCTGATGGCGCAGTCACATGACCTCCAATCACTGTTATCTCTATCATCCCATTTTGTACTACGGTCACGAAATCAACCCCAAGAACTGAACAGATGGGGCTGCGTCTGTGTTTGTGTGTGTGTGTGCGAATATGTGTGAATACATCTGTGTGTATGCGTGCGAGTGTGTGTATGTGTGTGTGTGTGTGTGTTAAGATGCTTGAAATGAAGATCAGTCCAGCAGCAGAATTGCTTACTGTCATTCATGCCCTTTGCACACGTGCACAAACACTCGAGCACGCGCACACACAGACACGCACACACACCTGCCTTTATTAAAACGTCACATTCGGTGAATATACTGTGTGCTGTCATGCTGTCTGCTGTGAATGGGAACCGCTGCGTATTTACAGTGAATTGTAAATCCTGCCGAGCACTCAGCTGTCAGAGTCTTATGAATTGCTAATATGTTGTATCTCGCACTGCCGATCCCCCTCTATCTGCCCCCTATCACTTTCATTGTGCGCCGAGCAAAAAAAAAAAAAAAAGTGAGGCCAGGGAATCAAAAAAGCTAACTTTACTGGAAGGGAATGAAATGTGGAGATGAAGGAATCAGGACAGGTGGAATCGAGAAAGCTGTCTTTGACGCGCGACTTCGTATTCTGGACTGGATGAGGTCTAATGCATAAGCTACCATCTATTGAGCCATTTACCACCGTATCCTCTGCTCTCTTTAATCATTCATGTGAACACATTAGACAACACCAGACTGCACCAAGAACAATCACCCCTACTACAGCAGGATACTAATCAAGATGTGCCTCATACTGTTGGGGAACCTCGCTGAGCTTTTACACCACAAATACTAAGTAATAATATGAAAATACCTTGAATTTAATCACTGATGCTGTTATTCCTATATTGGGGATCTCAAGTAAAATACAAATGTACTCAACAGACAAAAGGGGATTCAGTGGTTTCAATAATGAATTAGGAAGTCATTTTTGCCTTAGAGAACTCATGTATCCAACAGATTTTAGGATTAACACAGATTTTTTTTCATTAAAATGCTGCACTGATTTGTATCACGTCCTCAGCACAGACTTTATGCAATTTTATATAATAATCTCTGCTTTTTATAGCCCGTCTCCCAAAATTGTTGCCTGGTACAATAGATCTTTGTGTGATAATGAGACAGATTTCCTCCAGAAGCAGCCAATTAGAGTTGATTTCAGCTGCCTAACATATAAATAAAGCATCTGACTATTGTCACAACACGTTTAAAGCCATGAAAATCAGCAATGTCCTGGTTGTGTTCGGATTTCAACTTCAGCACTGTTTCATGTGTTTGCTTCTTTGTCTATCTCTGGACCTCTTGTAATGATCTGCCAGCATTCATCCCTGTGCAGTGTACCCGAGGATGGACAGAAAGGTCGGGACAGTGCCATCAGCCTCCTCTTCTTCCTCTTCTTCGTCTTCTACTCTTGTTCTTTCTCTTTTATTCCACCCTTTGTTCTGCTGTCATCCCTTATTTTCTCCTCCTCTACCTCTCTTTCTTTCTTTCTTTCTCTCTGCCTAATTTGCTGTATAGTTTGCCTCCTATTAAACATATTCAGCAACAATGCTAACCTTTTCACCTCTCAGCGCCATACAGCAGAATACAAATGCATTGCCAACAACACTGCAGACAAATTAATCAATGCTTGTGCAAACCAAAGAAAGAATCTTTAACTTCTTCCCAGCTCTGTTTTTTTCCCACAAAATTAAGGCTCGACACCACAACCTTGACATTCTGTATTTTAGCAGAAGAATATTTGGGGATAATCTTCTTTGACAGCTCACTTCTTGCATCGAGTTAAAGGTAAGATGCACGAAACAAAGCACAGCATCTGTGGACACACATTCATGCACGATGACACACACAAGCGCGCGCACACACACACACAAGTAAAGTGGACACCTTCCCGAACACAGCTTGCCTTGCACAGACGCCAGTCACACCTCTGAGCATAGTGACAAATGAGCAGCTCTAGAAATGTGGACAGATCAGGCGCACACAACCTCTCCTCACGCGCACACACACACACACACAGACGCACACACACACACATACAGAGGCTCAATCACTCACACAGCTGGAAGCAAACACGCAAAAAACATTAACGTATCCCCATATTCAGAGGGAATCACCCACATGCGTTAACACACTTGGTGCAAAGAAAATGCAAACCACAGCAGGTGGCAGATACACTGTTTTTCTATTCTTTGTGATGGTGTGTGTGTGTGTTTGTGTGTGTGTGTGTCAGCGTATTGCAAGTCAAGGACTAAACATTTGCTGCTGAATGAACAGGTACGCTACGCTTCGTCTTTGCAAGCAATGCGCACAAGTACTTAGACATGCACCTCAGCGCGCACGCACACACACACACACACACACACACACACAAGGATAGGGATAATTCCCACACAGAAACATGTAAAGAAACTGCATTTTCTAAACAGCTTCAACTTAAAGCTCTTCGAACACTGAAGGCACACAGCAGATGCATATACAGACAATGATAAAAGATGAGACAGAAAAGTACATGAAGGATGTGGGATGACACACAAGTGAGAGGACAGGAGAGGAGAGGAAGATGTACATTTTCACATGAAAGGAGAAAGAAAGCACGAGAGGGTGAAGAAACTGAAGAAGACAGAAAAGAAAGCTGGTAGTGAGGAGAGGAGAGCGCAGGACAGATTCCTGCTTCACACATGAGAAGGGGGAGAGAGGAGAACTGATGAGAGGAGGAGGAGGAGAGGAGAGATGGAGGGTTTTTCTCTACTTACAGAATCTCCAGATCGCGCAGCGCTCGGAAAGCTCCATCTTCGATGCAGCTGATGTGGTTGCTGTCCAGTTGCCTGCACCGCGCACACAAAACACACACACACAGACACACACACACACAGATGAGAGAGAGATGGGAGAGAGTCAGTCGCAAGAGTCTGCAAGGTCCGCTCTGCTGGGGGAGGGACTAACAAAAGATGGGCTGCGTGAATGAGTGTGTGCATGTGGGGATGTGTGAAAGGTGATACCCGGTAGTGGGCTGGAGGTAGCAGGTAGGAGACACCGGCGTTCACTCCCTCACACTCACATACACACACACGCACACACACAGTCACTGTGACACACTCTAGGGATGCCTAGTCCAGACGGTAGCACACAAGCTAAGGTTAAGTCTCTCACCTCAGCGCTGATATGGCCAGCCCTGAGGAGGAGAGGAGAGGAAAAGGAGAGCGCAGAGAGGAGACCGGTGCACTGAAGTGGCCTGCCTGGCGTCAGCCTATCACCTCCCTCCCCTGCCGCACGCCCAGCGCACACTGGCCACCGGGAGAGAGAGGGACGAGAGAGGTAGACACAGCAAAGGGGAGAGCGAGCCACTGCTACTAAAGCCCACCCTGCTTGTCTGTTCTGTAAATATTAATTGCATTTCTCCTCTCCCATCCTCCTCCTCCTCCTCTCCCTCCTCCCCATGTCCTCTTTTATTCTTTTTTTCCTCTCTCTGTAGTGAAAGAGGGAGTAATTTCATTACATTAGGCCAGCCAATCCATTAAGGGCCTTTTACCGGCTCTGTCACTGAAACAATTTCATTAAAAGGAAAGCCTCCGTAAATCAACCTACAGTCACGACTCTGCCTCCCGTTCCCGTTCTCCTTCCTTCCTCTCCCTCTCTTTTTCTTTCTCACTACCTGCCCACTCTTCCTCTCTCTCTCTCTCCCTCTCTCTCTCCCACCCTCCCCCTGGCTTGCTCAACGACTTGTTTGCCGGACTCCCAGATGCACCCTGTACCCCACTGTCATCCATCCTTAGCTTTTACTTTAATTTGCTCGGCTCTAGGTATTCGGCCCCCCTCGCCACCACCATCCACCCATCTTTCCATGAACCCAACAACCCTGAAACCTCCATTTCTCCCTCCCTCCCTCCCTCCCTTCTCCTTTTCCTTCCCTTCCTCTCATCCATCCATCCCTCTGCATCGTCTTCTGCTGTGGGGGAGCAGATAGATGGATCGCAGACGGGAAACATACACAGGGCAGACATTTTGAAGTATCTTCTTGCTTTCCTCTTGGTTTTTTTACAACTAGGAAGGATGAGTGGCATTTAGCCTCTTACGCTCTCAGACAGATGGACACACAATCGTAGATTCATGTAGTAAAAAGGGAGAAACATTCAAATGCGCGCAAACCGACAGAAACACAATCAGAGGGTTTTTTAGTTACTGTCTGCTCTCCAGACATTAGAACATAAAAGCGTATCACTCCACCTTAATCTTTTCCTCCTTGTCCCCCTTCCCCATCTCATCTCTCTTCCCCTAGATCCCCCCCATTGCTAATCCCCTTTTCTTTGACTTCTGCGCTGTCTTCTCCTTTTTTATTTTTTCTCCCCATATTTCTGAGCATTCGTCTTCTCCATTTTTCATGTCCTCTCTCTCCATTCATAATCCATTTTTTCTCTCTCTAGTGCCCTCTCCTCTCCTCTCATCTTTGATTCCCCTTCACCTTTTCTCTTCTCACACTCCATCTATCCATTTCTAATCCATTCCTTCTCCCTGTTTTCTTTTATCAACCTTTTAAATCTCCTTTTTCTTCTCTACGGAGCCCTTGGTATCTGCTCGGCACACTGCAGCACCTGTTATATCAGTCATGTCAGCTTTTAACCCCGAGGAAGGTGCTTCCTGAAAAAAAGCAGAGCCAGGATTTCTGTGGAGGGCCGCAGAAATTACATCAGAGCTTTGGGGGCAGCACATTTTGTTTGTATGCATGTTCACCCGTGTGAGTCTGTGAAAGGAATCTGAGAGGTGAGTAAGTCCTCAGAGTGTCTGAAAAGTATATTTACTATAGTGCACCACAGGCACACCTCAATATAAAGTCTGCATTTCAACAGGTAGATAGCCAGAGGAAGGCCCCAGAGTGGTGGCTTGGATAGAGGCAGAATGTGAAAAGAAAAAATGAGAGAAAAACAGACATTAAAATGTTTTGGGTGTAAAGAGAATCATTCAAGTACTACAGGTCTGTAGCAACCAATAATGTAATAATTTTGGCCATTTTAAATGTAATAAAGCCAATAACGTAATAACTTGTTAATAATGTAATAAAGTTTTTTAAGCCAATAGCATACATAATACAGTTTTTTAAACGAGTGTTCATGTTCTATGTTGTGTATTGGAGTTAAGTGCAGCTATATAACCAGTCCAGTTATTTAACTACAGTTTGAAGTGAGGACTGAATTGTTTTCTTGAGAAATGTTTGAACAAAGTCTTAATGAAATGTGTTCCGAGAAAAAAATGTGGTAAATTCATTTGACAATGCAACATCCAACAGAGACACTGACATGAAATGATGAAATTACACATCTAAGCAAACAAACAATATTCTAAATACAGATTTTGTACAGCAAACAATTGCCAAATTGGCTCTTTCAGCCATGGGACGTGCCCTTGATGAATGAATATGACCACTATGCCATCCACTAGACCTGTTTTTGATGAGCAAACTGCACATAAACTGCAAAAAAGTTTTTTATTTCCAAGAAATGCAGTCCTGGTTATGTATTATTACATTATCAGCTGCAGTTATTACATTTTCAAATGTTTTTTTTTAATGCTAGGCCGTTAATGTCATAACTTATTACATTATTGGCGAAATGTTATTAGGCCTATGTTATTGGCCACTGTTATGGTATTGTTTGCTTCAAGGTCTCTCCTCATAACACAACCACAAAAACCTCTGATATGTACACACCAAAAAACTTTGGAAAAGCTACCATTCAAAGCCTATTGTAATTGCCATTTTTTAAAATATTATACTTCCAATCTGAATGTTCTTATGCGCCCAATGCAGCACTGACATCCACAATAGTGTAATAGAAACCAGTTCACAGCACATTTTTCATGTGGTTTTTTTTTTTTACCTGATATTGACCGGCTGCTAGTGGTTAACAGTTGGCATGGATTTGATTTGGACTCCAGATAGTAAATATCAAAGCACTCTGTGCCCATAGGCAAAGTTTGGCTCGCAACATAATTATTTTCAACCCTCCAAAGGCTTTCATAGACTGATGAGATGTTTTGATCCACTCTGATGCAATGCAATTATATTTTAGAGGTGATTTAGAGATAAGTTGTTTACCATCGTACCACGCCGCTCTTTATTAATTGAGCACGATTTGCAAAGATTATGAGGATCACTGATGTAGACCAACAAACAGACCTGTAATATAAAAGCACACACGTATAAAAGAACAGTCGGAAAGGGTTTTGGCTCTTGTCGTAAGTCATGTTCTAAAGCTAAGAGGTTTTTCTTTTTGTACACTTGTTGAAAAAGAGCTCTGCGTGTGACCATCTGTTAAATGACTGGGGTCTAAAATATAGTGAGTCTGGGGGATCATCAACATATGGTTGTGCCATGTTTGTGTTTTATGTAATTAAAAGGCATGTCAATTTTTTTTATCATGGAGGCAAACTGGCACACAGCCTGATCAGCCATATGGAGCTGCACTGCACTGCTAAAGTTGACTGTCGTTACTAAGGCCCATCTTTCTTCAGTACTGTTCTTTTTGAGTCACAGAATATGAAGCGCAGGGTAAACTGTCACTGATTCATCCATTTCATTCGATTCAAGGTTGTATGAATAGAAAGGCAAATGACAATAATAGTTCATGTAACAACATGCATCATGCAGGAGACTGAAATTCACATCCCACAATTGCTGTTCACTTTTTCCTAAACCGCAATTTTGGCTGTGGCTAAGGTGGTAGAGCGGGTTGTTCTGATTGCAAGGTTGGGGCTTCGATCCCTGGCCCCTCCACATGCTGAAGTGTCCTTGGGCAGGACACTGAACCCCAAGTTGCTCCTGATGGCAGGCAGGCACCTTGCATGGAAGCTCTGCCACCATGTGGTGTGTGAATAGGTGAATGCAAAACACACTTTAAAGCACTTTGAGTACCACTAAGGTAGAAAGGCGCTATATAAGTGAAGAACATTTACCATTTACGATATTTGTCTCGCCTTAACCAAGTGTTTCAACATTCTAACCTTAACTTTACAGTAGCTACAAACCATGACCCCAAGCACTGGACAAGCACTGGACATCCAGTAATTTGGGATTTAGCAAAATCAGCTAATATCAGTGTCTGCTGACAGTGTTATTAGTGGTAAGATTTCCTGCAAAGAAATTACAGCTTTGACCATTTATTCAAATACTTAAACCTACAGGTTGTAACTTTTGTCTCCCCCTTCTGGCCATGAGAGTAATTACACCAACACTGGTGATGCATTATGATCAGTGCCTCACACTTGATTATTTTCTGCTTCAGAGTGTAATCCTTCCTCTCAGTGACAAGTTTTGTCTTTACAAGTTCTTCACTGGCTGTTCCTTGCTTTTCCAACATCGGCTCTGCCAAACTTTTTAGTTGCCTACTACATCTCCTTCGACATGGTTGCTCCTCTCTCCCGCTCATTGCTGATTAATGTAGAACACATCACTGCTTCTGTGCAAACGTAGGAATGCTGCTGATAGGCTTAATCAGCGGTGTGTGAAGTTGTTTGGCAAGGTCTTTATTGTAGCAGCTTTAAAATTAGCCATGTTTTTCTTGATACATCATTTCTTGTAGAAAACACTATTGACTGCCCATTCTAAAAAACAACAACAAACAGGTGGAAGTGGTTTAACCAAACGATTAACTGTAACCATGAGCTTCCCCTAGTCAGTAGTTTTGATTGCCTAAAGTTGAACCAAGCCTTAAATGTAAAGCTGACAGATCAGAAAACACTAATATGCTTTGTCTCTTAATGTCCACCATACCACTTGTGACACACACGATGTCTTAATGTAAGTTTAGAAGAATCTCAGCACTTTGCAGAGCTAACAAAGACTCTCAGGCAAACGGGTGAAATATCTTCAGATCTTCAATCATCAGTGGAACTCTATAGGACTGTTTTGATCACTTTGAGAGCATGTTATAACTTTCCTCCAGAAACCTCACATCTGTGATTTCCCAGAATAGAGAATAACTACTGGATTCATATTGCTAGCCATGTACTTCATCTTCCATCTTCATCCACGGTAAACGATTTCATCATCTGTGATATGATTGGATTCCTCTGACAGCTTTGTTCACCAAGCACCCTGATTAGCGATGACATGATTGGTATCAATCTGGGATGAGGGCGACTCTGTCTGTGTGGGCTCTCTGTATTTGTACCGTCGTGTTGCATTCATAGTCCGTGTGTGCTTTCGTGTGTTCCACTCATGGATGTTTGTTACAGAGGATACAGAGGGGGCCCAAAATTTAATTTCCTTCCATATAATTAGTTAGTGTGTTTAATCATGTCTATCATAAGGCCTATTGGCAAACTGATTCAAAGCTTCCCTCTGCTACCATCTGGAGCACCAGGAAGCACACACACACACACACACACACACACACACACACACATCAACCCTACCGCTGCACGAATCTATCAGTGAGCAACCAGTGACTGAGTAATTAATGAAAGGACAGAAGACTGGAAGAAGGTTACACTGCAACTATGTCTCCATCCAGTGCATTTCAACAAATAATGCTTCATCAAATCAGAAAATTAACATGCAGCTAATTAAAAATCATCACAACTTTTTGCCTGGAAAATTTTGAAAATGGGGCTTGAAGCAGAACATTTTCTGTTGACAAAGAATGAGTAGAGATGGAGACATGCTGGAAACAGAGCGAAGAAACAGTGATGTTGTTATTATTACCGAAAGACCTCAACAGAGCATTTTGTTCCAGGCCTCTGTTAAGACAATCACAGACTCTTTTGGGTTTAACATTAGAGCTAGAAGCATTGCGTTTGTTTGATAATTGTTTGGTGCTCACTTGCAGGGACTTTATGGTTTCTGTAGAAGCCAACTGTGCTGATAAATGTACAGTTACATTGATTTAGGTGATATTTATGGATGCTATTGGGGGAAACTTGAGGTATACTACAGTTCAAAAAATGAGTCACTTCTTCTGTAAACTTCTAATCTGCCCAACATTACATTTGTGTTTCTAAAGTGAACCAAACTAAAGACTTTTAGAGGAAAAAAAAATACGCTTCTGGAAGTTGCTTAATTTCTTTAGGTTTCTTTAGGGAGTGACAGCGTTTTCCAAGAAAGTGTGCATTTGTGACCTCTTATTGCTTTCCCAACTTGGAAATTTTGAGGGAAAAAAAACTATTCGTACATTTAGAAGCAGGGTTAGAGGCAGCGGACGCAACTATATGAGATTCCCTCTTCTGTCCAAACTTCTCTTGGGACCATTAACTGAATGTATTCTGACCATTTAGCCATTCAGAGTGCACACCATCTGACATCGCCATTTGAGGATTAATACGGTAAATTAGGATTTGAACAACACAGGGAGATCTTTGACTTGCAAATGACAAATTTGCTTTCACGAATGTTCAAGGGTACAGGAAGTAATGTCACGTTTTTCACATAATCACAGTCCACTTCTGTTGACTGAGATCTGAACATGCTGCCAAGGACGCCAGGCGGTTTTCAATCCTGCTCTCTTTCCATATGAGATGAGTCAAAATGAATATAAATGTACATTTGCTTGATGTGTATTTTTTACTTTTTTAAAAATCTGTTGGCCAGAAAAATAAACGGTGAAAAGAGATTTTAAAAAAACATATCCGTCAAATGTTAAAGTTCAAGTTGTACAAAGGCAGCTCCACAAAACCCTAGAATCTAATTTCATGGTCTGACTCAGGCTGAAACTAACCATATATTTTAAAGGTTGTGCTATCCTGTATGAGTTTAAGTAAATTTTTACATCAAAACTGAATTACAATTCCTTTAACTGCAATGAAAAATACAACTGTTAGGGCGATGCTGTCTACCGACGTAAATATAATGCAACTTAGACAAAGCTATTGACATTTTCTCCTCGTCTCTGCTGATCATGACCTTTAATGAATTAGCCGCATCCTGCCATTTATAGAAGTGAGTAGGGGGCAAAGAATGATGGGAATCTGAGTAAACCATTAGAGAAAGCTAGCTATCATGTCTTCATTCTTCCTCCCTGAACTGCATTAGGTATTTAAGGATGTTCTGCCCTGGAAAAGAAGCTTATCACTAATCTTTTTTTGTGTACTTTCAAGCCTGTTTCCAGATGCCCAATGTTGAATTTTTAGTAAACATAAAATCAACTGAAGGCAAACATCTGCAATGACAGCAAACAGCACTGGTGTGTGTATATATACGTGTGCATGTGCACGCAGACGACACAGTGTTCTCACCTCTCTCTAAGGCGCTCTAGTCATAATTCAAACAAACGGCCATCCTGCGCTGCATTGTGGGTAGGGAAGCATGAAGCATGGAGGTGTTTTACGAGGGAGAAAAGAAAGGAGAGGATGACAGGAAGGAGAAAGGTAAAGTACTAGAGCCATGGGGTGGGATTTTTTTTTTTTTTTTTTAATTCTCACACTGATATACTGTTGAGTTGTATTTTGTGTTTTGCTGAAGAAATTACTTATTACATTGTGTGAGAACATTCTTCCAAAAGCACCTGGAGGTAGTATGAGCGTGTCGATGTGCAGCGTGGCTGGACCCAGCGGGAAAACTGAATTAAATTTTATCACAATAAAAAAAGTGGGTAAGAGAGCGAGAAGACAGGCAGATGGAAAACAAAGTACAATATGAGGACGTGATGGCGGCGGAAGATAAAAAGCGTGTCTGTGTGGGCACTGAGGTGTAATGTGAGGGCATATGAAACAGCTGCACCTTATCTGATGTGTCCATGCTTCCCTGTAATCCAACCCCAGGTGCAGATCTCCAAACATGACCGACTCACATATGCTGTGATTTAAGCGTGACTATAACTGTACACATACAGTAACTGTGGAGGATCAGATTTATCTCCTCAAGATGAGCAAAGACCATCACAGTAGCTAAATACTGAATGTAGTAGTAAAGCGTCTGTACGTCTTTAAAAAAACAAGCTTAAACAGTAGTCGTAATCATACTACGATGTGTTGCGTAAGTCAGAAAAAAACAGTTTTATAAGATTATTCTGCTTTTGTTGTTAACTGTACCCAGTTTGGGATGACATTTTGAGGGGTTCATTGCATCAGGCCTTTTGAGGTTGTTTTAGCTGACCAATCACAGACAAGTATGCATAACTGCTTTGAACCCTCTGAGCCCTGGGTGCTTTTTGTCTCTGTCACATTTTTACTCACTGTGGGCTCCTTTTTCACTGCAATATAAAGTCCTGCAACCCTTGGCGACAGCACAGTCATGAAGTGAAGTATAATACAGTTATAATGCCATGAATGTAAAAAGAAAAAAAAGGAAAGTGGCATTTTTCTGATTATTTATTTTTGCAAAAATTGAAAAAAAAAACTATATGTACAGCATTTTGCAGCAAGAATACAGGAAAATACCAGTGGCCCCACTTTCTTTATATAACTAACTGTTTGCATTTTTGATATGCTTCTATATTTGTCTCCAGTCAGCTCTGTGTAAGCACAACCTTTGGCTCAGCCCAGTTTAGCCAGATAGTCCAAAGATTTTTTATCATATGACTGTTGATTGCAGCTGAGTCCCTAATAGGTTCTTGCAGCACCAAGACGGGCCATTTTTTTTTTGTTTGTTTGTTTTTGACAGATTCTGTTTTTGGCAAACACTTTATTTTTTATCCACTTTTAAATATGACATGAAATAAAGTGAATTTGATAAAAAAAATAATAAGCTTAGATTTGGTTAATTTCTGGTTAGTTCATGGACTGTGGGAAAGAGGAAAATCAGACAATTCTTTCTGCTTTCTGGCTCTGACAAATAGCTGATCAACCCCCTGAAACTCATCAGTTTATATCATAATTGCATTTTAAAAGCCTTTTTCTCATAAAAACAATCCACTTGTGCCTTAAAATGTCTTATATGTAACTCTACTTTGTTGCTTTGTCTAGAATGTGCAGACCTGCAAAGTCCCTCTGTCCTCACCCATCCTTCTGCTACTCACTGCAGCTCGAGCACACCAGCTCACCTACGACCCTGCTCAAACACTAGCTGTAATATTAGCTAGGAGTAATTCAACATACATGCTTAAACCAAAAGCAGATTCTGAAAAACAATAATGATGCAGGAAGCCCCACTCTGACAACTGGCAGAACTGGGTAGGTTAGTTACATATGAAAACCCTGGAAACATGAATCAGTGTTTTAAAGGCTGTCACCAGTACGCTTGCTTGAAGCAGAAACATGCCAGCAATTGCACTGACTGCTTATTTTGCTTGTTATCAGCATATAAAAAGTACCATAGAGACATGTTAACTCTTTAAGCTCACATACCTAGTTGCTAAAATAGTGCAACAGTGCACATGCTATTGGGGCATATTCTGCACATGGTTGATTAAACTCAAACCATGTACAGTCTTGAAACATGATCTCTCTTAATGCACTACTCTGTAAAAGTTTGTCACACTTAATATGCAGTTTATAAGCTGGAGGACTGAGACATTGTGGCTGGACCTTAAATAATGCAAAAGCAATAGATGGCCAGTGCAATGCCTGCAGTAGTGTGATATGTTAAAAATATAACACATCCATTTTTGCATCTTTTGACACTGGTGTACCAAGGAGGTAGCTACAGCTATGATAAGTCAAATACTAAGAAATTATTATTCTTCAGGGTATTTTCCAGCCCGCCAAATGTGATGTATTCTTCAGTTGTCTTATGGTGGGGGTGGTGGCGCAAAGGGTCAGTCTTCTGAGATTATTCTTGTTGCTATTTAGGAGCTACTTTTGTATTTCTGTCTTACACAAAGTCACCATTTGTCACTTCCGGTGTGCAGAGAAGCTTTGCCTGTGATTGCACATGGCACACATGATAAAAAAACTGGGGGATTCTGCACCATCTTGTTTTTCAGATGGGGTTGGACGTGTTTCCATGTTGCATTCCGACTTTGTAGATGGGCTCAGGAGCAGGTAAGAAAGCAGAACGCTCAACACATTCACAGATGTGCTTAACATTACGAGCCTTTGTGGCGCTGAGAAAAGACACGGCACGGTCAAACAAGATAAGGAATGCTGAGGCAGGATTAGATGTTAGAAAATCTGATTAGATAATATTAGACATAATAAGATAAGCATCTAGAATATGATGCGCAGTAGCCAGAACAAAATATCAAACATATTACAAGAATTTTGGCACAGCGTTTTCTGTCCATTCAAACTCCATATTTACGTTTATCATTTGTAGTTTGACTGACAGGTTGAGTTTAGGGGGATGACAGGACGTGCAGTCAGCACAACGTATAGGACAGCTCGCAGACACACACACAAACACCTACATCCAGATGTATGGCATATACCTGTCTCCTTAGCTTAGCGGAGGACTACAGTAATCGTATTTGCCAGGTTCTTGGCTGTTTCAGCAAAGCAGTCATCTGATAGTGGGGTCGAAGGGGTATAAGGCGTGTATGTGTGTGCGTGTATGTGTGTGTGTGTGTGTGTGTGTGTGTGTGTGCATGAAAGAAGAAAAAAAATCCAATAAACGGCATACAATGCTATGGTAGCCACTGGGCAGCATGAAAGGGAACAACCAGGAGAGAAAGATAGAGACTCTACCCTCTGAGAAACAGAGTGAGAGAGACAAAAAGAGGGGGAGACATAGATTGAGAGTGAGGAAGGCGGTGAAAGAGACAGAGGAGATGGTGAGAGCAAGGGAAGGAGAGAGAGAGAGAGAGACAAAGTGAGAGGGAGAGAGAGACATATGAGAAAATCAATGCTGTGTCCACCAGGGACAGAATGTCATGAAGGTTTTTTTTACTCTGTGGTATAATGGAGGGTTGGAGCTTTTTACTGCAGGAGTCACCTTGTCTAATGGAGGGAGGGATGGAGGGATGGTGGGGGGGGGGGTGTTGGAAAAGAGTAAAGAGGGAAATAAAAGTGGGAGAGAGGGAAATTAAGGCTGGGGACTAGTTGGAAGGAGCTGGGAATTCAGGAATGGGGAGAAAGCGAGAGTGAAGGAGGGACGAATTAGACAGGGGACAGAGCGAACAACAGAGGGGAGCATGGAGGGATGAAGATGGAGAGCAGAATAAAAACAGAGGAGCTGAGGTAAAATGGCAGGAATTGGTAGAGAGAGAAATAAAGAAAGTTTGACGGACAGATGATAAGAGAAACAAGACTAATGGATGATGGGAGTGTATACACCAATCAGGCATAACATTATGACAACCTGCCTAATATTGTGTTGGTCTCCCTCATGTGGTCAGAAATGCTCTGTAGGACATCTAAAGGTGTCCTATGGGGTCTGGAACCAGGATGTTGGCAGTGGATCCTTTGGGTGCTCTGGCTTGTGCAGTGGGGCCTCTGTCAATCAAACTTGTTCCACTGCATCCTGTTATTGCTTGATCCCAATGGGGTGTAGGAAGTTTGGAGGTCAAATCAACATGTTGGGCCATTGTCATGTTCCTCAACATGTTCCTGATTGTTTGATGTTTTTTCCATGCGGTGGGGTGTATTTTCCTGCGGGGGTAGACCAGTGACATTTGGGATTGCCATTTGCATGAGGGAGTGTGCTTGTTGCTCATCAACACAGATGCCAAAATCCAAAGTTTTCCATCAGAACACCACATAGCACCAGTATGATCAGTGTTATTCACTTCACCTTTCAATGGTCAGAATGCTGTGGCTGATTGGTTGGTACTACTACTGTTGGTAGGAAGGATTGAGGATAAAGACGTGATGTCAGATTAAGGGAGAGAGTAAGGCAATGGAAGAAAGACAAAGTGATGTAATTTGAGGGGGAGGAGAAGAGGAGAGAACACATGGACAAAGGAAAAAATGAGAAAGAGAACATGAGGCAGTGTTGGTGACTGGAGGAGCAACTGGAGAGAGGAAGGCGAGCAGAGCAGGGAAGAGGAGGCGAAAGCAGAAGAGGTGCTGGAAGATGTCAAAAGAGGAGGAGGAAGAGATGAATGATCGTTATATCCCAGAGTCAGTCCTAATTCTGACAGAAAAAAGTGAAATGATTCACCTTGTAGGTCAAAGCTATTTAGTGCAAAACATTTTAACAGGGGGGGAGAGACATTTTTACCATCCAGTTTGATTGATATGACTTTATAGCTTTGGCAGAAAGTGTCGCGTTACAGCAGCGGGCCTGATGTGAAAAAGGTGAAGGCAGCAAGGCTATGTATATATATATATATATATATATGTGTGTGTGTGTGTGTGTGTGTGTGTGCAATGTCTGGAAAAATGTAATTTCATCTACTGTACGTTGTAACTGACCAGTGGGACAGCTGTAGGAGGCTGTGGCTATACTGGCCCACACTCACGTGTGTTAATGTATTAATGTGATGCCGGGAATCACCCCCCAAAAAATTGTTTGCACACTCAGCAAAGCGTCCCTGGATAAGCACAGCTTAAAGACATTAATCTCAAAATGCAAGGTGCTGTCAGGTCACAGCTGAGATGTGATATGCTCTGCAGTTGTTTGCTTTCTGGCACCCGACTTCAAATGGTTGTGAAATACTTGAGCAAGTCTAAGGTCAAAGAGGTAAGGTGGTGTGTAGCGTTTAGTTTGGATTGTGTCCGATGTGAGGAGCGAGAGTGGATTAGATGATCAGAGGCCAACCTGAACTCAAAGGTTTGGAGTCCAGCCATGAGAACTGACACTCACTTACTTACAAACATACACACACACACACACACACACACACACACACACACTCACAAACACACACAGTGCAGAGTAGAGACACTTTCAGGCCCATTTAACTTAAGAGTAATAATCTCCTGTGGACTTTGGCGGCCACGTTGAACTTACATCACACTTGGGAGAGGAAACTAAGCAGAGGAGCACATTTGCCTGTAGCCTAACTCTGAATTACTGGTCTGTGCCAAGATGCATATTAATCAATTCACAGATTGCCCAATGAAAAGTGCAAAAAGCACATAATGTAGATCCTAACAATCCAAGGACACACAAGTTTGCAGTCTGAAGTGATGGATGTATATCTGGCCTGTTACACTGAGGTACTGGAAATGGAGTCATGCACTTGTTGTAATTCTCTCTGCTCTCTAGAAGTGTAGCTGTTGATTTTCCTAGTGGATTGAAATGCTGTGATGATTGCAGCAGCCCACACTTGGCCCACAATGTCAAGCTCCATTTATCTAAACTCATTTCTTTAGACATTAGTTTGATGTCGAGAGAGAGAGATTGAAAAAATGTTGCAAAACCTTTGAGAAAAAAGGAGTAACTTAATCTTAGTTACAAAAGTCACGACCAAGGTGGGTTTTATAACTAGGGTTGAATGTCAATTAGCAGCACAAAGAATCTGCAGTTGAGAAAACAATCTCACTGGTACGGTTCATTTCGAAGCAGCTTCTGATCGTATCACATTGGCTTCATCAGTTTTTGAAGATGTAAAGTTCCTCATGATGACTCAAAAAGACTTCAGCTTCAGATTTCATTCTCCAAACTTTTATGCAGTGGTTGAGAAAATAAATCTCACTGCAAGGTCCATTTAGCAGCTGATCCGGAGCTTTAGATCCTAAATCCGAACATCATCAGCAGAATGAAATTAAATAACTGAGTGAAATGAACGACTGATGATCTGTTTTCATTTGTCTTCATCGGCAGTAGTTCAGTGGATAAATAGGACAGATACAATTAGCATGCAATCAAATATGACCCACCTTTGCGTTGGTGAATGCACTTATGGTTTATTACTTACAAAAGGGAGACTCTGTTTTTGAGGCACCTATTTTATTTACCCAGTGTGGTTGCAATCTTTCTGCACATGGCAGGTGTTAAAAAAAAAAGATTATTTATTTGCACTGCAATGCAAACACGAGTAAAGACAAGTATATTAAGATCAATCAATCACAATACAATCATCCCCCGACTCACTGTCTCCCTTTTCTTCTTTCCATCTCATTTAACCAAAGAACACTGTTTGTTTTTTTTCTGTCAGTCAGCAGCTTTGGTAGTGAAATAAAGCTTGGAGACGGATGGGTTATTATCTTTTTGCATCTTGTAGTTATTATGCGCTGTTCTGTTATTCTATCTCATCTTCTCTTCTTCTCTTCTGTCATGTCAGTCATGTCTGATAAAACACAACAGCAAACTTCAATTTACTCAGAGAAGATTTGTTGAGCTAATCTGCTGGGGGGAGGGGGGGTTTCAGCCGCATGCAGTTTCATTGTCTCCTGCTGTTTATGAACCAGAACTCTCCTACATAACTAGGGACTGATGCTTATAACTGTACTTACAGTATACATCAGGGGTGAGTAAACCCTTTTGCATTAAACTGCATCAAGTTGAAAAGCAGTATTTCCTCTTATGAGCAAGCGAGAACAAATACTTTAGAAAGCTATATTGAAAATACAGGCCTCTAAGAAGAAACTCAATGCAGCAAATGTGAATACACTGACACACAACTTGGAAAAACTGTGAACAGTAAACAAAATTGAGTCCACTTGTGGTTTCCAATCAGCCTAACTGCATAAATATGATCATAAAATGGCCATAGAGCACCAGAACCTTCTCAACTTTGGACTGATGGGGTGTGTCTATCTGCATGTCTGCATCATGGCTCCACATGGAAAAGAATTACCAAAAAGAAAAGGACAGAAAAGGATACAGGAAGAACTAAAAATCAGGTGAAACACAGTTACAGCAGTAAGCAGGAGGAGGAGGTAATCAGGAGTCATAGTGCCACTAATCAATGGAGCAGTGGTCGTCCTTCTAAAATGACAACATGGACAGTGTGACAGCTACTTTCACAATCTGTCACTGAAAAACACTTTGTCAGCTGCTTCAGACATTACTCAGGGGTTACAGTGACAGCTCAGGTGGGATCCAACATGTTTGCTGTGAACCTGACTAAGACTGCCACAGTGAATGCACAGTCCTGACAGTGAAGCACAGACGAGATTTTGTAATGATATGGGCCTGCATGAGTGGAAAAGGAGTTGAGTCTCTAGAACTGGGGTGTCAAATTCATTTTAGTTCAGGGGCCACATACAACCCAATTTGATCTTAAGTGGGCCAGACCAGTCAAACCATAGCATAATAACCTATAAATAATGACAACTCCAAATTTTTCCCTTTGATTTAGTGCAAAAAAAAAAAACATTCTGAAATGTTCATGCACTTATTTTTGCAAAATTTCAGAAGAAAATAAATGCAATTTCAACAGTACTATGCCTCAGCCTATCATTTACACATGTGCGTTATGACTTACAGATCACTTTGTATGTGAAAGCACAAAACATTTAGTCACAGGTATCTGAAACTGAACAATATAGTATTTTACTGTATGATTTAAAAAGTTGTCAAGGTATCAAAATTATCTTAAATTTACAGTTTTACAAATTTACAATTTGCGGTTAATGCCTTCCCTGTAATTTTTACACTTTGCAAAGTCATCCCTCGGGCCAGATTGGTGCCTCTTGCGGGCCACTTTTGGCCCGCGGGCCGTATGTTTGACACCCCTGCTCTAGAAGCCTGGCAATTGAGATATTCCAGCATGATAACAATCCACAGCACACTGCCAAACTCACACAAGAGCTTCTGAAGAAGAAGCAGGTGAAAACAGTATGTCGTCTAACTTGAATTAGAATCTCTTTGGGGTATTGTGAAGAGAAAAGTCGAGCTACACAGACGTTTCACACCAAGAGCAGCTGGAAAGAAATCATCTCAGAAAAATGGCAGAACATCTCTCTCTAGAAATTTGTGCAACACTAGTCTCCTTCATGCTGAAGAGAAGTGAATCTGTCATCTGAGTTTTGTTGCATCGAGTTCATAGTGAGGGGCCTGTATTCTTCATGTGACTAATCTTAACCGTTAGTTTTTAATCTTACACCCTGCTGTTCAAATTAGAAGCTGTGCAATTACTGTAAGGCGATACAGTTTGGGATCACTTGACAATTAGGTGATATTGCACAGGGGTGTGCTCACTTCTTGTTCTATTCTATTTTGCCCTGTTCTGTCTGCCTTTATTGAACTCTCTCACATTGAGGACATTGCCCCAAGAGTCTGTCTGGTAGTTTAGAGGCAAGATTGATCAGCCGTTATTGATGAGAAGTATTGATTAGGCAGCATATTGATTGCAGTATTGGTGATTAGGACATCATGAATAAATGACAGGGGTGGGGGGGGTATTGAGCAGCTGATGTGAGGACAAAACCTCTCTGGAAAAGAAGAGAGGGAGGAACGGAAAAGTGGAATAAGGATGGTGGAGGTTGGGAGAAAAGAAAGGTTGCTTGAGAGGAGGAGGTGAAAGGATGATGGGAATACCAGACAAATCATACGGGAGTGGAAAATGTGTAAAGGTGTTCAGTTTGGAAAAGAAAGCTTAAACCAGACATCAGGTACAGAAATGACTAGTTTTGATGCCTTACCTAGTTCTAAGTACAGCAGAGTAAATGCATGCATTATCCTTTTACACTAAAGACAAAGGGTATCTAAGAAAAGTTCTCCACTCAAAGCTAAAATGTTATTATAGTTTGAGCAACATTTGTCTGCACGGCATGAATGTGTAATGCATGACCCATCGAGAAGTCAGTGGAGGTTCAGGAATTATGAAGAGAATCTGAAGCAGTATTGATTTTTTTGAAAAGAAATGATAAAAAAATTAGGCTCAATCTCACAGAAAACCGAGGTAAAAAAAAAAACAAAAAAAAAAACAGAGCAGTACAAGAGGAATGAGGAAGCTGAAGGAAAGGAAAGAGGAGGGAGCGATGGATGGCGCTTACAGGTTCTTGACGCTGGTGATTCCTCTGAAGGCTTTCCTCGGAACCGCCTGGATCTGGTTTTCACTGAGGTCTCTGGAGACGGAGGAAGAAAGACAGAAAGCCTTAGTCGAGGTATTCGGAGCACTCATGAAGTCAAATGATAAATAAAACCACAAACATTTGATCTGTGTCACGCGCACACACACCTTCACAGCCACACACACTCACACACACACACACAGCCAATTACAGAACAAAGGCACAGAAGGAGAATGAGATGGAGAGAGGGAGCGGGAGAAAGGATGATATGACATTTATGATCAGTGGAACAATTTGGTCCAAAGAGCTTCAAAGACAAAGGGAACTATCAGAAATACTGCTGGCATGAGTCCATCTGCTAGCTGGAAGTTTGTGTGTGCGCAAAATGTGTGTGTGTGATTAATGGAGAGGCATTGGCAGGAAAGGAAAGAGGAAAGAGGAAGAGGGAATCAGAATAAAAGGCCAGTGAGTGTGTATGTGTGTGTGTTGCACGTGTTGTTAATGTAAAGGTTTTTCTTTCTTTTCTTAGGAAATCCAACAGTGCAGCTCTGGTGAAAATGAAACGATCATGTAGTGAGTGGGAAACTGAAGAAAGAACATGTGCACATGCAGAAACGCCTTTTAACGTCACCATGGAGCAACACATTTATTTCTTTCTCCTTTTTCTCTTTACATACATCCTCGCTATTTTCTTTATCTCCGTATTGAATATCTGCATGAGCCAGATGATTCTTGACAGGACACAACAGCCCGCCTTAACTCTAGTGGTGTTGTATGTTGGGAAGAAGGCGTGGCGGGTAAACAGGGCTCAGAAAACACAATGTAATTAGAGTGAGAGAGTGGGAAAGGTATGAAATATCAGCCGAGCTAATCACTCCATATTCCCGCCGCTCAGGCCCGAGCCGAACGCTCGCCACACCGCACAAAGCCAATCAGAGGCAGCACATTAAAACATGACCACGCATGTTAGATAATCAGCATACACTTAGATAATCACGACAGAGCGGCACAATAGAGCAGCAGAGCTTGGCCCGGACTTTGCTGTTCGACCTTGACACACAAACACACACACATAGCATGGAAATCAGCCAGCCTCTCTGTGGAGAAAAGGCAATTACATACCACTAACATTCATAACATTTTCCTGTCACACAATTAAGAAACACTGCCTCTTACTGGTCAGTTTTCACAACCAGACACACACGCGCGCCCACACACACACACACACACACACACACGCGCGCCCACACACACACACACACACACACACACACACACACACACACACACACGTATATCTTGGAATAAACAATCCCGACCGCACATACATGCCGCATACGATTAAGCTATCTAATTTACACACACATGCATTCATGTACACAGGAGAAAAATGGGTTGTGCGTTATTCTAGAGCCAATCAGCTTTTATTAGTGCTGCGAATGTTAATTGGCGAGCCGTGCTCGGAAAACAGAAAACTCATTTCCTCAAACTAACAAGGTTTCATCGTTTTGGACGCTTCCCTTTCAGCCTTGTGTTTTCTGGCTCATTCCTTTTGTTTGACAAGAGATGAGCGTTCCCTGTTTTGTCTCTGCAGGCCTTGATGGGAAAAGTATGTGCCTGGCATTGTATACTCTTTAGGCAAAGAAAATATGTGCTTTTATGTGCAATTTTGCTCAGCACTTGCGGTAACAAAAGAGCACAAGAAAGGCAAACATTTGACAGACAGGAATGGTATTATGATATTTTAATGCGCTGCACAGTCGGAAAATATTCCTTGTGTTTACACTTCTTGTTTTGAGGGTTTTGACACTTTTTGGGTATGGTGACGTTTTTTGGCTTTTTTTAAAAATTGAAATGAGTTTTTTTCCTGTCTCTGTTGCTCCCATGCTGACATTGACGGAGCAAATAGGAAACAGAAGGCAAAGCTGTTATCAGCCTCGATTTCAACCCCACACTCCTTTTCTTTATCATCCTCGATTATCTATCAGTCTCTCCATTTACCTCTCTAACTATCGAACTATATCCATCAATTTATCTTGTTTATCTCTATCTTGTATGCATCTCTTTTATGTGGCCCTGCCCTCTGTAGACTGCTGACAAACACAGCGCAGAATGATAACAAAAAATACCCCAAGAAAGCAGGAGAAAGAGAGCAAGGCAAAGGGGGGGACAGCATTAAAAAGTCATATTTCAGAGGAGTTCCATGGCTAATAAATCTTTTATTGTTTTGTTTAGCCACCACAATATTTATTTGTTATTTCTTCTAACAGAAGAAAAACCATCCAAGTCAAATAAAAGCTATTATGAGACAGTGTGTCTCCTCTGTCGGCCTTTATGACTCCAGCTGAGTGACTGACACCAGCTCCAGGAGTCCACAGTTCGGGCCCCTGTAATAAAACTCATATGTAACAAGTCCTTGAATTAAGTTTTCATCATACGGGTGGTTCCTGGTTGTCCATTTGTGCATTCTGGTTTTAGGGTTCTGGAAAGGTTTTTATGTCCAAGCTACATCCATTGCTGTAACTGCTCTGGTGACATTTTGGGAGGTGTAATCAAAAAGATGGCCACCTCTTTAACATTTCATTGGAAGCTAGAACAAATATGAATGTGATCTTAACAAGTGCAGCAGGATTCAAGGCATGCGTTGTGAAAAAAAAGATGACTGCTATTCCTATAATGCATTTAAATCAGATAAGGTGCGTATTAGTCTGATAAACGTGTTGGAAATAACTGTTTCTTTCAATCTGCACACTCAGCTTGAAACAGAGACAAACATCTCATGGCAATTAACCTAACAGTGTCCTAGTGGTGAGTCGGTCATTACAAACTCCTGCTGTGCTTCCAGACATTATTCAATTTCTGTCAGTGTGATCGCCGTATAGATCTGTGCAAGAGTTGAAAACAGCTGATACTGTCAGTCAGCGAGGAAGGACATGATTTAAGAAACCTTAAAGCTACTTAAGGGAAGACAAAGGGGCAAATGTGCAGGTTAGAGGATTATACTTAGGTAGGTGTTATGACAGGCAAGAAACTGTTGCACCGTCATCTACACCGATCAGCCACAACATCATGACCACTGACAGGTGAAGTGAATAACGTTGATCATATTGGTACTATGTGCTGTTCTGCTGGAAAACCTTGGATTTTGACATCCATGTTGATCAGATTTAGACACCTAAATAAACATTGTCCCACAACAAACACACTCCCTCATTAAAATGGAAATCCCAAATGTCACTGGCCTACTCCTGCAGGAAAATGCACCCCACCACATGGAAAAAGCATCAAACAATCAGGAACATTTTGAGAAACATGACGATGGCCCAACATGTTGGTTTGACCTCCAAACTTCCTACACCCCATTGTGATCAAACATCAACAGTATGCAGTGGAACAAGTTGGATTAACAGAGGCCCCACTGCACAAGCCAGAGCACCCAAAGGATCCAGTGCCAATGTCCTGGTTCCAGACCCCATAGGACACCCTGAGAGGTCCTCTTGTCCATGCCCAATGGTTCAGAGCATTTTGGAGCACATAAGGAGGACCAACACAATATTAGGCAGGTGGTCATAAAGTCATGGCTGATCGGTGTATACCCGAAGCACAGATGTAGAAATTTAATGAAATATTCAGTGAGCCGCCCCTGTAGAGCTGGTTTCAATCTTAAACTGTCCTCCTAGTAATTACATGAATTACTTAATATGCATCAGAGTATACAGTAAGGAAACCTATTTTTTTCAGTGACGTTTATTCCTCCAAAAACAAATGAATAAACAGCTAATATGTCAGACAAAAGGCTGATTTTATAGGCAACAAAAGCAAAATATCTAACATTTAATTAAAATGTTGGTAAATCCTAACTGGTGTACATAAATCCAAGACATCATATTTTTCTGACTTGTACCTTCTCCAAACTGGCACAAAAAACATGAGAATTCTGTTTCATGAGATAGCCAAAATCATTCAAAAGCTCGCGGAGGACCTCGTAGTGAAAATAGGATTGAAAAATGCGCTTTCAGGGCCTTTAATATTCAAGCAGCTGTCTGTCTGCCATTTAGCTCCGCTTCTCTATGACCTTATGTACTGTCAGATATTAAAAACTGACTCTTTATGCCATCATAATGTATTATTAATGTCTGAACACATTCAACATTCAGAGCTGCATTACGTCTCCATGTAAACACCTGTCCTCCTCTCATCTCTGTGTGAGTCACACCTGCCGACCTTTGAGCGGAGCGAAGGCTTTCACCAATGGGACACCGTGATCCCTTTAAAGGACACTTGCTGATAGACTAACACACACACACACACACAGAGCTCATTTGGATAGTGGGATGGTTTGTACACCAGTGTCCAGCAATCTGCTTCCACACTTCAATTACGGGATTTAGCCCTTTTTTTTACCCCTCTGTTGCCACAGCATTTGAGGGAGCGAGCAATTAATCTCCTTAGAATTCTATTAAAGAGACGGATGGCTTTTTGAATTATGCATCAGTTCTATTAGGATGACAAATTCTGTAAATTATACTGGTCCTGATTATGAAAACAACCGCATATCTTTTGAGAAATAGAGGGATCTCTCAGGAACGGGATGGAGACAAGACAAACAGCGCAAAGTTCACAAAAGTTCAAGTACGCCGAGTTTAGTGTCGAAGAGAAGATGAAGGCCAAAAGAAGAAGAAAACCAAACGGCAGCAGAGGAGAAAGAGTAGTCCTCCGTTATTCATTCCATATTTGTCATGGTTTTCTAAGTACTATATAATTGATTGAATTTTGACCAGATGTCTTCCAGGCTTCTCCCTCCTTTTACCAAACAGACCCCCCACTCTTGGTTGACATTTCCCAGCCAAGGCCTCTCCTCTCTGGGCATGGCGACTCTCTCTGGCCCCTCGACATCTCAGGAGGGATTGAGAATGACAGCGAGATCCTCTTTGAGTTTTCGGTGTTGGTGTGTGTGTGTCAGTGTGTGTTTATGTGTGTGAGCTCCCAGCTATCACCTCCTCCATATTAAGTTCCATTATTCATGTGAGAAGAATAATAACACTCGGCAGGTCACCCCTTGCCGCCTCGGATATTACTGTTAACCCCTTAGCACACATGCACACGGAAACACACACACACACACACACACACAGATGGGCTACATTGTGCCTTCTCTGATGCTGGTGTTAATCAATCACACTCAATAACATGAATATATTGGGCATGCAAACACAACAGCGACGCAAACATGCAAATACAAGCACGGGAAAAAAACTGTTTTTCTTCTTTAATTCAAACACACATGCCAAAGAAGTTTTTTCTGAACTGCTAGCCCCCCCCTGCATTTCTTGTGCAACATCAGACACCAGATATTAGATGGATCCACCCTGAGGCTCGTCCACATATGAGCAAAGGCCCACTCAGCCCTGAACCATTAACCTGCGAACAGGAGGAGTGGAAACAGACCTGTGGCTTTGTGTCAGACGGCGTCACAGGAGGTCTTAGTTAGACGGAGATGACAAGCAGGGCAGCAGAGGTGTGTATCCATGTGTCAGGGAGAATTTGTGCGCTTCCGAGTGAAAGAAACAGCGGGCAAGTGAGAGGGGATGGGTGGCAACGTATATGCACCTTTTGTGTGCGCCTTTTATCAAACGAAGGCTGACTGTAGCGCGGGAAAGAAAGAGAAGTGACCCTTGGCTGGGCTCCAGGGGAGAGATGAGAAAGAGATAGGAAAGAAAATGAAAGGAGAAGAAGAAAGGAGAAAGAGTAGCAAGACAGAGGTGGGACAGTTTCATCTTTGAAACCTGAGACCTGCAATGGTTAGTGCGAGCCTCTCGCTTCTTCTCTACTCGTCTTTCTTCCTCTTCTCTCACTTTCTTTTTCCACCCCTCCTGCTATATCACTTTCTCTCCCTCTGTCTCTTTTTCCTCTCCCTTGGGGGCTGTAACTGCATTTAATATTGTTCCATAAAGAGAGTAATAAATATCGACTGCTGGCCAGCTCATATTCCTCTTGTTTTTTAAGGCACTCTACTGTAGGGTGAGACCAAAGTCATGCAGCAGGTATTACAGCGCTTAAGTCCTGTATGGTAGATGTGATTCAATATCTTGTGGTGTACCTGTAACCTTTGGAACTGTTAAAGTGTCCTTTATGCCACTTTAACTTACTGTCAGGTACGACTTTTAGTTCATGATAAATATATGGTAAGGTTTTAACAGTGTAGATGATGGATCGTCTGCATTTATTCATGTAGTTCAAGAGGTTTTTTAATTGATCTTGTAATTATGAGTGGCCAAGGTTCTTATTAAAACCTTTCTCCCCTCACATTGTATAGATTTCGCCACTTTACAATCCAAGAAATTCACAACAAACGCATGCAGTCAACAACGATTGATTAGTTGTCAACTATTTGGTTAATCGGCAACTATTTTGATAATAGATGTATCATGTTGAGCAGTCATTAAGAAAAAATGTCAAAATTCAGCTTCTTACATTTAAATATTTTCGATTTTTTTTATTTAAAAAAATTATGGTCGTGACTCGTGATAGAGTGGGTTGTTAAACTCCGTGCAAGGTTGGCAGTTCAATACTTGGCCCCTTGTAGCAACCAATAATGTAATAATTTTGGCCCTTATAAATGTCATAAAGCCAACAACGTAATAACTTGCCAATAATGTAATAAAGTTTTTGAGCCAATAACGTACATAATACTCTTCAGGGCTTTTTTTAACATTTGTAAATGAGTGTTCATGTTCTATGTTGTATATTGGAGTTAAGCGCCATTATAGTGTCAGTCTGGTTATTTAAATACAGTTTGAAGTGAGGACTGAATCATTTTTCTTTGAGAAATGTTTGAAAAAAATTTGAATGAAATATTTTCCAAGAACAAAATCTGGCAAATTCATTCGACAATGCAACATCCAATAGAGACACTGACAAGAAATGATGAATTTACATATCCAAGCAAATGAGCAATATTCTAAATAAATATTTTATACAACAAAATATTCTCAAATTGGCTCTTATAATCATAAGAGAGTGAGAGCTACATGGGACGTATCCTTGATGAATGAATATAATGACTATGCCATCCATTATACCTATTTTTGATGAGCAAACTGCACAAAAACTGCATAAAAATCTTGTATTTTCACGAAATGCTGTCCTGTTTATGTGTTATTACATTATCGGCTGAAGTTATTACATGTTCAAAAGATTTTTTTTTTATTGTTAGGCCATTAACGTAATAACCTGTTACATTATTGGCAAAATGGTGTTGCATTATTGGTTGCTACACCCCACGTTCAGTCTCTTGCTTGGGTGAGACACTAAACCCCAGGCTGCTCCCCCTGGTAGACGGGGTTAGACCACTTACCATATTCCTCTCTGACAGTAAACTAAATATCTTTGGGTTGTAGACAAAAACCATCCTTTAACATTTTATAGACCAAACAACTAATTGATTAATGGAAAAATAATCGGCATATCAATCAACAACGTCACACTGCCAAAGCAAACAGGGAGGTATGTTATTGTAATGTGGCGTCTGAGTGGACATAACTCAAATTCAGCCTTTACATGATACTCTAACCACTATTTTATTATTGGACATGTTGAAACAGAACTTACGGCAACTTTTTTGTAAAAACCTTAATTTATCCTGGGAAAACTTAGTGAATGTAAATGATGCATATTGGCAATGCCACAGACATATAAGCTCTATGCATTCAAAACTGGAACCTTCCCATTATAACCGCGGCCTTCGAGTCTTGGCTTCAGAGCCACTCTACTTGAATGATTCTGGCTTGTGCCAACAAGCTGGGAGGATATATCGTTCAACATGCTGGCAGTGCACTGCAGAAATCAGGACGGCACTGTGGGACTGTATAGCGGGGATTTTTTTTTGCGATATTTCAAAGTTTAGAAACGCTGATTTTTACATTGCCAAACTGTGTCACTGGTTTGAATAGAGAAGTGATGACGGACTATAAAATGAAGTGATTTCTGTTTTCATATTTCCTGCTTTCATTCTCCATCACTTTTCTTTTCGTCCTGAATTTGTAAATTCTTGCTGAGTTCTTCTGATTCACTTTTCGTCTGACCAAGCCCCTTTTCTTAGTTTCTTACGTAAGCTAAGCTAAACGGCAGCCTACTGTAGCCTTATATTCATCAGACAGATGTAAGGGTGGTATTGATCGTCTTGTGTAGCTCTTGGCAGGAAGCATAATAAGCATATAGCCCAAAATGCAGAATTACTGATGGTGTACATTTCTTCTAAACTGCATGCATTCCCTGAAAGCCCACCATTTACATAACACAATAAATAGCATTTTAAGGCTACAGGAAAATGTTGCCGCTAAGACAAGCAAAACTACTTCCCATTAGAAAGAAATAACCTTAAAATCTGTCCTCTGTATTCTGGCATACTATTAACGGAGGACACACAGGATGGGGTTTGTTTCAGTTTTTTCCTCCTTTTTGCCTTTCCCTTTCCAGTCTTTGTAATTCTTCATCACTCTTTTGAGTCGGTGCCCTTGCTTCGGCGCCCCATCCCTCCTCTTCTATTCAATCCCTCTCCCCCCCTCCCACTCCACTCCCTGTGATTTAATTAAGTGGGCGCTTTATGAATAAAAATATTGCCCCCTCTATTGATCATGGTGGATGGGAGGTTGACAGGCCCGGCTGGCTGGAATGGGACAGGACAGCCACTCTTCTAACTCCCTCCACTACATGAACCCAAGTAAGTGTGTGTGTGTGCAGAATTTTATCACTGTGTGCGAGTGTGTGGACAGGTGCATGGATTGCATTGTGCAACATTATGCGTGGGACTGTGACTCTACAGCGCTGTGTGTCCGGGTGTGTTTGTGTGCAGATTTGTATGTGTTTGCAAGTCAACCAGCCATTAGGGAGCTGTAGCATGTAAATCAAACTAAGCGTTCTCAAAAGCTCTCATGGGCCCTCGCAAATCCTTCGTTAGAGACACACTCTCACACACCTACGTAGAAACGCGCACACACACGCGCGCATTCCTCAAACGCCTCCTTTGATACATACACTGCATCAGCATTATAAATGGACATTGTCTGCACTTTTCGTTTCTCTTGCTCTCTCTCTCTCTCCCTCCTCTGTTCTTCCCCTCCTCTACCCATCGCTCTCCGTAAGGCTGTAAGTATCTATTATGTTTTGTCGATACTGTAATTAAATTGGACAGCTTAATGCAATTCTCTGTGATCCATAGGCCTTTATGGATATAAAAGCTTTTCTGGCCCTACGCCCGAAAGACGTCCAGCAAATTTAGATGAGTTACTATCGGCGAAAAAAAAAATAGTTGTAGAGGTTAAGGCAGGAGGGCGCACACATGGTCATTTGTTATTGGCTAATTCACTTTAATGTCCCTGACGCCATTTTGTTTTAATACATTTTCTTATTTGAATTGTCATCCACGGGACTAAGCAATATAACTACTCTGCCTCTCTTTCTCTTTTCTTGTTAGTTCTCCCTTTTTCTTTCTAGTGCTTTAGCTAAGCGATACTGCAGGCTCGTAGGGACATTTATTGAGCTAATAAAACTTCGAGCAGCAAAGGATCAAGAGACGACATTAGAATGGACACAAGGAGGGGAGATAAATGGAGGGAGAGGAGTGTGGATTAACAAGCAGGCGAGAAAACACAGAAACAGACTACAGTGTGATAGATGACGGGACGCATGGGTAGATAAATGGGAGACAGACAGGAGCTCACATGTGTGCAGAGACGGCCACAGCAAACTGTTCACTCAAAGCAATCGCCAAGATCACACTTTTATTAGTTAACTACCAAAGCCTATGGAATCAGAAACATCTGTGAAGAAATCTACCAAAATAGGAATATTATGCA
This sequence comes from Dascyllus trimaculatus, assembly GCA_024666655.1. Classification (NCBI taxonomy): domain Eukaryota; kingdom Metazoa; phylum Chordata; class Actinopteri; family Pomacentridae; genus Dascyllus; species Dascyllus trimaculatus. The sequence goes on from CM045457.1 coordinate 27,955,336, forward strand.
TGTAAATATGAGCAAAGTAAAATATCTTTCAGTGCTAGGAGCAATGCTTTTCACTTTCCACTTACTTCTCGTAGCTTATGAGGAAACACTGAACAAACATACATTGCTATGCAGATGACACCCAGATATTTCTCATCTATGGAGCCAGATGAAACAAATCAGCCAGTCAAGCCCCAAGTATATCCTGCCTTGGCTCTCCAGTACTACAGAAGAAACCTTTGAGTTATTTTGGACCAGGATATGTCCTCACATGCCTCTGAACAATACTGAGAAACTAGTCCATGGATTTGTCACTTGTTGTTGGGTTATTTTAATTCTCTATTTTCAGAAAGTCCTAATAACTCTCTAAAAAACTGGTCTTAACTGCTGCAGTAAAAGCCTTGATGGGGAAATTTCTTCCATATTAGTATGTGTGCTTCGCAATGACGAATAATTACTCTAAATAAATAACTTTGATCGAGTGATTTTGCCTTTTTATAAAGCTTCATGAAGATAATGACCAAAGCTCCTTGACTAAATGGATTTCTTCTAATGGAGACTATTTAATGAGCATTTGAGATCAGTCTTATATGCCTTGTCAAGTATTAAAATGAAAACAAATGGGTTTAAAATGAGAAGTTAAAAAATAATTTAAAAAAAAAACATAGGCTGAAAAGCTCATTGACACTAAAATCCTGTTGTAGAGTAAATGGTTAAGCTGTTCAGTGTGGTAAATGGCTGGGTTCAACGTAGGAGGCGAACACACATTAATAAATGGTTGATGGTGGAACATAGGATTCTGCATAGACACACTAAGGATGAACCCGGTAACCCCTGTTGGTTACCGACTGCCTCAGTCGTGCACATGGACAAGAGATTGACATGCTTTTGAAGGCGATGGGTTGTTCGGTGGACTAAAAGGAGCCACAGAGAGAGGAAAGACAAGGGTTGACAGGTGGCAAGGTGAAGTAATGAGGAGGGGTTAAGAAGCTGGCAGGCGATGTAGGGAAAATGTGTGACAGGTGGAAGAGCTGCAGGATTAAGGCAACAATACAAAAAAGGGTGCAAGGAAGCATTTAGTGGAGTCGAAAAGGTGGGAAGAAAAGACAGTGAGGCAACGGATGAGGGGCGGAACAGCAAAGGAAAAGGTGGGTTTCAGTAAAGTATAGAGGGATGGAAGGGTGATGGAGGTGTAGAAGGAAGGAGGGAGGAAGAGGTGTGAATAAAGAAGCTGACTGTGGCATTTTGCCTTTATAAGCATCTTGGGAGCACCTCAGCACCCATAAATAATACACAGCAAATTAGCAGATTGGGCAGAAGAAGGGAACTGCTGGAAGTATGTGTAAGTGGATGTGTGTGTGCTGCAGAGACAGAGTGCTTCTATGAACATACGTGCATGGCAGTGAACATGCGCTGTTGTGTATGTGCAGTTTTGATGTGTGTCCATATTAAACACTGCGTACTGCATGTTCTGTACAGCCTCGCACAATGTGTGTCTTTGAGACTGTCTGTGTACATGCCCCGTGTATGTTGTGTGTGTATATGTAAGGCATTTCTGGGAGCTCTGATCTGTCTCTCAGCAGGTCAGCGTTGTCAAGGTTACCGCAGGCCATTTGGCCGGTGGGCCAATTAACTTTTAGCACAGAAACAGAACAAAACAGTGCCGGTGTCTCAGCGGAGGTTAGAAAAAAAAAGTGTGCATACTATGTGTACGTGTGTTGTTCTTTGTCTAAGTGTATAGTATTGAAAGATACCAGCAAGCAGAGAGAGGATGCGGGTGATATAGAATGAGACGGTGTTCGTGTTTGAAAGAAAGTGAGAGAAATGAATCACAGCAAGCTATTGTTGTCTCCAAGTTTGGCAAATGGCTGCATAGTGTCTTTTGATGCCAAGAAAAGAACACAACACAGGGTGAGATGCGAGCAAATGTGAGCCTGAGCAAAGGGAAGTCGTGAGGGAGTCAAGGTTCCTGTGTGACGATGATGACATAATGTGTTTCCTTGTACAGGCTGGCACAGGCCCTAGTGTGCAGAGAAAGTTAGGGGCCAGGTTCTCATTACGTAACATAAGAATGCCTGAAAGCCAACCTGAAAATACCCTGACATCAAATATCTGATTAAAACATAAATCTAATCTTTCTGAAAAAATCTATTAAAACATTACGACAGAGAAATTTAACTCTGCAGAGACAGCATGTCAGTTAAACAGCTACCTGCCAGGATTTGACAGTTTGGTGACGCTACAACTGATCAAGGTCAAATGATTATACTACGACTTAAATACACTTTTTTGTTTGTAAAGTTTGTGTAGGTAAGTTTGCACCATAGAGTCTGCATAACAAGTTATTGTTTGTTCAGACCATCAGCATTACTTGTGATGCAGAACATTTCATAATCCGTGTTAAAGAGGTCCCTTTAAATATGAATTTTTCACTCAACACTGCTCCTTGCTGTTTTGTAAGACATCACTAAAGCCAATGCACAAAAAGAAAGGGATGCTTTTACAATGGTTGTATCTGTCTGAGTGTACTTGGTGAATGAAATTGGTTTTGATGGGGAACAGAGCAGACTGTCATCCTCCCTTCCCATGCAGCGGTAGGCTAATTCCTCTGACAGACTGTCTTCCACAATGGCTACTGGCTGCTGTCTTCTTAGCCTGAGGGCCTGTCTGCTGGACTGTGTGTGTATTTATGTGTGTGGGTGTGTGTGTGTGAGAGAGAGAGAGACAGTGAGAGAGTGAGATACAGGAAAAAAGAGTAGTTGGGGAGATGGAGAACGAGAAAGGAATAAAAGACACAACCAGGGAAAAGAAAGCACTTTTGTGTGTGTCTGTGTGCCTCTGAGTGTGTGTGTGTGGTTGCTATGCTGTCTCTAGGCCCTAATCTCTTTAGTAAACCCCATGATCCAGTTAGAAACAGCAAGTGGCTAATGTCAGGGCTAACTGGAAGAGAGGGATCTATGCGAGTGTCTGTGTTTGCAAATGTTTGTGTGTAAGCCTTCCACTGTATCCTTATCCTTGCTAAGGCTGTCAGGGTCTACCTGTAGACTCAAGTGTTGGTGCACCAACTGAATAAATGTTATCGTATCTGCAACCATATCTACTTGCATGTTGTTGCAGGATTGCCTGAGCGTGTGTTGTTTGTGTGTGTATGTGTGTGCATGTTGCAGGGTGTGTCTGTAGAGCAGCAGAGCCCATTAAGGCTGAGAGATTAGATTGAGTGGATCCAGATTCTGCGCTATTGTTCCTCTCCGGCAGACTTTCTCTGTGGTATGAGGAGCAAAAAAAAAAAACAGGACAGGTGCAGGAAATGGATTTTGAGTTCATTTGACTGCTCAATTCACGGTTTAAAAAAAGGCGAGGAAAAAAAACGTAATTGGGTTTAACATCTGGATGCTACTGAGAAATTTTAACATCTAAGAGGGATTCCTGTTCGGCAGCAAAGTTGAGGAAGCAGTAAACACGGTTTGCAGCTAGAAAAGGTTGGAAATGTAAAGAAACAAAAAGGTGTAATTACTCTGCTTCTTTTAATATTCATCAAATATTTATATCTTCCCACCGTTGTAACTTTTTTCATTAAACTCTAAAGGTCATGGAGGGAAAAACTGATGTATAATTGGCTTTTTTTTCAAAAAAAAAAAACTACTGGTTCCTGAAAATATGAAGTGGATAAATCATGAATTCATTATAGAAGATAATCTAAGTCTGACTGGCGTTCATGTGATCACATCAATCCTGAGCTGGGAAAATCGCTCTTTGTGAAACTTCGTCATTGTTGGGCCACTCTTTGTTACAAAAAGCGTTTATTTCATTCTCAGTCAATACACCTCAAATGCGGATGGGCTGTTCATTATTTTGGTAGTATTTCACATACATCCAGCGCGGCATGAAGACGAATGCTGTAAATGTGCTTGAAGCTGTCGTGACATGATTAAAATGGACGCGGTGATCAGCAGTTTTGTCACAGAGGGTAAAACTGCAGCTAACTCACCCACTGCCATAATAAACGATAAGACGCTGACACTACGGAAATGATGAACACTCGGAATGGCCGCTCGCTCGCTCGCACACATACATAAATATAACTGGCTCTTTTTGTTTTTTTCCCACCGCCGTCACTGCCTGTCTGTCTTAACACCTCTTTCTCATCCGTCTCCTTCCCTCTAATCAGTTATTGTACACGACAAAAAAAAGAGGAAATGACCTGTCATTCAAATATGGCGCTATACCAATCCTTCATTCCGGAAAATTCTGCTCCAAAACGCCTCGTACAACGGCATCCCAGCAAATGTAGTCCACCTTAAACATTGTAATATGAAAATCATTCATGTCCCGGGGGAATATACAGAGGGGGGAGAAAGGATGGATGCAGACAGATAGAAATTGAACCAAATTCTCCCCTCCCACCCAATCACACCGCATCACAAATCACTGGCCCTGCCGCTAATTCAACGGTGATACGCGACGCAGGCCTTGGCATATGGCATACGGTGTGTGTGTGTGTGTTTGAGAGTATTTGTGCAGAAGTGTGTGTTAGCATATAAGGAGATGAGAGAGGGAGGAAAAGGGACAGAGAAAGAGGGAGGGAGAGAGAGAGAGAGAGAGGGAAAAGATGATTTAGGAGTAATGAGAGCCGGTAAAATCATGGTGCCCAGCGGCATTATGGGACTAAATCTAATCTGCTAATGGAGAGGGGAGGCGCGGGCTGGGGTGGGAGGGTGATGGAGGGGGAAGGAAGGGAAGGAGTCGGAGGGAGAGGGGATGAAGAAGGGGAGAGGACGGCAAAGGCAGAGCTGAAGGTAGAGGACAGAGGAATGGATGGAGGGCTGGAAGTAGAGAGAAGAAGGAAGAGGTAAAGGGGAATGAGGATGAGTAGTAGAGGAAGAGAACTTTAGGAGAAAGTGGAGGGAGAGACTTAAAAAAAAACATAAAAAGGAATAAAATTAATGAAGAAATCCAAAGAAGCAAAGAATATTAACAAAAAGAAAGTTAAATGAATTAGGGTTGTGTGTAGAGAAAAGAAGCTGATGAAGGAGAGCAAACCAAACAAAGGAAGAAGGGAACATGAAATCAAATAAAAGATGAGAGAAAGCAGAAAAGAGGGCAAACAAGGAAAAAAAAAGGTCAAGGACACGGAGAAATGATGGTGTGAGAGAAACAACGTGGGGTGGAGGCATCGGGAGGGCGAGACCCAGGAGAGCACAATCAGCACATATCGCTATCACATGGTGAACAAACTGCTCTTTTGCTCTCTTGTAGACACACATGCAGATGGGCCGACTTTGCACACACGATCCATACATGACGTACGTGCACCAACACAAACAGGCACGGCGAGCTCATTGTTACTTTCTCCATCACACACACACACACACACACACACACACACACACACACACACACACAAACATGTTAGCACACACCCACACACTCAGCAGAAGGCAGCTATTGGGAGGTAATTGCCCCAGACTGTTAATGCTTTCCAGGATAAAACTACACCAATCTTTACAAGGCCGGGATAATCTCACAACTTTACGTCTTTACCTCAGCAAAATGGCTGACGACCACATTACAACTGCCACAAGGACACACAACATGGGTGAAAGTGGAAGCAGATTTTATTTATTTTACACCTTGTAGCAACTAATAACATAATACCTGCCAATAACATAATAACATTTTGCCAATAATGTAATAAGTTATTGCGTTAATGGCTTGGCATTAAAAACGTAATAACTTCAGCCGATAATGTAATAATACATAAAAAGGACTGCATTTCTTGGAGATAAAAGATTTTTATGCAGGTTTTGTGCAGTTTGCCCATCAAAAGTAGGTCTAGTGGATGGCATAGTGGTCATATTCATTCATCAAGGATACGTCCCATGTAGCTCTCACTCTCCTTAATTATGGCTGTAAGAGTTAATTTGAGAATTATTTGTTGTACAAAATCTGTATTTAGAATATTATTTATTTGCTTAGATGTGTCAATTCATCATTTCATGTCAGTGTCTCTGTTGGATGTTGCATTGTCAAATTAATTTACCACATTTCTTTCTTGGAAAACTTTTCATTCAAACCTTTTTCAAACATTTCTCAAGGAACAACGATTCAGTCCTCGCTTCAAACTGTATTTAAATAACTGGACTGACACTATAATGGCACTTAACTCCAATATACAACATAGAACAGGACACTCATTTACAAATGTAAAAAAACAACTGAAGAGTATTGTGTATGCTATTGGTTCAAAAACTTTATTACATTATTGGCAAGTTATTACATTTTTAACTTTACTGCATTTAAACTGGCCAAAATTATTACGGTACTGATTGCTACAGACATTTAATTATTCATTTTGCATTTGCTGTGAGTAAGCAGTTTGGAAGATTTTCTTGTCCTAATGAGGTGCTTTGACAAAACATTTTTCCAATTCATCTTTCCAGTGTGACACATTTGTATTCAGAGGTCAGGGTTCAGTTTTGCAGCATGTCTTTTGGTGGGCTGCACAAAGAGCACATAAAGGATCAATTTAGTGTCCACAAAATTATGTTCCAATACAGCTGAACTTTCATTTCCATTTACAGTTTTGAAAGAACTGTAATTTTGCCCTGAAACAAACTTATTTTTGCACCTGTGACGCAGTAGGAAAGGCTTCCAGTTTGAAAACATGGGGAAAAAAGGGATGGAGGAGGGTTTGATCCATTGTGGGACCATAATTCATAAGTTTTATTTTCACTCGTGTACTTACCATGTTCTCTCACTGTTTGGTTAGGTTTAGGCACAAAAACTGTGTGGTTAGGATTAGGAAAATATTATGGTTTGGGTTAAAGTAGGACCCTTTTCGTGACCAAAATCTGGAGAACAAAACCTTCAGTCATGTCTAAAATATGATTGGTTGGCTGAAAAGGAGTGACAGTAAAGCAACAAAATAAACGGTTTGAATGTGTTGATTAGTAAAGTAATCAGGCAGATACGTTTCCTTCAAAAAGTAATTGAGAATGCAGTTTAGTTTATTTTTTGGAGACTGTTGGATTTGAAAATGTGTAGTCAACTTATAATATAATAGAATAACAATAGAACAGAACAGAACAGAACAGAATAGAACAGAATAGAATAGAATAGAATAGAATAGAATAGAATAGAACAGAACAGAACAGAACAGAACAGAACAGAACAGAACAGAATAGAATAGAATAGAATAGAATAGAATAGAATAGAACAGGAATACTTTTTTTATTCCCTGAAGGGAAATTAAGGTGTTACAGTAGAAAGAGTAAAGTTACTATCACTATAAATACAGATAATTAAGCAATTTACAAATGTTAGTGTTTAATAAGCTATTTACAAAGGTTAAATTGTAGTGAAAATAATGTGCAAGAGTGCCAGAGTAAAGAAAAACTGTGCATAAGTCAGCAACGTTTTAAAAATATCCACTTCATGTAACCATATGCTATCAGTCATGTTCGACAATGTGCTGCTGGAACTGCCCAATAAAAAGTAAACTCACTTCGTCGGCCTGGGTGGCCCGCTCTGCTGTGACGAACGCGACGGTCAGGCTGTCAGGCTTTATTGTATCGTACGGTATCATATCACAGTGTTCTAAATCATTTTCATGACTCATGTGTCTGTGATCATTTCAGTTTATAAATACAATCTGCAGTTGGAAGTTGAACCTTGGGCCGCGGCGGTAGACTCCTACATGGGTTTGAAATCCAGACACCCTGTGAAACTGCACCAAAACCTCAACAATCTGCTATGAGCAACACAAACAGAGCAGAGCCGCATGGCAACTCTATTATCTTGATAGTAAACAGGACCCCAGCTCTGCAAATTACAGTATCTAAGCTACGGTATCAACACACAACAACTACATATGAGGTCCAAAACATACAACTCAGTGTGTCGGTGCACTACTGTACCACCATGAGATCTGTGACCTCAAACAAAGTTGAACTCAAACACATGAAGTGAATGTCTAACTATAAAATTACCCTTTTCACAGCCGCTGACTGTAGAAAAAAACACAAAGCTTCTCCAGAATTGCTTTCACACAAATCCCTGAGAGTGTGGAAGAATAAGTCCAAACTTCCTATCAATCAAAGTCAGACGATCACCGACCGCTTTGCTGGCGGTGATACTGAACAGCAGCGAGTTCACATGTCAGACTCCAACATCTTGTGTTCAGCCGTTTGATTCACAGGTCGGACAAGGAAAACACAAAATGCAACATTACACCGCAGCTTAGACAATTACACCAAATTACGCTGAAACTCTGCAGCGGCTCGTGATGTTTATGAGGTAATGTACAGTTTGAATACATGCGATTGTAACCGCGCTCCCTTACTCATTCAGGTCGGAGGCACGCTGCCGCAATCAAATAGCCATTACGGTGCAGAGCGTTACAGCTGAGGGAAAGCAGACGAGGGAGGAGGTAGGGTCAAAATCCTGGTTACTAAATGAAAATAAATAAATAAACATCCAAACAGACAGGCTGACCAAAAAAAAAAACACACACACATTTCCTGTGGATGAACATACAAAACCTGTTTCTGTGCTGTATTTATATGGAAAGGAATAGAACAGACAGCTGTCCAATAGGCTTTAACCACACCCAGCAGGTAGGCTGCCTGTATCAGAGCAACACCTTGTCTGACAGATGAAATCAGGAGGGGCTTCCAGACAGTAGATGGTGCTGTGATGCTTCTCTGTTTTGGCCTCTCAGCGCAATCAATGCATGCAGATCACTATCACACACTCTGCCAGCTCATCTACATCACTACCTGCACATCACCGACACTCTGGGACGGGATTAACCCTTTTGCTTAATAAAGGAAATCATCTTATATACACTTGCCTTGTAAACACTGTTTTTAAAAAAGATGATTAATCATCATTTTCCACTCTGTTGAACTTCCAACAACACACACACACATCTGTCAGATGCACACATAATAACACACATAATCTGTTTCCAGAGCTGAGACAGGAATAAAGACTCTTCTGGTCGCATAAATTAGAAATTAGGGCATGACAGAAAGAGTAAATGTATCTTGTGTCTTCGTGTTTAAACTTATCGTCATTTATATTAGATGTTTCATTAGTTTAGGTAAAGGGAAACATTTCAACTGTGGCACTGCATAATTTCCCTATTCCTCCACTAAATGACCTCCAAATCTGTCATAGCCGGACATGAATCAAGCTGACAAGTCATTCATTAGGTGAACTGATGAAAGGCAGAGTTGGCACAGGGAGAGGCAACGGACGGGGATGTCTGCCTCTTTTCTTTTTTCCACACCTGTTGTGTGTCCTCTCGCTCTATCCTCTCTTCTCCGTGTCTGTCAGTCCGTCTGCATCTGTCTTTTGTCCAAAGAAAGAAAGACAGATGTGAATCATTATCCTCGGCTCACCTTGTGACACTGAGAAGCTAATAGGCTCCCAGTGGGAAGTATGGGTGTGTGAGAGAGAGAAGGGACGTGTGAGGAAATGACAACACGTAGAACATATATGCATGTTGTGCTTCAGTGCGCAACTCGTTGTTTGTTTTGTGCGGATACTCTCTTCGAACAGGTGTCCTAGTGTGTGCATTCATCGCTGCATCTACTATATTTGTGTGCTTTGTGTACACTTGTGTGTATTTTCACTCAAGAGGGTGTTTCTCTGTGTGTCAGTGTGTGTGTGTGTGTGTGTGTCAGTGTGTGTGTTTCTCATTTCCTCCTTGTAGAGATTAGGGGCAAAAGAAGAGCAGCATTATCAGACAGCTGGAAATGAGATCTCAGTAGGGGACTCAACTTCTCTGCCTTTCTTTTCATCCCTTCTTCCACACCTCCCTCATTCCTCCCCTGACTGATCAGCCTCCTATTCTTCTAGTCATCTTTTCTCACCTCCATTTCTTATCCATCCATCCATTTATCCCCTCATCTCCTCCTCTTCTGCCTCCCTTTGCTAAAAAGTAAAAAAAATGAGATACTTATCTCATTTTTTTTCTTTGTTACACTTTATCTCCCTGCGCCTCCCTTCATCAATCTAGTCGGCTCATCTATTGGCACAGAGGGAATCCTCAATATCCGAGCGGCAATCTATCATCCCAGTAACAGATAAGTAACATATAAAGCATGGCACATTAACGCAATTTGTCATATTGTCCAATTTTTTAAAAATATGAAGCTGAATCCACAAGGTACCGGTTTTAATTTGCTTTCATTAAATTTCAAATTACTGCGGCAACAACTTTTCGCTTCGTCAAAGTTTTTCTGTAAGTGGAACGCTTACATTTTTGAATTTTTGTTCAATTACGGCACATAGCACTTTTAACTTTAAACCAGGTTTGCTCCAGCTGAAAACATGAAATGTGTCTTTGTACTACAAGGACTTTCCCATGAAGCACTGTTTACAACACGCAGTCAACTGGGGACAAAGTGAATAGCTATTGTGTTTCGCCACTTGGCCATCGACTTGCATAGAAACCTCTTATATTATTGTTATATTGCAATATTTACTTGACCATGGCTTATATTATCACTTTAAATCATCTAAACAGAATGTGACCTTCCAGAAATCAGACGTAGAAACAACAATGCAAAGCTTACAAGGCGGTAAATTAGAAACAGACAAGCAAACATGATGGTGAACAATGATCTCAATGAGAGGACGCCTTAAGACGCTGTTTAGCATAAGCTGCATGTGCATAAGCCCCATCATCTTGTGCCATTCCTTTCATTTCGTCTCCTCTCTTTTCTTTTTTCGAAGTCCGACGTTACCATGACAACAACAAAACAAACGTTGCGGTTTTGCTGATAAACACTTCATTGCCATGTCATGGGAAAGTAATGAAACGAATAAATCTATCTTTAACAATCTGTTGGACTTCACGTTCGGTTCCACTGAATCACGCAGCATCGCGTCTCTGTGGCTGCGTCATGATGTGGATCAAGTGAGAAGATCTGGGCAGTGATGGAGTTCAGGACATAAATTAGAAAAGCCACAGAGCCATGATTACAAAGAAAACATGGTTCAATTAAAACAGGGTGTATTAGAATTAATAAGATAATTACAGAAGTGGCTAACTGGGGATGCTTGGGTGTATTTCAGAAGTAAAGAAGGCCTAATTATGGCAAAATCAAAAGGGTTAAGTACATATATATATATATATATATATATATGTAGTATGTATGTATGTATGTTTGGAAAGTATTTAGAAACCAACCAACAGTGTGGGTATGTGTGTGCACGTAGGCCAGTGTGGAGTCTATTGGGTATTTCCAGGAAGTGGTAGCCACACTAAGTTTATTATCTCTCTTCCTCAATCTAATCAGCGAGAGTGAAACATGTAGAACAGGACACCATTTCCTGAGAACTCACATACAAGTACACATTCATGTAAACACGTGCCGCTATCTTGACTCGAACATCTACCGAGCGTGACCTTTGTGCCAGAGAGAGGAAATTCCTTTTGCAACCCACACATACTGCCGATGTTTTACACCCCGATCCGTGTGTGTGTGTGTGTCTTCGTCTGAGTGTCGGAGGGTGTTTGCACATGGGAACTTCTCTTTAGGCGACTGATGCTATCTTTCCCTCTCAGTGACAGAAACAAAGGTAATTAAGTCACACTCACAAAGACGCTACAGGACACAGCTAATGTTTCATGTCATATTTTTAGCATTAAGCTGCTCACACAGTTGGCACACCATATGTTAAAAATTAGCAATTCGAAAACTGAATGTAAGAATTTTTTTGTAGCAAAGCAGGTAAATATTTCGAATAGTTTTGAAAATGTTAGTGGATGTTAAAATGTTGTGGAACTAAAATCAAAAATTCAGCAAAAGGCAAACATCTTCCTTTCAGTTTTCTCCATTATTAAACATCTTTTCATGTATGTTTTCTCTGGATAATTCTTTATTTATTGATATTTTCTGCTCATGCTCCACTCCTGAGTTACCTTTTAAGGTTGCATAACTGCGACAAAAAAGGGAGATAAAACACAAGGAAAATCATTAGGTTTGCTACTTAAAGTGATAACATGACAACAAGCTTTCTATATGATTTCTGACTGCTTAACTAGAAAAAATGAGGTACAAATTTAAATTAGAGAGAAAAATAAATAACAAAATATTCTAAATATATCAATACATTTAACATATTAAATTGAAATGTTTTCAATGAGGTAGTTTACTGAGTGTGACTATCTAAACTCCATTTACATGCTGTCAGTATTACACTCATCATACATATTTGAACAAAAAACTGCTTTGTCTTTCATTTTTATTATGGGAACCATCAAGGACATTTAACATGGAAATATGTCTCTAATTCTGCATTTGTTTTCCGAGTTAGTCTATTTGTGCCGACATGCATCTACCTGTATTTATTTGTCTGTGATAAGTCTGAATGTTGATGCTCTTATCCTAGACAGGCTAAAGGGATAAAGCCACTGAGATTACATGTGGCGCCGTTGGGCATACACACTAATCAAATATACGCTCCTTGTGTCAAGTCTCAATGGGCTGGTAGAGGAAAAGAAAGATGGGGGGTAGCAGGAGAGAGCGACGCAGAGAACAGAGCTGGCCAGCCTTGCCTGACCTGTTAGAGAAAATGTGGGCGGATGGAGGAAAAAGAGGGAGAGATGGAAAGAGAGAGAAGTGGGGGAGGCAAGATTATGAAAAACACACACAAAAGGAAAGCATAAATCACCCCATCTAAATGTTAATTGGTGCCAAATGGCACGTTTGAATAGGTTAAGTGGACCCTCTGAATTAGAGTACCTTACGTAGGTGGTTCAATAAAAACCCATTTCTAAACCCATAACTCCCCAAATATCATTTGTGTCAAACAGCAGAGCACTTGATTGCTTACCCTGAGACAGACTGCGCAGTTTCAGGGACAAGTGAAGCATTGGATCATTTAATTCAATGAGAAACTGAACTCTGTTTTCTTAAAGGGATGGTTCACCAAATAAAGCAAGCAACTGCTGTTGCAGAAAATAGCCCACTGCAGTGCTACCAAGGGAGCAGCTGTGGAGCTTAAGTGCACCAGTTGCAAGCATTTGGCCATTTTGTCTGGTGGAAAATTAATTTCCTTGCATTGCAGATATACTTCTTCTGTTTTTTTTAAAAAGAAAGAGTCGCCCACCAAGTATCCTCTGGGGCCGATTAAACACTCAGTGTCACTTACAGTGAGGTTGGGAGGGTTAAGTGGACCAGCTGAGCATTAGACAGACAGAGGTAAATTGCTACAATGACAAACTACTGCACTGCTTGTATGAGTCCCAGTGCACCGTGTGACATGGTGGCTTGTGTGCACACACTCAAATGTAGCAGTCCACATAGATAAAACACATGCGCGCGCGCGCGCACACACACACACACACACTGAAAAGGCGGCTGCTTTGAGGGTGAGGAGGCCTCAGCAGCCAGCATCCGTCTGAGGTGACCTCAGTGATCATGACATCATGAGGTGGGCTTGATTTATATGCATGCTGTGCTGAGGAGCATATTCAAACAAACGGACTCCGGGCAGAGCAGGCAGAGCCCCCTGGGGGAAAGAAAGGAAGCAGCCATTCCAGGAGGAGAGAGGAGGAGGTGTGTATTAGGAGAGAAGTAAAAGAGGAGGGAGGTCAGGAGTATGAAAATATGCTGAAGGGAACAGATGAAGTGAGGAAAAGGAACACGGAGAAAGAATAATGACAGAAGAGAGGATGAAAGGAGAGGAGAGAGAGGAAATCAGAAGGTAATAGTGTATGTTTATAGAAAATGAATGAATGACCTCCAGCTCGCTCGTGTCCTACAGCGACCACGCACACATGCACGCTCATACACACAGTGTCCCGTCGCTGAGTGTATGATTAACTGTAAGGATATGTGATCCATTTACATCATAACCAGGTGCATTGTACTGGATTATCAACTGAGGTCACCCCTCCTCCTATATTCTCACTTCACTGAATATGGCTGTGTTTGTGTGAGGATGTGTTTGTCTGAGCCTATTCTAATGTTCTGTCTGAATATGTGAATGAACCTGAGGCAAACAGCAGGCAGTAAGAAGTAGAGAAGCGAGAACAAAGTTATAATATTAAGGCAAAAATAACTCAAGGTTGGTGGTTGATCTCTTCATTTACTGTAGTTCACACTGTATAATTCTTACACTGCATTCATGCATTATCAAGCCTCAAAGCAAAGCCTCGAACCAAACTCAATATACTTAGCAGATTACTTTTTCTTTCCTAGAAAAACTGAGATTGGGTTTACTCAGCTGGTTAAAGGTTGACAAGGGATGGCACCTATCCCAGCACACAGCAGGCAAAAGGTCACTAATGGTGTGCAGTTGATTCAATTCAGTTTAAATTTGTCATTTTGATTTGTTACAGCAATCAAAATCTGCAGAGATTGCCAATTCCATCTGACGCATTGCTTGACCAAGCTTGAGACATCGCTACTGGGAAAGTCAAAGTAATTATTTTCGAAACTTCATTTGAGCCAGAGACAGCGGCAATACTTCCTTTTAAAACATTAGCCTGCATAAATTCGGTCCAGGCAGCCACTTCGCCACTCCTCATTTAACTCCTTTAACTTCGGAGAGTTTGACTCAAATGAGCTTCTGCCTGATTTCGGCATGCAACATTGACTTAAATTAAAGCCTTGAAATTTGGTCAACTTCCACTATTAGAGAACTTTTTATTGTCTTTATAATAATTGTACTTTCCTGCTGTGGTCGCGGGCTGATTCAGAAGTAATAACTGAAAGGTTTCCTTCCATGTTGCCGCTCAAGTTGGCGGCTCTTTTTAGCAATAACTTAAACTTAGACAAAACTGGGAAAATATTTATTGTGGACGCTATAAATCCTCATATATTCAGTTTTGTTAAACGTTCATTACTCTTAAGCCATATTTTTACTAGTTTGGCCGTCGTCACGTAACGAGGCAGTAACACAGCAATCAAAGCATAAATGCAGCTGGAGAGTTCTTGTAAATTCACAAACTCTTCTGCACTGACATAATTTGATGTTTGAAGAGGCTATATGTGTGCGTGTGTGCGTGGATATGCAGCTACTCGTGCTGAGCCATGTAGGCCTCAGGACACATTCATACACACACACACACACATGCACACAGCTACAGTAACTAACTCATTAAAACGGCTCATTTCACCCCAACCTCAGCCAACACACACACTGCTCTCTGATCCAAGGGCTACAGACACACACACACACACACACACGTACACACACACAAACGGACCGCAGGCATAGCCACAATTGTACAAACACTAACACACACACACACACATGTGCACTTATTCACTCATCCATACACAACTTACGGTGTCACCTCTGCATTTGATTTGATTTTTTTCTGTTCTTACTATTTTTTTTTTACATCTTCCTGTTTTTCAGGTAAAAAAAAGCATCAAAAGGAAAAATTAAAAGAAAAAAAATACAGTAATCAAGACTGAAATGATGGATGTTCATATTTTAGAAAGCCTGATGATAAATCACACGAGACGTTGACTCTGACTTGGCATTTAATCGCAGATTACCCTTGAATGTGCAGGAATGTAACACATGAAACATTTTAAAGTATAAAGAGGGTTCATTAATTATTGTTGTTTTTACTGCCTGTATCTTATGGATTATGCATGACTTATGTGTAGGAATGTCTAAACTCAGGGATAACAGTGAAGCAACGATGCAAGCCTAAGATGCTCCCATTTATTCATTATTAATCTGTACATTTGTAATATATATGTACATATATGTGTGTCAAGGTCTTAGAACCTGTCTAGCTTGGATCTAACTGTACTTACTGAGCAGAGACAGACATCTTTGGAGCTCAATGCTGTGTAGATTCCTGCCTTTTCTACAAAGAACTCAAATGCTGGACGCACTACCAAGCATTACAAAGGTGCTGCCGACCAAATATATGAATAAATTTAGAATAAAAATATGTAAAGTGCTTTCTTGTTCGATGTAGGACAATATTTTGACAGATTTGTAAGAGCATTCTTGAACCGGAGCTGTCTTATGTCAGTCAGCAACAGACAGCGGGAACCGAGAGCATGACTAAAGACTGAGGTAAAACAGGAGGCAAGGAGAGAGGGAGGCAGAAGTGGAGAAGGTGAAAGATGAAAAAAAGGAGAAAAGAGAAAAGCAGGGACACAAAGACAGAATCTCTCATCACTGGAGACAAAAGGAGAGGTAATTTCAGTCCTTCTCTCCCCTACTGTTTCCACTCAAACCACAGACGAGCTTGCTGGTGTCAAACTGAGCCAACAGAGTTTCACTAAAGCCTTCACACAGTAGAGCAGTTCCACAAGAAAAAAACCCCCGATGTTCTCCGAGCAGCAGTTCTATGTAATCTATTCTTCTCAAGAACATGTTTCACTGGGTCATGATATAAATAATGTTTATTTTTACAATTACTGGTCGTTTTAGGAGCCAATTTGGACCCAAAATGCTGTTCTCTTTTCGAACGTAATTAAAGAGAAACTTGAAAGGGAGCATTCTGCAGTGTTTTGACTCCTTGGAAGGCAGAAATAACATTTATTTTATTTCAGTGCAGTTTTTCCATAAATTGTTAATATCTTCATGATTTAAGTATTTTTAATTCATGGATCCTTCTTCGCTATATAAAGCCTTTAATTGAATACACTTGGAAATAAAACAAGCTGGTTTTGCTCTGTTAACACATGGCTTCACATACTTGCTAAGCTGTGTGGACAATATTTAAAAATAATGGAGTGTTTTTTTGCAGCAACAACAACCTAAAAGAATCTCTTACATTTTACTATACGCTGAATAAAAACGTTAAAATAAAAAACAAATCTAGAGCACTGTGTTGCTCCTCCATCATTACATATACTAAAACCAAATTCTGAAACCCAGTAATAATGCACTATTGCTGTCCTTGGAAAATCTTAAGATTAAACCTCTGCTTGTTTATTGTATTTGGCCAATAAAGTAATTCAACCTCTGAAAATATTGTCTTTGCTGCATTAGGTCATACAACTCAGACTGATTGAAGGAACGAGACTCTAAAAGCTCGCTCTATGTCAGTCAACCTCAGGCCCTCAGCCTTAAAAAAAACATATCTCTGATATTTTTTCTTCCCCAAAACCCCAAAACCATGAAATCTCCCTCTTCTTGATCCAATCTTTCCTTTAGGACCCAGAAAAACATCCACCACCTCCCGGCCTCCCAGAAATCTGGTTCCAGTTTGGGGCAGCGCTGAGTTTGAGGGTGGGGGTGACTGGGAGGCAGCTGACGCTTATAAATAAATAATGAGAAAGAATGCAACATATCCACAATCTCTCCACATCTTTATGATTTTTTAATGTGGCTTCTTTCCCCTCTTTTTTTAAAAGGACTTTTATTCAGGATTTTCCCCTGCCCTTCCTTAAATTTCGTCATTCTATCCCTGTATTTTACTAGAACATGGAAAGATGCAGTTGTTTTTGTTTTTTCTTTTTAAAGATGGAGCCGGCTAGGAGTGTTTAGAGTCAGAGATTAATGAAGCAGGGAGTGCATGGGTTACAGCGTTAAACCAACATGCCAAGTCTGCAGGCCTTCTGTTTATTTTCTTTTTTGTTTTCTCTGATCTCTGCGGCCTCTATGTCGCCTCTCGCTGTGTTGTTGTTGTTTTCCTCTCCCACTCTTGCTCACTTCACACACACCTGATCTGCACGCGGTACTTGCTTTTTTGTGTTGTATCATTGCCAGGGGAATGTGCGTGTGGATCTGTGTGTCCTGAATTATTTCTAAAACCCTTTCTACTTGTAACATAGGGAGGCAGCCACCACAAAAACCTGAATGGAACACAGAAGAATATGCGACTTTTAATTTACTGAGTAACTGGAAAAATAAACAATCACCAAAAGTCAAAACCCAGCAAATCTTACAGATAAAAGCCTTCCACATAAGTGAACTGCAGAGTTCACAGCAGTGGCTGAACTTAGGTTACCATGTGTTGCATTGGACCTGACACCTTTATGGGATACATATGGCTACGGAGACATACCACAGCAGGGGCGTAGCAGTGCAGAAACCACGTTCAGCAACATCAACATAACCACTAATCACCTCAAACCTTGGACACTTAACTTGCACTCTCAAATATATATGCATATGAAATACCAGCTTATAAACCAGTAATCTATATTTTGGATTTTCATATTTCAGACTCCGTGAGATCAGCTATCATGTTTTACCATATTTCTTTAAGCTGTGTGGCTGCTATCCACTAAAGCAGGTATGACGAAACACCAACAGGATCCTCAGACTTTAAGGCCCCATCTACATGAAGCCAAAACGCTTATAGTTTCAAAAACATTCTTCATAAAGATCGAGCTGTTTCAGTAAATGTGTTCGTCCACATGAATTCACTTGATACGCCTGAAAACCATGTAGAACACATGCCAGGCCTGTTGGTGGTGCTATGACGCCGTAACATGAACATGAAATGCAGAAGAAGTATATTTTGCTGCATTAGCGATAATAGGGTGACTAGCTTCACCAGTACACATGCAACACTGTATGACGCCATTGTTGTTGTCATTTTCCGAGTTTGGCGCACGTGCATTTATCGAGAGGCGGAGTTATGATGCAAGCATGCCAGAAAAAGAAGCAGACATGGCGTAACAACGGTGCTGCGTAAACGGCGTTTTCAGATCTTTGCACTTTGGCATCTAGGTCCAGAAGTGATCGTTTTCAGACCCCCAAATTGCCGGCTTCATGTGGATGATACACGGGTTTGATGAACTATTTATGCGTTTAGGCCTGGGCTCGTCTTCATGTGGATGGGGCCTAAGACTTCATGTAATTGCTTTTGAGATGCAATGCATCAGTGAGCTGCTTTGTTGGACACAAGCAGCACAAACTGACACTGTCAAAAGACTACTTGCCTTTTAGTTGCCACCTCCAAAATCTCAAGCATGTGTTAAGCATTTATGAACTCATTCAAGGGGCAATTACGAGTTGTGATCAAAAAGTTCTGGGACTGTTTGTGGAAAGAGCATGTCATGTGTATGCAACATGTGTGAGTAGTAGCTGCCGAAAATCAGGGTGTCATGTGACATCTCAACAGTGAGACCTGTTCTTGTGAGCACTTGTAAGAGCCCATTTGTGATTCCTCCAAAACTGGATTCCAAAACTGATTCCTCGCAAACTGGAGCAGAGAGGAAAACATCACATTCTGTGTCAGTCAGCTGCTAGGATGAGTCAAAGATCATCACTGGTGATGAGAGGAGGGTCTGCAGCTACCATCAAGAGAAGAAACAGACGTTGTCACAGTGGAAGAACCTGCAGTTTGCAAAATCAGTCAAGGTGCATCAGGTCCAAAGCACATCATGAACAGGCTCTTTATTTGCATCAAATTTTAATTAGTCCCCCAGGATCAGACTTTGAAGACAGAGTTCTACTATAACATCCTGAGGTGTCTGAAGGAAACATTCAACATCGGTATTCTGAACTGTGGCGTGATGGTATGTGGCTGCTCCAGTCTGGTAACAGTGCAGAAATGCAGGGTTTTTGGCCACGGCAACCCACCCAACTCATTAGATTTGGCTCTATGGGACTTTCTGCTCTTTCCCCAAAATGAAATTCAGATTAAGGGATTGCTGGTTTGACACTGCTTAGGACAGTCAGCACAGATGGTGTATGACACATAGTGGGGACGTTACAAGAGTTGCAGAAGTCTTGGAAGCACTGAGGAGACTACTTCAATGGGAATGGCAGCCATTTAAAAGCGAGTATGGCAACTTTTTGATCGCATCTGTGACAAAAAGTGCACACTCTGATGGATTCCTACTGTTTAAAAGTGCTCAGAGATAATGTACATCTTGGTTGTCACACTCTAAAAAGAACAACATTAGATCAGGTGAGTGCCAACGTGCATAAAGGGGGCTACATCCCATTACATGATTCAGCACAGATATTAGCTAGCAGATGGGAGCAACAGCATACTGTGTGGCTTTTTTTTTTACAGATTTAACATTTAAATGCACCCGTATTTATTTCATCTGTCTGCTACTGATTGTTTCACTCCCGTGCGGCCTACACATGGCTTCCACAATGCGCCCGGCCAGTATGAATGACACCTGTGAGACATACGGTACAGAGCAGTAGTGAAGGTCAGGTTACCATGTGTTGTACGTTGGTCCTGACACTTCAGCGGGACCCACACGGGGCTTGTATAGAGTCATATAGATTGGAGTTGAAGTACAGTAGTTTTCACAGCTAGCCATGGCTCCCCATATGGAAGTCATATGGAGGGAGAAGCACTGCGAAGAACAATAGGAGTAGTTAAACTGGCAGGGGGGAACCTGTGCATGTGTGTGCGTACGTGTTGGGATGGAGTGCATGCATATCAGTTTGTACGTGTGAGAATGCTGCTGTGCGTCTCGGTGTGTGTCTGGACGACAGGATGAAGCTGCAAGTCTTTCATCTGTGAGTGAAGTTGAGGGGCAACGTGGCTAACAATTCAGGCAAGGGGATGACAGGACCCCATCCTTTTCTTTTTTAACCTCAACCCCCCACCCGCATATTTTCTCCCTCTCTCTTCCCTTTTGTCCATCTATCCTATTTTCTTTTCATCTCGCCCTCTCTTCTTCCACTAGAGCTCAATTTTTCTTCCTCTCTCATGCCATGTCTCCACATCACTGCGCTCTCTCCCTCTCTCTTTCATGTGATCTACAATGAATAGACAAGCAGCAGTGTTGTATGTGTGTGTGTGTGTAATTCTGGGGGGTGCCCCTCTGTCTGTGGTCTCTAAATGGTAGCCAGTCAATGGCTCCAAGATGTACTCTGCTGATGATGCTGATCTCTCATCTCAGTGCCACGAATTCTCCTGACAGACACTTCTGATCTCAGCAACACCGCCAATGTCTGTCTGTTTAGCCAGATAGTCAGAGCGTTGTGTTGTTTGTGGCCGAGCTCTGATAATGACTGTAAACGGCCCAGATGGCATTTAGTGTCTGTCAGTATCAGTGTTAGTCTCTCATGCACAAAAAGTCATCTCCTTGTTTTAGCTTGTAAAACAGGTGACAGACAATGTGAAGTCCTCTCCAGGCAGGATGAGAGACTTGGACCAGGGGGTCCAAAAACCCTTTTATGTGCCCCCCCAATAACCCCGTGACCCTTTAAATTACCTAAAGTATAAACAGGTGGTGACAAAGAAAAGGTGTCATCTTCGGGATACTGAGATCGCTTCAAACAATTCTGCTTTTGAAATTTTTTAAAATAATTGCAACCAGAGCCTTGCATCAGGAAAACACACACTACACTGGGTGATTTATGGCAAATAATCCTCACCTCATCAAATGCAGGTCACAGGTTAACTACCTTCCTCAATTACCAGTCTGTCATGAAATATATCAGTGCCTCCAAATGGCAAGATCTTCAGTGCAGAAAATCCTCCTCACAATGCCACATTTGTACCAGCCAACCCGGAGAGCAACGTTCTGTGTTGCTAAGTTGGGGAAGTGGTCAGATACAGTGTGTTGAAGACGTAAAATGTTCTGCAAATGATGTAAAAAGATTGTTTTTACTGGCTGCAGTGGACCTGAGGCTTACATGGAGCCACTGTAGGTGTTCTGTGTTGTTTTTATGCTGAGTTACAGGTCTGGTTTCACACAAGCAATGGCTCCAGTTGACACATTGTGTTGTTTTAAATATATATACTTGCTGCATGTGCAATATTCAAAACAGGAAAAAAAACGATCTAGAGTGTGTTATACTAGACGAGAGGTGCTAAAATGCATGAAGCGCAACTTTTACAATGGCAGCCACTCTCACTGTATATATACAATAAAGCTAACATTTCCATAATACCCAGTAGGTCTTCCATCTGTGTGTGGGTTCAACAAATCCACATTGGTTGGGATACTAATACCTGGATAATCAGTGAGTTCTCCATTTTTACAAATCACAAATCAGCTCCCTGTCGTCGACCCAATCAGCCCTTAAACTGGCACTCAAACAACATCTTAGCCCACGGACATTAGGACCACATGGGACCAATCAGTGTGTTTTTGTCTGAGAGGGATTTTGTTGCTGACTAATTACGAGGCTCATCCCAGAAATCAGTTTATCAACAATGCTTTGGTCCCTTTTGATTGAAATCTATATTCCAGTCTGAGCCTGATGGTGTATTGTGCATATATCTGATCAAGGATAGAGTTCAAGTTGGCTGATGTCAGATGCAGATTGATTAATCATGATCTTTGTCATACTGCTGTTACCTTTTAGTGACTTTGCAATTGTATGAAAAAACACAACCATTTTTAAGAGGTTTCAAGTATACTGTTCCCTGCTTGGTCTGACTCTCTGCTTCCACACTTTGCCTCTTTTGTCTGTTTCTGCTTATTGTCTCCAATCAATCTGGATGCATTTAAGATTAAATAATACCAAAAAACACACAAACAAACGATCCTTCTTTTGATAAAATCTAAACATTTCTTCTGTCTGTCAAGCTCTATCAAGTCTTCACATTCCTTCACTAATTTTCCAAGAAATGTTTCTCTTTTGAAAGCCCTGCATGACAAACATATTTACATAGCTACACGTTGTCAGCGTCGGACGAAAACCACACAACTCCATTTTCATAATTTTCAGGTTTTTGTAATTGACGGCTGCTGTAGCTCTAATGGCATGTAAGAAAAACTAAATGGGACAAAGCCAAACCACAGAAAACGTGGTTCACCGAAGTGGCAACTGCATCGTAAGTACAAAAAGAAAGATTTTACAACCATTTGTGCCATTCCTGATTATATGACTATGTGGAAATGAAAGAACATTGTTATCTGTTGTAACAGAACATGATCTAATTTCTACACATGATGGCAATATCGGTCTTAAGACACTGAAGAAAACACACACACCGAATCAGACATTATGACCACCTGCCTAATATTGTCTAATATGGTCCCTCTTATGTGCTCAGAAATGCTCTGAACCATTGGGCATGGACAAGAGGACCTCTCAGGGTGTCCTTTGGGGTTGGAACCAGGACGTTGGAAGTGGATCCTTTGGGTACTCTGGCTTGTGCAGTGGGGCCTCTGTCCATCAAACTTGTTCCACTGCATCCTGTTGATGCTTGATCACAATGGGGTGTAGGAAGTTTGGAGGTCGAATCAACATGTTGGGCCATTGTCATGTTCCTCAACATGTTCCTGATTGTTTGATGCTTTTTCCATGTGGTGGGGTGCATTTTCCTGCAGGGGTAGACTAGTGACATTTGGAATTTCCATTTGCATGAGGGAGTGTGTTTGTTGTGGGACAATGTTTATTTGGGTGTCTAAGTCTCATCAACATGGATGTTAAAATCCAAGGTTTTCCATCAGAACACCACATAGTACCAATATGGTCAACGTTATTCACTTCATCTGTTAGTGGTCAGAATGTTGTGGCTGATCGGTGTATATGTATTTATTTTAGAAATTATAACTAAAACCAAAAAGTTGAAATCCAAATTATGTAGTTACTCTGCAGGCAAAGATTCATTTAAGACACATTCAATTTCTCTTTGGTAAAATGTTCAGTGCTGGACATAGAAAAACTAAATCAACAGAAAGCATCCACAATGATTTCCAGTGTTTTCTTGCTTTGGCACCATAAAAGCCAAAGTAACAAAACTTTCTCATCTGCATGACTGTGGAAAATAAGCAACATAGTTTAAAGACATCACATGAGTTGAGATTTCTGAAGAATCAGTGTGAAAACAGTCTCTTATCCTTCTTCTGTCTGCGCTTGTTTAAAAGAAAAATTCCCCAAACTTGGGGAACAGCTGACGGTGGTGACGAGTGGTATTTGGAATGGTCTTTGCTCTCTGAAGCTCGGAGTGTGTCTCTGTTTTGTGTCGGGCGCTGCGGTGCTGCTATGGATACATATTTGAAGAGGAAATCTATGACACACATATGGTCATCTCATCTCTTTGTGCCAAAGTCTGAAAGAGTGAAATGTCTATCAGTCAGCAGGTGTCCCCCTCAGCACACGCACACACACACATATGACTGCGGGCTCATGCGCAAGCAAACACACAAATACACACAATCAACCAACCCCATCCGACTTCCCACTGTCTACTTCCTGCAACCCATCCATCTTCCTCAACTGTCAGTCCACTGTCAAAAGCCTTTTGAAAATACTCCGTCACACACACACACACACAAACACACACCGACACACACGCTGGTCTGAATATCCTTGCATACACAAACCGAATCATAAAAACACACAGATGTTCAGAAATACTCACATGCATAAAAACATAGACTTGAGGAACCCACAATCATACACATGCAAAAGCTCCACCTCAGCAGTCCTGCCTCTGAGTATTCATGTGTGTGTCTGTGAGCGACTGAGGTTTTGCCAAACTCCGTTGGAGAAAGCTGCTCCAAAATTGTGTAGGGATGATAAACACTGCATGGTACACGGGCATCATATGGGCACACCGAGAGTCACCGGGCAGCCGTTTTTCCATCCTTCGCTCTCTCTCCAATGCGTCTTTCTTTGTCTCGCTTTCATTTTCCCCAACCAGGTGTTGAAAGGGAACATAAAACATTTCTGGTCCACCGTGCCACCGCTTTCAAGTTGAGACCGCGTGTGTGTGCATGGTGTTTATGACCCAGAGCCTTCAGATGTTTTGATCTTTCCGTGTGTTTCTCCGTGTTTGCGACCACCTACAGTACGGCCGCTACGTAATGCTCCCTCTCCTGCAGCCTCAGCTCACGGTAGGATCAAATGCAGCCCGGCACCAATCATCTGACCAGGCCATGGCAAATCATGAAAGTGGCAGTCCTTAGCATCTTGCTCTGTGTGTTTCTGTACCACATTTCCCAGAAAACATTTGTCAGTCAAGTCAGTGTGACGTCTTTTTTTCCTTCACTATTGTGTTAACAAGGTCTGAATCTTTACTAGGTTGCACTCCTTTTTTCTGCCTGTTGAGCCATGGCAGGTCTCGGTTGGAATTCCAGCTCCCCACTTCTTCTTTCTTCCCAAATAAACTACTTTTGCTTCGACTAAAACTATAAAAAGTAACACCTAATGTGTGCCAGAGGACTTTTGTGGAAATGTTGAACTTGACTCCAGGCACCAGATGCTTAGACAATAAATAGGCACCAATGCTTTGGATTGACTATTTCTCGGGGCATAATGCTGTCGTCTTAAAACACATCATGCAGTGACAATGTGCACCTAAATTCACCAATGAAAGTCATGATACCTGAGACATCACTGTACATGCTAGTTCTCAGGTACATATGATAGATTACTGATAATGCTATGCATAATGGCCAAACACTGAGCAGCCACAACATTAAAACCACCTGCAAAATATTGTGTAGATCCGCCTCCTGTCCTCACAAAAAGCACTTCACTGTACGCGAGACCTCTGATGGTGAGGCAGTGGATGTCATTCATTTCACCTGTCAGTGGTTTTAATGTTGTGACTAATCAGTCTACATGTCAAGCCACGCAGTCAATCACTGAAACTGAACTTTCAGACTAAACTGCATGCAAACGGTTGATTAAGTGTGCATTTATAAACTTTTGTGGCCAAATATATGTAAGGAAATGAGGCTTGCACATGGATACCCACACTGATTTAAAAATAGGACCATATGAAAGAGGGACGTCACGGATCTAATAAAAATCTGAATATCCCTGCTTATATCTGGCCCCTGGCGCTGAGATCGGCCACTTTCTTGAACTGGCTCCAAGGCTCGCTTCTTGTTAAGTCACATCAGATGTTGATGGCGACTGGCAAAACAGACATTTATTCTCACTACCATGTCGCAAATTATTACTTTAATGATTTCTTCCAGCGACCACCAAAAATCCAACTAAAGCCAGGTCCCAACCGCATATGAGTGGAATCCAGCTTGTCTGAGAAACCAGTTAAAAGCACACTGGTCCTGGTGAGAGCTATCTCCTCTTGTCGCATGTTTGGGCTTGTAGTGGTCACTTCTGCCTCACACCCAGACACACACACACACAAAGACACACTCTAATTTACTACTGTCATATCCACACACGGCCGTGCTATGTACAGCACTTCTGCAACAGTCCCCAGAGTAATCCATCACGGTGTGCGCCTCTGCGTGTGTGTGTGTGTGTGTGTGACAGTGTTAAATTACTGCTATGGCACATTGAGCCCTGGCCATTACTCTAGCAGGTGACACCCATTAAAAGAGGTGGTGACACTGACACTGGGAGTGTGGGAGAGCAGGGGAGAGGGAGGGAGAGTTTGGAAGAAAGGAGGAAGACTTGAGCACACATGAGAAAGACATGAGATGTTAGAAAGAGCAGAGAAGAGCAGCAAGTAAGTAAGAGAAGTGTGCAAACTAGCAAACTACAGGGGGGCCAGGAGGAGCTCGGTTTCTTAATAAGACAAGAGATTTGCAAAAATCAAAAGCTTCCCGTCAGTGCTATTTTTGCAGTGCATTTCTGTTTTTCTGCATCTTCATCATCATGGATCATATGTAAAACGAGGATATTACTCATGTATGATTCATGCATGAGAGAAATTCATCTCTGATTCACTTTAATAAAGATACCAGGCAACATCGAACCAGCGTCATAAACTTCATTCACTTTAACTCGAAAATCTTTCTTCTGGTTCACGCACTGTGTAGGAGAATGAAAAGGAAAAGCATAACAAAAGTAAACAATGCTGGATAGAGGGATGATCCTTGAAAGCAACAACAGGGACATGTAAGAGGTACGTAACGTAAATAAAGTGAAAGATGAGGAAAGGATTGAAAAAAGTGCTGGTGGAGAGTGGAAACAGACAAAACCACCCACTGTTCTCAAGCCTGAGCCAAGAAGAAGAACACACACACGCACACACACTCTCCGAGCCAAGAAAGGTAAAAAAGTTAGAGAGGATTCGGGTCTGGCTGACCTCCAGAAGTTGTTATCAGCCTCTCCATCTGAAACCAAACTACTGGGCTAACAGCACACACACACATTCTCACATACAGATGCGCACACACACACACACACCACTAAACTCCAGGCTAAGAAAGAACAGCACAACACATCCTAGCACACTCTTTAAGGTAATACCAAAACAAGATGCAGTTGAGATACACATGCGTACTCACAAAAGCATAAAGGAAGACATTAGAAACACTTTTTCAGCAGCAGTGTGAGTGGAAACTGATGACATCATCTCAAAAAGTAATAACAGTCACTATTATTATTACTTTAAGATTTGGTCACTGTTTGTTCATTGACAAGTGTGATAACTTGACTTATGGTGCACTATCAAAATAAGTAAGTGACTTTCATTGATGCTTTTGTGTCCATGGAATCCATTATTGCAGAGTCTTGGTTTCATTTCCCAGCAGCAGCACCTCCAACTTAAGCCCGGTTACGGTTACCGCTGGCTGGATGTGAGGCCAGGATCATGCAATAACAGAGAATCATGTCTTAAGTAAGGTCATAAAGGAATCGGCACATGCAGTCACAAAGACAACAGTTGGGTTCTTCAGACCAAAGACTGATGACTGACTGATTGAGCAGGGAGGACATCTGATATCCCTAATATCTGCAATTTGTGTGTGTGTGTGTGTGTGTGTGTGTGTGTGTGTGTGTGTGTGTGTGTGTGTGTGTGTGTGTGTGTGTGTGTGTGTGTGTGTGTGTGTGTGTGAAGGACAGACTGGAGAAAAAAGGTGTTTGTATTCCAGGTAGCTTCTGTGGCTGCCTGTGAATAAAGGTATGTGTCCACACCAGTATTTTAGCACCACACACACACACACACACACACACGTCATACAAAGAGAAGTAAAGTGCAATGGAGATGCTGAAACACACAAGCAGACACACACTTTCACACACACTGTACAGAAACAAAAGAGAAACAAGAGAAGAGAATCCAAACTCACATGTGCTCATTAGTGTAAATTCAGCACTAGTTAGCACAACAGCTCGCCTTAACAAGGACAGGACACGTCTGGCTGAGATCACCTACTTCCTGATCTACTATAAAAGGGTCACCGAGGACCACAGCAGGGCTCACCTCAGCCTCCACACACACACAGTCTCGCAGAGGCGGAAATGCCATCAAATTCATCAATTAGTTTGACAGTAAACAGGGTGTATGGACGATAACTCATAGGAGCATTTTTTCCACTAAGAGGTGTGTGTGCGCAAACAGAGAGACAGGAAAAGAGAAAGAAAGGGATGGAGGGAGTCGGGAAGATAAAGATAGAGACACAGACAGAGACTTGGAACAAAAGACTAATTAAATCCAATCATCATTCAGCCTAATCCTCAGAACTAATTAGTTGGCTGCATACCTGTCTTCAGCCAGAATGGACACACAGACAGACACAGACACAAACGTTTCTCCAGACTCGTTATCATTTTTGGTGTATTTTCTATAAGAAGCATATGTGGCATTAAAGGCCTAAATGAAACAGAAATTCAAAATAAGAGCCCCAACATTCAAATTATTTGTACTTCAAGGTGGAGAAGTTAGTGCATCATGAAAAAGGGAACATGAAGCAAAGCCTGGTGTATAATGTGTTCTCATGCAGGAAGCACTCATGTCCCAATGCCAGCCCCAATTCATCGTCATCATAGCAGTGGACAAAATGCCATAGGAAACAAATAGTTCAGAAGACATAAACCATCTTTTGTAATGTAATTGTGCTACTCCCTATTGAATACAAGGCATTCGCAAAGTCCATGGAAACACACTGATCAGCCGATTCAACTTTTAATTTTACACTGATCTCAGAAATTAACTCAAAACAAGAGAATCGGAACACATTTAACAGGCTTTTTTTTCATCCCGCCATCGAGCGTTTTTACGCACGTGTCCGTCTGTCCCTCTGCCCACACGTCTGTCTGTCTTTGGTGCCTCATCTCTGAAGTTGTGTTAATGTGGTGTTATTCGCGGGGCACACAGCGCTTTGATCTGGCCTGGCACGGCGTTCACTCACTACGATTTTATGATGTGCGAGGTTCAAAACTCAGTCAGACATGTTTCTGAGAGACCTCAGCTGTGGCATCGTGACCGAGGGCGAGAGAGGATTAAAATGACAGAGAGAGAGAGAGAGAGAAAGAGAAAGAAAAAAGAAAGAAAGTGAGAAAAGCCCAGAAATAAACATTAAACAAATACTGAGAAAGACCGAGTTTAATGCCCCTCTCACATTAATGAAAAAACCCTTTAATCAAAGTCAGACTATTAAGTTCAAATCAAAATCCTCAGTGCTGTTGAGTTTTAATTAGCAGGACTACTTTTAATCAAGCTTGCGCCTTTAGACTGAATGACCTTAAGCACTGTTCTTGTCCTTGTTTCGACTCATTCCTGCTTCGCTTGTCTCTCCTTGTGCTCATTATTTTTTCCTTCTTTTTCACTTCCCTTCCTTTTGTCACCACCATTTCTTTCGATATCTAAAATTTCAACCAGCCTGCAATACGTGAACCATAACATCAATCCACCAATAGCCAATAAATTGCATGATAAGATGGAACTAACTTGTCATCTGGATACAGTTGGACAATTTAAAAAAATAAATTTGACTCTACAGCTAGAAATGCTCACGAAGTGACGATGAGGTTTCGATATTGCTGCGAACTGAGATTAAGCACGTGCAATTCTGTGATTATTTCGAGTGTTGTAACGCGACTAAAAACGCTCATCGTCGGCTTTTTTTTTTCTGATTAATTCGGTGCATTTATAATGATGAATGTGTGAACTGAACCCATGAACCCTGAGATCTCATAAAGCAGAACGCATCTCGCCGTGGAGCATAATTTATTGATTTTTATAGAGTTTCCCGCGAATGGCAGCTGAATAAAATTAAACTAATGGATTTCACTAAACCGTGGTATGCGCCGATTTCAAAATCAGCGAAACTAAGAGGCGCTTTGGGGGAAAGAGACAAAAACTTTCCTCTTAAAAACTGTGTTATAATGTGATGGAAAGGGCTACAGAAGTAAGAAGGAGGAGAAACACTTAGAAACTATAACAAATAAATAAACCAAATGTAGAGCAATGGTTAGAGAGTAAATGAGATGTACTTAGAAGGAGAGGGGACATATGGTGATCCAGCACAACTGTTGAGATGATTATCTCCACAATCTGGTAATTCACTGAAACATCAATAAATGCTAAATAAGCCTTTTGCGCTTCGACCATTTCATTACATTAAGAGCAATTTAAAGCGCCACCAGTTTTGTTTTACATATTCTCGTTTCTCTGTGTGCTTTTTTCCTTCTTTCACACAACGGATAGTAATTACACTGTGTTTTTAATAATCCATGGGAAAGACGATGCTTCGCTTCCACTTGATCGCACGGCTGCTGTAAAAGGCCGTTTTAGTGGCAGTTGTAGCTACGGCCGTTATGGTCTTGGCAGGGGAGTATCGACGTTCATTCAGCCCAGTGGCATTACTCAGATTGGCATATTTTGTTAAATTTTTGTGTTTTTCAGGGGGGGGGGAGGCATTTCGCTGTTGATTTCCATTCAGCTGTGAAGCAAATAACAGCAAATAAACTGAGCAGCCAAGTCTGATTTTATTCTGAATTGTGACGTACCTCACAACCTTTCCTCTTTCATTCCGAGAAACTGGAGCAAAACCTTCAGGAAACAATTGAACTCCGTCCCTTATACAATGTTGGTTGTTTGAACCTCCAGCTAAACACTTCATTGGTTTTTTTAGTCAAAATGAGCTCAAATCAGGAGAAGTCAACAATGAAGACATATATGTTTATATTATTGTGTGTACTGAATAAGATTAATGGACGTGATAAGGGGAGGGATGCACAGAAACAAGAGAACAGCTAAATAATGAGACTCATCACACTGATAGATTCAGATTCCACTAAAAAACAAGCAGATAAAACTGCCGAAAAACTCAGAGCGATATCCTGTCCCTCTGCCAACAGCCGAGCACACATCACCTTGATCCAATCATTTTTATTTAACTGAAAATCCCTTGTAGACTACAGGAATCCACACTGAGTTCACTGGAAATCCCCGGCTCTTCTCCTCACTTCTCTCCCCCCCCTTTGTCTTTTTATTTCCCCCCCTTTTATCTTTTATGCCATTTCTTTCTCTCTCTGTGTCTCATTTCCTTTCGCTATAATTTAGAGGTGGTGTGTGGAAGCCATCACTCTCCATCGCTCCATCCGCCTGCCTACAAATTTGTCCATCTGTTCGTCTTCCTCTCCCCGCTCTCTGCTGGAAGTTTTTGACTTTTTTCAGGAAACTGTTCCGGCGATCGACAGTTTTGTTGTTCCCATAAAAATACCATCTGATGTTTGTGGTGAATGCCCACCACAAGCACCCAGGGAACTAAAAAAATCTTGCATTCACAAAGATGTTCTTCCAGCGTTAAAAAAAAAAAGTTCTTTTTGCATGTTGGAGACAAAAAAAAGAGAGAGGATTTGAATGGTGTCATCAATGTAATGTTTTTATTGGTAACGCGAGGAAAGGGAGCATGGGTGGAGGAGTGGTGTGTGGAAGGAGGGGAAAAGGGGAAAAAAGAAGTGAAGGAGACACAGATGGAGGCGCAGGAGGAGAAGGGCACAGGGCATTGTGCGTTCAGAGCTCATAATGTGCTTCAAAGATGGGTTCAATAGGGAAGTGGACTTTACAAGAGCATATAGTGTTCGGTATGAACACGTACTCGATCGACTCCTTGTGCTTGGAGAGCTGCAGGAGAGAACTAAGCCTCAGTCTGTAAGACATTAAACTAACTGAAAGCTTGACAAATATTTCCATGAGTTCACACACACACACACACACACACACACACACTAAAATACCTACATATGTTCAGACAGAAATAAAGGTACGAAGAGAAAGACAAATCCCCCAAAATCCACCGATCCAAACAAGCAGCAAAGAAATATGTCCCGTCCCGATTAATGCCGCCTTCTTTAGGGCTCACTGGAATCAGGTTTTTAGGATGACTGCCTTTGATATTTACATGTGGATTACATGACGCGGCATTAAACGAGCTTAAAGCGTCTCAGCTCGCCAAAGAGAGAAACGGAGCGACAGGCGCAACAACAGAGAGGAGAAGAGAAACAATAAAAAGAAAATACTGAGAAACAGCAAGACACAGAGGGTAGTGTGGTTTTTCCATGCAGGCTTAGTGAGCAGAGCAGCAGTAAAGCTTCTGCATCTGTTCATTGTTTGGTTCCCTTCAGAGTTTCAGCCACAATCAACAACCTGGAGTCCCTTTAAGTGAATGTGATCGACCGTGCTGAGTGTGCAGATTGAGCGCCGCTGCATGCAGCTGTTCAACTGCAGGGCTGCGAGGTAGAGCAGACCGAACACACCCTCGCTGCTGTAGCCTCCCTGCCCCACCTGTACCCCCCGCAGGAGAGGCTGGAAACACTACAGTGCAGCGCCACCTGGTGGAGAAGCACGCGTAGCACAGCTGCAACTTCATCCTGTGATGCTTCAACACCTCACTGCCCCACTCGCACCGTCAGGGGGATTTTCATGTCTATTCAATGTACGTTTGGTGACACTGCCTAAATCTGGACATATCGGGTGGTTTGTCAGTCATATCGAGTGAAATAATAAGACTTTTTGTTTTAAATATAGCTTCCTGTCAAAGTTTAATATCTGGAATGAGCTCCGGATTGAAGGTGAGAAAAGTTAAGTTTCTTAAAATGAAATTACTAAATAGTTCTTAAATTTTATTGACCATACATGCTAGAATATTTCCCACTTTTCCAACAAACAGCCACTGACATCAAGCAATTATTCTGGTTTTTGGGGGGAATTTTTACAACCTTACTTAACTTCCAGATAGACAATGTGAACCCCAAGTGAAAGTAATAAAAAGCCAGAACAGCCGAGGACAGAGTGTGACTAAAGAAAGAGCAGCTGAGATGAGAGGAAGCTTTGTTTGTTGACACCTCAATTACAAACCGCGGTCCGCTTTGACAAAGTTGACAATGTTTGCATTCGTGATTGCCGTTGTCTAATCTTGGCTTTGACTCAGCGCACATAAAAACAGGCAAATGTCATTTTAAACCAAACAAATTGCCGCTGGGAGGGAAGAGAGAAACGGCAAGAGAGAGAGAGAGAGAGAGAGAGGGGCTGATGAAGCTTAAAAGCAGTGACACTTCTCCAGATGTGCCCTCAATGACTCTGCCACACACTCAGCAACACACACACACACACACACACACACACACACAAACATGCAGCAACTATACACAGATACATGGGCAAACACTCGAATGCACACGCTCACATACACACCGTGACCTTGACAACGAGGATGACTGTGTTTATGGGAAGCAGAGTCTGTTTCCTATCTTGCCTCCGCGTCCCTGCGGACACTTTCTCTCATCGTGACCCAGACTGACACACACGTTCCCAGAAGACACCTTCACAGAGTGTGTGTGTGTAGATCATGTCAGCGCCACACAAACTTCTGAGCCCAAATTCAAGGTGACTCCCCCTCGTGAATTCTGTGCATAAATCAAGTTCTAAATCTGGGTTTCACGTGTCTATTAGCAAGAATGTCGCTTTTACTTTAATTTCTGACCACCAAACTCTTGAAAAGGACATTTAAATGAGAATGTCGTGCATCTGTTACAGACATTAACTTTAATGAAAGTTTCTGAAATACTGAAACAAGCTAAAACTTTTACATGCATTTATGTTTTGTGCATTATTTGCGGAAAGCAAAACATACAGCGAGTTAGTTTGAATCACTGCAGCGGCATTAGAGTTTATTACTTAAGTCAAAAATGTTTTCTTTGTAGACTTTTAATTGTACACAAGAACAATATGACTCTACAGGCCAGTCAGACCCAAGCTTAGTATCCAGTTAAACATGCTTTGACTGTCAGAAATTCTTGTAAATGCAAATTAAAATAATAGCACTTTGAAATTAAATTAGGTGTTTTTGGGATAATCAAACACACTGGAAGGGCTTTCACAAGCATGATAAAAAAAAAAACACAGCCAATGTGTGCAGCGGACGCCACACTGGCAACCTGCTCTAATTAAAGAAAGTGATAGCGCTAATATGTGTGTCCTGCTTTTCGTCAGGGTGGAACCAACCGATCAGACCGCCACGGTCGAGGTGAGAGGAGGGAAGCAGTGGAACCGCCTGCTAACTATTTCAAGAGCCATCAAACTGTCCCTATACAGACTTATCACACACACATGAAGAAACACATGGGGGAAACTAACGGGGTTCTGCTTTTCATCAAGATAAACCTCCCTTTCTCTGGGTCCATCCATCAGTGCCGCATTGTTTCTGTTTATCTCTGAGTTTTCTGCTTTTCTCTCTGGCTGTCTTTACGTTGATGTCTTTCAATCCTTCTCTTCATGGTGGATTTAAACAGTCTCCTCATAACTCTGACGGAGCCTTTTGTTGATCAGATCAGACACTGCGATGGCAGCAAAAAATGTGTCCTGATTGGCCCGAAACACCAGGAAGTAATCAAATCAAAGCCCCCATCATGCTCCACTGATTACGCTGCCTGACAACTCGGTCTAGAATCCTTTAATTTCTATTGTTCCCGTTGGAAACCTTTATGCGGCCTGTCAGAGGGATAACGGTGCAGAGAGCCAGGGGGGGAAGCTGTGGTAGTGACACTGCAAATCCTCACACAATTAATACCGGCTTCCATATGGTCACTATTCGTGGCAGCCGCTGTGTGAGTTTCCAGTGCGTCTTATTCCCCATATTGTGGACATACTGAGCTTTAATCATACTCAAGATGGAAACTGTACCTGATGCAGTCCTGCTATTTGTTAAGATGCGCAAACTGTGAAAGCTGAAACAGAAAGGGACGGCTTCGTGTGATAACCACATGCAGGTTTGTGTGATTCCACATCAAAGTGCAAGGACAAATAGTATGAGCGACTGTCTTCGCGTGAGTGTGTCTTCATGTCTGTGTGTCAGGGTTGGCAGCAGTGGTGCCATCTGTTTGTCATTATAATGTTGACAGAACTGTTGCCCAGGTTAATTACCATGGTAACAGGTTAATTACACCAATTAAACATTACTGGGCATACTGGTGACACTGGCTTCTCTCAGCACACACACACACACACACACATGCATGCATCCGTGACTGTGTGTAGGAGCAGGTATATGATGAAAGACACCAAAGGAGTAGAAAAAAGCATTACATCAGGAAGCCCCTATTAGAATGAGCGGTAATGGTGATGAATGAATGGGACGTCTATGCAACACAGAAGAAGGCCTCTGTGTTGCATCTGACAGAAACAGGAAGTGGACAGGAAGCTTCTGACAGGTGGAGGCGGGCTTTAGGCCTGACAGGCGGTTTGGTGAACGACCCACAGCGGACTGGCAGCGCTAGTGAATGTCTGTGTGTGCGAGGCTCGTGGGGATAATCCCGAGTAGGACCTCTTACCGCGTGGCTCGTGGAGGGACAGGGCAAAGGGCCAAGTCACACACACTCTCACACACAAAGTCCAACTGGTATTCCAGACTTTTTCCTTCCTCCCCACTGGACCGTCACACACATGATTAACTACGCGTAGGTGTACGTGTGTGTCTATCTCCCAGCACAGCGCTATCAATCTGCATCAGCTGAATGTGGAAAAGCTAAACCTGATGGATTTATCTTTCACTCCAGCGTGTCGCGGCCAAGCAGGGGGTCAGATTCTGCTGATGTTACTCGGTGAGAATTTATATTGAAAATGCTTCATCGGAAAACACAACACATTCAGTCAGGGAAAGGAATACCCCCTGAAAACATTCTGGTCAACATTCTGAAACCACTAACTAACATGTAACAGGAGATGTTGTTAAGATACTGGGATACACTCTGGCCCCCCCTGGTGCAGCTAATGGATGTCAGGATTCTTGAAATGAAACATAAGCAGTATTGTTTTAAAGCTTTGTTTTAGAAGGTAGGACAAAAGTGCAACTCAAAGCCCTGCCTCTTCCAAAATGTGAGAGCTGCTTTCACGCACAATTTAGAAAATGTAACTCTGTACAGCGTTGCTTGGAATTTATCATTTAAAATTCCTCAAATCTAAATCACCGTAGCGTCTAAATGTTAAAACTTAACAGGCGACAGTCTTAAAGTACTGTAATATATACTTTTCTAAGCTGATTTAT
Source organism: Dascyllus trimaculatus (assembly GCA_024666655.1). NCBI lineage: Eukaryota > Metazoa > Chordata > Actinopteri > Pomacentridae > Dascyllus > Dascyllus trimaculatus. The sequence goes on from CM045457.1 coordinate 27,991,383, forward strand.
GATGTTAGATCATTTTATTCTCATAAAACCTGGCAAGACATCCCTCCTTTTTTTTGTTTTTTTACAAGAAGTGGAAATCTCATTTAAAGGTTACATTCTGCTTTTTACTCCACAAAGCTAATGCTGTAGGTTTGAAAACTGGCAAACACACAACCGCACGCACACACTTAAATGTTATTAGCCTAATTTTCGGCACTTTCATCACCGCGCTTTCGTCGTAAAATCCAAACAGTGCAAGTTACAGCAACGGGTTACCATGGAAAACCTGTTAAAAAGAAAAAGTAATATCTCTAATGTATCATTAAACTAGTAGCTATTCCTTCCTCTCCTTTTTTCCCCTAAATGTGTTTTTTCTTTACTTCCACAGACCCTCCGTTTTCCTTTTTCTTCATTCGTCCCTGAGCTCTACAGAGAAAATCACCCGTTACGTCGTGACATTTAGACACCTAAATCCTTCATGTGGTCATGAGGAGATTTACTGCTGCGTGGAGTGATAGAAGGAATTAATAAGCGCAGAATAAAATATTGTTAAATTAGAGGCTTCCAAGCTGAAAACCACCTGTCAACTGTTTCAGCTGTAGAGTATGTACAATTTTATGTGGTGAAACAGTTAAATGTCACCTCTTTATCAGATACACATTTAACAAGAACGTACTGTTCCATCGGAGGGGTGGGAAACTAAATAATAATAATTTAAGCATAGACGCATCCCACAGTATCACAATCAACTTGACCAGTGGACCGATCTTCAAGACAACATTGTTTATTACTTCAAATTCACGAAATGATTAAGGAATTAAAGGCAATTTTCCTCTCCTCTCCTTATCCCTCCCTCTTATCTCCCTTCAATAAGTGGCAGCATGTTTATCACTTCCTCTACTTTCTCTACTTTTTCTTTCTTCCTCCTACTTCAAAGCCTCCGTCCCCTCCACCAACTTGCCAATCCCACATAGTCGAACACCAACCATCCATAAAGCCCTGCTCACTTTAGCACCAAACAAACCGCCTGCCTCATTACACACGCTAATTGTTAAGTTTCCACTCTTTTTTAATGCGACTTTCTCTTCCCTTCTACCTTTGCTTTGTTTCTCTTTCTGCATTCTTTCCTTGCCACTTATCCCTCCTTCCTTTTGTTCCCCAAAAAACAAATCGTACCTAAACACACATGCGCGTCGTGAATTATGCAGCAATTTGGCTCACAGCATGTTTGTAATTTACGAGAGCAGACGGCAATTAATATCATTAAAGTGACAGTGGTTATTTTCTTTCAAACTGTTTACCAGGCATTTCTGTTTAATTACACACTGATTTGTATGCAGCAACCCTAAACTGATAGCTTATTATGTTCTCTTGACATTTCACCTTAAACAGTTGCTGAGAGCAAAGATGCCGGCGCTGAGTTGTGTGCTGGAGATATACACAAGCAGAAGTCTGAAAAATCGGTACTTTTAAATGAATTGCTGGTTTACTGGCCCATTTTCCTGTTTAGCTCTTCTTATTCTTGTCATTCGTCCTCATTTCTTGTACGTTCATGATTAATTTAGCAATATGTAGGACTGTGCTAAATGTGACAATCCATTAAATATACACAGTTATTGAACAGTGATGGATGGGTATCATTACTTTGGAGATGTTTATGTTAAATGTAAATAGTTTTTCTTGTACCATGGCTCATTAAAAGCAGGCAGCTATGGTTAATCATGCTGGTGCACATCTTTTTTATGGATGCACATATATATATATATATATATAGTTTGTTGTGTGGACATTATTGATTCCATAACCCAACAGTTATCGTTGGGAGGCAGTTTTTGTCCATACATGGTGAGTGACCCCATTTCAGAAGAAATTACATTGACTTGCATTCATTTACTGAAGAACTGCCCTAACTATACACCAATCAGCCACAACATTATGACCACTGACAGGTAAAGTGAATAACACTGATCATATTGGTACTGTGTGGCATTCTGATGGAAAATCTTGGAGACTTAGACACCCAAAAAGCATTGTCCCACAACAAACACTCCCTCATGCAAATGGAAATACTAAATGTCACTGGCCTACCCCTGCAGGAAAATGAACCCCACCACATGGAAAAAACATCAAACAATCAGGAACATTTTGAGGAACATGACAATGGCCCAACATGTTAATTTGACCTCCTAGATCTCATTGTGATCGCGCATCAACAGGATGCGGTGGAACAAGTTTGATTGACAGAGACCCCACTGCACAAGCCAGAGTACCCAAAGGATCCAGTGCCAGCGTCCAGGTGCCAGACCTCAAAGGACACCATGAGAGGTCGTCTTCTCCATGCCCAATGGTTCAGAGCATTTTTGAGCACATAAGGGGGAGCAACAAAACATTAGGCAGATGGTCACAATGTTATGCCTGATCAGTGTACTTGTCAAACATATGGCCAAACCCATAACATAAAACTAACCTTACCCTAACCTAACCTTACCGCCTTTATGCTAAAATCAATGAATTGCATTATAAGGTCTTTTTTTTGTCCCCAAAAGGGAGGAGGGTCCTCACAATGTGACTATGTGAACACATTTACATCCCCACAACATGACCAACACAAGCACACACACACAAACAGTGGTGGTATCATTATATGACAGATGACCCCACAAACATGTGTCCCATGCACCATTTCTCCCCCTTCCTCTCCTTCTCACACAAACATACTGTGGCTACATACTTCATTACATTAAGTGAAGTTGTTCCACTGCATTAGTTCTCTTTGAGTCATTACTAAGACCTGTGTGTGTGTGTCTGTGTGTGTGAGAAAGGACTGAATATCTTTCCTGTATCAATTTGATATAATCTGCTGTGCAATGTGTTTCCAAACCCATCGTCAATGAATTAATTAGCTTATTTCTTGATCATTAAATTGAAAGAAGAAATTGTGTCAAACAAATAGCTTAACTGAAGCGACGCAAACTGGGCTAAACCATAACAGCCCGAGTACTGCAGCGAATGAGGAGGAAGAAGAAAAGAGATGGAAACAAAGAAAAGTAAATTAGCATTTCAAACTGCACTGTTTGGAATCCTGTGGCGAGACACAGATAAACAGAGGCAGCAGGTAACAGACAGAGAAACAGTCGGACCGAGCAGAGTTTGCATGTGCAGAAAGTCAGGACAAAGAGAATCAGAGAGTGGTGTGATGTCTATAGGGAGTAATTACCACTGACAGTAGTACTAATGGTCTGTCTGTAGCTCGGCAGACTGGAACTCACTGAAAGGACTCCAGGGTTTAACTCTCTCTTTCTCTTCATGTTGTTCTTTCTCTCTCTGTGACTGTTTCCATCCAGTTGTGTAAAACAACTGCTGAAATGCAGCACAACATCAAATGCAAATTAGCAGAAAATTAATTAGTTTTCTTAATCTCAGAAAAAAAAAATCCAAAAACAAATTGAGGTACTATCTTAATTAGTATTGAATAACTTGTTATAGGTCACACTGCAGCCAGCTGAGTTAATAGGTCGCTGTACTCTGACTCACTGTGGCCAGAGCGAAAGACTTCAATCTAATTTAGTGACCGTGTGCAGCCAAAAAAAAAAAAAAAAAAGTTGTTTTGTATTTACCGTGGCCCTTGTTATCCACAATGCTGGTTGCCATCCTGAAAGACTCGGAGAACAATTATGCCTGCAGGCTTTCAGCTGAATGCTACACAGAATTTCAAATGGATATAATTATTTTCTTTTCTTGCTTTTTTGCCGTTGTCCTGCAGAGAAAGATGCATCAAAAGGTACCGACAAGCTGGAAGAACAATTAATGTCATGTAATGGTGGGCCGCTTCAGGCTTACTAAATGGAAAGTCCAGTATTTTAAACTTATTCTCATAATTGTGGCCATTGACTGTTGGTTACTAGGGACACCATACTGTGGGGAATAGTGGAACTAAGCTTTTACCCCCCGTCCTGAAGGGGGCTTAATGGTTTAATTGTGGTAAGTGCACAAATGCTTAAGGTAAAATGTCCAGCAATCATGTCATTTAGAGGAAAATAGTAAAAGCAGGCTTCTAAAAGACAAAAGAAGGAAATAATCTGAGAAACGCAGCTCAGAAAAAAGTCCTTGTGAACACAGTTCTGTTTCAGGATGGTGTAATATTGGTGAATAACACGGCTGGTTTCCAAATATTCTAACAGCTTTATTGCCAATAAATGAAATACCACAGCCTTCAGTTTGAGAAAAGGCAAAGAAAAGTAATAAGATGTCGTCTTTTAGTAAGATCAAGTAGCAAGATTTAAATCGTAAATACTATTATTATTGCGTCTTTTGCATTTTTCTTTTTCTTTCCCCCCTCATTTTTTACTGACTGCATATTTTTGCTTATTTATCTGTATTTATTGTTGTGGTAACTTTACTCTGTCTGCTGTAACAACCGGATTTCCCCTCAGGGATTAGTAAAGTATTTCTATTCTATTCTATGTTTGATCAGTTTTACAGAGGGAAATAAATCTTCAGCAGCAATTTAAGAGCGACAGCATGGTCTAACCCTAAATTTTCCAGTTATATTACTCAAGCTGTCTGTTGTGATTATTTAAGGATTATGCCTTTAGGGTTGCAAAGTTTTATTATGCTTCTTCTGTGCTGCAACAGCCTAGGCTACCAATTAGTGCAAACTAATTTACCTAAAGTCAAAGGTCAGAGCTTGGTTGAGGTTAATTTCATAATCCATCCATTCCTCCTCCCTGACACCTCCATGTAATCTAGCAATACAACAGCAAAACTCTATCCAGGAACATTTTTCTTGCAGCACAAAGATGACAACAAATGCACAGTTTAAGTTCTTATTCTGTAGTATTCAAACGATTCACTGCCAAAAACCAGAACAGGCATCTTATAAATGGCCCCGACATCATGTGTGACATTTATGGGATTGAGATTTCTTTATAGATTTCATAACATCCAAAGCCACTTTCGAACTGTTGTGCAATGGAACTGAACGAGTCTGTCATTATTCACTAACACGATGACAGGTGATGTCTGAAGCATTAACGCACTGTTGAACAAAGTAACAGCCTCGTAAAAAAAAAAAAACTCCACTCCACATACTGTTCGGTGCATTCTCCTCACTTACACGACCCCTTTGTATTAAATCATGTCATACGTGAGCACATTATGGGCAATTTTGCTCTCTTTTCCAACTGTCAGAAGATTAAAGGATTAATGAGCCTGCCACCAGCCATTTCGGAGAGTGAGTTTGGCATTAAAATGTGTCGGCTCCGTCCAAGAATGCTATTTCAGGTGCCTTTGACAGGCCAAAGATTTTTTAAAAAGTTACAGTGAAGGGCCAGTATCTTCTCCTGGAGATGAATAAGTGCAGTTTCCATGAGGAGTGTTTTCATCACCAGGTCTTTAGTGTCTGATCTCACCTCTGGGCTGAGAGGAGCCAGCCATGTCAGACAAAAATGCACGTGTGTGTGTGTGTGTGAATCCATCTATGTTTATGCCATATGTATGTGTGCATTACGTGCATGTGCGTGCTCTGTATGTTATCTTCGAGGGCGGAGACCGTGTTGTTGCAGCAGCCCATAGGTCCCAGTCCCATAAATCACACCCATCACTCCATGTGTGTGTGTGTGTGTGTGTGTGTGTGTGTGTGTGCGTGCGTGTGTGTTTTTAAATTCAGCGCCAACACCTGCTACTAATCACCATCAATGACCAGCAGTGAGGGGAGTCTGGTGACGTGTTAATACTTTTACACGTTCATGCGCGCACACACATGCACCCGTGAACACTTGTGTGCACCAACACACAAAGGTCAGGTTGAAAGGATGAGAACAAAGGAGTGATGATTGATACGTCAGCGGGCATTAGGCTGACACTCCAAAGGAGAAGACGTGGATGGAGAGAAATGAGAAGACAAAGAGAGAGAAAGAAGAACTTCTGTGACACTAAAATAAAGAAAAAGAGGCTCTTATAATGTACAAGAAACAGGATTTGGTGATGTTCTTTCATGTCAGATGAACATTATTGAATTGAATTCACATCTGAAAGAAAGCAGAGACTGAGATAAAAGAAAGAGAGAAATTTGGCTAGTAAAGAATGCAGAAAATAATGAAGACCTGCCCTTCCATTAGTCTGCATAACTCACATTTTACAACAGTGAAAATCTTTCCACGGCAAGGTAATCGGACCGAGTGATGTCATCTTTCAACATCTCATCCTTTGCTCGCAGCTCCTCGCTTTCTCGCTCCCCCATTCCCGATTCGTCTCTTTACTGAAAGTCTGATATTAACCTCCACCTTCCCTTTTGCTCCTTCCCTCTCCACCTCCTTTCCCTTCCTTCTCTATCTCCTTCCCATCTTCCTCAACATGTGCTAGTCATCGTCCGCTTCTATTATCTTTGCTAAAAGCCAAGAAAGTCAGATCTCGCCACTTAATCATAGCTACTTTAATAGAAAACAGGAAGATATTAAGCGATGAAGACGAAAAGGGGTCAGTGTGGGAATAGGAACAGATGGATAAAAGAAGGGAAGTAAATATCTGATAGATTATTGGCATATGGATTATCAGACGGTGGATTTAATGTATTTTAAATCACATTTCCCCATCAAACTACCTGCTGTTGACTTTGCTCCATAAAAGATTTCCTAAGAGCAGATGACATGTCTTTCTATATATAGAAAAGTTCACTTACTGTTGCTGTTTCACAATTAGATCATCCCTTAATCTTAATTATTAGATTTATACAACATTTAGGAGACAAGATTAAGCTTCTGAAGGACTTCGACAGGCTCAGAACGGGAATGTGTGAACAGAGGAAGATGAAAAAAGTTTTGAATGGGTAGATAAATGTGTATCAGCAGGGAAACGTGAATTAATGTGAATGATGATGTGACAAATGAATATCAGCCTGGCGCAGCAGTAGGCTGTGTGATGTTTTTTTTTTGTGGAAGGGAGGATGATAAAAGAGTGAATGATTGAGAGGTGATGTGCATCAACTCTGGTGCAGGATATAAATGGATGAATGGAAGAAAAAGATCAACAGCTGGAAGCATGAAAGGATGGATAGATTATGATCACTTTAAACAAGACATAGGTCAAAATCCAGTTCACACATGAACTAGTTCACAGTTTTAAATTAACTTTACTGTCCGTAAAAAAACAAAGTAGTTTGATTCATTTCTTCCTTTTTTTTTTGACGTTTTCTTTTTCAGTAGAAGCCCCTCCATCCATTTCCAGCTCCCAGTCAATTCAGGAGAGGATAACATGTTTCTCTGGCTCCCAGAATAGCTGCACTCTAGTGTTTGCCAAGGCAGCGTATTGTTGAAGTACGTCATGATCGCAAACATGCAAAAATGGGCGATGTCACACAACTGGAGTGTTACTTTTCTGGATTTCCCAACTGTATTAGGGAGACCTCAGTTTTTGGGCCAAGTGTCCTTCGAGTAGCTAGCCTTTACTGTCCAGACCAGCACTGCAGTAATGAGGAGAGGCACATTGTTGTAGTGTTGCACAACATTTGAATAGCCATTAAGTTGATTTTTGGATCTATCGAGGTACTTGATGGCTGAATAAGTAAGTAATAAGTAAGTGAATAAGTAAATGAATAACACACTCACAGTGGCTGCTGCTATGGGCTGCAGCATTTCTTCTAACACACTCACAACAAAGACCCACTGGACCTACAACCAGGCTACCACAAGTTACGCTCCTGCAGGGAAAGGCCTGACTGGTAACAAAGCCTTTGCGATGTATAAAGCTTTAGTTGCAAATGTATATGTTCAACAAAAACAAGAGTACGTTCAACGTACATGCACAAAGCTGTACAGCATACTTTACATGCTTTACAACATGTTTTTTTCATATTGTTGATAAATGGTTGGAAGGATGGATCAAGGGATAGACAGAGAAAAGGTTCTCTTAGTTGCTGTGCTGAGAAAATGGATGGATGGAAGGATGGATGATAGTTTAAAATACAGTCCCATCTGTTGCCTGGTACATGAAATAAGAACCCGATGGTCAATCATAGTGTAACACTCAAACACACTCAGCCTTTACCTCCGAGCAGACAAATATTTGGATTATTACGGTCGCGCTTTTATTCTTTCCTTTGTAACACCCGTCTGTTTTCTCTGGGCGATGAATTACCTCAACACACAGTCTCTCACATATCCTCCTGTATCCCACTTTCTCCCAGTCTCCCCATTATTAACTCCTTGTCTTTGAGTCTTTCGGTCTCTATCCCCTTTCTTCTCCCCGTCTACATCACAGCTCTTGTTCTGCTCTGCATTAGTTCTGCTGGTTTTGAAGCGATCAGCATGCATGATCACTACCAGACCTGACCTGAGGAGAAAGTTGGGTTCGAGAAAGAGACAGATGAAGAAACCGTAGGACGAAGTGGCTCCGAAGAAATAAAGAGTGAGATGTAGAACATTGGTGGTGGGAAGACAAAAATCGTTCTTCTTTAGTAAATGAAAATGCCCATAAGTATAAGTAATGGAAGCTGTCAATTTAAAACTATGGAAGCACGTTCGACATCAAATATGGATCCAGGCCTGGCAGGGTCAGCCATGATTCAGTTTTAATGGTTCAACATGCAATCAAAAGTGGCTTTGGACTTTTTAAAATATTGTCTGTAGCATTTTTGATTGCCCTGAAGTGCCACAGATAAACCACTGATTGTGATTTGTAGGCTATTAGCCGGTGAATTAAAACCAAAAGCCAAGTACATTTCTGTTTCTTTTCTTGTCACTGCAATAAAAGTACGACAATCACCCATAAATGGCCAAAACTAAAGAGGAATAAAAACTTGCCAAATCAAAACAAAAAGAACTTTTCCTTTTTATGGAGGAGTTTATACATATCAGACACATGGGAAGCTCATTGCTCATTTGCATAGCAGCTTAGAATACACCAATATCAGTCTTTGCAATTACAGCAATTTGCTAAGTATTATCTTGACCACTGATTGGAAGCAAATTTAAGTGGGTTGTTTTTGTTTGCTTTCTATATTAATGTCATATATGCGTATTTGTCCGCTTGAATATCTTCTCAAGTCTCTTTATGACTGTACAAATGAGACTCAATGCTGCTGTGTATCATTTCTGGGCCATCACACACTTTTTAGAGATCTTTCAGTAACTGTGACACAGCATGAAAAAAGTCTAATCCAGCCAGGGTCGGTTTTGAACTGCCCCCACAAAAGCGTCCATACTGGGCCGCTTCACACTGGTCGGCGCGCTCAGTTTGTCAGTCGGACATAGCGTGAAGCGGCTTAATTTGGATTGCGTTGGTTTTTAACTGCCTACACAAAACAGATGGGTGTTGGGTTACATACAGCTCAATCAGTCAGTTATAGACAGAAAATTGTGGGGGAAGACAGATGGAGAGGTGGAGAGACAGACGGGTTCGGCAGGTGGTCCGGCGGACTAGTGCAGAGGAAGACTGACCTCTAAAAGAGTCATGTGACCCATCATATCCCTGTGCAAGTTAGCAAAACCCATCCTCACTGATTGAAATTGAAGTAAGAGTGACCTATTACATATGTAGATCAAATGCAAATATAAACATTTTAATATCTAACACTGAACTGAAGTAATACTGTGAACACCTGCCATCACTATATTGAGTCTGAATGTTTCTGCTAGTGTTTGGTCCTTGAGTTTCCTCTTTACAAAATACTTAAGGTCCAAACATTTATGCATTCAAATAGTAATTCCACGGTGCCTAGTGTAGGTTTTAACTGCCGGTGGCTCTAAGGAGCAATTCTGGGTCCTAATTTATCCTCTGCTGTAAAAACACACCCACACAAGGATTAGCAAGTGCACACTCTAGCATATGGTTCAGGCATTTCACTGATCTGGAGCTCTCAGCCCAACTGCTCTGTCAAATGTTAACAAAGACAGAAGGAAACTACTGCAGCTGATGTAAACATGGTTGTAAATGAAGCGGGTATGAACTGGCTTTGGACATTTTATGAGGTAGAATGATGTGGATGGCTACATCACTGCAGAAATGTTGTTGCATTTATCATAGCATATACCCCGGTCCATTACCATCAACATTAAACATTAAATAACATTAATACAACCTTCCTAAAACACTGTATTTTACTGTGTTTTACAGAAAAGCTACAGGCATATTTTTACAATACATTACATACAAGTCGGGAAAAACTAACATTAAGAACATGTGCTGCCAGAACAGCTCCAGTCCACATCTGCATCAATTCTCCAAGTTTCTGAACTCTACTGAAGGAATGAAACATGACTCTTTCAGAGTATATTCCCTCATTTGGTGTTTTGATGTTGGCGGTGGAGAGCAGCCGAACACATTGGTCCAAAACTTCCCATAGGTGTTCAGTTGGTTTGAGATCTGGTGACTGTGAAGGCTACAACAATCGATTCACATCATTTTCATCCTCATTAAGCCATGACCTCTGGCGCTCTATGGATGGGGACATTGTCATCCCACAGAGGAGGAGATGAATCCAATCAGATAAAGGTGAACCCTCAGAACAATTTTGTATTGATTTGCAATTTATGATCCGAAAACTCTCAGAGATGTCTGTTGCACCTTTGGCTACAGTCTCTGCTTGAGCAAAACACTGTCTTCATGCTTTAACATTGATTTTACAAAACTTGATCTTCATGCAACACGGTTAAATCCATATTTTACAAGTGAACTCAGACCATTAAAGCAAAATGGCCCACACAACATAACAGAGCCATTGGATCCCCTCACTGTAGGGGTCAAGGGTTCAGGTTTTTCCTTTAATTTGTCACCCGTCTGTGCAAATAGCCTTTGATAAATTAGCATTCCAAACTGTGTGGCATTCCTCATGAGCATTTACCCAGTCACTGCTGTGTTCTAATTAGCTGCAGAGTGTGCGGTCATCACTTTGGTTGATCAGTGGGCGAGCTGGGAGGTCAACGAGTCCACTGGTCAATAGTGTTGGATGAGACTGGTCCTGATGTCCACCATCCATAAAGACAACAAATGGGATTCAGACGTGACTCTGCCAAGTACATCTGGAGCGCAGCTGTCTACACTGTGTGTGTCTACATGTGTCATCAAAAGTTTTCCTCCCTGCCATACACCTACATGCACACACACATACCGCATGTGACAGAGCATATCTACGGACACACATGCAGTTCACACTATCTCCTTTTAAAGAGAGAGAAAGAAGGAAATGGAGATGAAATTTAGAGCAATATTTTCACATTGTTTGGTCAAGTTTTCTTCCAACGACATAAAACAAAATGACATCAGCCCATGGCAACATAAACTTCTGCTGAGTTGTTGCACTCTCATATTAAGTTAATGGATTCCACCAACTAGTGGGCAAAGCTACTTGCCCGAATACCCACCCTAGCCACACACACACACACACACACACGCACGCACACACAAAGCCACAGTTAGCACACACTGGGCAGCACGTTGTCATGGAGATATGTTTTTTTTGGCACACACCCAAACACATGTTTCTGATGGTCTGACACAGAGCTAATAATAATAATACTGATGGTCAGCACGCTTAAAGCCAAAGGTATGATTCATAAAGAAACTCCTCCCGAAATATACTGTAATTACCTGTACGCAGATAGACACACACACACAAGCTCATGTTTCTCCATTTCTGTCCGTCTCTCTCCAAATCATAACATAATCTGTAGAAGCTGAACCATTAGGGAGCGGAGAGACACATTCAGCAAGAGCTCGATAGCATCTCGTAATAGGACTCATGAGAGGCAGACAAGAAGAGATTGTTGAAAAAAAAAGTCAGTGTGACATGGCAGAGAACAAGAGCGAAGTATTAGAGAGTGAGCAGGAGGGCAACAGTGACTGACAGAGGAGAGAGAGAGAGGGAGAGAGGGGTTTAGTGTTTCAGGACGATTAACACTGCCCCGCTGTGTTTTAATAGTACACTCCTATGGGTATTTTTAGTTAAACATTAGCGAAATGACACTAATGACAGAGTATGGAGAGAGTTTGACTGCAAAAACCTAATCAGACTTGCTTTGCTGTGGGGCAGGGCTGCTGAAAGACGTCCACACACACCGACACACACACACAGTGCTAAGATTACATTTACATGAGTTGGGTCCAGACAGGATGTAGGTTTAAGTACAGAGCTTAACCACTTGGTAAAGAAGTAGCGGAGCGTCAGGTTTTTTTTTTTTTCATTTTCCTTTTGTATCAAGTGAAATTTATAGTTTTATGGTCAGGAAGCAGCACAGTAGGTGAAACCAGAAGTCAAAGCAGAACTCACAGTTTCTAGGAACATCTGCATTGTTTAGTCACGGCAAGACGTCAAACGAGTCGGCCTGAAAGGGTAAACCACAATAGTCTTTTAACTTTTGGGGAAATTCGGCTTCATTTGGCGTGAAAAATAAATCTGTGTTCGTTTGGATTTCCGCATAAATCAAGCTCTTAATGAAGACGGAGCTGAGGGGAGAGACTGATGCGGCTCCGGTCGCAGCTGCAGTAAGTTAGAGGATCCCTCCATCAATAACACACAGTCAGACTACCACAACGTGCACAGACACACACTCGTCTTCATCCAGACGGCTCTATCAGTCTGTCGGGTCGGGCCATCAGTCGTAAAGTCACACATCTCTGTTTCCGTTTGATGTCTGCTGCGAAGCGAGGCGGAGGGAGATGAAAAGGGGCGCTCGGCTTTTTATAACGAGAATTTAACAGGCCTCTGCCGGTAAACAACAGCCATGTGGAGCTCATAGAGGACCGGGTGTGTAAACATGACACACCTTCTGAATCAGATCCGGGTGAAGGTATAAAAACAGCTTTGATAAGGGCTGGCAGTAAACCGAGTGGGCGTGTGTTTGTGTGTACGTGTCAAGGAAGGAAGGAGGGGGGCATTTGGCATATTTAACAAGAACAAACACACTGTTTTGATCAGCTGACATGACAAAACAATTGCTCTTGTCAGTATTTTCAAAAACACTGTGTTTGTAATAACTTCAAGAGCACATGGGTGAGAATATGCAGACGCCTTTCTCACCACGAAAAAATTCACTTTTTATGTCTGTTGACAGCAAAGTGTTGTCGGAACAATTTTGTAGGAAGAAGCACTAATGTAGGTTTAAAACTAGCTTGGGAAATTGATGCTATCAAACCAATATCATAAGAGGAAAATCTGATCTCACCCTTAATTTTTGTTAAGCAGAGCTGTCAGTGTCCCCCTTCACCTACCTGCTTTAAAGCACATTTTTGATTTCCTTCCACAAGAAACACATCATCACGAAAAAATGTGCCGCTTGCACATGCTTCTGGATTTTTACCCCAACTGCACACCTAAAGTCAGGATCTCTCTGCCTCGGATGCTTCAGTTTTGATTGTTCTCGGTCTTTTAGGAGTTAAGTTGGAGAACGTGCAGTATCAAATTGCTGCGGTTCTTGTTATTTATGTAAATCTTGCTATTAACGATTCATTTTTTACTCAAAGTAGAGACAGATTTGTAGGGAAAGAGAGCAGCCAACTGGAAATCTAAACAGGGTCTCACCGCTGACAGCATGTGGCTTGTGCCCTCACCACCACTCAGGCTATCAGGTCCCCCTTAATTATGAAGTCTCAACATGTCACCTTGAATATATTTGAACAAAGGTGATTGACAAAAACAATTATTCATGTATATTTTTTTAATAAATTTCTGAAGAGAATAAACCCAGATTACATATTAAGATCAACTCAATCTTCTTGAGGACCATCTAGACATGATCAAAGCTGTATAATGTTCCCTGAGGCACTCAAGTTAGCCAAATTTCTGACAGCAGACAGGGATTAGTGAAAAGTGGCAAAGGTGGATCTAATGGAGAGATGTGTAGCATTTATTGTATCTTGGGTAAAGAGGATCTGGAGTTGTGGAAGGTTAGTCCATCGTAGGAGTGAAAAGTTAAGAACAGAAACGCTCCTAGTTTGCGACAGATGCACAGAGGCAGGCAGAGGTAGAACCTTGACACCTTGATCTCCACCTCCTTCCCTATTTTTCCACTTCTCGCTTTCTCTCTTTAATAGATCAAAGTGAATCCAGCTGGTAGTGATCCTAACCTCCACGCGGTAGGACGTGACCCGCTAACCCTCCAACACACACACACAGTGGTCCGGGCAGCAAGACTTTCCTGCAAAATACTGGAGGGTATGTATGTGTAAAAAAGAAGAGAGTTTGTGTATATGTGTCTGCATGAGAGTGAGTGTGTGTGTTTGTCTTGCTGAACCCTCTGGTACCTTTTCACCTCGAGGTCAGAGGTCAACAGAGCAATCAAAGCCAGCTTCCATTTGCTCCCCGCCTAGACACGTCCTGTCTGTTTGTGTGTGTGCGTGTGTGTTTTTCCCCTACAGCTATCCATTTCTAAGAGTGTCCGCGACTCTGTGTGTGTGCTGGCATGTATGTGACTGTTTAGATTTGTGTTCCTGCATGTGTGTTCCCCCCTCCAGCCACAGTTGCCCTGTCGGCCACAGGAATCCCTCATCAAAGAGAGCGAACGTTCGAGGTGTCTGGATCGTCAAAACCTGCCGGGGACTTCTAAAGCAACCGATGCTGGCTGTAAAGTAATACTAAAAGTTTTTGCTCCTCAGGTTTCCAAACATAGCCAAAACACACAGAGAGCACAGTTGATTCAACTTTTTACTTTCCCTTGTCTCACTGCTTATAGTTTTGAATAGATTTCAACTAAGTGGTGGAGATTTAGACATCGATCTATTTTTCTTTTAGGTGAATGCTAAATGGATGTTCTTTTTCAGAATATGTATTATGCAACATGACATGCAGCTGTTGGATGTTTAAGGGACCGGACACTACAACTAAATATACCTCAGTGCTTTGACAACCAGGTCAGTAACCTGTAGTCTTCCATTACAGAGATTTATAAGAAAATGGGACCTGATGACTGACAGAGCAACTTATTATGACTGCACTGTGGACTTCATAAAAAGAAGAAAAAAATCAAATCAGTCTTGTGGATCCAAGGTAAACTGGATGGGAGACAAAATAATGTTTGAAAGGATATGAGACTGAGTGCAAAGGATTAAAGGATCCCCTACCAGAATCTAGGATTGTCTTCCATTAGTTTATATGTTTATCACTGGATTGAGGCTGGACTTGATATGGCAAAATGTCGTCTCTTTGTTGTTGTTACTGGTAGGCTTTGATGGATCAAATCCCACATGACATGGAGCGATGTAAGAATAGAGGTATTATGGTGAAATCCGTGGATTTAACCGTGTTGCATGGAGATCAAGTTTTGTAAAATCAATGTTAAAGCATGAGCCTTTGAACTCAGGTCAGTGCTGTGCTTAGGCAGAGACTGCAGGCAGAGATCTCTGAGAGTTTTCTGATCATGAATTCAAAAATTACACTTTACCACATTTTGATTCCTTAGGCTGTTTTAGCTGTTTTGAACTCTTGTTGTAATACAAAATCTGATTTATTATACATGACATTTGCAAATGGAGACCATAGAATCTACAATTTCCAAAATGAAACTGTCCAATTTCCAATCATCTTTTATGGCTGAAACGTTAGAGCTGTGGTTTGGACCCTATATCTTTATTAGAAAACCTCTCTCTAGGCTTTGTCATATTTGTCTTTTCTATGTCTTGGTGCTGTGAAGAAATATTAGTTTTACATCCAGTTAGGCTTGTTCTATGTACAAGAAACTATACAAGAAACTATAGAAGGGGAATGGTCACATACATGTTAGGTGCCTTGCTCAAAGGCAGTGGAGGAATGTAATGTTTCATTCAAAGCTGGAAGTTAATTTCAACAACTATAGTACCCTCTATTGTGTCCTGCAGTCGAATTAAGTGTGAAAGAAACCAAACACATACTGTATATGCAGTTCACACACACACACACACTCCAAAGAAGCAAATAATGAGGTCCTCGCAAGTGGAGTAAAACCAGGTACATACACACTCACACCTTAGTAAAGTTTCCTAATAGTCTCCTAAGGTGTTAAGGTGATATCTATGTTAAAACACAGTACATATATTAGCGCCTCAACTCCTATTATTACACACATTATAGGTCTATAAAACATGCCGTCACAGTGTGTGTGTCTCTCCGTGTGTGTGCAAATCCCAGTCAGTGTTTGTTGCCGCCACATGTACATATTACAGCATACATAGACTAAACTGTATATATCATGCGTGTGTGCCCAAGTATGTCAGTGGGCACTTGTGTGGGTCTGTGAGTATGTGTTACACCCTAAAGCCAACATTTGTGTTCAGAGGGGAGGCGGTGAGCTTCTCTAAGGAGCCCATATGTTTCTCGTTTTTCCATACACATTCATGAGGCATTTTCTGCATTTTCACAGAAGGAAAATCTTGAGAGAAAACAGAAAAGGAGGACGGAGAGAGGAGAGACAAAAAGCAAAGCGCCTATTCCCCGTAGAGATGTCAGATCAGAGAGCTGGCTTGTTTCACAACCAGCCGGGTTAGCGGGACTAATATCAGAGCGACCTCACAGAGTTCACCTCCGTCTTTATCTCCTTTTTTCTCGCTCGCATTCCCTCGCTCTTTGTTAATCACGCAAACACGGAAACTGTATTCCCTTTCACACATGCAGGAGGAACGCGTCTCGCACTGGCGTAAACACAGACGTGCACATGCACACACTTGAAAACAGACCGCACAAAAAGTTTGGGCAGCTAGCATGCCCTAAGGACAGAGGAGACGAAAACTAAAACCATACGCAAGAAAGGGAGCAAGAGAGGGAGAGGGAGAGGGATGACAGTGAAGGAAGGAGAGGTCGAAAGATGGAGAAAAGGGGGAAATGAGAGCAGCTACTATCCAGCAGCCTTTTTTTTTACCAAATGTGACTATCTTGTCCAATACCAGCCTGTAAAATTTTGCGTGCATTAGCATGAAGGTGTGTGTCAGAGGATGCCGATGGGTACATGCATGTGACAGTGCGCATGTTCATGTGTCCACCGAAGAGAGCTGTCTCTGTTTTACACCCTAACAGGCTGCAAATCAGCCAGCAGCCGCATGTATATGTTCTGGATAACCTGCCCTGTACTGCATCAGTCTGGGTACATGCATGTGTGTGTGTGTGTGTCAGCTGCGCAAAGGATCCGAGTGTGAACAAGCAGCAGCTGGTGAAAAGTGAGGGAATGACAAGGTGTTTAGACAGAGATAAAGACAGACAGAGAGTGTAAGGAGGGAGGGAGAGGAGCAGAAAGTTGATCATATTTACAGAGAAAAAAACAAAAGGAAGGCGAACGGAAAGCGACAGAGAAGGTGGAAAGAAACAAAGAGGGAGATAACATAAGGTGTTTTGGGCTTTTGTTACCAGCCGGCTGCATGTACATACACACACACACACAAACATGCACACATTTGCGCAAACAACACTGCTGAAATAGCATCATGCCACCCAGGCACAGAAACACACAAAGGGAATTTCCTCATTCAAAATAAGCTGAATGGAAAACACACAGAGACACACACACACAGACACACACACATTCCTCTCCTAACCAACATGAACTTTCATGGACGGCTGGAATGTGTGTGTGAGCCTGTACCATATTCACATTCTCTTGTACGGAAATATGAACATTAAAAGAATCTAAATTATGCGTGTGCTTCTGCATCTGTGCTGGTGTGTGTGTTGGTGTGTGTGTGTGTTGTGTGAGAAACAGAGCATATTTGCGTGTTTGTCTGTTTTCACATAGATGCTTGTTAAACTGAGGAGAAGACAGAGAGCACAGTTAAAATTGTGTGAAACAATGTGTTTACAGTCCTGATTATAACCAGAAGAGACCGAACAACAACTTTGTCTGTTTGTTTCTAAAACGCTGCACATTTACTCAACCATGTGTGTGTGTGTGTGTGTGTGAGTGACTGAGTGGATCCGTGTGTGTGTTTCGGTCTTTGCACGCGTTCACGTGTGCAGCGATAGCTTTTCAGATAGCTTTCTTCGGTAATTGGGCCTGCCACCCAAAGTTCAACTCTTTTAATTAAAGATACAATAAAACACAATGGTGGTAAGTGAGCGGTTCTTTTATTACTCTCTCCATCTCTGTCTGTGTTTCTTTATTGGTTAAGACACTGGATGAGTTCTATTATCAAGCGGAAATTGTCCTGGGTGTGAATGAAAGCAATAATCTATGAAATCTCTCCCCTCCTCACGCTTTCTACCTCTCTTCCAACCTCGTCGACCAGACTGAGTGCGCGATGACGACCGGCTGGACTAATTACAGCGACGGCGTTAATCTGCTTCGATATTCATGTCACAGTGAAAGTGGATCTGTCGTCTCTGCCTAAAGCAACCTGTTAAAACACCAGCCGGGAGTTATTTCCGAACGCAAATGGGCGGATTTTATTTTTCCGGCTAAAGATAGAGATCCTTGAGCAGGAAAAGCTGCAAATGAGAAATACACATGTTCGTCCCATCTTAATTTGTCCATTGTGGGTTCTGTTTTCCAAAAATTACAACTCCACTCCCTAAAAGATGGATCGGTTGATTAAAACTTGAGCCATATTTTCACAGTTTTGTCCATCATTCCACTTTACCAAAAGGCAAAAAAACTAATTAACTTGAGCATTTAAGCCCTCTTGTACAATTATTAGCTCAGCTATCCATTTGAAAACTCCATCACCACGTACTGATTCACTACTCAGGGTTCCACTTCCCAAAAAAGCCTTTTAAATAATCTTGACTTGTTAACCAGATTGCCTGAATTCTCATTTCTAGCTTTGTTGGACAATGTCCCAGCAGTATCACCCTTATCTAAATCACCTTGTTAAACACTATAAAATGAAACCTGCATTCTGTCAGTTGCATTTTAGGAGAACATTTGAAACTCTGATCATATTTAAGCTTATAATTTGATATAATAGATCCTTGTGCTAGAATCACATGTTTTGTTGACCGGTTTGAAAGACTGGAAAGAGCATTATGGTCTTCTAACGATTACTTTGCTCCACTGATCATGTCTTTAAATGTACTTCGCTGAATTCATTGCTTCTATGGATGCCACATCTGAAGGCTGGTACACACTACAGGATAATCAGGCCGATTTTTGTCCCGATCTCCTCCTTACAATCAAAGCCAGCAAAGGCCCGATTGTCGGATGTTTGCAAACAGCATTGTGTCTGATTTTCCTGTGGTGTGGGGTGTGTTAAGAGTAATTGTGTGGAAGGCCTCGGAAGGAGAGATCGTAAATAATGAACATGTTTAATATTTGCGACTAGAAATCCTGTAGTGTGTGGGGCCCTCCGAGAGGAGCCGAGCACCTACAGTGTGTGATGTCACATGTACAGGAGCAAAAGCCAAACAAAACGCGAGCTGACTGACGGAAGAGGAAGTAAAAACAAACAAGTAGAGTTACCGTCGCTAAAAAGTTTAATCAGATTAATCATGATGATGGATTAATCCGCATTAAATTTTGACAGCTCTAAAAAATCTCTGCCTATAGGCTTAGAGATCTAGATGGTCTGATGGAAAAACAGCTTCAATTCTAGCAACGCGCCGCATCTTTGGCAGTAACGGTAATGGCGTTGTAATAATGGGAAGAGGAATCAATTATAGTACTTGTTACTGAAAAAAGGAACACCGTCAGTAACGCTGTTTTTACAATGCCGCCATTCCCATCACTGGTAGTTTGCAATGATTGTAGTAACTGAAGTCATGTTTGACAACAAAGGATTTGTAATATTGAGTGTGAAGAACCTGATACCTTGCTGAAGAATCAGTTAGTGTGAGATCAGAAGAGGAGAGATCTTGTGCGATCTGTCTTTTGTTATCATCAAGTATTTGATCTCTAAATCTGTGAAGTTTTGAAAAGTCCTGTAACATGTGCCAGCCTTAAAAGGTACGCAAAAGTGCATTTCTTTGTTAAACAACTTAATGATGTAGTTGTATAGCACCCTCGAAATCCTTGCTTTACAACTAGAAAATAACAATACAGACTGAGATAAAAGAACAGATGGTGATATTTCCAGCAGCAAGGCCCTATTTTGATTTCTAATCTGGTCTGATCTTCTTAAGGCACTGAAGACAGAAAGGCTAGGTGAATGAGTCTGGGTCATTACATTAATAAAACAGCAGTGGAGGAAAAAAATATAAAGGATCGCAGGAAGAAACACAAAAAGGAAGAAGAACTGTTCGAGGGAGGGAGGAATTTAAACTTCTGAGGGTGAACTGATTAAACTCATTAAAACGTAATTAGAAAGAATCACAACCAAGACCTTCGGATGTCCGGTTCTGTGTGCGAACGAGTGTGTGCATGTGACCGCTGCGTGTCGGCAATACACCAGGGCAACCAGGTGGAAGGTTTCTCTTAGACATTTCGGGAAGGAGAGGAAGAAAGAAAAAGCCAGAATAACAATGAAAGAGAAGAATAAATACGAAAGGAATGGGGGAAAGAACAAGGGGAGGGACGCGAGGCCAGAAAGCAACATGACAGTGGTGAAAGTTTTCCAGCTGGGTCAGGTATCCCAGAGTGACATCTGTTCTGGTCATTATAGGAGTTTACCTGTCATTCTTTGGGCCTGATGTGTGTGTGTGTGTCGGCGTGTATGTGCGTGTTGTTATTGCAGCACCGGGGAATGTCAAGAATCCGTCTCCCTAAAAGTGTCACTATCATGTCAGGCAGTTTTATCAACCGGTCTCATCTCCCATCCAACCCTCCCTCACTCAGTCCTTCAAATCTCTCATTTCCATCTCTAAACCTGAGGGATCATAACAAAGGGGTCAGAGGTCAAACTTTTTGTCATTATAGAAAGAACAAGGGGGGTAGCAAGAAGTGGTCAAGGATGAATCATAGAAACTATATAATCGGCTCCATTTGCATTTGCCCTCTACATTTTTAACACTGTTTATTTAGCTGGCAACTGGTAGTCAAGGTGACCGGAAAGGGTCAAAACTATATCTGTTAAATCTGGATGTTTTCTCATAAATTAATGTCCGTTTCGAGCTCAGGAAGTAAAGTGTTTATGTTGTCCTCCAGGAGAACAGAGTTGTTTTTGTTAATATTAGCACTTCCAATAGGGCTCTAAGTCTCAGTATGAAAAACCTACTGAGCAATATCTTTCTTGAAGTCTGAAAAATTAACCCTGATAAAGGTATCGCAGTTATTTGGGTTTGGACTTGGAGACTAACAAAGCTGGAGGGTTGCAAATATAAAGGCATTGACGATCACATTTAAAGAGAAACAATCAGGTTGTGGTATTGGAGATGTAGGATCCGGTGGTTTTGAAGATGCAGAAACTAGAATATTTCAGTTTCTGCTGCATCCAGTGGGATAATATGTCTTTTGCAAGTCCATCAACTGTAGGGTAATGTCTTTGAAGAAAACCTTTAAGCATAAGCAGGAGGATAGTAGGACTGCCAAACATAGCAACACCCACAGCCACTTCATCACATTACAGACCTCACTGTGCACTCAACTGTTGCTATTGTTTATCGAGCATAATCCAAAACTTAAGAAAACTTGAAGAAACTCAGAAATAATTCCTTTTTTATTCAAGAGAACATTTAAATGTTCAGCTCGTTGCCTAGTTCTGACATTTCTAAATGCGTACTAGTTGACCTACAGGGGTGGTCCGTTTATGCGAAGGTAACAAGTGACTGTTTACAGTCGGCCTGGATTTGTGCCTTGGCTGTGTTCTTACTGGTGATATAATGGGTACAATGATGACATTTGTCTCCAAACACTTTGCCAGCATCAGTAATTGCTTGAACCTTGCCATCCCGGCGAAGTGACAGACCGATACTATTACAGCACGCCTGCCCGAAAAGTAAGACGTAGCCTCGCAGCGAGTCATTTGTCATCCGCTGACAAGCCATGAAAAAGAAGTGAGTGAGGCCCAACATCAACAGTGTCTACGCTGAGGGGGAGAGGAGGAAAAGTGAAGTTTTGCAGAGAAAGGCAGGAAAGAAGTGACAGAACGGAGAGGAGGGGCGGAAGGAAGGAAGGCATGATGGAGGAGAAATATTTGAGAAGGGAAGCTTAGAGATGCAGATAAGGAAAAAGACGAACAACAGAGAGTGAGGAAACAGAGGAAAAGAAGAAGGAAAAAGTGATGGAAGGAGAGAGAGAGAGAGAGCACTGGAGGAACGCAAAAATGCAGCAGAGGGATAAAGAGATGTGATTAAGGGGGACAAGAAAGAGGAGAGAATTTTATCTCGGTGAGAGTCCCTAAATCCTCCTGTTGACTGACATTTCCTCTTCCTTTAAATACCTTCATCTGAATTGCTTTTGTCTGCCCATCCCATGTTCCTGTGTGCGCGTGTGCATGTGTGTGTGTGTGTGTGTGTGTGTGTATCTGGCAGTAATCTAAGGAGGCTTTGTGCTGCAATAGCGAGGTTAAGTCTTTCAGACCTGTATTAAATCCACTTGTTGAACACAATGATGTTCAAGTGGCTCCTTTGAATACAACAGTCACAATAAAGTGGGAAAAGGAAGGGTTAGGGAAATTTTTATTCTTGATTTTAAATCACTGTTCTTTCCTTCCTTTCCCTCCATGCTTTTGCTTGGTTTCTTTTATTTTCCCTGGCACACACTCGTCTACATGTTTCTTGAAGCTGACAAGCCATCGAGCACTGTGTTAAAATGAAAACTATAAACCTTCGAGCAGCCGCCTAAACAAGGAAACTGTCAGCTTGCAAACTTGGCAATTGTTAGATGACTGGTTTCTTTCAGTATCTTGATGCAATTGAACTGAAGCTGCAGGTTTTCACAACAGAGGACAGGCTACACCTCACGGCAGATTTTCGTTCCTGTCAGAAGAATCAAGGAGCCAGAACAAAATACACTGTTGGGCTTTATGACAAGTAAGTGTGGTTTCTGCCTCAACAGATTGTTTAAGGACTACTTCCACGAAAGAACACATGTAGTTGCCCAGCGGGCAAATTCAAATACGATGCCTTGATAAACTCTTCTGCACCCTTCTTCCAGATAAGAAATCTATGATAACAATCAGAAAATTGTGCTGGAATTTTTAGAAAGCTAAAAGAAATCAATTAATTGCTAACTCACTTCCAATCCTACAAACATAAGTGGTCTCAGCTATGGTTGATGAATCAAAAGTAGCACTTACAAAAGGACAATGATGAAGGTTGTTCAGCCAGAAAACTGCTCAACTAAAAACTTTTCTGGCAACAGACACTCTTGAAGAGCTTCCTCATTGATTAGATAAAAGTTATTTAAAATGTTAGATGGATTAAATGATGATGAATAGCTCCCTACAGTGAGACAGGAGCGACACAAAGTTAAAGCAATGCATTAAAATTTCAAAAAGGACTTGGGCTGTCCTTCCCGGCAGTAGAACTGACTGAATGTGTCTTACAGCAAGACATAAAAGCAGATTAAAAAGACAGATAGCTCAGTTGACCCAATGCATCAGGCCTATCAGAGCCCCAACAGTCCAATCAACCAATCATAAATTAGCCGCGGCAGGCTGTTATTAAAGGGTTCAAACATCCGCCTGGCGACGGAATCTTACCCTGAGCGGTGATTGGTGGGACCGCCCGGGGCGCCGTGGTAACGACGGGTCATCTCTGCGACTCGGAGCTATGCTGGCGTCGACATTGGCTCAGGTGAAAGGTCAGCGGTGAGCGGGAGACCACTTGCGCTCCCACTGCACAGGCCAAGAGTGTGCGGGTTTGTGTGTGTCAGCTGTCACATTCAGCCATTCTCATTAACCGAGAGGCTGATTTATTAGAGGTTTAATTACAGAGCTCTGGATGCCAATCAATTAAGACTCTAACCTACAACCTTCGACAGCCTTCCGCAGCTTAAGGTGTGTGTATATGTGTGTGTGTTCCTTAAATCAGGAAGTGCAGGAGACGTAAAGCTGCAGACTGATCCTGCTTCCAATAACGGAAGAGCTCACAGCTCCTCTTTTCCTAATGGACATTTTATTAAGTGGCATTACACTGCACAGACAGTAGTGACGTGGTTTATGGTGTACGAAAACTGCAGCAAGTACTTGGATTGCAGTATTCCCACTACAAGTATCTGTAACTGGGAACTGATTGTGATTACAAGGACAGACTATAATGATGCCTGTAGAGTAAATATATAACTTGTCTGCAAAATCATTCACACAGTACGATTAAAAGTCTACTAAAATGCATTGGTTGTAGTATTATGATGAAAATAAATGTAGCTATTGCTTTGTAGTCAGTTACATTCCAAACCATTTGCCCAGAGGATTGTAAATGTAAACCACTGAATGTCACTTATTTCTAATTAGCTTCAGCTCTGGAAAGATTAGACAGAATTAATAGTTTTGAGAAGTGCATGTGAATGAGATTACAGTTAACTCATTAAGAAGCAATGAAAAGAATTAAGAATTTCATCAGCTTTTCACCATTATTAATGCTTATTATTCAGAAATATGCTTGTACATAATGTTTAATAATGTTTGCTGCACTGAGTCTTGTATTTTATGTTTGCCGCACCTGTATCATTCATGCACAGAAACTATTCTCTTAGAAGTAAGGCTGTAAAACGTGGTGTTGTCTGCAAAAAATAAATAAATAAACAAGCAAAAATCAATTTCTTTCTTATTACTTGAAGGCCAGAATTCATTGGGAATTGGGATTGAATAATAACGTCAACCCTTCCACCATAACCTCTTTGGACATGTTCTTTTTTTTCATCCTCTCCCAACTTATTCCCTCCGCAAAGATTTGCAGTTCAGCTGAAATCTGTATTGGCTGTCAAACACTGTCCACCATCCAACGGTGAGACCTTGACAGTCCTGGATCTGAGAGCAACAAATCATTACTAATCTAATGGGATCAGGGCTGGCAGTAGTTAAGTAAGTGTGTGTGTGTGTGTGTGTGACAGAGAAAGGAAAAGGGGAAGCAAGACCAGGAGAGGGAAACTGACACCTATCGCACCCGATCTCATGTGACTTTTCTGGAGGTGTGAATGTGTCCCCCTGCCTTTCATCGCCTGCGTCTCTGAATATCTTATAATGCATGAGCCCTTCATGAACTGAATACTTATTTCCTGGCCATTAGATCAGCTGGAGGTAGCCTGAATGTTAAGAACCCGAGCAACATGACCTCATTCCCTCAACACCTACTGTGAACACGTCCCTCAGGAAGACGTGCAAAACCCCCATACTCACTCGATAACCAACTAACAGTCCATAAAGCAAATCTGCCACGGCAATCTAGGTTGAATTAAGTCCCAGTTCTATTGATTTAGTAATGCCTTTATCAGATGCATATACATCACCTTGCTGTAGGGGCTGGTAGTTAACGGATAATGAGCTATCTATATGCACATACTGTTTTATATAGCCCGTTCCTTAGTTACAACATAAAGACAATTACGGTAAGAAAAGATAAAGACAAAATGAAATGGGTGTGAAAATACGAGAGGAGAGAAAGAGGATGTGTCAAAAAATTAATGAAGTATGTGTAAGAGAAGGACAGACAAATGGAGAAATATTTCTGTTTCTGAATTTAATATGATCTAGTATAGGAGAGATATAATCATTCATATTAAAATTACACACTGACTGCAAGACACAGACTGGTGGGAAAAAGTCGATCCTGGTGAAAAATGTAATACACCGATCAGACATTATGACCACCTGCCTAATATTGTATTGATCACTCTTATGTGCTCAGAAATGCTCTGAACCATTGGACATGGACAAGAGGACCTCTAAGGGTGTCCTATGGGGTCTGGAACCAGGATTTTGGGAGTGGATTCTTTAGGTACTCTGGCTTGTGCAGTGGGGCCTCTGTCAGTCAAACTTGTTCCGCTGCATCCTGTTGATGCTTGATCAGAATGGAGTGTAGGAAGTTTGGAGGTCAAATCAACCTGTTGGACCATTGTCATGTTCCTCAACATGTTCCTGATTGGTTGATGTTGTTTCCATGTGGTGGGGTGCATTTTCCTGCAGGGGTAGGCCAGTGACATTTGGGATTTGCATTAGCATGAGGGAGTGTGTTTGTTGTGGGACAATGTTTATTTGGGTGTCTAAGTCTCATCAACATGGATGTTAAAATCCAAGGTTTTCCATCAGAACACCACATAGAACCAATAAGATCAATGTTATTCACTTCACCTGTCAGTGGTCATAATGCTGTGGCTGATCGGTGTATGATGGTATTACTTATATTGAAATTCGGAGTTACAAAGCTTCTCAACTGCCAAAATTACAAATCAAACATGGCACAAACGAAAACTACTAGAAATCTAATATGTCAACTTGCACTAAGCTTGAAAAGAAACTTAAACCCAACTCAAAAGCCCACTGAGTCCACAGGGAAATGCGAGGATGAGAAGGTTAAACCAGAGGCCAAAAACACGAAAATTATGTTTTCCAGTGAAATTATTAGTTGAATAAGCTGATTTGCCAACAGCACAAACTTAATTTAAACCCACCAACGCGGAGCTCCACTAACATGATCCACTGCTACCTCACAGTGACTCACAGGCTCACGCAGGGACAAATATATTGACTGACCTTCACACACACACACACTGATATTCCACATTCACATCGCCTTCACTTCTGTGCTGCTGCAGATAAAATGAAATCTGATCACCTGTGAGAAAAGTCATGTATTTACTTCACACACACGTACGAACAGACATCTATAGTGAATGAAAACTAATTCACAGCTTCCCACTACCTCATTTTCCCTCGGCCTGTTTCTGCCTGACAGATTTATATCAAAAGTGCCTTTTGGGGCCACAGTGCACGGGAAAGTTCAACATGCAAGCATGCACACAATCACACACAACAACACCCTCAGATTCCTGCTCACACACACAGAAGACACTGACGCATTAAGTAAACACAGCTCTCCTCTTGCTCATAGGATGGAATGTGCGAATCTATGGTGATGCGCTAACACCTGCACTATGGCAAGATGGATGGTTGTGTGCTTGTGTGTACGTGCAAACTCTCACTCCCAGTGCGACGGGTGATGCGCTGACACATCACCTGCAGAGACGGCTCGATGCAGGTGGATCCCCCCGACACATGAGACACAGAAAAGAGCCCGCACAGCAGCGGAATAACAAAGTCCTCGACCTCCCTCTTCACCATGCAAGAGTGAAAAATACGATGAGGGCTCCTTTTGTGAGCAGAAACCAACTCGGGGGGTTCACGGGGTGACGTGCTTGAGTGGAAATTCACTTTCAGACGGTTCAGATTTAATTCGCCACATCAGACCAAATTCAACTATTCACTGGAAATGATTTCTTGATGCACATTCAGAGAGCTATCCCCTGGATCTGCAGCTCTCTCTGCAGCTTTACAAATTTCTGTATTGAGTTTCAGCTTATTACAAAGCATTCCAGCCTGTAAACAATTTTTGTTCGCTCTCACAAAGCGTTGTTTAGGACCCAGCAGGAAGTTCTGTCACTGCACACTACAGTGTAAATAGTGGAGCATTTAGCAAAGAGTCAAACATTTCCCTCAACAGTCGATGGAGAAAGAGAGTTACCCTTGGAGGTTTGGGCCTGTTTCGGCCATTTTTCAATACTTTTGCCATCATGTGCCAAACCATGTTTACCATGCCTGTGTTTGGTATCGGTTTTTTTTCAGTACATCACCACCTATATGATCTGGCTATTATTTTTTCACTTTGACCTACTATATTAACATATTGGGGCCATAAACACACAAAAAACATAAAACCTGATTTGAAAAAATATCTTATTTATTACAATGAAAAACACAAACATACTTGCACTGTTTTGTTTTTCCATTTTGTAAAATGACAAAAAATGTTGAAATATGTTTACATTTTATGCACTGCTTTTTCACCTCAGTTCAGAACGTCATATCTCCAGTTTTTTCAACATCAAACAAAAACTGGGAGAGATTTTACGATCTGCACTTTCAAATGAATTTGACAGCAACACTGTACATGCACCACTTTTCCTGTTCTGATGTCTCAAAAAGGTCTTGAGATGTCTAAAGACCTCCAAGGGTTGATATTGGACTAAGAGAAAACTGACAGCAAATGGATGATACTGGATATCTAAATGCGCAGCTGTTTGCTAAAGAGTTCAACATATCAGCTTAACACTCTGGACTCCGGTGGCAGGTTTGAGAGGGATGTTATAATTTTAAAATGTCACCAAAATAACACTATAAATTAGAGTCTGACGCTACAAAAACAGAAAGCATTATTGTTAAGCTCGCATGATAATTCATCAAAATGACTCAATTCTGCATGCCTCATTGAGGATTTTACCAAAAATAAACGACTTGCAGTAACCAGATTCTGTAAAAAAAAACTGAAAATTCCGCCCTCCTTGACACAACCGAGAAGCTTTTAGTGACTCAGCTATGACCAGCAGTCATATGACAAACATTCTGCGATGAAGTGCAGCCTCCTTGTCTTTCTCCTTCCTCCTCCTTCTCTGTATTTTTTGAATTGAGAGGGGAAAAAAAAGGCAATTTCACATAGAATTCACAGCTCCCTGACAGATCATCCACAGCATTCACACAAGCATGGTTTAATCAACTTCCTGGGTGACTGGGTTGACATCTATGATAAGAAGTTTATAAAGAGACATTAAAGAGTTGGCAACAATGGAAGAATGAGATATGAAATATAAAATCTTCATTACAGGAGCTGTGAAGTTGGAAAATGGGACAGATTCAAAGAGACGCAGGAATTCTTTGTTCCCATCTTTTTCAATTGAGATACTGGAATGAACTTTATTGAATGAATACATGTAAAACTGGACTGAACGTTGGTAATCACTGCTTTAGTCAGTATTCTATCATTGAGCCAAATGTACACTGATAAACAATGCAACCACAAATCAGTGTTTTTTGTGCGTTGCTTAATTTTTATTCATTTAAATTTGTATTTTTCATGCCATTAAGGTAGTCAATACACAGCATTTACTTTCATCATAAACAGAAATTAAATTCAAGCCCGTTCTGCAGAATGTCTCGGTCTTTCGCATGAAATTTACTCGACGGCTCGACTGGAAATGTACCCAAAGAGACACAAAGAAAGGCAGAGAGAGCCACTGGACGGGGTTGTGGAGGGTAACATGATTGGCATTACTGAGATTCCTTTGAAGTCTTCTGTTGTTTGTGGCCACGCACGAGTGTATCTGGGTGTGTGACTGCGTGCGAGGGGAGGTCACAGTTGGAAATCTCACACCGAGGCAAATTTAACAAGACCCAACTCCACTAATGACTTTAAGTTCCTGGTAACACAGCCAGAAAGAAAAGGAGGGAGAGGAGAGCCCGAGTTAATTTCTTCATTTTTATCACCCCAGTCTAATGATGCTACATAAATAACAAGGAAAAACATCCCAAATGCCATTGTCTCTGGCTTTTATTCATGCCAGCTAATAATAATAATAATGTCTGCATGGTGCTGCATCCAGACCAGTTGATTATTACTTCAAATGTCACATGTTAGGAGTCCACAGTCTTTCATCTCTCTGCTCATTTTCTCCCTGTTAGTCGTTTTGCTTTTCACTGGTGTACTTACTTCCTGCTTTCTGTCTACATCTCTTCATTCATCCACAAACATACTGATGTGTTTGACAGACACGTGCACTGGCAGAAAGGCACAGTCAGCTTATACAAAACACACACAGAGAGAGAATTTCAGACAGAGGTCAGTTATTGACAGACGGCACCTGTTAACTCTTAATGAATGGACTGACTGACAGAACGGAGGATCCTGAGAGAGGAAACGGAAATAAGCAGCCCCCTCCTCCTTCGTTTCTTTCACTCACTTCCCCTCCAGTCCACTTTCTCGCATCTTTTCTACTCGTTCATCCACATCTATATTCTATTTTTTCTCCTTTTGTTGCAATCTTCTGCTCACATTTCAAATTGTGCAACAGAACTAAACAGGACTGACAGGAGGAAAATCATTTAGGATGGAAAGTAACTCAAGAACCAAACATTATTCATTAGTTCCAGATAACATCGGGGATATTCGAGCATGAAATATGCATTCTGCTGTTCGCCGATACTTCAAAACACTGATTTTGTGGTTGTAAAACGACAATGAAGGGAAAATTAAAAAACACATAAAGTATAGTTTTGGATGAAAATTTTACATGCAAAGTTTTTGCTGCCATTGTCATGTTTCGCTATCATAGAAAACACAGTAATTTCTTTATTAAACGACTGATTCAGTTCTGATTTTGTCACATCTATTATATATATATACCTGTTTTGATGCATCACAATGTCGGTCTTCTTCTCAAACTTTGGTTCCCTCTTTTACAGACCACTTCTTTGTGCACTATTCTCCCTCCCCCAGCCAAACCAGCGAGGAATGCAGTTGATGAGGATTTCCCAGACCGCATGTGTGTGTGTGTCCCTGTGCGTGAGTGCATGTGCATATAAAACATTCCTACCTCCCGTTATGCAGAAGCGCACACCTGCAGGGCACCTGAGGTCACAAGGTCTCACGCACACACACACACACACACTGAGACACACACACACTCCGGCAAACATACTTTGTGGGACATGCATGACTGGGCACCAACTACCTGTTGCTCTGCTATCTTTTTCCTCTACCTGTCCCGTGCATACCTGAAAAAATACACACTATTCCAGCAGTCCTCTCCTCTTCCACTTCCTCCTCGACTGTAGCAAGGAAAAGAAAACAACCTGCACATATAGTCCATCTTCCTTCCATGCTTTATTTTCTTTTTTTTTCTGATGCCACCCAGAGTGCAACCAGTGAGAAACTCATTAGCGATAGTAGTTTGTACTGAGATTAGGAGACTAAGCTGGTAAATACAGGAGAGCTCTCAGCTGGCAGCCGCAAAACGGAAGGCAAAGGAACAGACGATGAACTCGGTGGACACAGAGGAGTAGACAAGCAGAGAGGCAGAGAAAAGAGAGGGAGGTGGGGAGCGAAAGAAAGGACAGAAACGGGGTGAAAAAAGGTGAAAGTAAGAAGGACAGGCTGAAAGTAGAATTAGCAGCTCCAGTCAGTAAAAAAAGAAAGCTGCTTCCCTTGTTGCTCATTAAAAGTTGAGGGAACTCAAACAGAGCTGGTGGCAGCTTGCGGTCCTTCAGCTGAAAACCAAACACGGCGACGGAGCGAATGGGAGGCCGAGAGAAAAGAAGAATGACAGAGAATGGAGGCACTTAGTTTTCCCAGTCGTTTAGCAGTCGTGTTGTTGTCAGTCTTTAGAGAAGCTTAGAGAGGACGGCCATTCACTCTCAGCCGGGCGGACACAGCTGCTACCCACGCACACACACACACACACCGACACACACCCAGAACCAAACACACACACGCTGGGATGCCATGCTGCACAGATACATGTGTATTTTTCTTCCAAAATTGCTGCACGTTAAATTAGGGCAGCTAAACAGAACCAGAACTAAGGGTTCCGTTTTTTTAAATACCGGATCAGTAAAGTCAGTTTTGAACAAACAGCAATCCAAACAAGATAGTAAATGCGATAGTAAATATGTGTGCCAAAACCTCCCTGAAGTGTCGTGCCAGATGAGTCACCACAAAGCAGGAGACATCCGTTATGGTTAATGGCCGTATAAATTCATTTGTTTTCATGTTAAAAGCATGTAATTTGGCCAACATTAGCTCAGAGGAGCACTAACAACTTGCACAGCCTTCATCCATCACACCAAAGCCACGTCAGATATTTAAAAATTTCATTCACATTGGCCAACGCAGGGAGAGACATACATACGCATTCTCTCTTATACACATAATCCCTTACAATAATGCCAACTGTCCTATGTGCACTGTATTAAACACAAACGTCGACACACATAAAGTAAGACGTTGTTTGAATCGACCAATTGTGAGTGTGGGACCGAAGCTCTTCGGTTACTGACAAACGACAAGGAATTGCCTGGTGACAAAGGGGCCATCTATGGACGGAGGGATGTGGGTTTGGAGGGTGTGAAACTAAGAAACAATGAAAAGGAAGAGAGTCAAATGAAAATGAGTGTGTGTGTACACAGATTGTACAGAGGCCCTCCAGGCTAAATGAAATGGACTCTCTGTCTGAAGGCCTGAAAGCTGTAAAACAAACTGGAGAACGAGACTTTTTTAAGGAGGGCTGGACTCAATATCGGTGCAGAGACAGACAGACAGATAATGTCCAAATAAAGATTTTTTTAGAAGAGTAAAAGGCACAGGAGCATTTCAGGGTTTTCTTTTCCCATGACTTGAATGTTAAGACAATAAAATCTCTTAAAGAAAGCAGCAAAATGTTCATGATGATGTGCAATTAAGTTTGATGTCAGAAACTACAGAGCAAATCCCAGGCAAGAATTATGATTAGTGGAGTCAAGGATTGTATTTGCACAGTCATGTTCATTCGCCCCTAAAGGTATAACGGTCTATCTGAAGAGGAAATAAATTGCTTGTCGCGCCATATGGGATGAAATTGAAAGCAAAGTTCATTTTGTTCTGACTCAGTTAACAAGATGACTCCATTTCTACGAATGTCTCCTGTTTGGATGATTTTATGACTGTATTTTAAGGAGACAATGTTTTGTGCTTGTCTTTATTATATTACATGTACAGCATGGAAAAGAGGGAAAATCCAAATGTGATGTAATTATCTGTACATAATAAAACACAGTCAATAAATGTTCTTGAAATATAAATATTAGCTCTCTAGAAGGAAAAACACTAAATTTTCAAGTAAACGTACACTCATCTAAACATCTTCAACTTTACATGAATCAATAATTTTGTTCCCCAAAGGAAACTGCTGCTTCAAAATACACATATTTTCTGTGAAGACTTACATCCCATACATGATTACATGAAAGAGTCTATCTACACACTATAAAAAACCGAGATGCATCATTACTTCCTTTTTCTCCCTCAAACAAAGATCCCAGTTGCTGGTGGTGTGTGTGTGTGTGTGTGTGTGTGTGTGTGATTTCAGTTTAGCGGACAGTAAAAAGAGGAAGCTGTGGGCGATCGGCTCCTCTCTGTACTCTCTATGTGGTTTGGGTCTGTGTGAGTCTGTGTCTTGCTCTGATCATGGGTGAGTAAAAGGGCAAGCGTATGATGAGCCCGGCTCCGGCGAGCGTGTGCGTTTTCGGGTGCGTACATGCACGCACATTTCCTCCGCCTTCAGATCATGTGAGCGTGGGAGGTTTAAAAATGCTACATCAAGCCAGCAGCACCGGGCCAAAATATGTGTGTGCATATAGATTTCCCAACCCGCCTATTTACAGCTAAAGGAAAACTATGATTAGAGAGAAAGGAGAGAGAGCGAGAAAGAAAAGAGACAGAGGGAGAGAGGGGGCAGACAGAAAACTCTCTCCATCTGGGCCGGTGGTGAGCCTGCCAGAACACACACACACACACACACACGGATTCAGTGTTATTTTCTTGTTTTCTTCTATTCTCATTCCACGGTCATAAACAATACCTCACGAACCAACATCCTGACAACATCGGTGCGCACACATACACAGATGTGCATTCGGGCAGACACACAAAACACATGTGAAAGTGTGAGACAGATGGCTAACGGACAGCCCGACAGACAAAAACGCCCAAAAAAGTGGACCGACATGAAGAGATAGTCTCCCCCCTCCTCCTAAAACAACCACAGCGGTTTCTGAATTTGAGGCCTCCGACTAAGAATCCCACCTCCCCGCCCAAACCCCCTCTCAAAAAACACAGTGTTGGTGGGTTTAAGGATTGGGTTACGCACACACAAACACTGCACACATACACACACACACACACACACACACACATACTTTCATGGTCCTATTACCAACTTAATACCAACTTAATCACTGCAGAGGTTTCTAAACCCCTTTTCCTGGCCACAACAAGTCTTTTTCCCTTCCTGTAATAAAGACATACTCCCTCCCGGTCCAATCAGAGAGACAGACGCTGGTTCTGCAATAGGTTGATTAATCAGGCCTTTATTGAATTAAAAAGATCTCTTACCTGAGTGAAAGGAATTACCCCTAGATGTAAGATCATGAAGGCGGAAACTCTACAGTCTACCAGTCTGAACTTGGACATCCTCGATTTAGAATAACCAAAAGGCACATTTTTGTATTTAACATTTTATGAGGGATGCCAGTGTTGAAAATAGAAAAGCTTTCCATTTATTACTTTAATGTTTTCATCTTCTGTTTGCTGTACGTAATTCTATAGTAATGTAAATATGGAATGGCATTTATCATTGTCATATTGAGTCCATAGATTGCAAAAAAACACCAAATATGAGTGAACTCCCTGCTCTCCTAAGAAAAGGCAAGCCAGGAAAATATGACAATTTAACTTGTAATAATGCTTAAACACTTTAAAATAAAAATCCTACCTCGACTAGGGTTTTGACATCAAGTCTCCACGTCTGGTATATTACTCAATCAGCTGCATGCATATGCTAATACCGGTGCTGCAAACGACCTTAGC
Source organism: Dascyllus trimaculatus (assembly GCA_024666655.1). NCBI lineage: Eukaryota > Metazoa > Chordata > Actinopteri > Pomacentridae > Dascyllus > Dascyllus trimaculatus. Next base: position 28,025,734 of record CM045457.1, read on the forward strand.
AGATATGTTCTGTTAGAGGGGGCTAAGAGTCTCCTGCTGTGCTGTTAATGTACTGGTCAGCCACAGGGAAAAGTGCTCATTTCTTTCTAACGGTTTTAAATGACTTGAAAAAATGACAAATTAATCTCTGATGACAGCATCAAACCGGAGAAAGAAAAATAAATCACAGGAGCGGGGTTTGTATTGCATTAAATACATGTAAGACGGCACTTGCACGGATGCGCTCATATTCGCCGACACACAAACGTGAGCTCACAGAAAGAATTCAGGCGCATGCACAGGCGGACACGTACGCAGGCGAATACACACACGTACGCAGCGACCGCAAACACGGCTCTGTCAGGCACCACAGAAATGAGAGAGGTCATCTGATGAAAGGCTGGAGGATAATTGATGATATTTTTGTGCTGGAGCCTCTTCCACAATAAAACAGATCTCACATCTGTTATGTCGATGAGCTCGGACAGTTGATTTGAGATTTGGGAGCAGGAACTTCGGGAAGGTGATGGCAGGAGAAGCCACACTCAACACGACACAAGCTGGGGCTACTTTACAAACGGCCGAGAGGTAACAGAGCTCTTGGATGTGAGCCTCATAACGTCTCATTTTCTAGCTCATTTGGTTTTGAAAAATATAAAAATGTTTCGGTCTACAAAAAGAAAAGAAAGCAACAACTGTTCCTCCATGCTGGCATGCAGCAACTTGTGTCCTCAGTTCTACACCCAAAGAAAGGACACAGAGGAAAAGGTCGGAGGCAGACAAAAGAAAGGGGGAAATAAAAAAGATAAAAGTGGAGGAAGACACCAAAGCCTCGCCCTTTACTGTTAATACTGAGGGCTCAGAGAGAGGGATAGAGAGAAGGACAGGAAGGAAAGCAGAGAGAAGAAAGCTCAACTTCTACAAAGTTCGACTACCTTTGTGAACACTTGAAGTCACGAAAACCCTTGAAGTTTCACCAAAAAGGTTTCACATGAATTTCAAGTTAAGTCTTTTAAATGTAAACAAAGAAACTCTAGATGCACGTTAACCATTTTAGGGATAAGAATTTAAACTGGCGTCAGAGTTCAGGAGCTCCCATTGCAGCTGGATAGTTGTATTACAATTTGTTGCTTGATTTATTTAACCTGGAACAAAAACCTAATCTGGATTGCGGGTTCCTCTGCAGCATCGAAAACTGCAACAAAAATCTGCTCTGACCGAAAGAGAGTGAGAGGTAGAGACAGTGAAGAGGAGCAGAGGCAGAGAGGAGAGGACAGAAAACAGACGGAGGGATATTCTCTTGTGGTCGACTCCGGCGCATAGGTTAATTCTATTATTGCAGGTCTGCAGAGTGGAAAAAGTAAGGATGGCGCTTTAGATTGAAAACAAATGTCAGAAGAAATGAGTTTCTGGCTGTCTGTGGACAGCAGATGAGAGCAGAGAGAGGACAGAATATACTCTTCTACTGACAGAAGAGAGATGGAGAAAGTAGGTGATGGAGAGTAAGAGGTATCCTGTGAATACTCAAAATTTGTATTTGAAAACATGTAAAATGTTTTGCTTTGGGGTTCCTGCTGCATTCTCAACTAGACTTCCTCGACATCATCTTTATTCCTCATCATCGTCTTCATTTTATGTTTCTTCTAAAAGAAAATGCTGGTTATAGAAGTCAACATTAGTCTAATTTGTGTCAACAGACAGTGGAATATTCTGTTGTGGACGCAGCATGGTTTCTAGAACATTATTGTGATGATACACCGATCAGCCACAACATTAATACCACTGACAGGTGAAGTTAATAACATTGATCATATTGGTACTATGTGCTGTTCTGCTGGAAAACCTTGGATTTTAACATCCCTGTTGATGAGATTTAAACACCCAAATAAACACTGTCCCACAACAAGCACACTCCCTCATGCTGATGGAAATCCCAAATGTCACTGGCCTACCCCTGCAGGAAAATGCACCCCAGCACATTGAAAAAACATCAAACAATCAGGAACATGTTGAGGAACATGACAATGGCCCAACATGTTGATTTGACCTCCAAACTTCCTACACTCCATTCTGATCAAGCATCAACAGGATGCAGTGGAACAAGTTTGATTGACAGAGACCCCACTGCACAAGTCAGAGTACCCAAAGGATCCAGTGTATATGTCCTGGTTCCAGAACCCATAGGACACCCTGAGAGGTCCTCTTGTCCATGCCCAATGGTTCATAGTATTTTTAACCACATTAGGAGCTATTAGGCAGGTGGTTATAATGTTATGCCCGATCAGTGTTAGTAGCATTAGAAGTACCTGTCTGGGTAAAACTAGCATTAAAAAAATCAGGTATAGATTTGTAGCAACACAAGACCTATTCTTATGACCATGATTGTTGTGATATTTTTTAATCATAAATAAAACATCCGTATATCATTAATAAGATTCATGAAGTAGTATTTCCAGTGGTCACTCTTGGGGTAAAAAAATAACATTTGATGGAAGTGATAGAAGGTGAAGAAAAGTAAGGGGAAAAGATTAATGGAGGATAAAGTGCAGAGAGGTTGTTTCAGGGTTCAGTAATTATGCAACAACCCTTGTCTCAGCACACAGACCTGGGAGTGCAATGAAGTTTATCAGGGACTCAGGTGTGCACATGCATGTCAAAGGTAAACAACCTGATAGGTCTGGAGGAGCACTTAGACAAAATGCCGAAACAGCAGCATACCGCAGCCTTGGCCCGTCACGTACACACAAGCGTCTGTGCTTCTCAACCCCCGGCAGGTACGAACGCCATTTAATGGCTTTTTAGGGTCAGCGCTGAAAGCAAAGCATCATGGGAGTCGTATGTCACCTTCCCGGCATCTGTGCTGCTGCCTGCTCTTGACTTTCACAGACTACAACTGATTTTGAAGAACACCTCAGCCTCTTGTGCTGCGTCAGGTCCAGTCAAGGCGAGCACACCCCTGTACAAGGCAGTGCCGAATCAGCGGAAAGTTTTTCGCTAAGTTATCTCACACAGAACGCCACTGAGAAGTCTGTGAATCAGCGATAAGGTCACTGTCCTGGCCTTTCCTTCAGCACTAAGGAAGAATTAAATCTGACAGAATCATCTCACACAGAAACCCACTATGACATACAACCCCAGACTACTTGCTGAAAAGGTCAAACCCCTGTGCTGGAAAATAACAGAAGTCTAGACAGAACTTTAAACTGAGAGAAAATGACAGCACACCTGCACTGCCCCACTTATGGTTGACCTAAACCTTTAAAAGCAACTCTCCAAAAAAGACAAGCCCAAGCACAAATATCAGTGTACCTGTTTAGGAACCTCTGGAAAAGTATTTTAGGTAAATTATAGTTTTAGTAAGGAAAACACCAGGAAATGATTAGGCAAGTGCTCTTACAAGGTGTACAATTAGTGGTGCAATCTGATTCTTTAATAATACACAACTAGAACTACAGAAGAAACATAAAGCAGGTGTTCAGACAAAAGAGAATGCAAAATCTTTAAGTATTCCTCGTGCATAAACACACTCTTGCAACTTAAAATTTGATGTGAACGCTTGTTCTTTCAGTAAAGTTTTCTCAGAGAAGTGCGTAAACAAATAAAAAAAGCAGATACTGTATCTGGTAAAGTTGACTGCACTGTCATGGCAACCGTTTCCACAGCGGAGGTTGTCAGAGTTGTGATTAGGCCAATTAGGGAGAAGGCTAATTAAGGGATGCATTTAAAGCTGTGTTAAGGAGAGCACCCAGTAAATACTCACTCACACACGCACACACACACACAGCAGGGTTTCCATGACTTCAGAGGACGTTACATTGACTTACATTAATTTCCTGGAGACCAACTTTAAACCGAGTCTTCATAGTCGTATTTAAACCCTGTTTCCACAAGAAGTCCTATAAAACTAAACTGCATTCTCAGTTACGTTTAAGGAGGGAAAGTTTTCTGCTGGTTTACATTTGTTTGTTGTGACAAATACATATCACATGAACATACGGCTGCCATTTCTTTTACTGCTTTACTGTCACTCCTTTTCAGCCAATCAATCATATATTAGATGGGATGAGACTCATCACCGTGGCAACACGGAAAATGGAAGAAGCTTATATACAGTGAAAAGGATTGTATTTTAACCCAAATCATTTTCCTGAACCCAACCAAGTACTTTTGATGCCTACAACTACGTACGATTTTGACATTTGACATTGTGAAAGTGTCAACCAAAGTGTTGCATTTAACCAGGAAGACTTGGTGCGTAAACCTGACCAAAGAGTGAACAGAAAGTAAAAACAGCCCACACAAGACATGAACTCCAGGCTCCTGGGTGAGACTCCTGTGTCACCTTCTGCCTCCATCCTCTGCCTTCTTATTCACAATTTGTGGCTCTATAAAACTAGAAGCCTTTCCTACAATGTCACAAGTGAGAAAATATGTTTATTTCTTTCCAAACATAAATAAAAATGCACACTGAAAAAAGAGAATTATTGGAGGAACTTGAATTATTGCTGAAATTAATGTTTTACTTTAATATTTTTATTGTTACCCAAGGTTCTTATTCGCTTGTATATATATTTTATTTTTTTATTCGGCTACATTCTAAACAAGGCCTTCATACCTCGATGTTCTTTGAGTTTAAATAAAGGTTGAATGAACCAGTGAATCAATTGACAACATGCAACTGAATTATCCAGATTAAGTTATCAAATAATATTAATGCCACTGGTTTAAGTTACATGTACTTCATTCACAGGAATCCTCATAACGGTTTGCATTGCTGCAATTCAATTTTGGGGAAAGTCAACGTGAAGTTTTCAATTCACGCAACTTAAACATTTGCGCTACCTGAATATAGAATATAAATAATGTTTTTGTAATTACACTTACCATTCTTTCTTTTTCTTTTCACTGTAATCCTACTTGAAGAAAACAATGGTTGAATTGCAGCAAAAAAAAATCAGAAGAAGCATGGACGTCAGACGCACAACGCTAGAGGAGCAGTTAACCTACTTCTCGCACTTTCTCCAAAATGAGAATACCAGTTTAAAGGGTCATCTCAAGTTGACACAATAGAAAAAAGCAGGCTGCCATCATCAAACCAGCTAAATGAGCTTCATTTAAAAAAGTAATTTACTTAGGAAGGTCATTTTGTGGAGATGGGGTTGCAAATTTAATGATGTGCATTATGGTGACCTGCTTTTTGTCTCCAAAAAGGGGGACAAAGTGAGTCAAGTCCCAACAGTGTGACTGTGTAAACAGATTTTTGTCCACACAATAAGTATGCACAACCACACACACACATACACACATACAGAGGAATACACTCAGCCGAATGGACAGGAAGCCTGTACTTGTCTTTGCATGGCTGCTGTTCATTGACCCACAGCAGGGAACTCCCTCAGTGCTACAGTCAGGTGTGTGTGTGTCCATGTGTGTGTCCATGTGTGTGTGTATACATGCATGTCAGGATATATACTCCAATGAAAACCTGTGTGTATATCTGCATGCCTCCTCACATACGAGGACCTTGCTTCCGCTCGTGTGTGTGTGTGTGTGTGTGTGTGTGTGTTTGCAGGTAGAGGGTCCTTCCTCCCAGTTCGGTTTTCACTCAGCAGATTTCATTAACGTGGCTCCTTGAGGAGTCTTTCATCTCGCAGGCTTTTCCGGAACGGCAGAATGGTCTATTTACCAGCGGAGCGCCGCCAAAAAGCTGACACTGCTATTATTACTACATCTACCTCCAGAATTAGAGCGGTGATTAATAGAAACTCTGTAAGTGCGTGTATAATGTGTCTCAGTGTGTGTGTGTGTGTGGTGGAAGCGACTTAAAGTAGTACAAAGAGAAGGAAACACTCCAGAGAGAGAGAGAGAGGGATTATCAGAGAAGAGAGACGTTCCTTTTATTGCCCATTAAGTGCTTTAAATCTCAAAGTGAACCATTTAGTGCTGAGTCTTCCTTTGTAGCAATCCAGAGATGCTTTTTGAGAATTTGTTGCTACAGTTATCATAGCACTTCAAACAAAAAGCATGATTTACAGTGCAACTCCATGGCTGGGCCAAGTGATGGTCAAATGTAGAGTCTAAACAAATGAAAGAAAGCAACATTCCTGAGAAGGTTTATCATGGAACGTAGAATTGCATGCATTTATCAGGATTTTCAGATCTAAGCTTAGATTGTTGTTGCTCTATGGTTGCATGAGAAGTAGTATTTTGAGCCACTTTTTAGGAAATCATTAAAAAAAACTAATTTGTCGATTCGAAACCACTCACTTTGTTTACAGTAGTCACTAATGGTATCTCCCTAGATACGTGAATGGTACTTACCAAAGAGACACTGTTTACAGTTAGGAGCTCATTAGCCGAGAGGAGGAGCGGTGGCAAGAATAATTTCGCATCTGACACAAAAGTGCGTGTTTTTTTACACCTCGGCTTGCAATCTGTAACAAACCCGGTTAAACGGGAGGCGGACTTTGAACAAGACAAGCTCTCATAAAGCTCGCTGACAAAGCTGCACTGCTGTTAGACACAGAGTCAACCTCTTGAACTGGACGGACAATGGACTGGAAGGAACTCCAATTATCCCAGAAATCTCAGAGGAGACAACTGAGAGGATTGTATCTGTTCTGGGGTGCAGAAGAAGTGCTGCCAAAAGAGCTGTCTGAGATGTCACCATTCAGACTAAGGACCAAACAATATCTACATGCAATATTTCTCAAATCTGGACACGTCTCAGCGAAAGCCTCCCTCACCTGACATACTCATCTGTTTTAAGGTGATATATTTGAAACCGCATGCTTTCGTGAGTGCGAGAGTATTCCAAGTTGATCTACAACTCTGGAAATGTCAGGACAACATAGTTTAGGAGGCGACCTGCGTCTCTCCAGGATGTCAGTCCTTGGCAGCGAATGTCTGTGGAGACAAAGAGCAGAGGAGAGGACAGGAAAGGAAAAACAGGAGGAGAAGAAGAAAAGGGGAGCAGGATGTGATTTATGTCGGTGTTGATTGTTGACTTACTCTCTCCATCTCTCACTCTCATTTCTTTATTCCCTCCCCACATTCTGCCATTTATCTTTCAGCCCTCTCTCATCTCTTGTCTCTCATTGTCTGGCGCTCTCATTTTGGTTTTCGTCAGCGCACACGCACGCAAAACATCCCCCCGCGAATTGGGTTTGTCATCATGCACAGGCAAACTGACAATCAGCTCTCAGATGGAAAGGAAAAGAGGAAAAGGTTACAGGCGGTTTGAGAGGACACTAATTAAATCAGCATTCATTTCTTTCAGATGTTTCAATTTGCCTTTGCAGGTCCCTGCTGAAAATCCGGATTATGTGCCCAAAACAAGCAGTGGCTTGCAAAAACAGAACAAGCAAACCCCTTTCACTTTCAACAGACCTGAGGAAAGTGCACTAGCTCCAAGAATGCTGTTCTGATATCGATTCTGGCCTTTGACCTCAGCAGATAGAGCCAAGCTAAAAGAAAATTTAAATCATTTGTACTGAAGGAATAGCTGTTTTCAAACCAGAGTCCACACTTCGGATTACAATTTGAGCATCAGCTTATGGCTCAGTAGCATGAGCAGCTAGCACTTTTAGCAAAAAAGGCAACATTTACCTACAGAAGACATGAAGACACGTAATAATTTAGCTTAAAGGAAAACAAAAACAACCAAAAAAGGAAAACAAATGTTAAAAATCAGTGATGATGGTGATGACTGCTGCGCTGAAACACGCTGTTGCGTTTTCTAAATTGGGTACTTAGACACTCCAATTGGCTCCAGAAGATGTTTCTGGCCAACCGGAGGCCTGTAATTATACACACTGATATGTTTTAGATGATGAGAATGGAGCTCGCACACAAAAAAACATACTGCAGACACACAAGCGCACATACTATCGCACACACATAACGTCTGCCACTCTAGACTTGGCAAGGCTTTCAAAGGGAGCGGGCATCAGGGCCCCAAAGTGTGTATCTGTGTGCGTGTGTGTGTTCAAAGCCTTATTCCCGTCATTTAAAACATAATCCATATATGAGCGTGGTAGGTCTGCAGCGTTCCAGGAAGGAGTGTGTAACTGTGAGTGTGTGTGTGTGTTAACGAGACACAGCTAATTAAAATCAGAACAGCTTCAGAGCGCAGCTATGTTCGCCTTCCATGACATTACTGCATGTCATCAGATGCACACATAAAATGTTGAATACAAGCAAAAGAGAGGGAGACGCACACACACAGAAACGGCACAAAGCCACACAAAACGTCGCACACACCAATGTATACACACACAAATCTCTGGCATCTTTGTGGTCTCTTGAAGCCAACAGTGTTAAATTCTTCCCGCCTCTATGCTTCCCACAATCCTTTGTGTTTGCGAGTCCGTGACGTCAGTGACGCCTCTTGATTTTCTCTTCTTGTCTGATTGTTGGTCTCTATCAAACAACAATGAAAATCTGTGCCGAGCGCTCTGCGGTCCGCTGATTTGAGGCTTTTGGGATTTGATTATCTGATGTGGTCTAGGTGAGGTCGGTGTTGGTGAAGTATTTATAGGAACCTGGCAAGATCTTATTTGTAGCTATCTCAAAGGTAAAGCTCATTCTTGATACAGGAAAAGCACTTCACGGTCCGTTCATAAGAGTGGCAGGTAGAGTCTGCCAAGTTGTCCTGAAATGATGTGAGAATTTTGAAATTTCACATGTTCGAAGAGCTCAAAAAAGAGGAAACTTTTACAATGAAACTGCCGAAAAGAGAAAAAAAAAAGGATATAAGGTTTTTACAGCAATGCAACTGTCCCATCCCCTCACCCTCATCCATGAATCCAGGGCTCCATCCTATTAGGGATCATTGTACTTACTACACTAAACACCTATGTGCATGTGCCACAGAATGTATCCTTTTAGTGGCTATACATGCAGTGCACCTATGATATCGGTTTGTGACAGAACAAGTGAGAGAGCTTCTATTTTAGGATAGCTGCGTCTTCTGTTTCTGGACCAGAGACAGTGCTGTGAATCTTAGGGTTTTTCATAGAGTTTGTATAGAATGGGTAAATTAACATCTACAGACTAGTAGACTTTGTAAGGTTACTAAACAACTGGTAGATAAATGGAAATGGGGGATCAAGACTCCAAAGTGGAAAAGTTTGATTAATTTCTTGTACGCCTTTATGACACTTTATGGCCAATTTCTGTGTAAAAGGGCCACAAACACCTCATGTACAACGTTCAACATGCGGTCCACATCCATTACATGCGGGGTGTAGCCAAGGGGTTCGACTTAAGATCTGTTTTCACTATCTTTACTTTCAGCTTTCACTCCCTCTCTGGTTAGGTTTCCGCACCAAAGCTACATGGCTGGGTTTAGGAAAATATCACACTTTGGTTCACACTTTCACAATGACAACTACATGTTAGAGGCGTCATCAGATTCAGACACCAAAATGACTTAGTTAGGTATAGGAAAATCAAGGTTTGGGGTAAAGTATAACCGTTTCTCTGCATGTCTGAAGCTTTTCCACCATTTTCTGGGTTACAAAGGATCGAAACATAACTGAGAATGCAGCTTAGTTGTATATAACTTAATCTTGCAGAAACAGGGTTGCTTTATCTGCCTCATTTTAGCTGTTACCCTCAATTATCACTGATGCAAAAGGCAAAAAAACCAACCATAAAAACATCATTGCCACTCTAAGCATGAAACTTATAGACTGCCACTGATTAAGTTGTCATAAACGTCATAAAGAGAGTTGAATGTTTGAACCATCTCAACTCTCAACACCCACAAGAAGTTTGATACCAAGGCCCTCAAACTCAACAGTTACCTCTTCCTCAGGCCACCGGCTGCAATATTTAATTAAAATGTACTCAGGATAAGATGTTTAGCTAATGTCTAATCATTTCCAAATACATTACTGCTCTTTTATGTTCTTTCGCTTTTGGGAAAAGACAGAAAATCTAAAGCAGAAGTCTCAACATTCTGCTCAGGGCTTATTGCACAATTACACGTCTTTTCCCTGTTGATATGTTGCTTACTCACTGGAGAGAAAATGACTCCTCTCGCAGGCATCACACACACACATTAAAGTTTATCCCCTACAACAGTGCCTGGACACCTTTCATAAAACCATATGGCCACATGCACTGCAGACTCCCGAGGATGCGCGCCCATATGTTCGCCTGTCCTGTGTGTGTGTGTATTTGTCGGCACGTGTGCATGTGTGTGTGCGTTCGCTCATCTTAATAACTCTACAAAGACAGTCTAATGAAAGCCACATGTGACTCAGACTTGATTCACTCACGGCAAAAATGGAAGAAATGCCAAAAATGCCAGAGAGACAGCGAGAATGAGAGACAAAAAGAGAGTGAGTGAAAGAGAAGGACAGGGACATCGAAGCGATTACAACACATCGCTCAAATGGTAAAAAAAGAATCCAAAGATCCAAAGTGCATAATTAGTAGATCTTAAGTGCCTCAGTAAAACACAAGACTGCTCCAACTTCCATTTTATGCTCTAACAATGGCAATTTTTATTTAACAGGATTATTTAATAGGGTTGGCACCACTATACTTGTGCACCAATGATGCAAGCCGACATTGCGGAGTGATTTCATTGACTATGAATGCATGCACAGACAAACTAACACACATGTTTGATTGTTCTCTGGCTGGACGAAGGCACTGTAGCACAACACACACAAATGCATGATGGCAAGATCAGTGCGCACCTTGTCAGCGAGGTGACATAAATATGTTTATACGCACGTCTATATTTTTGTGTGTCTGTATGGAGACATGCTTGTGCTCTTGTCAGCCAACAGCTCATCGGCAGTGTGTCCAACACCTTGTAAAGAACAGACGCTGTGTCTGCTCATAAAGAGAGACAGATTTTTTCAAAAGATTTTTTTTTTTTGCTTCTCGAACAGCATCATAAAACTGTGACAAGACTGACAGTTTGATCACCAGCAGTCGTAACGGGGTTGATTCATTTCATTTGCCTCCAGACTATCACTGAATGGTTACATCATGCGTCTTAATGAACACGTGCAACCAATACCTCCGATTCCAGGAAGAGTTTACGTGAAGGAGAGAACAAGAAAACCAAATATAGTGAGCCTTGTAATTTTAAAAGAGACAACTGACAATCAATGTAATTGCAAAATATAAAACAAAACTGCTTGTCTGTGATGGTCACATGTGTTTATGGTAAATAAATACCACAAAACGATCATGTTAAATGACTTACTGATGCTAAAACACTACAGACAGCACCTCTGGGTGCTACTGAATCCCTTTGGTTGGACAAATCTGGTGTGAATCATCCAGTTAATCCTCTTTCTTAACTAGAGGAGCTGAATTTGTTGCAGCAGGGCAGTGGAGACGCAGCCGAGGAGTGGCCAGTGACATCATCTCTTAAGTGACCACATGAAAGTGACCACCAGGCAGTGGGTGGCGTGGACTTCAGTAGCGCTCTGCACCACTTGACGCCTGTGGCTATTTATTTAGCTTGGTCTCTCGCTGATACTAACTGATGCCGGCATTTATTTGCTCTCCCCCTCTTGGGCTCTTGATCTTCCTCCCTCTCTCGTTGTCTGTCTCACGAGCTCGCTCTGTCATTTCCTCTCTGCCCCACTACTGCATGTGTCCATCCCAGACATTCTCCGTCTGACTCTCAGCAACATGATTATTTGTTCTGGTCTGTGTGTTTCGAGCTATTACATGCTCTCTTTTTCTGTTTTTTTTCTCTTCCTCTGTCAGCTTGTCTCTCTGGTTCTTATTCCCTTGGCTCTGTCTTTTAAAACAATGAGTGCATTTACATGAACTAAACAACCGGGTTACTATAAGCTTTCTGACGTCTGAAGTTATCCGACATAGTAATGTTATGTAGGGAAGATTAGATTTTTGTAATCAAGGTAAAGGTTATAGGAAACAGATTTTCTTGGACAGACTTTCCTGATGTTGCAGCTGAACTCCAAAACCCACCGGTGGGTTTGAAAGGCATGATATCTTCTTAAGAAATCGCCAAAATTACACAATTCATTAGAGCTAGAATCTGAAAAAACAGAAAGAATCATCAGAGTTTCAACTTGCAGACAGTCCTCGAACTAATCATGTGTGGCATGTTGCAAAAAAAGGAAAATTAACTAAATCCAACCTTAAAATCACAACTTTTAGTCAAAATCACTTTATTCTATATGTGTCATTTTGAAAATCATTTGCAGTAATCAGATTGTGTAAAAGATTAGTGATACAGCTGCAACCAGCCGTCACGTAACAAAACTTTAGGGACTACTCGGCTGAACTGGCTTGAACTGCAGGCTGTGTTTCTACAGAGCAGATAGGAGACCAAAAAAATGTAGAGCCACCATTTATTACAGTGTTTCTTTGCATAATTAATGTTGTTATTAACTTTGTTGTACCCCATAAAACACATTTTTTAGTTCTCTGTACTTCTAGCCACTGCTGTGCTGTTTCCATAGAGCTGCAGGAAAATTACTGCAGTGAAAAATGAGCCCACAGTGAGTAAAAATGTGACAGGAGCAATAAACACCAAGAAACTGCTTGGACTTCAGAGGATTAATAGGTGTGCCTGGTTATGACACACTGCACCGAGTAAAAGCATCTAAAAGAAAAAAAGATTCATGACTGCATCCTCCTGTTCAAAATACTTTTGTTCAAAGTCAGAATGAACGTGAAACTAACCATAAATCTACGTGTTGATGAGTCGTTCTCGGAATTTTTCAGACACATTTGTGCTGTAAGGAAATACTTCAAATGCTCCTGCCAGAAACAAAGCTGAAAAATTGTAAAGAAACTGCGTCATCAGGAGGCGGCCTCGCTGAAACATTTAAAATAAGTAAGGCATGATTTGAGGGGAGGACTCTGATTACTGGCCTGCAGCATGTAAACAATAGATTTTACGGTTACCAGGTTTTGCAGTCCTGTCCCTGGTGTTCTGATTTCCTGGTTTCTGACGTGTAAATTTACCCTCACTTTCTGATGTCCTTCACGGAATTTTCTTCTTCAGCCTCTTTTTTTTTTTTTACATTACTTCTTCTCTCCTCTTCTCTGTCTTTGTTCCCGTCTTGATCTTTTCTCTTCTTTCTCGGAATGTGTCTCTATCTCCACAGTTTATTTCTCTTTTGTCGGCGTCGGCAACTGCAGCCGGCAGTTTATTGATGTTCAGCGGTGGAGACAAACTTTTTCCGAACATCAAACATCCCTCTGCCATCATCATTATCATCATCATTATCTCCTGCTGGCATTGTAAATTTGTTTTTCTTTCTCCCTCGCTGATTTTGTCTCCTTTTGTTTTTGGGGGGGCAACTATTGCACCTATAGCCCTGGTTATTTACTGTAACGCGTCGATTGTTAGAAAAAATAGCACACCAGCCACGCAGCATGCTGCTAATGTCGACCGGCCAGGGGTTGTGGGTAATTTTTATCATCAACTTCTAAATTAATATGCATAACCAAACACAGATACTCTGGCTGTAACAAGGCTACAGCTTCAACCACTTAATGGGGCAGTAAATTAGTGTTTATTTCGAGCTCGACAAAGTCAGAGCCAACACAAGGTTCCTATTTAATCCGAAATATAATGAACAATCCGGTATGTGGTTGCGGTTAACAGAATAATCGACTGAGTTGAAAAAAGGGTCTGCAGAGTCAGAACCCTCACCCAGATGGCACTTTATTTCTGTCACATATTTCTTCACTGTCCCATTCAGCAGTCTCTCCGCCGTGTGGTGTTACTTCGACACCAGCGACAGGATTTTGGCAAAACTTTGGCGAATGATGCATCTCCCCAGCGGTGTAGCATTTCCAAAATTATACAAATTACCCCAAACGAGATGCGGTAATTATAGCTGAAAACAAGCTGACAGATTTGTTTATAGCAAAAGCTTTGAAGTACAGGTTTCAGTGAGGAGTTTTAGTTTCACGCTGTGGATGTAACACCATTCAGAAATCAGTTCAGTGGGAAATGTTGTCGTTTCGCTGCAGAATTTGGAAAAAAAAGTTTATGCAACGCCGGATAAACCTTGCAGAAGTAGCACAAGAAGTAATCTACAGCTTATCTGCGATGGCCGGACGTGAAGCAGTTCTATTGTTTTACGCTGCAGAGGCTGTGGCGGCTCGGTGGCCCTGTAAAGCGAAGCTACAAATTAGCGGGCAGACCACTGGAGCCTATTGTCTTTGATTGAAACAGAAACCTATCGCAGGCATGCCGAGGCGCACACAGGGCCACGGGGCTGCACCACGAGCGTGACGCTGCGCTTGTAAAAGTGACCGAAGCGCAGGATGACAAGTTTACAGAGAACAATGTGTGCCGCAGATCATACACACACACACACACACACTTTGTTTGCAACTGAGCACATTTTAAATATATGTTTCACTTCTTTTTATCCTTCTCAGCCCCTCAGCAACGCATTTTGCAGCTGTCGTTGCTGAAGTCTACACCGCTAAAAGAAGACAAGTCCATTCAAAGGTGGCAATGAAGCACCTGATGACTGTGGAAGACATACTGCTGCTTGGCTCCTGATGACGGTTCGAGCAGAGTACTGACACATAATCATTCGAAGCATGCCCGTACATAAACTAACACACCGGCAGCCGAGCTCAGAATGCAAAAGCAGACGCTCCTGCTGAACAAACACACCAATAAATGCGCAGACACTCACACATACAGAAGGCAATTAGCGCTAACACGAGCAAATACCTCTGACAGGTTATCCGACGTCTGCATAATGTTAGCCTTCCCCTGCTGGTAAATGATTTAAGCTGTCAAGATCAAGGGTTGTATGAAAGCGTGTGAGATGTGAAAGAAAAAGAAAAAAAGAGGAGGGCAGTAGGGGGATTTTTTTTTTTCATGGTTTCATTTTTCTTTGTTTAAACACAAAAATGCACATTCCTGCTTCGCTTATTTAGCTCACACTGGCACAAACAAAGCGACTAATAATATATCTCTGCTTCTCTCTTACACACACACACACACACAGTGACGTATACATGCGTTTTTAGCCGTGAGAAGAATTCTCAATCCAAACAAGATAAACCCTCCTGTTTGTAACTTGATTTGAGCAACATACACAAACCGTCATGGCTTTTTAGGATCTTTAATTATCTTTCACAACCTAAAAATAACCGCCTCTTACATGCTCCCACTCACTTATCTTTTTCATTCATTTCCCTAACAGCATTTTCCCCCCCCCCAGCATGCCTTTATTTGGGGATTCAGCTTTAAACGCTGCTCCAAGTTTAACATCACTGACATGACTTGGGGTCCATGACTGGCATTTGTAAACAAGTTTTCCGCCTGAAATATCACAGTAAATGCTTTTTAACGTAAACATAAAAGCGAGCAAACGTCGAGCTATTTTAAAGTCCAAAGCTTTGCGTTTGAGTTCAGCAGGTGGAGCCTCGACTGTTACATAATGGCATCTAGAAAAGCCATGTTGGAGACTGACTGGGGTTTTCTGTGTGCACTTCTGTGTGTGTTTCTGTTTTAGAGACATGGAGATGCAGAAACAAACAGGAAAACTACACATGCAGTTGGTGTGTTTTCAGGACTCCAGTGTGTGTTTTTGTGAGTGTTTGTATGTGATATATAAATATATCTCTGCAGGTTTTAAAGTGGCTTTGCGGTGTTCTGTATTTAGAGGAGGCCTGGTTAAATCTCTTCTTACCCCATTCATGTGGCTGACGCTCTCTCTCTCTCTCTCTCTCTATGAGTCTCTCTCTCTGTCTTTCTGCTGAGTCTTTCATTTTCTTTATCTTCATTCTCCTCTCCCCTGTCTCACAGTCTAACTCCCGTTCTCTCTCTGTTTCACAAGGTTCCACGATATCTACATGCAGTGCCTCACAATAATGAAATTATTCTAAAGTAGGTTGAGATTGCTCGGAGATCGGTTGCTGCAGGGGACGCATAAGTATATCTGTGTGGGAGTTGGTTGGCTTTTAACCCTCTGAACCCGAAAACGCATCAGCGGGTATGAAAGGCATGTTATCTTTATTTTTTTAAAAATCACAGAAATGATAGCGTTTATCGCAACAAGAAGCTGTAAAAACAGAAAGAACTGCTGGATTTTCTGGCAGAGAGTGAACCACTCAGCTGTGAGGTGCTGCTCCATCAGAAAACATAACCAAACCTAAGCTGACAGCGGTGATATTTCATTAACGTCATTTTATTTGCAGGGCATTTGCATTCATCAGATAATGTAAAAAACAAAACACCCTGCATTCCTTGCTGCAGCTGTGAAGCCGTAAGTGGCTCAGCTGTGACCAGCAGCCACAGGGACTTTTTGGCTGAACTGGGCTGAACTGCAGGCAGTGTTTACACAAAGATGGAAGATGTATGCACACAAATTAAAAGGTTTAAAAAGGCAAATTGCTGGATATCTATAGTATGTGGAGTTACCAGTTTGTTTTCCAGAATTAGTAACACCTGAGGGCACTTGGAAAAATGTTGAACTTGCCCATTTTAGTTTTTTTTTTCAATGATTCTATCATAAAAATTCAAAAAACTTTTATTTTTTTCTTTTTTATGATTTATAAAAAGACATTTTTGAGTTCTCTCTGCTTCTAGTGATAGTTGTTCTGTTTCCATAGAGAAGCAGGGCTTTTATTGCAGTGAAAAATGAGCCCATGGTGAGCTAAAAGACATTCTGCTTGAAGTTTAGAGAATTAAAGTGATTTAAAGTCACCTTTTTCCTTTTATGACGTCTTAACACAACCACTACCAGCATCAAAGAATGTACAGCCTCGACTTTCATTATCTTTCAAAATAAAATGTCTTCTTTTTTTGGCAAAATAATGAAATGAAAGCGAAAAAAAAAAGCACAAAGTGTTGTTCTACCGAGCGCTGCCAGAAGAGCTTCAGTGGCCTTTGGCATATTTGATGTTTATTTGGTGTTAAGATGACAGCGGTTAAGAACGCTGAAGTCCAAAGTGTGACACACATCACTTAATGCTGATCTACTGATGACACATCAAAAAGCATCGCTCAAACAGAGGGAGGGTTCACTGGCTGGACTCCACTGATAACAATGTGCTGTGTGAACATCCATGTACACTAACCCACCTCCGACTCTGCTCAAACAAAACCACTCTAGGCTACACAATGACAACTTGTAGTATTGGAGTAATTCAGCCACACATGTTCTGAACAACAATAATGATGCTGCAAGTCTCATTCTGCAAGATGGCAGGATTGGTTCATTGCTTCGATTGCGTTTTCACTCGTAACGTGTCTTTAAGCATGCAAAAAACACCATTTGGATATGCTAACAAGGTAAAAAAAAAAATCAGATTTTCACAAGAAGGGGCCTTTAATGTGTTACCTATCTGGGCATTAAACACTAGAAGCAGCAGATTAGATATAACATGCTACAGTAACAGTAAAGTAAGATGAGCTACACCGAGTTATCAGCTAAAATGAAGCATATAAGGTTGGGACATAACTTCTCTTTATACTATGAGTTTAAAGGTGCAGTGCAAAACCTTAATACACTGTCAGATTCACTGTGATAGCTTGTCATAGCCGCCATGAGACTCTAAATAAGTCCTAGCCTGTGTCATACATATGCTAATGTTAATGAAAATGTTTTCAAAATTAAAAACACTTTTCCCTTTAACCCCTCTGCTCACACTAACAAAGAGTGCCTTTGAAGATCCATTCAAAGTTTCTTCTCTTAAAAGGATATTTGTGTTGGACGCGCTAAATCAAACTCGGTCTATTATCTGTCGCTGTCATCTGAAACACTGACAAACTTTATGTCCATACATGCTTTAAGGATAGCACAGCTCACCCTAAAGTCATACAACAGATTTCAAGCCAAACTGACAAAGTGGCACACAATGTAAAACTCAGCTTTGAAGCTGCGTTGAAGCTGCCAATCCTCTTGACAGCGGGCTTTTTTTTTTTTGTTTGCAGTGTTTATACTCATGTTTCAGCCACAATATGGTCGTGATTTAGCGACGTTAAAATGTTGCATGTCGCGGCTTATGTTAGTTATTTTTGCTGTTGACTCATCTGCAGCGGTACATGAATGATGTAAAAGCTTCCAGAGTCAGTTTGGCTCTCTATAGCCAGCATGTTACACCATACATAATGACAAACAGAGGAAGCTCGATTTAGTCTCACTGCAGGTCACTAGGAAGACATTTTTTTTACTAATCTTTCTGTGCCTTTATGTACTAGAGGAACCTGGTTTTGTGACTCTTCATTCAGCTGTGAAACACTTGACATGCACAGACCCCCAGCCTTTGCATGAGTGTGTTTGTGCGACAGCGAGACAAATGAGGAGACGGGCGAAGAGCGACAGCGCTGGTTTGTGTTTGCTTGTGTCTCCTCAAAATACGTGGGTCGATGTGTATATCTGCACTGACAGGGAGATGCAGAGAGTGTTTGTGGGTCAAGTCTCAGCATGTGTGTCTGTATATAACTCTGATTACACCAGAGCAAATAATAACAGCTTTGGTTCATTTGCAGCCATCAGACCTCACTTAAACAGTATCAATCACAAGACTAACTTCTGAGGCACACGAGGACGCATGTTCACTTGTAGGCATACACTCTCTAAACCTTTGCACGTGTCCGCATGTGTGTCTGTGAGTGTGTGTGTGTGTATGTGTGTGTGTGAGAGACATTAGCCAGTTCCAGCCATGTAGTCTGTAGCCATAATAATGGTCAACAAAGAAAAAGCAATAGCTAGACCTCCCACAAAGTGAAAATGTTACACACAAAACGCACGCACACGACCCGAAACACTCCCACTGACTTTCATTCACTTAGTCTAATCGCATTACGATATATGAATGCAATATGTTAAAGTGTCTGAAGTGGTTCAGAACTCAAGGAATCAACTTTTTTGAACATGTCAACAACTTTTCAGTAAACTGAGAGCGCAGGGTTTCCTTATATGGAATTCCCATCTGAAGGAAGTTGTTCTGTTACATTGGGCTTGCTGTGACACCGAGGAAGAGCTCCAGAAAAGTGATATTATTAGTATTTATGGCATACACTTAAAATATAAGTTCAATAATCCATAAGTCCATAACGACATCTGCAGACCCTTAGTAGATTCCCTCTAATGAAACACTTTTAGTTTCTCTAATGGGGACAAAAATAGCTTTTGGAGCCTTTCCGACCCCAACGACGGATGAGTTAGTGTAATGTGGTCGGTCTGTTAACAACTAGATGTTTTCAGACAGCTCATTTGCCCATCAATAGACAATCAATCACAGCAATTTTTTTCATATCCGCAACCAACATTTTCAAAACTCTGGCTTTCCACGGCATGGTAATTTCAATGTTCAGGAAACACTGAGGTGAAGGAAAACATTAGCGATCTGTAAGAGGACATAAACTCCAGCTTCTCCTCTCACTCTGCTTTGATACTGATTGCTGGCAAGTACTTGTTTGTCCAAAAATTGCAAGGAATACTGGGCTGCATCGGATTTTATTTTCATATATACTGTACGTTTTCCAATACTGTCAACCTGCAGTGACTTCCAGGCAGCCCAGAGGAACATGTTGATCACTTTTCCGACCCCACACTGAGCCGGAGCTTCGATTTATTCCGACTAAACGCCCTCCTGTCACCTTACTGTAAATAACCTGTGCGCACTTTTTCAAGGAATTCGAGAGGAGATTGAAGACAGACACCCTTGCATGACATCACCATAACTCCACAACAGCAGTTAGACTGTAGGTCGACTGCTCCAACACTTTAAGAGATGTATTTTGAAACCAGATCGCCACAACAAGACGGTCTTACGACATGACTTATGGCAGGAAGTTCAATCAAGCCGTGATATGTTTACATGGAGACACCTATGACGAAAACAGAACAAATCATTAATGGGATGATGAGATTACAGTAATATTTTTAGCCAGATTGAAAGTTGCTGCATTTTTTTCTTGCATCTGCAGCGATCATCGTTGATATTCAGTTCAACCTTTACAGTACGAGTCCTTCTTTCTGCCCACTAATTCACTGTGGTGCTGTGGAGACCATGAAAAAACTAGTCTGAAACAAGCAGTTTGGAGTTTCACCATAAAAAAAAAAAAAAAAACGCATCAGTGACACAGAACTGAAAGCTCTGCGGAAGAAAGAATCTGTCCTTTCTATAATCTTATCCACATGAACGCAATTATTGGGGGGAGGGGGGGTGGGGTGGGGAGGGCATTATATTTGTTTAGTGGTTTGTCTTTTGTCAGTAATGAAGTGTTGTGTGTATACGACTCCATTGTGCTTTTACTACTGAAACCTACCCCCACCACTCGCTCACACAAACACACACACACACACACACACGCGCACACACACACACATGCACACACACACACAAGCAGGCCAGAAGCCAGTTGCCTGGTTTTTTAAAACATCCTTTAGGAAAAATAAAGCATCTCAAATCAGAGCCAAATCATTAGTCCGGTCTGTAAGAGACGGGGGGAAAAAAAGCAGGTCAACAATCAACAAAAGCTTCTATTTTCTTAAAGCTCCCATTCAGGGAGAGTATCAACTGCCCTATTTTCTCCTCCAACCTCCCCCTTGTCTCCCCCCCTGTCTAATTCTGTTTGGTCTTTTCCTCTCCCTCCTTCTCACGTCCTCACCTGTTATCCACTCTTGTTTTCTCCCCGCCCTTCTTGAACACATCCCCTGGTCCCCCGTCATGCCTCCCCCCCATTCATCTCCTGCTCTCCTTCCCTTCTCTCCTCCTCTTCCTCCACCTCCTCCTCCTCCTCCTGCTTTCCAGTGAGCCCGGGTCTGTTTTCGATTACCGTTCTCATGTAAACCTAAATTGTGATTAAACAAACACTGTGTGAGTGCGTTTGGCCCCGTATCAAGTTTGCCTCTTCTTAAATGTATGTACAGACTGACGCACACACACACACAAACACACACACATGGAGACATATATATCTGTGGACATGTACAAACAAATGCGGGACGTATACAAACATATAGGCAAATATGTAGATCAAGTAGACACACAAATTACTAAACTATGTGGACACATTGAACGTGCAAAAAAGCCCATGCACACAAAGACTGCATACACAAGCACATGTGACATACTGTACATTCATGCACATATTGCACACAGCTCAATCACTATTATACAGACACACAAATGGGCACACACATGAGCATACAGTATGTGCTTGTACACATCTCCATTGGAGTAAACAGGTCAAAGGGAAAATCTCAGAGTTTTAACTACGTGTGCTAGCAGCTCCAAATCACCTTTATTTGTGAGCTGAAATTACTACCACATGCAGCCTCTGTGCTATTTCAGTGCAAACACATATAAAAATTCTTTGCCATATAAAAAAAATCAACAGGCACACAGCCTCCCACGAACTTTTCATAGGTTCTTCTGGCCCTGCAGCGAGTTAGCTAACTGGCTAGCTGCTAAAGTAGGCAGCTGAAAGGGAAAGGTGTTGGTTGCCGTGAACTTTAAGACCGCCTGGTTGCTGGATTCTGCTCCGTTACGAAACACGCTGTTTAATTCACACATTTGCAGAGTAGGAAACACACAGACCTGCACAAACACACACACACACATAGACCTACACAGACACACACACACAGACCTCATGACTTTTGGCTTCTTGAATGCTTTCGCAGCAAGAGAGTCAAACTTAACTCATGCTCTCCAATTCATAAAGTGTTTAAGAACTGGTGCATGAGACTGAATATATAGCAACACTTGTGCAATGAGGTGAAATACTTACTAAATATGGACGCATACTGGGACGGCATTGGAAGCATGAGAAACATAGTCAACTTTCGCTGCAAGATGATTCCACTGACTGCTTTGGAGCAATTAAACTACACTGCATAGTGTCAGTAATAGGCTACATCACACAAGCAGAGTGGAAGCGGCTGGAAACAAAACCAGCTGTTTGCCAACAACTAAAAAAAAATTTAAAAAGACAAACAAAGCTTTTGTCATCTATGACAGAGAAATGGAAGGAGGACTGCCTGGAAACTTGTTGTTATCCTTTCAGGCCAGCTCGTACTGCTCATGTGTCTGGAGGCGACGACAATGAAAGAAGTGGAAACAGCTGATCAGTCATGTGAATTAAATGTTTGTGTCAGGACTTATTCGGAAAAGGTGTCAAAAAAACATCCATCCATTATCTATACACCACATAGTCATCTGTAGGGTCGCGGTGGGGGGTGGCCGGAGCCTACCCAAGCCAACTCAGGGCAAAGGCAGGGGACACCCTGGACAGGTCACCAGCCTATCACAGGGCTACACATAGAGACAGACAACCACATTCACTCCTATGGACAATTTATAATCACCAGTTACCTTTAGAATGTGGTTTTTGGACTGTGGGAGGAAGCCAGAGAACCCTGTGAAAACTCACGCTGCACAGAAAGAACATGGAAACTCCACACAGAAAGATCCCAGGCGTCCTAACCGGGACGCGAACTGGGGATCTTCCAGCTGTGAGGTGACGCTGCTAACCGCCGAGTTTCTTTTCTAATGCAATAGTTTAAAATATGCAGAAAAATTAGCTCTAGAGAAAGACCTGATCGATAGGTCACAACCTAATTATCGGCATGAGGCAGCGCCAGCAAGAACGCAAGAAAAAAGGTTAAACCCAAACAAAAAGTGAAAATTACAGGCCTGGTTACGCATACATGTGGCCAAAAAATTGACTTTCTACAGGAGAACTCTTTCTGTTGACCCACACACAAATATAGAATGTCTTGCTGAAATGAAGTTAAAAAAAATCAGCTTACTTCAGGGAGCCAAAAGGAACGCAGTCACCTAAGTACATGTAGGTTCACCGAGTGTAACATGTTTGAAAGTATTTCTAAGAGAGCATGAAGGAATGAATAAAAATTCTCCATGTGTAACCAAATCTCTCAGATCAGCCCAATATCATTCTTTCTCTCTCCCTCTCTCTCTCTCTCTCTCTCTCTCTCTCTCTCTCTCTCTCTGTTTTCGGTATCTCTGCAGTGTGTATTTATCTAAATATGTCTTGAGACTAAATCGCACTGCCTGTCTGGGCTGTGGGAAACACACACACATACACAAACACAAGCCGCTAAGCACAGACTTATTTTAGAGGAGCTCTGGTCAGGTTCCCTCTGTAAAAATCTTCCCTTCCCTGAAATACCAGTGAATATCGGTGTGGGCCCTGTGGTGCAGCTCTACCCTGGAGCCTATGGGCCTCCTGGTGCAGGGTCATGCCGGAACATGCGCTGCCATTTTTAACCTAATGGCATGTTTTCCTTTGATTTATGAAGCAATTACATGAAGTGCGACTTTCGGAGTCAACGTAAGGAAGATTGATAAACGTGTTGCACACACAGTTCACTGGTGTAAATGGGCCCTGTGGTGCAGCTGTGTGTCAGGTCCTACAAGCCTTGTGGTGCAGCTGCATACCATGGTTTGTACATCTGAGTCATGTTTAATTATTAGGAAGTTCTGTCGTGGGCGTGTGGTTTGGTATAAAGTCTGCCATGCACACACATTTGCACACACACACACACACACACACACACACATGTGCACACACAGACACACACAGAACAACACTTCTACATCCAGCGCCTGTGGTGTTAAATCAGCGGGAGAGGTGGCGTGAGAGAGGGATGCATTTGTTGTGTGCTTCTGTGTGTTTGTATGTTTGAGACTTATTTGTTTCTCGCCAGCACCCAGTGGCGTGAAACCCAAACAAGAGCCTGGAGCCTAGTGACAAGAAAACAATCTCACAATTCCTGACAGCAACACAAACATCAAAGCTGTTTTTTCTGTTTATGTGTGGGGGCGAGTGTAACGGAACGAGAGTGCATATGAGCAAAGAGAGAAAAGTAAGAGAGTAAATGAGTGAACCGGATAATGACGAGTTCAGAAAGTTTACCCCTCACCCTTCGCTTTGCTCGTTCCCACCAATCGCTTGTGAGGCCCCGTCTGTCGCAGCCAATCACTGGACACGCAGCGTGCACCCACTTCCTGTAACACTAACCATAACATTCCAGCAGGTAAACTATGGCAGTCGCCTCTAAATGGACAATTAGCCAAGATTAAAGGCAACCTCCTCGTCTTTCTCCATTAACTTAATTAGGAGGAAAAGACATCTCAAATGACCCCCTGCTCCCTCCAGCCTTCCCTCCCTCTCTCATTCCTCTCCCTCCACCCAGCTCCTTCTCCCCTGACTTAACCAGCAACTTCTATTTACAGTAAATGGGGAGGGATACGACCACACTTTCATATGACACTGAAGCATTTGGAGGTTAAATGCCTTGCACAAGGGCAACCTAATGGTGCTGAAGAGCGTATTTCATTACCATCAATGCAGGGATTCAAACTGGCAACCTTCCAGGTCATGATTTGTTGACCATTAGAATCATGCTGGTGATTTTTCTCTCTTTCACTCTGGTCTCACGCAGTTTCTCTTCCCCAGAGCTTACTCACCCCCACCCCCACCCCACCCCACCAGCCTTTAGCAAAACTTTTGAGGGGTTTATCTAATTCTGTTATTCAGCATGGTCTACAGCAAGTAAGCATGTAGGGGTTAAGTATCATTGTCAAGGACACTTTGATTGGATAAAATCCTTCACCAGCCTCCCCTCTGGAAATAAGCTCACTTTCTCTTTCTATTAAGCCTCCAAGAAAACCCTTTTAGGCTGAATGTTCGGCTGCAGGTACCCTGCTGTGATGCAGTTTATGGGGTGCAGTGAGGACATCGGTAGAGCAGAGTAACAAAGTTAGAGAGCAGGGATGGGGTAAAAACTAAAAAAGGCAAAGCTTTAGTAGACTAATGCATGTTATCTAACTAGAATGTGATACCTCGAACAGCTTCATGTGTACCTGGATCTTCTGTTCGTTTCTTTAATTACATGAGCTTTATTATTGCAGATGCTGATTTTTACTACACTGTATAAGCTAATTTTCCATAAGCATGAATTTTAAATGAAATCACACAGCAGAATGTCTTTTCTAACTCTTCACATAATTAAGCGTTTTAATTTGAGCAAGTGTGGCCTTTGCTGAATTGCAACCACAAACAATGCTTAAGAAAAGAGTCATAAAGTCAGCCGCCTCTATAAAGTCCATTGCAAAACTCCTTGGGTAGAGCAAAGATGCATTTTATAATGTATGAATATAACTTCATTTTTTAAAGGCTATTTGCCTGTTTGATCTTTTAAAAGTTGCACAGTCTTGCTTTGAACAATGCATCTGCATTTTTGTTTGAAATATATCAGGACAATGATCCCATCTGTAAAGCACATGAGATCTCTACATCCACACTGCAAGCCAGAGCTTTTACAGTATTTCACTGTCCACGAGTGTTGAAACATGGTCAAAGATCACCTTCTACATTATGTAATAGTCAGCATCTGAGGCCCCACTAGAGCTTTATTGGTGAAGGGAAATGGGGAAACATCTCTTTAGTCTGAAGCTACTCTCATTTTTCATCTTCCCCGTGGCCCCCTCATGCAAACCAATCAAATGTAATGTGAGCCGCTGTAATGGGGGAGAATGTTGTTGCTTCATGAGTATCCCTGGCTGTAAACCAGTGCGGGTTCAAATGCACAGACGGTGCAGTTGGGGTCCTGACACGCAACATGCACTCACGAGCTTTCACGAGCGTGCACACATAAAACATGCACACACACGCACCGACTCCCGGAGAAGAAAGTGAAGATAACAGGATGAGGCTCTGTCTGGGTCAGTGTTATCAGTCTGGGTCAGTGTTATTAGACAGGAGACTAACAGCCATCCAGTCACTTAGCAAAGTAAACCTCCCTGATACAGTGTAATGTGCACTGAGGCACAAAAGCCCTCTAACCAGCGGCTTGCAGTTTTCCATTCAAGCTATCATGAATATGCTGCATCTCAGACCAGAGAGTCATTGCACTCGTAGCAAATGCATTTTACTCAAAGCTCGAGCTTACTGTGTGCAATAGTGTGTGTCTGTGTGCATGTGCTGCGAGACCACAGTCTCTGCAAACTGTGGGGGGAAACAACCACAGACTGCACACACTGAAACCCACAGACTCCAGTCCACGATCCATCCATCTCACCATCCCTATTTTTGTTTTCTCTCCCCCCCACCGAGCACCTAGAGGGGCCACAGAGACCCCGATCCCTTCCATCCATCTACTCACAGCCTTCATCCTCCACCAGCATCCCTTCATCCATCCACCTCCCTCCCTGCACATGACCTCCCCAGTACCTATTGTTCATCTGTCTTAGTTGGGCGCTGATCAGCCGCGATTACTGCTAAATTAGAACATTTTCTAAAAGGAGACAGCCGCTTTAACTGATTTATACACTGTGTTCATCCCAGCAGGATTAAAGACTGTGCTAAAAAACTATTATCCAGCCTGATACCTCTTGTCCTTACCTCCCCCACCCCGCTCCACAAGAGCAAAAACCTCCAACCCATGCCTATTTTCCCTTAATGCTAGTCCAGCTCCTTCCCTCTCCTCCCTGTTCCAAACCTCAGACCGCAGGGCTTTAATAGGAGGGTTAAGAGGTAATTCCTATCACACTGCCATCATTTAATATCTAACCGAGGCTGACAGAGAGGAAGGTTACGAACCCAAACCAGAAAGCCACCAGCAAACCCCCCTGTCTCCTCCTCCTTACTCTCCTGCTGTTATTCTCTCTTTAAGCCTCCCTCACTCTCACTTTTCGTCTCTTTCCCATCATTCTACCTCCATTCCTTCCTCTTCCGTCTCTCCTCTCCATACCTCGGCATTCGCATTACCAGCGCTTACTTAATTCACAGAAAACACAGCGAGGATGTGAGAAAAAGGCACGAAAAATGGAAGAAAAAAAAATGAGAAAAGTGGAAAGAGAAAAAAAAAGAGCAGGAGGAAACTCCAGACACTGTAATTTAGATTGTGCTGATGGCAAAGTAGGGATATAAAGAACATGAGATTTATAATGTTAAGTTTGGAACACTTTCACCCTTTCCACTCTCCTGAGTTGTCTGAGAGGCCTGCAGGGATCCATATTCGACCGGTGATAAATAAGAGCTATCGAGACCAATTAGGGGTTTCATAGAATAGTAAGCCAGGCAGTGGAGGAAATAAGACTGTCACTCACGAAGAACAAGAGAAAGGCTCGGAAAACAGAAATAAACACAGTGGAAGCATGTGTAAATGTGTGTGTGTGATGAAATATTACTGTTTGTCTGTGTTCGCATCTGTCACTGTGTGTGTGTCCCTGATGTTCACATGAGGGGGTTTTGACTGTGTGTGATCCTGGAAGCCACAGTTGACGTAAATGACAATTTGCTTTGAGCCATAACAGTCTACTTCGCTGTCTTCGGCAATACATCACGCATCGCCGCAAATATATGAAACACACGATTGGTCCAGAGTTTTAAAAAGAGGTTTCACATTGTGCACCCCCACCAGGAGGATTTCATCTTTCTGTGGTTTTTTCCTGCCAAAGCAATATACTGTGACTGAGACGGGACTAAATCAATTCATTGTCATTGTTATAAAGCACTATAATTAATACTGCATTTGTTGCAACTTTGAACTGCTCTGGTACAAAATAAAACTTCTGATGACAAGGAAGTGTTGTCTTTGACAGGGAAAATTTCACAATTCAACTTTTTAAAAAAAATAAAGAATAAATCGTCAGTGCATACTGTTCCTGCCCAATGAAGACCACAAATCTTTTAAGGCCCAGTTGTACGGTTCAAGTTTAAGCTGGATCAGAAATCTCGTGTTTTGCTGTCCAGGATCAGGTTTCTCAAAGCAACACTTGATTGGATCAATCTGATACAGAACTATTTAAGATTACCAAATCTAGATTTTCAGTGCTCTGAATGGCATTATTCAATACAATGGAGGCTACTAACTACATAGAGAACAGGCAGAACGGCCAGCATGATAAAACAATACATCCATCAGTTATCTATACACTGCTTAATCCTCTGTAGGGTCGTAGGGGAGCCTATCCTCCAGTCTATAGCATGGCTACACATAGAGACAGACAACCAAGCACACTCACGTTTACACCTACAGACAATTTAGAGTCATCAATTAACTTTAGCATGTTTTTGGACTGTGGGAGGAAGCCGGAGTACCTGGTGAAAACCCACGCTGCACAGGGAGAACATACAAACTCTACATACAAAGATCCCAGGCATCCTAACTGGGGATCTTCCAGTTGTGAGGTGACGGTGCTAACAACTGAGCCACTGTGCAGCCCCTCATCTGACCCACAACAAATACATAGTTAACAAAGTGAAGAGTTCTTAATTTGACCAGCTCTGCTTGTAGGAGGCACAATTGCGCAATCATCTCTGATCTAAAAGGTCACAGTCAAACAAATCAAGTGCAATCAAGTTCCTGACTTCCACCCTGAATTCAAGCTTCTGCTCCAATCAGGTAGTCCTCAATCCTACTACAAAGATTTCTACACGTACAGGTTTGATCCAAATCAAACCCAAGTCTGGATTTTGTGGTCTTGTCCGATTTCAGAATCCTTTTTTTTCATCTAAACAACCCATTTTCACTGTTTAATCCTGTCGGTTTGGATCAAACAGTGAAAATGGGTCGAACAGCAGCCAATCAGATTACTTTTGAACAACTTGGTCCAACTTGGAAACTTTTCATGAAATAAGAATGTCTTGTTTTAAGAACCACAGCAGTGGATCTTGTAGTTAATTCAATGAGCTCTTTGGTAAGCAGACGGTAATTTGCCTGATCTTACAAAAGAGCGCTTAATGCTTCCATTTTAACCCAAAAAATAAAAACATTCAGATGCACAGTTTTTATTGGACAGCAACTATAAGACTTGTGTTAACACTGGAGAATCACACTGTGAACAGCAGCATTGGCGTCCTTTGCATTTCATCACAAAGTCCTTCCTCCAACTAAAATACAGCAAGTAAATGTCCTCAAAGAGCTTCATGTCAAAGGCTATTCTTTTGACTTTCAAACAGCAAATGCCCTGTAGGCTTGATGGGTTTCTGCAAAAGCTTGTAAGTTTGTTTGGATTTACAGCAGTTACGGTAGAAAGGATTTCAATGGCGGACCGAGTTTCATAACAAATCAACATGTCAAAAAATTTCCACAGTAACTTCTCCAACCTTCCTGCAGCACAATCCACTTCCCCGCTGCCGGTCCAAATAACTTTCAGCGAAGCTTTGAAAGTACGAGGATGTGAAAAGTACACACTGACGAGGTATATTTGATTATTTTGTGGGGGAAAAAGCTGTAATTTAAGACATTTCTTTGACGTTTTGATACCCTGTGGCACGGTGCAACGCTGCGATGACTTGAATCAACTGGAAGGTAACTGTCACTTTCTGTGAAGAAGCACGCTGCAGACCTTTCAAACCTGCTGTTCAAGGATCGACGCAGTGAATCGAAAGCTTTTTAGGGGCGCATTCCTTCAAGTTTCAAAACTTCAATAACGTGAGAAAAAAAACAGACACAGAGAGAACACACCTTTTCAACAAAGAAAGTTTACAGTAGCTTCCAAGATATTCTGCCTCATGGAAACATTATAAAAGCCAATGAGGGAAGTGAGAAGTTTAATGTCCCAGAGCTGGTGTTCCCTTTACTAACACCTTGAAACACACACTGATACACAGTCAGAGCATCAATGCAGTGCATGCACACACAAAAGCATGATAGGGGTGCAGACAATAATCAATGCAGACAAACACAATCGAAAGCAAGCATGCACCTACGCACACACACACAGTCAAACTCTGGCTTCACTTGAAGGCAGCCCAATGTAAACAGCTATAAAGTTTAGAAGGTGTTTCAACCTTCAACCTAAGCTGACAGAGACTCTCTGAGGATAAGACAAATAGAGAACCTGACAAGCGGAGTGGAAAGAAAGAGCACAGATGGAGAGAGAGAGAGAGAGAGAGAGAGCAGAGGGGAAGAGAAGGAGGCAGGGTGGATGCACCGATGGGACCGAACCAGCGAGAGGGAATGAGAGAGAGCATGTCTGGGAATGTGAGATGAAAAAGAGAAAGAGAAAGGAGAGCAAGTGGGAGGCTTCACCGCATCAGCATGACCTGCTCCTACACCCTGAATACTCTGGGAAAACTCCATATTCCCGAATAAAAATTCCACACCGGTCCAAGGAAAACATTCACTCCAGGCACACTTTCACCTCTTAAAATCGCGCACACACACACACATCTGACACTCGCAGTCTTTTTCACCTCTCGACAGGAGCACAGAGCGGCACTGTGTCACCTGGCGCAAGACTTGAACCCTCAACCCCGGATGAAAGTTTCTGACATCGCACCACGGCCGTGTTTTCAAATGGATCACGTAACACATCAAAAGAGGAAGAGAAGGGGAGACAGGGTGTGGTGGCGGGAGAGTCGGAGAGAGAGGATGGAGGAAGGAAAAAAATAAAAAGAGCACTCACAGTCGTCCTAGTTTGGGGTTGGACTGGAAGAGAAGCTCCGGGAGGAATTGGAGTTTGTTTCTGTTCAGGCGACTGCAGGGAGAAACAGAAAAGAAATGAGCTTATCGGGAACAGAAAAAGGACACACTCGTAATAAATCACTGGGAATTTGTGTTGACTGAACAATCACCACATAGCCGACTGAATCATCTCGAAGGTCAGTCGGTTCAAACTCATGGGAAAGTCGCCCTGGCTTCCTGTATCCGCGGCCTACAGGTTGTCACGCTGTGCTTTATGTATGCATGTCAGTTACAGGTTATCGGTGTTTAAGCTCCCTAATCATCCTCACATATGCTCGGAGAGGAGGTTTGTGCTACCGAAAGATATGTTCAGTAGAAATAAGACTTACCCAGGATGATCCACTTAAATGACACTGTTCTTTGTGCATTTACAATGTACTTTGTGTGGCAAAAGTCTTAATCTGTTTTGTCCCTATATAAAAAGACTGAATCATCAATTAGAGGATTACAAGACAGGCTGAGCGCACTGCCGTGTATCTGAACGGTAAAGGAGGAGAAGAAATCTTACTGGCTTAGCTTAATCTTACTGACCTATTTTTTTTTTTACCTCGTAGGAAAAATGTATAAAATGCGAGAGCTTTGCAGAGGAATTCATACTCACGAAATATTTCTCATTTATAGGACTGATAGCTTATCCATCCTGTGTAATCTCGCTATGGTACACGTGGTCAGCATACATAGTTCAAAGAGGAATGCCACGCTGACAGGGAAAAATACTGTAAAAGGCTCTTCAGAGAATTGATTCCGTTGATACATAAAGCATGAGAAAATGTGGCAAATACGTTAAAAAAAATGTATATTTACCCAAGTATTTAACTCTACATGCACACGGCAGGAGCAAAAACAAGCAAAAACTTCTAATTATGACTATATTGGTGTATTGCAGGGGTGTCAAACTCCAGTCCTAGAGGGCCGCTATCCTGTATGGTTTAGATCTTTCCCTCTTCCAACACACCTGATTCAAATGATCAGCTCATCATCAAGCTCTGTAGAAGCCTGATAATGATCCTGATCATTTGAATCAGGTGTGTCAGAAGAGGGAAACATCTAAAACATGCAGGATAGCGGCCCTCGAGGACCGGAGTTTGACACCCCTGGAAAAAGATAATCCAATTCTAATAATACCAGTCTACATATGTGTTGATCAACATTTTGTATTGGTATTATTTCAAACAAACCTTTAGCATGTTTTCCTAATGATATGGAAACTAATAAAAACCGTCTCCACACACAGTTCTTTCTTATATTTTCCCTTTAAACTACCATTCCGTGTTTAAGTAAGTCTAAAGAAGTGAACACATGGCAAATATCTGAACAGGAATGACAGGCAGAAGAAGATGGAGAGACTGAAAGCAGCTCAGAGATGGAGCGTTTTTCGAGTGAAAGATGTGCCTCCGCGGGTATGTGCATGTGTGCAACAGAAAGGTGGGGTCGGCCGAAGCGGAGACAGATGAGGACAGCGCGAGCAGAGGGAGTGAAAGTGTTATCAGGCTACCAAAGCGTTCGGCTGAGAAACGAGGCGTGGAAGGGAAAGAGGAAAGAAAAAAAAAAGAAGGAGGAGGGTGGAGGGTCACGGGGTCGCCGGGCAGAATCTGTGCCGGAGAAGACACAGACACCAACCTTTGAACCCCGGTGATAATGATAATAAGACCCTGACTTTCACTCCCGCGTGCGCCGCTGGAAAGAGAAACACAGGCCAAAAAGAGACATCCACCATTTGAAATAATTGACCCCTGCTCCTAGAAAATAACTGCCGGTACAAGAGCAAAGCACATGATCAGCTACTATTACCACTATGAGTCACTTTAAGACGTTCGCTCACGACACAGTTATGGCTTGTAGGAGAAAAATCCTTTGTGTATCTTGAGTTTTTTTTCTACTTGGAACCTTTGAAATCACACCAGACCGCAAATCTATGGACACTATATTTTTAATATTTGGAAAATTATCCCTATTAGTCAGATTCACATGTAAAAGGAGAAATGGTTTGGAAACTGAAGGAAAATAGTCTCACTGGGTTAAGTATTTTTTTGTAAAGAAGACAAAATAAAAAGATTACAACTGATTCTTTTTGCAGAAAATCCATCCATTCTATTCACACACAGCACTAAAACAGTTTATCATTACATTCTGACGTTTCACTGTGTTTCACCCATGACTTTATAACTCATGCACTGACATAAATGAATGTTATCTCCCGAGGAGGTGACTACATAAGCTCCATGTTTTTCACATTGTGACTCCATAAATCACACAGACTCAGCACCCGGACCTCTCACCTCTGACCTTCCACCCCGGCAGACACAACATCAGAGGCCCTGTCAGCTAAGCATTTTAAAAACCATTTCACTATCAGTAGAGCAGAGGGTAAAACTTAGGACCTTCACTCTTACCGTAGAATTCTTGTCTTTGATTTTTTTTTTTAAGCCAAAGCAGAGACTAACTTTGGTAAAGTGCAAAATGTCATTCTTACACAGTAAAATGAATTAAATGTACATGCAATTTCAGTCTGCACTTAAAGGACCATGTTAATTACCCTGAATCATATCTTGAAATGACACGGATTGATGAAATACCTCCCCTTGTGTGAATTTTGACACACAACTGCTTCGCACCCCCTTCCCTCCTCACCCTCTCATCTCTAGCCTCTGACCCCTCCTGACACACTGTATTAAGGAGCCTTTTAACATTAAAGCAGCTCATCCCCTCACACTTTCACCATCGGATCTCCAGCGAGAGCCACATGTTGCCGTCATTCAGTGTCTCTCAAGACTCTGTCCTGTGTGGGAGAAGCCTGCTGACGGCCGGAGTGAACCGCTTTGTCATGTTTTTATGTCTCCATTACTCCACTGCAGCTAGGATACCACCCAGTTGTCCAGTGACTTTTATTTTGAAATGTAAAAATAAAACCCACGACCAATTCCTACCAATTCTTGCACTTGTAACACTTTCATTGCAAATCAAGTCACATAGCAAGATCATTACTCACGTTATGAGGATGCAAAAGTACATCACAGAAAGACGGTGACAAATTAACAGTAGCTTGTAAATTCGATGATGCTAAGACAGCCAGTTTGCTAAGTTTAGAAATTCTGGCCTCACCTGAAAGTCAAATTATCATTGATAAATGACCAAAAAAATTAAAAAGAGCTGCTTTTCTAGTGTGTTAATTTGCCTTTGTGTCTCATGCAACACAATCATCTTCCTGCAAAGCCGCCTGCCCGTCATTCCTCCAGCACAGAGTCATAAACAGGCAGGTGTGTGTGTGGGAAGTGTCGTGTTGTACACTGACACCTCGATTCTGTTGACTAGAGCCTTGGTGTGAGCTGACGGATACACAAACACACACCAACACACACACACAGGAAAGAAGGAAGCATCTATGGGAGATTCCATGGCAATGTGTGAATTGGATGGACTTTATCAACCAGGTACACTCTGTGTGAGTACACATTACAGAACAGACAGGCAGAAGCAGGAAATCAAAGGCATGTGCATGTTTGGAAAAAAAACAGCAGCAGTACGTCAAATTTGTGTGACTTATGGATGCATATTTTGTGTGTGCCGCCTGGCGGAGTTTTTACATGCCTAAAATACCTTCTTTCTGCATCAGCTGCTTAGTTTACACTGCCTAGTTTTCTCACTCACACTCGGCAGGTAGTGGTGTAACATGGCATACTCACAGTCTCTCCAGCAGTCTGAGGTCTTGGAAGCCTCCTCTCTCGATAACACTGATTTGGTTGTCCTCCAGATGACTATAGACAAACATAAAGAGACAGAAAACAACATTTGTAGTTTAAAAATGCAGAATTCAAAGGGTGAACGTCTGTAGCAACAAATGATGTAATCATTTTGGCCATTTCAAATGTAATAAAGCCAATAACATAATAAAGTTTTTGAGCCAATAACGTACATAATACTCTTCAGTTTTTTTAACATTTGTAAATGAGTGTTCATGTTCCATGTTGTATATTGGAGTTAAGTGCCATTATAGA
The DNA here is from genome assembly GCA_024666655.1 of Dascyllus trimaculatus. Lineage (NCBI taxonomy): Eukaryota > Metazoa > Chordata > Actinopteri > Pomacentridae > Dascyllus > Dascyllus trimaculatus. The sequence continues at coordinate 28,060,148 of CM045457.1, forward strand.
GCCAGTCCAGTCATTTAAATGCAGTTTGAAGTGGGGACTGAATTGTTTTCCTTGAGAAATGTTGGAATAAAGTCTTAATGAAATGTTTTCCGAGAACAAAATATGGTAAATTCCTTCAACAATGCAACATCCAGCAGAGACACTGATATGGAATTATAAATGTACATATTAAAGCACATAAACAATATTCCAAATAAAGATGTTGTACAACAAATAATTCTCAAATTGGCTCTTACAGCCATAATTAAGGAGAGTGAGAGCTACATGGGACGTGTCCTTGATGAATGAGTATGACCACTATGTCATCCAGTAGACCTGTTTTTGACGAGCAAACTGCACAAAAACTGCAAAAAAATCATTCATTTTCAAGAAATGCAGTTATGTCCTAGTTATGTATTATTACATTATTGGCTGCAGTTGTTACATTTTCAAAGGATTTTTTGATGCTCTGCCATTAACATAAGAACTTATTATACTATTGGCAAATGTTATTATGTTATTGGTCTTGTTACAACAAGAGAGACGTGACAGTGAACGTCAAGGGGAGGCAATAACATGACTGACTTTACACAGTTACGGTCGGCATGTCTTTAAAATTATTTAATTTAAATATCACGCTGACAGGCAATCATGTAGATGGGAACATGCTTTCTGGCCAACACAAACAATGAAAGAGACGCTTGTACTTTTTCGTATAAACAAGCGATCAGTGCACTGGACAAATGAATCTGGCGCGAAGCAACAGTTCAAAGAGTTTATAACACACAGCATTTCACAAATGGACAATTCAGCGATCCAAAACAAACAACTAACAACCCATCAACTCTTCCCAGCGGTGCTCCCACTGTAACACATATTTCTGTGTTTCCCTTCCTCTCCTGCTCTCCTGTGTCTGTTGTCATGTTTTGGGGGCACACTAAGGTTTTCCAGATGGGACAGAAACAAGGGAGAGAAAGAACATCTCAACTGATATGCGTGTTTATATTTTCTGTCCGAGGACGTTAAGAGTGACATCTCCTGAGAGGGAGGAAGCGAGGAGGAGGGAGACGGGGAGAAGAAAAGACGGTTAAAAAATCTGAATCGAAAAGACGAGGCAGAGAGAAAAAGAAGAGATGCAAAAAACAGCGAGACTCGGGATGACAAGATGGATTGAGCGAGCGGGATATAAAAAGAAACGCGGAGCCAAAGAACGCTAAAGAAGTCGTATCAAAAAGAGACACCGTCTGGCCTGCCATGTGGACTTTGAATTGTTTTGGCATGACCCTCCTTTAAATACTCTTTCAAAGACAATGTTTAGACGTGAAGCTGTATTTCAGCCATTAATCCACGGCCTGTCATATGGGCTCGCTGCATAAACACACATGCAAATGCGCGCACATCTGTTGGACTCACACTGAAACGTATACTTGGATGAGAGATAACAGACCCAGAAATACACAGTGAAACATGCATTCATGCACACATGTATCTATATTTGCACACGCACAGATGTATGCTCGCTTATCCACTCACTTATTTATTGAAAAATGAGAAAGGCACTGGTATTCTTAAAAATGCAAATATTAATAAAGCAAAATCTGGATGCTAAAATATGATGTGACAAACATTGTGCATGATAACCACTTCTAGCTTTTCTTCATTTATTTTTCTAATGACCTAAAGAAACTCTACTGCCCTATGAGATGCTAGTTTGCATATTTTCATGATGATAATAATAATAAATTTATATATATAGCACCTTTAGGAGCGGCGTTCACTAGGTGCTTTGACAGTCAAAACATGCAAACACAGGGACAATCAAGCAAGACATGAGGCATAAGGAGACAAGGCAGAGCAGTCAACAGAATAAAGAGTAAAAGTGATAATAATAAGTTAAATGAATAATTAGCTAGATTAAGACGCATATCAAACAAAGGAACTAGGCAATTTTAAAATCGAAGAACTAGAAGTTAAAAATAAAAAGCAAGAATTAAAGAATTAAAGACATCATACCAAAGAACTAGCAGCTAAAACTAAAATAAAGCATGAGAGAATATATTAAATAAACAGGTAAATAGTACATAAATACAGATTAGAGCACAAAAATCTAATTAAACTACACATAAAAGGAAATCTATATTACTACTGTCTTCGTATTGTATTACAAAAAGATCTTCTAATTTTCTGAGTCTTCTTGCAAGGTGAAAAATAACTTTTGAGTGCATAATCACAGGAGGAAATTATTTAAACAAATGACACCTTTTTCAAAAAAAACCACTAATAATATTCAGTGAAAACTGGTAAAAACAAAAGGAAAACGAAAATGATTTTTAAACCAGCTTCTAAACACCAGCAAATGTGCTACAGACTGCAATCACAGTTTGAGAAACAAGTCTAAACTGTTAGCTAACAAAGTCAAACACAAGGTGACAGGTGTAAATACATGCTGTACAGGAGATTCATGGACATGCACACCCAGCACTAATGAGCAATATCAGATCAGTGTGTAAACATGTACAACATAAACGGTGGTGAGGAGTCATGCACTGGTAGAAAGAATCCCCAAACACACATAAGCATTTGCACATTTGTACTCCATCATAACTTATAATCCAAACAAGATGAATCCTGCACCTTTATTCCAGTGTAGCTGTGTTTTCTACATCCTAAGCATATCCTGTAAGCTCCGGGGAAAGCTAAATCAAGACATAACTTTGAATGACTATCAAAATTTATTTGTCCAAATGAGAGATCAACCGCAAGCTGATTTAGTGAAAAACATTTTGAACAGCAAAGGAGGCCAAACACATGGCGCGGGGAGTCGATGCTGGCACACCGCTCAGATGAGGTATTGTTTTTATATCGGCCTGTATCAGGCATTAGTCATCCACAGAGATGGGGGGAAAAGAGAGCAAACAAGTATTGAATTCATGTGGGACTGGTGTGTCCAATAACTCTTTCATTCAACCCTATTAGACAGTCTTAGCAACCATTATAAAAAAGCGCAATGATGTCACGCCACCTTATATCAAACTGCGAGAACTTGGCCTCGGGAAGGAAATAAGGAAATACTTCAGGGGATATTAACTTTACTTGTTGTTTACGCACAATGGGTGAAACCACATTTACATTCCGGAGTCAAATGTTCAATATCAAGCACAAGTTTTCACCTACATCTAAATTTGTTTGGAATTACCCAATTTCGCCGCAATCTGGAAAAGATCTCGCGAAGCGCGGCTTGCCAGAGAGATTACGCTAAGTGTTGCGCATGCAGTGTGCCTAGAGAAACTAGCCGCGTTTGAGAGCGCAGATTGAAAAAAGTGTTCACACTGCTGGATAGGATTACAAGTTTTTGGATGAACCCAAAATGATGCTAAATGTTTAATCAGATTACAGCCAGCGGTCTGATTTCGGAGCTTTCGTGAGGTCAGAGTTGGAAGATTTGAAATGCCAACAAATGAGTCCAGTTAGCTTTTTTTTAAGTACTCTGTGATCACTGGAGATGCTAAAGTGCAACCAGATCATTTAGCTGTTGAGACGTTTTTAACAGAAGTCAGATTATATGTGATGGCAGACGTGTATTTCAACAGGAGGAATTATAAGTAATTAGTAGCTTGTACGTAAGCAAGGGCATTTGGAAGTTATACTTTTTTTTTCTACTGCCTTACCCTGGGAAGAATGTTAGACGCGCTAAAGTACATGCAAAGTTTTCCCATGGGAGGCATGTATGTCTGAAATGACCAGGCACTTGTGTGTGTGAGAGAGAGAAATGGAGTGTGAGAGTCGGACACAGATGTCTGGTAAATAACATTAATACCCGTTTGACTAAAGATAAGGCTAAAGGTGACCATGTATGGTGCCCATGTATGCGTTTGTTCATCCCTTGATACAAATGTAAGAATGTGTGTGGGGGGTGGAGGGGGAGGGGAGGTGTGTGTGTGTGTGTGTGTGTGTGTGTGTGTGTGTGTGTGTGTGCACTTTAAAGTGTACTTTCTCAGACTACCTCCTCTTTCCCAAGCAATCTCCTCCCAATTTCTTTAAGAGATTTAGAGTGGGGAAATGTCACAGCAGTTTATCACCAACCACATGAAACAAGCTGCTGGACCCGCCACACGCAACACACACACACACACACACACACACACACAGTCGTTTTACCTTCTACCCTGTCTCATGGACACCGAAGGCAAACACTGAGAGTTTTCTTTCTGTTTTCTGTTTTGCTCAAAAATGCAAGATTATTAACCCTCTGAATGAGAAACCTGCCAGTAGGTTTGAAACACATGCTATCTTTGAAAGAAGTACCAACAAAAATACACCTCTTATAACAGAAAGAAGCCATGAAAAGAGGAAACACCTTCAGATTATTACCTTTTCGACAGCCTGTGATGTACCGTCTCATTGGAAAGCATATCGAATTCAAGCTAATATTTCATCAAAATTGCTTTATTCTACAGGACTCATTAAAAATAAACCATTTGATCTAACCTGATCTGGAAAAAAACAAAAATTTCTGTACTCCTCACAGCAACCAGGAAGCTATTGGTGACTCAGCTGCAACCAACAATCACATGACAAAAAATTCAGTGAGTTTTCAGCTGAACTGCAGGCTGTGTTCACACATTGGAAATAAATGTAAAAAATATACACAATAAAGTATCTACAGCATGTAAAGCAACTTTTTTTCAATAAAGGTAACTCCTGTGGATCTTGCACATGTTGGTACTATGTTTTTTCCAGTTGTTGTAAAATACATAATGAAGGTTTTAACTTTCTCTTTTTGCAATTTGTGGCATTATAGCTGCGTCAAACTGCACAAAGGATGTTCTCCCTTCTTTTAGAGGGTTGTGCTGTTTCCATAGAGGCGCAGGACTTAAAGTAAAAATGTGGCAGGAGTTAACAAAGGCCCAGATATTGTTTGGGTTTCAGAGGGTTAACTGACACAGGTTCTACACTCCAGTATGGTCCTAACAAGTAAGGTTCCTGTTAAACAAATATACTTACAAATGCAGACGCACACATGCAGAAAGTCATTACCGCTGCTCAGCGTAGTTTGTGCTGGAAGTGTATTTTTATCTGCCGGTCTGGTTAAAACTGAGTGAGGAGGGAAGCTGCATGCAGCCAGCGGTGATTATAGTTATTAAAGCCCTGACATACACACACACACACACACACACACACACACACACACACACACAGAAATTTCAGCCACTTGAGGCAAAACAGTGAGAGAGCCCTTGAAGTCAGTTAGGACAGCTGAGAGGAGATGAGTGTGACTGCTCATCTCCTCTCACACTGAGTGCAGCCATTTAAATATGACGAGCTCGACAAGAAAGTGTCTCAGCAACGATTTCAGCGTGTCATTTGATTTTTTTTTCTCCCTCCAGATAAAAGATTGCGCTGGCACAAAGGCAAAACGACAGAAAACAGAAAGTTCATACGTTGGATAAATGCTCATTTCTAACGTTTACTGACAGCTGCATGTTTAGTCTGCAGTCAATATGTCATCTTTAGGAGCAATTTCTGCCTTGAAATGGAAAATTTTCTCAGTCTGGCACAGAAAGCACTTTTCGCCCCCTTTTTTCCGGCCCCAAAAACAAGACCTTTTCTAAGCAGATAGCGTATATCAGAATGGTTGGAATCGCCAGTTATGACACATGAAATTAGTTCAGGCCGCACATGCATCACGCTTTAAGAGGGGATCTCTTTGTAGTCGGTGTGTGTAGGAGAAATTACACTTAACAAAAAACACCTTCCAGCATGCACGAGTGAGGATTGTTTCCAGACAAGCTTGAACAGTGTGACGTCAAAAGTCTAGTTTTGATATTTTTTGAGAAAAGCAGTATCACAGTTGTAGCTTAGTTCTCAGTTTCACACAAAATTCCCCGACTATTGTTCAGTGCAACGTGGGAGACAGTGGAGAACTACATTGTCACATCTTTTACTGTTTCTTATGACTCAAGATTTCTTCCGAACACAAATTAGTTTCTGCATGTCATCATTTCCTCACCGGTTCAACATCTTTTCGTGTTGCCTGTTTAATAAAGGGGAGTCTTGCTGCTTGTTACTGGCATGTCAGCTCACAATTACTCTATTATTTAACCTTGTAAATATCCAGTAATTGCGAAATCCAACTCCTTGGATGGGACACTTGCATTCTCTCCTGCTCCGAAAGCCCTCATTAGGATGGGAAACTTTATTTTATAGAGACTTGTTGCCCCTATAGCCATATGCAGGCCCATTAGGTAAATATAGCATTTGCTTAATTGCTCCAGCATGGCAGCGTTTCGTTCATGGGATTCCTTGTAAAGACAGAAATGCAGGTCACGATAAGGAAATAAAGAGGAGAATAAGCACATAAAGACCTGCTGGTACTGTACCTGGTGGATTCAACGGCATACCAGCCTCATACCTAAGGGTACGTTGTTTGGCAGTATGTGCTATTTCAAAAACAAGCTGAGGAATGACTGAGTTCATGGATCTATCTTTAGTAGAAACGTCAACACCGCATGGCTTTTCCAACAATATGACACATTACTTTTATATTCACTACAGAATAAAAAGAGTTAAGTAGCTTAAGTTTATCTGCTTTCTTGATATTTGCACATTTGTTTAAAGTCATTTTAAGCCATTAAACATTTTGCAAAAGCATCTGTTTTTGTGTTTTAGTCAGGTTTCAGTTTATGAATTCCACTGCACAGCAAGCCTGTAGGCAATATTTTTATAGAAATTCTAAGAAAATGTGTTGTAATCTCCACTTTAATTGCACCAATAAGTTTCTCTGAATAATAATGTGAGCGAATCTTGCAGTGTTTTTGGTGCAAAACTAACAAATGCAGGTAATTTGAACTTGCTGAACAACCTGTCTAGACCAGGGGTGGACAACCCTGGTCCTCGAGAGCCCCTATCCAGCATGTTTTAGATGTTTCCCTCTTCCAACACACCTGATTCAAATGATCAGCTCATCATCAAGCTCTGCAGAAGCCTGATAACGACCCTGATCATTTGATTAGGTGTGTTGGAAGAGGGAAACATCTAAAACATGCTTGATAGGGGCTAGGGTTGGCTACCCCTGGTCTAGGCAATGATAGAGCAAGCTTGTTGTCTGTAAGTACTGGTGAAAGAGTAAATGCCCCACTCATGTCTGCATGTTGACCCCATCTCTCATACATTTGGACTGTTTGGTGCACCTTTTGAAAGTCTGACTTCAGAAAATGCTGCGGTGACATACAGTAGCATTGTTCTACAGGGGCCCAGGAGGGCCAAAAAGGACCATTTATTACAGTTCAGTTTATTAATTCCACAGCATAGTAACCCTGCAGGTAGGAGTTGTTGGAAATTTTAAGAAAATGTGTAGCAATCTCCAGTTTAACTGCACCAAGAAGTTTCTCTGACTAATAACGTGAGCAAATCTTGCAGTGTTTTTGGTGCAAGACTATAAAAAAAAACTCAAGATAATTTAAACTTGCTGAACAACCTGGCTGTAGTAATCGCAGTAGTGAATTGATGAAAGAGGCAAACTTACAGAATCCTGAGGTTCTTGATGCCAGAAAAGTCCACTTTAGTGATTCTGGTGATGTTGTTTCTGTTCAAATCCCTACAAAGAGAAAAAAAACAGAGATTACGAATCAGACTTAACCAATCTGCTCATTAATAAAATGGAGTTCAATTATTGGAACTTAATGTAATTCAGCGTTGATAACACAATCTTAAAGGCGTACAGTTTCATTATAAAAAACATCAGTGTGCACCCACTGGGTGTACGTGTGTTCATCTGCATTTGTGTGTCTCTTCGCGCTCTCGCTCAGCCAATTTAGTGAATGTGGCAGTAGGACAGAGCGTGAGAATGCCCCACAGCATACAAGCCCACACACATACATACAAGCGCACACAAACATACAAACACAAACAAACAGAAACCAAAACACACAAACACCCCTGCTGTACAGGCACCAAGGAAATTATGCATCGGGTTCCTGCTGCTGTGAATTATTGGGAAGTAAATTTTCCAGTAAAGAAAAAAAAAACAGGGAAAAATAAAAAGTGGGATGAAATTATTTTCTCTTTCCATCATCACAGTTTAAAAGCTTATCGTGTTTCCTGGCTGTCATTCAATCTGTTTTAACTACGGGTGCACAATGTATACATACTGCAATATGAACTGACTGCCTGAGTGTGTGTGTGTGTGTGTGTGTGTGTGTGTGTGTGTATAGACTGGTTCCCTTTACACGGGTATGCTGTTTATTGAAACGCTGTCGCACTGGAGGAATTAGGGCAAGGAAAAAAAACACACACACAGAAAGAGAGAGGGCACAGACAAACAACACACACCGTTTTCACTCTTATTTCACCCACACAAGCCTCCCGAAAGCTTTCACTCACCCTCCGTCGCTCTCGGGCGCACACACTCACACATACACATAAACAGAGTCTGGTTTTGCCGAAGCAGTCAGCGTGTGTGTTTTTCATAATACACCTAAACATTTATAAATCTGATTTAAGACCATATTAGGTTTCAAAAGGCTTCCCCAAGCTGCTATTGCAAGGACCACTAATAAGAGCCATACCCCGGCCTGAGACAGGGAGGGCTGCTGTGGGCCAGACCAGCGCTTCCCCAAAGCCCAAAATTGGGTTCAGGGTCCTCTGTGGTGTCCTTGAAAGGACTCCAGGGAAATGAAAAGCTTTAATATCTCATGAGATACAATGAGAGGTTACATAAATGACTGACTGATTGATGATTCCCACCCAGACGACAAATAAGCTCTCAGAATGAAGTGCCGGTTTCTCGATATGTGAAAGGGAAGAGAAAAGAAACCCGAAATATGAAGCCTGCAAATATATTCTTACATTGATGAAGACATACAAGCATGAGGAATTAGTATTCACACTAGCAACAAATCAAATGACTACATGTAATGGAAGAAGGCTCACCAACCAATCACAGTTACTTTCTTTTTCTTAACTTTTGGCTCAGTGTATTTGTGTTACAGCCTGCAACTTTTCAGTTCTAATTTACTGTCATCGACCTCATTTCCAGACATAGCAGGCAGCCGTTTCCATAATAATGTGTTGATAAACCCACTGAACAGCAGCACCAAGAGTCAAAGATAAAGCTGGTGCTTACCTGGTGAACATAACCAAGCTTTCAGTACAAAAAGAATGAGATATGTCCCTCAGGAGGTGGTGGAGACCAAAACAGACTGATATGGAGATTGAATATTACTTTGAGAGGGAGCCACACTCATGATGATGCTGCTCCATGTCTGTAAATGCATGTGGTTAAAAACAACTAGTACAGATTCAAAAATAAATATATATTTTAATATACACCGATCAGCCACAGCATTATGACCACTGACAGGTGAAGTGTATAACATTGATCATATTGGTACTATGTGGTGTTCTGATGGAAAACCTTGGATTTTAACATCCGTGTTGATCAGACTTAGACACCCAAATAAACATTGTCCCACAACAAACACACTCCCTCATGCCAATGGAAGTCCCAAATGTCACTAGCCTACCCCTGCAGGAAAATGCACCCCACCACATGGAAAAAACATCAAACAATCAGGAACATGTTGAGGAACATGACAATGGTCCAACATGTTGATTTGACCTCCAAACTTCCTACAGCCCATTCTGATCAAGCATCAACAGGATGCAGTGGAACAAGTTTGATTGACAGAGGCCCCACTGCACAAGCCAGAGTACCCAAAGGATCCACTGTCAATGTCCTCAAGAGATCCTCTTGTCCATGCCCAATGTACCGCTGCAGCCGAGATAGCATATGCATTCCCCCAATGCTGGTTTGTGCATATTCAAGACATAACTAGGAACCTTTTGCAAGCACTGGTTTCTCTTAGGACCGGTTTGAATGGCATTTGCGGCATCAATAAAAAAAAAAAATTACCATTAATGCCTGTTGCATTACACCTTTATATCTACTATATGTGCTATAGACAAATTAACAATCTCTACTGAATTTAACAACAACTTGAAATGAAAAACACATAAAATTATTGTTTTTATATAATTGTAAATAAATCAGGCGTCAAGGGGCTATATGAACAAAGCCTACCGGATGGACAAACAGAGGGCAGCTGGGGGACACTGGGGGTAAATCAAAGTCTAAAACAAAGCCAAGAAACAAATAGGGAATAAGTATCCAGAAACTAAAGTAAAGCACTCAGAGGGGAGGTGAACATACAAACTGACAAGAGAGACAAGACAATAGATCCACACAAGAGTTGGCAGGGTGGTGAGACACAAGTGAAACCAATGAGGGCAGGACAGATAGTCAAAAAAGGAGGGAAAACACACAAAGGGAGGAATGAAAACCACCAATTAATTTTTTCTACAGTACAATATCAATACATTTTATTAGAGTATTACAGTCCACAAGTCAGTCTACAAGTTACTGCACCCTTGAGACCTATAGGGGGTCTAGAGTATTCACAACATCTCTAGTTTCAGTCCAAATCAGGGTTTTGTTGCATGTCATTCCCCATTTCTCTCCCCACTCATGTCATGTTTAATCAAGTTTTCTTGTCTGCCAATAAAGTGCTAGATTCAGAAATGACTGAGACACAAAGAATAAAGGTGTCTGATTGGAATTTAGAGATCGATGCTGACAATTCCTGAAGTATGATGATTTTGAATTCGCGGATAAACCCAGTCATCCAAGCATTTGGAAACAGCAATGGCGTGAAAAAAAACTGAGAAACCAGAAGGAAAAATTCTTGTTCACGCTGAGTTTCATCCATCTTGCCAGTTCATTCAAGACACCGGATAGTTTTTTTTGACAGCGAGCTGCTTCGCCATCATCCAGATTGGAAGCTGCTGGTTCTTGTCACAGGCTTTCAGAGGGTGTGTAATTGCCAGTTCCTTGGAAAGCAAGGTACTGCCAATTACTTGATAAGTCTTCTTGGATGTGGTGAAAAACTCCGTACAGCATTGATTTGATCATTTTAAACTTGAGGAAAGAGCCGCTTCCATTAGGAAAGTAGGTGTTTTTTTGTTGTTGATATGTAATTCCGGGTATCCACTCACTCTTGAGCGACTCTGAGGCAGCATCCAATCTGAGAACTCCTGTTTCCCACCACTTTCCCTCCTCTCCTCCCTGTCTTACCCCTCTGCTATCCGTCTCTCTTTATCTTTTTACATTTGGCTCCAATCTTTCAGATGTTCTTTTTGCCTCCACCTCCTCCTCCTCCTCTTCATCTCTCTTAAATCTCTCCCCAGTCACTGCTCTCTAATGTCAGCCTGTGAGTCCTTCACAGCCAGCTTCACCCCATGTTCCCAGCCTTCCTCTCCACTTATTCTCTTTCTCTCTAATCACCCCCTTTTTAGAGCGTCTCCCCCTTCGCTCGATCTCTCACGTCTTATCTTTCACCGTTTCACAGTTGACTAAACACTTTTTCTTCGCCTTCATCTGTTTTTCTCTCCGCCCATAATCTCCCCTCTTTTATCTCAATCTTTCACTCTTTTACAGTTGGCTACATTTTTCCTACCCTTCTCTTTTTTCTCTCTCTCTCTCCCTTCCACTAATCTCTCCATCCTTATCTCCATCTTTTCTCTTGTTCACAGTGGAAACTTGTGCTCTCACCAGGGAGACCGATCCGCAGTCAAACAAATACTGAGGATACAGTTCCAGGTAGAGCACAATGGCATCCCCCTTTTTTCCTACCAGCACCACCTAAACGCTGAGGGAGCCGAAGCTGCTGCCAGAGTAGAACAAGATGTGGTGTGAAATTAAAATGTATCAACTTGTTAAAATGGCACACCAGTTGACGGTGATGCATTCATGCAAAAGACTGGTTATTATCATGAAATAAACAACCAGTAACATCAATTATATTATCATATCATGATCATATAGCAAATGCTGCATACTAGAATGCATATTTTGCATTTTAATGACCCCACTGTATCCATCTATGACTTTAACTGGACATTACTGGTCAATCACCACACAGATGGTGAGTGAGCCAGTAACTCTGAAGCATAAATCAAGCAGCTGAAGAAACTGTGATTTCATTGGTCTGCCTGAACTTAACACCAAATGGTTTCTCACAACAACTTCTCCAAATATTTTCAGGTCTCTGTGCAAAGAAACTCAAGAGAAGTTGTTCAGAAAAAATGAAAACACAGCGACAGTGGGTTGCCATTATACCTTAAAAACCAACATAAAGACGTTCTTTGGCACCAACTTAACATGGTTTTAAAAGAAAATCACAGCCAATAAAAAAAAGACAAGCTTAATTAGATCAGAACGCTCACGCTGTGCTAAAAATCAGAGGATCTCAAGATGCTGGGGAGGCGGCCATTTTTCATGCACCTGGTCCGTTAAAGCTTGGGTGTCCACCCCGCCCAGCAGTAAAGCTTAACTAAGCTTCAAATTTAACTGACCAGCTGGCAGTCAGACAACTAACGAGAGGCTTTAGCACAAAAAGCCCTAACCACTGTTTGTTTCCATTACAGGCAGAGGTGGTGTGCATGTGTGTGTGTTTGCGACGAGGGGATAAGACAAGAATGCAAACAGCAGGTGTTCAGGGAATTAATATACCATCCAACAAAGACACACACACACACCCATATACACATATACAGGCACAGACAGCTTCCCACCACATCTCACTCCAGACCACTGAAACCAGTGAACCCTATAGTCTGGCTGCCTTGGCCTGGCATACTGGGGGCAGGCGGGGCTGATCTGCTTACAGCATGACTTTATGGGTTGGCTACACCAAGGAGACTGAGAAAAAACAGATAAATAACTACTAGAAAGGAATGTTAAACAAATGACAGATCAGGTGACTCCCAAGAGCCCGGAATGGAATGAAACGTTGGACCGACTGCCGCCGTGGTAAACCATAAAATATTATCGGAGTACATGAGTTCAGATGTTTGACACGCCGGGTTGCTGGCCGGTCAGTTGTGTTTCTCTCTCTCACCTTGACCCCTCTATCACAATCGGTTTTGTTTTTGTTTTCTTGGCCTTTGTCCTCCTTTTTTCTCCCTCGTCTGGTAAAACAATACGGAATAACGACAAAGCACTGCAGTTTCCTCTCCCTCTTTTATCTGTCTCTGACACTGTGACATTTCCTCTTTGCACTTTTTCTCTCACTCCATCAGGCATTGCATCCTTATCTTTGTCTCGCTCCATTCTCTCTCTTCCTTTCATCCTTTGCTGTTCTCCGTCCAACGCTTCGTTGCCAAATGCATCCACTTCCTCTCCTAATCTCGTGTTATTTTCCACAAAGCTCTTGTACCGCTTCATTTTCTCCTTCTTGCCTTCTCGCTCTCCATCCTTCTCCCTCTCAGATAGGTATGCTCAATTTCGCTCTCTAAATCTCCCAGTTACGCAAGGAATCCTAATTGCCTTCTTCCTTTTCCTCTGAGCTCCACACTCCACAGTGTGTCCGTCACCAGACACAGGCCGAGTGTCAAGCTGCTTCAAAATTGGCTTTGGTGCGGCTGAAATCCATCCACTTCAAATGTTTAGATCTGACATTTGGCAACACCTGCTCACACTTTTTTGATCACACTAATTTTAACTTTGGTTGAAATTAAGTTTAAAAGACAGGCACAGCATAACATTACACTAAAACCTTAATTCTAATCAGGACACAAGGAGAAAGCAGCTTTGAGGCCAAACCAGTGCGGGTGAAGTGTAATTAAATAAAGCATAATCTTCAGCTCTCACTTGCATGTAGGTGCACAGCTATGCAGCAACACGCTTCTGATAATGATGGAAGATTAATTTGGCTTGTGTTGTTTTCACTTGAAGCAATTGATGAAAGTGTAGCAACAGTACTGGGCAATGAATTCAATGATGGCAACTCTAAATGTATAAAAAAGATTTATAAACAGGATTAAACTGAAAAATAAGTTAATGCAGCAATAAGGAAACTGAGTCTATAGAACAGAATGTTGAATCAGCTGCAAAATATGGAAACAACAAAATGTTGTCAAATTAAAGCATTTACTTACATCGATCAGTCATAACATTATGACCACCTGCCTAGCATTGTGTTGGTCCCACTTATGTGCCCAAAAAGGCTCTGAACCATTGGGCATGGACAAGAGGACCTCTCAGGGTGTCCAATGGGGTCTGGAACCAGGATGTTGGCACTGGACCCTTTGGGTACTCTGTCTTGTGCAGTGGGGCCTCTGTCAATCAAACTTGTTCCACTGCATCCTGTTGATGCCTGATCAGAATGGGGTGTAGGAAGTTTGGAGGTCAAATCAACATGTTGGGCCATTGTCATGTTCCTCAACATGTTCCTCATTGTTTGATGTTTTTTCCATGTGGTGGGGTGCATTTTCCTGCAGGGGTAGACCAGTGACATTTGGGATTTCCATTTGCATGAGGGAGTGTGCTTGATCTGGGACAATGTTTATTTGGGAGTCTAAGTCTCATCAACACGGATGTTAAAATCCAAGATTTTCCAGCAGAACACCACATAGTACCAATATGATCAATGTTATTCACTTCACCTGTCAGTGGTCATAGTGTTGTGGCTGATTGATGTACAGTCATAATTAACAACAGTGAAACACATAATTAGCCACTAATTAATGGCTAATTGGCTAGCCTTGAGAGCATTAAAGTGATCACAGAAAGACGAAAACAGTAAACCACCAGATATTTAGTAGATAACAGATGCTGTTCATGCTATCAAATCTGATAACATGGTGCATGTAGCAGATTAGTTAAACTGCTGTGGTACTACATCAGCAGGGGTTGCTATAGCAACAGGATGTTTAACTGCAACTACTGATGGCAAAAAAACAGATCAAACATTTCAAATGAATGCAAAGCTATAAGAGGCAGTTGACATATTAACTTCACAAACTTTCTCTGAGGAACTCAACCTAACTGAGTCTAGAGAACACTCCATTACATCTTCTCAATTACTGTGTAGAAAGCTTTGTCACACATACCACGTAAAGTACAAATAAAAAACATAGTTTGACAACAGTGTTGTCTTAAAAAACATCCAACAATGAACATGTTCAATCCCTGTCTCCATTTGCAGACCATGTATTGTCTACAAGAGTTAACAAGAATCTGCACGTTTTGGAAAACTTGGGGTTTAGTAGAACATTTGGTCTCCTGTGCGGCATTTACTGCTGTGTCGAATCTCTGTCACAGTGATGCTAATAGGCAGTGAGCTGCTCTCTGGGATAGACAACAACCATCACTTAGAGGTTACTGGGCATTTGCATCATGCACACACAGCAAAAGGCAGCAAGCGAGTGCAGAGACAAGCTGGGGTACCTGAGAGGACAACAAGATAATTTTTGTAAAAATGACACCAGACAGGTCATTTAAAGGTCATGTTTTCAGGCCAAACACAGAGGAACAAAGGGATTCAGTATGTCAACACTAGGATTGTTACATCGCAGTGTGGCAAAAGCTTTGGAGACTTTTTAAAAAGTGGAAATTAATACTAAGAAAATCTACTAGAACAGCTCAACCCTCATGACTTCAGTTTCTGCAATTTCTAAAATCCTGGCTAAGTCCTAAAGAGCATGTACAAATGTGAGCAAGCAAGGCTCTCTGGTAATTTATAGTTTTACCTGGTTATCTCTCTGTATCTCTGATGGTACTTTTCCTTTGACTCCACTTGTTTCTACTTCATTTTCCACAATCTGACCAGCACACTGAACTGAAACCTTTTACTCACTGATAAACTGATAAATCAGACATGATCCCGGTGTCTTCGGTGTCTACCTACAGCCTTTACATAACGGTACAGTACAGCTGTACAAGCATGATGAGGAAAACAAAGTCTCTTCATTGTCAAAAGTTAAATACATCCGTATCAAAAGCAAGAACGTTACTCCACCTGCATGAAACTGCCATTAAATTCTGTCACAGTCGAATTTACACAACAAAAGCAAACATCAGAAGACAAAGGTTTGCCTGATGGGTTCTTGCTGCAGCTACAGCGAGACACTGATCCCACTGTTAGGAGTGTGTGGGTTGTTCTCAGAAACAGCCTGACATTTGACATTTCTATCTAACGCTGCACATATTTGCCCCAATGGGTAAAAATCTTCCTTTGTACAAATGAATGTGCTGCTGCAATGTACAGAATCCTAACAATACTAGGAGGAACTAGACAAAAGCTATTGAACTTCTGTCCTCTCTTCTATACATTATCCCTCTGTCTTGTATGTAATATGTGTGAGCTCCTGAAGAATCAATCAATCTATCTATCTATCTATCTATCTATCTATCTATCTATCTATCTATCTATCTATCTATCTATCTATCTATCTATCTATCTATCTATCTGTCCATTCTCAGAGAAGAAGAAGTGAAAGGAGAGGAGCGACACTGGAGATACAGTAGCTATTAGTCAGTAAAATATTTTTCTCACAGCAGATTGAAGGAGACTCATAGACTCCTTAAAGGGGAATCCTGTCAGCTCCCACCATCACATCTGCACTTTAATTCTTTAACACTGTCTCACTGTCTCTGGCTGAGTTTTATTCTCACGCTCACCTGTTCATCTTTTAGCGTTAAAGCCATCTTCATCTTCCTGTCACATCCTGTTCTTCCCTCTGTCTTTTAAGACATTTGTTAATCTAGTTTTTTGCACTAAAAAAAAAACCCAGACTGACAAGATTTTGTGGAAATCTGGGGCTGCAATGTGTCTGCTCCGTGTGCGCCATCATCTATCGGTTTGTTTTCTGTCTGTCACAACTCATCTCCGTCTCCCTTGCAGCCTCTGCTCCACGTTACTGCCGCTCGACCTCAGGAAATTCATAGTTTGGTGTCGCTGTTAACCACACAGGCTTGACCACATTAGGGAGACGCCTGCAAGCATCCCTTTCTTTTCGAGTCGCAAGCCAAAGGGGCCGTAAAGCAGCACTGTATTTGGTTAGCTCTTTTCTTCTGCCGGAGTTTATGGGGCTGCGTTGCCTTTGTCTAGATTTACTACTGCTGTACTGTAAGTGAATGGGGTGGGGGGGGTGGAGGGAGTAATTTGGCTGAGAGGCCACTTGACAAGAACAAGGCCCGCTGCTTCCTCGACGGGGGCCAAGTCCGAATGAAACGAGGGGATAAAAGAATGAGAGAGATTAAAGATGAACAAGAGAAAAAAATGTGAATGATAGAAAGAAAGCTCGAGAGCGACAGGGAGACGGAGGGAAACACACAGATGTACGGCGCAATGACCGGTTTCCCCGTAAGCTCCCGGCCTAACATAAACAGTCTGTCACATTGAGCTTAGCTGAACATTGGACCGAAAAAGGGAAAATTATAGTGCAAGTCACACTCCCATGCTGCATGCGCTGCCACACGGCCGCAAATAAATACAAATACGTACGAACAAAGGTGCAGCGACGGCGAACGCACAGAAAACCCACACTGAGAAAGCAAAGTCCCTGCAGACGGGATATAATGTGTTGCTTTGGTGACAGTGGCCTAACAAAACAGTGGCATAGCTTGTTAACATCAAACGACTCCAGGCGCGCTGCACACACACACACACACACACACACACAAACCTATACTGCTGTTATAGCATGACACACACACACACACACTCTGAAGTCCTCCAATCTGAGGACTTCTGTTTCGGTACAAAGTCACAGAAGGTCATTCGTGACTCGGGGTTGTTTCTATGTGACACAGACTCTCTCTCTCTCATTATATGTCAAAGTTTCCATCTACAAGAAATTGCATGTTTAATCCGGTGAAAGCATGAGAGTGAGCTGTGCGTATGTGAGCTTCTACTGGCCTAATGATGAGTGTGCACTGTGTGTGTGTGTGTGTGTGTGCTAAGTTCTATATGTATTTTCATTTGGAACATGTATGGAGCTTTTTGCCTGTGAGCCCATTTCGTGGCCAACTACATCAAAACGTTGTTCGAAGATCAAAAGATAGAGCTGCACACAAACTGAGTTCCTTTCAGTCGCCATCAAATCCTCATTTTCATCTCTAATACTGTCACTACACACATTAAGTTAATTACTGAGGTCTTAAAACACAGTAGCATTGCTTGAAGAAAAAAAAGCATACCTTCAAGCTTCTAGTTAATCCCACAGGTGTTAAACCAACCCCCGGGCCGGAAAAGCTTACTTTGAAGAAGAACTAAAGGTAAACTGTGAAACAAACGCCCAAACTGTTCTCATCCATCACAGTTAAGAGTCTTTCTTTGTGGTCAACCAGACAGTGAAAAATGATTTTGGGTGCACTCTCTCTCTCCCAGGTTAGCCTCCGTATAAAATCCGGTGAACTGTTTGCTTATTTAAAGCATGTTTGATCATCAGGCCGCTCATTTTGTGTTTCCTCGTAAAAAAATATTCCCAGATTTCAGCAATTACTTTTATACAATTTATCTTGATTTGTAAATGAAATGGTTAGAATGGACAGAGAAATGGCCCAAGCTACCAAAAAGAAGACTGTAATAAAGCATAATTTTCCTTTGAGAGATTTAAAAATGGGGATGGATTGAGGTTTGGCGTAGTTGTGATGTTTGAGGATTAAGGAACAGAACCTTTGTCAGCCTCATGAGTGCGGCACTTTTGTGTGTACTTACAAGCATAGTTTTGACTGTGCATTCATATGGGCCTTGTTTCGCATGTGTATGTTAGTGAGTCTGCAAACTTCTGTGGCTGTTGGTGTGTACAGTACATGTGAATACCGCATGTGTGCATATGTTTAATGTAACATCCAGTTTGCTCCATTTCCCAGAAGGGCAGTGCCCACCGTCAGTGCCAGCTGGCTGCTTCTTGGGCAGACTGAAAGTCATTATATAGAAAGGTCAACTGCCCGCACGCTGGAGAAACTCAGAGGAGAGAATATCACCCACTGACCTAGAACTGGAGCCTAAACATTGGTTACCCTCACTCGTGCCATTTGGCATACCAGAGCTGAATCAAACATGGCTGGGAGGATACAAAATGGTTACCACAAGATGGCCACGGATGATAGGCGTGACATTAAGAGGCTGTTTGAGAACAGCAAGCTCATTGTGGTTTCAGCTTCTTAGTTTAGACTTGTCTGCTAAAGCAATAACACTCGGCTGCTCCTCAGATGTATTACATCACCATCATACCCACGATAACAATAAAGAACACTCTTCACTGAATGATGGCTCTCATTCAACAGTTACCAAAGCATGTGTGTGCTCACTGAACTTCTCCTCAAAGCCCAGTGCAGAAATACTGCATAAACAAAACAATTAGCTCCCCGGTTCCCACAAAAGCTGGCGACGTACCAACGAAACATGGTTAGCAGAGATGCATGGGAGTTATCAGAACAGTTGGAATACATCCTGGACTTACAGTATCAGACTTCTAGGGTGTGGCCAGCGGTTGTGTACAGCACAACATTATTTGCAATGACATCAGATGAGTGTTCAGGTCGCAGCTGGAAGGAGCAGAGGGAGGCTGAAGTGCACAGTGCTTCAGTCATCGCAGATTGTTTTTGATTAAATCAAATTATTCTAAATTTAGGGAACTGGATCTGTGTCAGCGCAAATTAGATGGTCTGCGACGTGCACTGGATAGAACCAAGAGTATTCAAAGATCTCTCTCTCTCTCACACACACACACACACACACACAAAATTCCAGTCCCGCCATGAAATAGCGTTTCATAGCTGAGGGTGTGGTGGTTACAGCGTCCACTGACCAATCAACACCAAGCTTTGATAAGAGCCAGGAGCAGAGGCTGGAACGTGTGTGTCCACGCTGCACACACACCCACACTGATGCTTGGTTACACACAAACACACACACACACAGCAGCAGGATCCTACTGTTGTGTGCTCCGTGGTAGGTTGGCACGCTGAGGGGAAATGGGGGCTGTGAAAAGTCTACTGGAGAGATGCTGCTGGCAAGCCGAAGGTGTGTGAGTGTGTGTTGGAGGTGGAGGTCGGAGAGAAAAAGTGGTGGAACTACAGAGGAAGCAAAGGAGAAGTAGACGGGGCAGAAAACAAGGTGGCAAAGAGGCAAAGGTGACGAACACATAGGACTTAATAAGAGAGAGAAAAGGTAGAGGACATGGCAAGAGAAAAAAGAGGGAGAGAAACAAAGTCGGGATAAAGAAGGAGAGCTGTGGAAGGGAGGGGAAATAAAAATAAAAGAACGAGAGAAAAAGCCAGACGAGGCTAGAGAAAGCAGAGAAGGTGTTGCTTGTAAAAATCATGCCAAAACTTCCTCATAGTGCCGTTAGCAAGGGAACAGAAAAATAGGCAGTTAAAATCAGAATTAGTTTGTCTAAAGTTGGCTCAGGCAGCTTGCACCCGCTTCCAGCAGTGAGCCCATTCAGCTACACACACACACACACACACACACACACACACACACGCTTATTCAGCTTGACATACAGCACATATAAAGATGCAGTCATACACACACATATAAATCTTGACGGAACTTGAGCATGCTAACATAAAGAAAAGATTTATATTTGCACACACAGACAAAGTTTCCTCAATCAGTTAAAAGCTCCCTCTAGAGTTTACAGCTTTAATTCGTCCACATTTCACAGCGGTTGAGGCAACAGTTTGGAATTTGCACCTCCAAAAAAAAAAAACCACATCAACACTCCGGGGTGTGTGCGCGTTTTTGTATGTATGTCTATGGGGTCCCCGGAGGGCAGGTGTGAACTGAACCCGGGAGAGAAAAGCCGTCCCTGTTTTCCAATTCATTTTACCCGGCCTCGTTAAGCCTGTTAAGCCTCCCCCCCTCCTCCAAAACCCTCCACTCAAATTAGATGCAAATGAGGTCTCAAGTGGCTTCCCAAGGAGGACATTACGGAATTGACTGGCCCGAGGTAATCTGCGAGGCTGCCTGCGAGTGTGTGTGTGTGTGTGTGTGTGTGTGTGTGTGACCCGTTGAGGCCACCACTGTTTTTCTCTCGTTAACCTTTCCAAATGCTCTGTTTACAATGGTGAAGAAAATCTGCCTTTTAGAGAGATTGATTCGGTAGTTATGACAGGTGGCCGCGAACATCACGTCCGGCGTTTGCTTCCACACGCAGCTGAAAGGAAACTGCATTCAAAGTTTTATACCGTGTGTAATAAAGAGGGCAAGCAGGGACCAACTCTGGAGTTTAAAGAACCATGCTGGTGGTTTTTAATGCCCTACAGTGACAACCGTTTTCCATGCCGACCGATTTCCTGCCATGGCTCTTTAAAGAAAAGAAGGAAAAGAAAAAGCCATTGTATTATTTTTCAGTGTATCAGTATATCATGAAGTTATTTCATCATGAGTCCCTTTACTTTGCGTCATTGTCGTACCCAATTTCCCTCACCGCGACTTGTACTTCTACTTCACTTAACGGTGATTCTCTACATTTGTTTTCAGTAACCGTCACACAGTGTGTCTAAATCTGTTTGATTCGGTACATGTGCCTTGAGAGAGTGATAAAGGCAGCGGCAACGTAGTAGCCGAAAAGAGATTTTCCACTGAAGATAAGGCGAGAGCCGTCTCCGTTAGTCAAATGCCACATGTCTTGTGGTCTTGTTGCACAATATTCTGCAGCAGTGAGACGAATACTGGACTCTTCTCCATGTATTAATGTCTATGCAGCTGTTGCCAACAAATGTTTGCCATGTTAGTTTGTGCATTAACCAGCATTTCAGCATTAGACACAAGCACTGACTTTTGGTCTAAAATGAAATCTACTGTGACTTTTCAGAGCTATCATTGAAGGGAACTGTGTTATACTGTTTGATACTGAAAACGTTTGTAAGTTCTTAGCGAAGTAATCTTTCATGCATGTATCGTCCTGCAAAGTTTTGCTGCCTAGTTTGATGCAACACTGCAATATTGCATTGCCTCTAGAAGTTAAAAACATCCTGATGCCAGCAGTTGTTTTTTGAAGAACAGATTCATTGCATTTAAATGATTCTGTAGTTAAATGTTAGTGTTGAATGCCTGTTTTTGTTGTTTGGTTATGCCCTGTCATAAAAAATGATAACTTAACTATTAGTGTTACATCAGTAAGTTACAAGGAGGCTATAGAGGAGGAGGCTATATATGAGTTTATATATGCTGTGAAACAAACTTGAGCTCAAATGCAGAGCTTCTATCTATTATTACTACCTCAGGCAACTATTTACAGTGCAAAGTTACAAATATGGACAACTTTATTTCTAGCCTTTAATAACAAAGTGAAGGAGATTTCAAAATCATTATGGCATTTTTGGACAAACGCAAATTAGCATTTCTACCCAGTTAACAAATTTGGCATTTTTCAGACTGGAATCTGTTGTCCACGTGGACTTTCAGTTGTCAAACTCAAATCCCTGCTCGGGGCAATAATGCTCATCTCTCTTTCTTAAAAAGTTTCCCATCTGCTGTAACCTTTAGAACTGGAATCTCATCCATTTTAATGTTTCCCATCTCAGGCTCCCTAAAATATATCCGTGGAGAGAAAGTGAGATGAAGGCAGGCGGAGAGGGAGAGAAAGAGGGAGGGAAAGAGCAACTCTTGGCCGAAGTCACATCTGAAACACTGACCTGGATAAATCAGGGAAACATAAACACATAGTTTCTGGAGTGAAAGGCAAGGGAGGGGGCGCTGCTACCCCAAATATTCCACCCAGGGGACCCCAGCGAGAGGGAGAGGACCCCCTTATCCCACCTCCCCATCTCAACCCGCTCTAATTATTTATTTTCCTAGGGTGTAAATGTCTTCAGGGGATTGCTGTGTAAAAGCCAACAGGTCCTCAGAGGTCAGGGCAGCCCTCTGGGATGTAAGAAGTCTGGGGTTCGCTGTTCACACTCACACATATGCACACAAGAAACACAATCGCACCAGCGCAAACATGTAGACACAGAAACATGTAAGCAAACACATGCAGAAGTAGAAAATGCCCGCACACATGCTAATCATATGTTGATATCCACCAGTGCCCCCCCACATCCACAAACACGGCCCCCCACTCTCCTCTGCAGCCTACTGATTGTGTTTGTTGTCTCAGGGTTAGGTCTGTTGTCGATCCCCTGCAGGGCTTTTGGCTGCTCCGTTATCATGCATAATCACTTCCATACCTTAACAGCAAAGGTGTGTGTGTGTTTGTGAGCGCCTGTGTGTGGCTGCGCTGGTGTATACGTGTCAAGATCAGGCTGGAGGTGGCAGCAGCAGCGTCTGTCAGGGGTCCGTCTCTGCCTTGGGAGTGAATATCATTTTGAACTAACTGTCACCAGGCTTCGCGAGTGAAAAACATTGTTCGGGGATTTTACACAAGTCACTGAGGATCTAGTCCAGTTTTAGGGCCCTGTGAAAGCTGTGAAAAACTTTGGAAAGTCCAGCTTCACCCCCAAAGGGAGTGTGGAGGACTGCAGAGAGACTTTAAGGAGCTCTTCTCACGTTTGTTCCTGACCTGTTAAATACTCCCTCCAACAGCTAGTTCAGGACTGTTTTCTTAACTGCTCCCATTCATTGGGGTCACTGGTGAACAATGCTGGCTTCCTTTTAGTAGTTAGGAGCCTTAAATGCCTTTAAAAGGCAGCCAACATCCACCTAGATTCCCTTTATCCACACCTGTTAAAAGTTTTTCCTGTAATTTAAGTTTTTGTCATGGCAGCAGAGATGATTAAACTCACTCAGAGGTGTTGGTTAACCATCAGGATGGGTACTTAAAATGCAAAAATAAAAACATTAATGAATGAATGTTGCTTAAAAAAGAAGTTGATGTGCCTGGATGCATCCATAGTACTCTAAGACTTGAGTTATTTTAATGGGAAAGTGATGGAGGACTTATGGATGAACTGGTGTCAATAGTGTCTTGAGCTTTTCAAAAACCTCTGTCACCTCTGTAAATGATTCTGCAGGAAAACTTAAATATATAGAGGACATGCTGAGTTGAGTTTACCACACTAAGCTAACTATAGTCCTAATATAGATCTATTTCAGGAACACTGGAGTGATGCAAAGGGACAAAAAACGCAGGATAGGTCCACATTGTGGTGATCTGAAGACAGATGATGGAGCTCAGTTCCATTTACTTTAAAGTGAAATAACACTTACAGGCGCTCGGCATTCCTCGGTATTCCTTTGGGCACCGTCTTCAAGCCCAAACCCTGGCAGTCCACATGCGACCCGGAGCAGCTACACTTGTGTGGGCATCCATCCACCGGCGCAGCGCACACCAGCACGGCGAGAACCAGAGCCCAAACCCGGCAGAGCGCGGCGCGCTTCTCCGGCCCTGTCGGAGGCATGATATCCACTGAAATTACTTCCAAGCGAAGTTAATTGAAAAATCCGCGGGAGGAAAGTGGACCCCGTGGAAGTGAGGATCCTTCAAAAAAAAGACGTCAAGACCGGACCGTGCGTTAGAATTAAAAAAAATCTAATTAAGTTCGCTGTTGCACAAGTTCACCAAACTTTCTCTCCGGAGACTTGATCAGTAAGAATCTCCTTAAAACACCCCGTTGCCATTGAAGAGAAAGAAGAAAATGAGGATGTAGATGTGACACAACAGGAATAAAAAAAAAAAGTTTGTTAAACACCCAACCGTGCGTCACTCAGCTCGATGCGTAAAAGTCTCCCCAAAACGCTCCTCCATTCACAAACTCTCCGAGAAGTTATCAGCCCCTAAACTTTCCAAGGTGTTCAGCTGGGGTGTAACCTCCTTCCAGGGAACATCCCTCCGCTGCCAGGGAATTAAAAAAAAGAAAAAGTGAGAGTTGTAATCAGAAAGGGAGAAAAAAAGTTGAGAGAGAGAGCAGAGGCGCAACTCAGACTGGCACGCCTGGAGGTTGTGAGAGCGAGAGAGGCAGACAGATTTGTATTTAGGTTTCCCCCAAAATCCTCTCTCCCTCTCTCTCTCTCTCTCTCTCCCTCCCTCGCTGTCTCTCCTTTCTGTTGATGTCACCAGAACAGAGAGTGAGAGAGCTCCACAAACTTTCACTCGTCCCTTATCTTCACCCAGAAACACTCTCTGCTGTACAAACTACTTTCCCACAAGGAGGAATAAAACTGTCCTCTCGGTCCACAGTAGCAGTGGACATATTTTAACTAATTTCCCAGCCACTCTTATTTTTCTTTTTTTTTTGTCAAGGCCTATTTATCAACTTAATGATCTACTTTGCGATCATGTGTTGGTTTTTGAGGTATGTTTTATTTGAGCCATATCTCCAACGCATCATCCCAGGGGGGGATTCTATGTGTGTCACTGATAAATGCTTTAACAAGCAGCAGATGACACACAAATGCTGTCTGATAGACCAGACAGAGTTGGCTGAAATGCAATAAGTGTGATTTATCTTTTATAGTGGTGCCAGATTTCACTGAGCCCACAATTACTTGAAACTTTAAATTGATAAATCTGATTTTAGGTGGCTGATAAGACATGAAAACTCAAATATCTGAGTTTGGATTGGAGTTGAGGCAAATTGTCGACATTCTTTGTGGCAGTAAACAATAGTTAAAGCTCACCAAATCTCTTCCCATCAGGACAGACAGTGCCTCTTCAGAGCAGATCCATTGCAAAGGGCTGCACCAAGTTGCAGAAGTGCTGCTGCCCTCTATTGGTCGAAATAAGAGGGGGAAGTAGAAAGTGGAGACTCATCAGTTTGCAGTTCACTAATAAGATCATTTAACTTCTAATTAAGTCAGTGTCCTCCAAATTAATGCAGTTCATTCAGGGGAATTTTTCCTTGCAAATATCAAAAATCCGAAAAGCTTTTTGTCCTCGGCAGTGTCTCGGTACGTAATGAACAGTGGAACGCTCATAAATATTGGAACGCCTGGAACCCAAACTGAGTAATTCAGTGTCTCATTCTGGGATTCAGGCTAATTAAGACATCACTTTTCCTGTCAGCCGGAGACCCACCAGAGGCGGGCTCGTGGCCGGTTTAATATTTGATCAATTCTAAAGTGAAATGCGGCTGTACACAAATGTATGATGATGTTTAAGATAAACTTTCTGAAGCCTTCAGAGAGCTGTCCCATGTCTAATTTAAATTGCAATGCCTTTTGTTTTCATTCAAGAGGTCTGCTGAACATGCATGCTAATTGAGAAACAGCCTGATCCATGGTCAGTTGTGCTTTTTTTTTTTAGTGCATTGCTGAAATTTATGGTACATGCTTCATCATTCAGTTGCCATCGAGGAGAGATTAAAGCTCCTGCTGTCAGTTTTACATTAACATTTTCATTATACATTATAAATACGAGTATGTGTCAGTGTTTTAAACAGCAGCAATGGTGTTCCCCAGTCTGACAAGGAGGTCAAATCTGACTAACAACATGTAGCTAACGTGTGCATCTAAAATGAAAGAACAATGTGGAGTATATCTATGTACGTTTGATCATATGTCAGAGAAATGTGCAGTGCTTCTCAGTCCTGTGTCTATGTTTTTCAGTATGCTGCTGTGCATCCCACCAGCTTTATCTCTGTTTTCTTTCTTCCAGACCCATTGAAAGACCAGAAGATAAAGAAACCGCTTTGAGACTATTTTCAACCTCGTGTCAGATCGATGGCAGCAGCAGGGCGAGCAGAGCAGCGCAGTCCTTCTCCACAGCAGCTAATTCCATCTCCTCCTGGGGGATTCCCAGGTGCCCTCTGGCATACGGGGAAACAAGAGTCTCTCCAGAGTTTCCCGGGTCTGCTGCGAGGTTTCCTCCCTCCTGGCTGTGCCCAGGAAGACACAGGGGAGAGAGAAGGCCTGTCAAGGAGGCCCTGCACTGGAGTGTTATGTGCAAAGATGTAGCAGAAAAACCAGCATCCAGACATTTGGGACTAGACAGACAGTCTGGCTGCCAGTTACTACAACAGATGAAATAATAATAACTTAAAAAAAATCAGTTCATCTAAGTTTAAAGCGATAACATCACTTAACACATTTCAGCAGCATGTGTCTCTCCATATCACACACAGCAAAATCAGATGAACTTTTCTACTTCCCCTATGTTTTGAAAATGAGCCACACATTTGCAAATGCGCACACACAACACACGGACAAAGCATCCCATCGATAAAGAAAAAGCACGGCAACGCAGACAATACCAGCATGCAACCAACTCTGCGGAACCATAGCAACAGATTTTCAAAGACGGCATATTTAGAAAAACACTGGCAGCACCAACGCATGTGTTTCGAGTTCCAGTCAACCATCACTAAAAACAATAAAACACAAGTTATCCAACTTAATGTTTTGGTGAGAGAGGTCTGTGGTATGATGCTGCTGGGTCACGCCAGTCTAAAATGAATGGGAAACCTGCAACAAACTGCATCTGCACCTCAGCAACCACCACACACTTGTTTATCTAACGCGGCATTATGGGATGTTAACTAAACTAAACAAAAACTGTTATGAAATGTTGCATTTAAAGCCTCATCTTGTTGCGGGCAGTTCTTATTAAACCTGTTGTTTTCAGTTGCAGTCTCGCAGTATTTGATGCTGGTTAGGTGACAGTAAACCAGATGGCCTGTCTAAAGCTTAAACAAGACTAATTACATTTTGAAAAAAACAGATTTCGAGGAAAGTTAGACACTTAACTGTCCTTAAATTGGAGATGCTGTCAAATTTTCTTACCTGTCTGCTGAGTTGCTATTTGTCCAAAGTGTAGATGAATGAATCTGCAGTCTTTTTTCTTTCTGTCATGCATTTGTGGAGAGCTGAGATCAAGCACTTTCAAGTTAATTAAGAGGTATTTAATTATTAAACTAGTGCAAGTCTCCTTATCGCTCTGTAAAAACTTCAGCTCGTCCACGTGTTATTGTTTGCGGCTGTATACTGCGCTGGTTCTGTGAGTCACTTACGATGACGGAGCAACCGAGTCTGTTACAAATTCTGTTTATGTTCGCCTTGCAGCTCATTTTCAACAGCAAATAAGTTTTTGAAGGTGATGTAATTCCGGCCAGATCCCAATTTTCTATCAACATAATGAGGGAATATTATTGATTAATGTATTTGTCAGTTGGCCTGCATCAGTAAAGTGTTCTCTATCAACAAGTCTGATTATTTTTTCAGTGGAATATGAGACTTTTAAATGCTATATCCATGTCTAGTGATTACAGCATCAATAAACATTTTTAGGATTAGGGAAAGTTGTGGTTCAAATGAACAAAGAAAGAATGACGTGAGACATAATTTATAAACATTTAACCAAAATTGCATCACCACACAATGTCACACGCTTTTTTTCCTTCTTTGTTTATTCATGGGTCAGCTGTTGTTCTGCTTTAACGGTGAGCAATTAATCCACACACTCAAGTCAGACTTCGAGTCAAGGAGAATCTACAAGACACACTTAATGCTGATCAGCCATCCAATCTCTCTAAAGTGTGTCTCTTTAAAACTTCACATGCAAGAAAGCGAAATGAAGAGTCTCTCAAAGACAACAGTGAAGCAAAAACTGATTTGTAGAAACAATTAGGACAGGGAGACGTAGAGGGAGGAAAGGTTGGACCACAGAGAGATACAATCAGAGATCATGTTGTGTTGATAATACTGTGAATTTACACATTGATCAACATTAAAACCACTGACAGGTGAAGTGAATAACACTGATCACATCTTGAAGAACATGACAGTTGCCCAACATGTTGATTTGACCTCCAAACTTCCTACAGCCCATTGTGATCAAGCATCAACAGGATGCAGTGGAACAAGTTTGATTGACAGAGGCCCCACTGCACAAGCCAGAGTACCCAAAGGATCTAGTGTATCCTGGTTCCAGACCCCATAGGACACCCTGAGAGGTCCTCTTGTCCATGCCCGATGGTTCAGAGCCTTTTTGAGCACATAAGGGGGATCAACACAATGTTAGGCAGGTGGTCATAATGTTATGCCTGATCGGTGTATGTTGTCATGAGCACACAGTAATAGCTTGACAGGAAATCTATATCACAAAAACTTTACTTGTATCAGTAACTGTGCCTCAGGTGTGGTAGTACATGTACACAAGTATGCAGTACATACCTGCCTCTGCTCAGGAGGTTTTACCACATGTTGACATAAAATAACCACAAACAGGCTACATATCAGTTTGCATCTTGTGGAGTAAAGCTGCAGACAGTCGAGCTGCAACCGCAAGTCTTTGTAATCTGTGGTATTTATTGTGTACATTGACTTCTGTTACAAGCATTAGCATTTAAGGCACTACCTCCTCTCAAGACACTGTAAGGAGCCTGATAAAACTAAGTGGGGGAGAAGTGCTGTCTTAAGGAAAAAGTCAGGGAACAAATATGCCTTCTGTTGCTGTTCCATAAACAAACAAGCTTCTTTGGGTTGTAATAGCTCAGACAAATAAAATGTGAAGCCAAAACATCAGTACATTTTTATACTTTTCAAACAAAACAGAAGAACTGCTGTGAGCTACAGGTAGACGAATCTCCAGAAAGAAACGATGCAACGGACGTCATGTCAGATAACATCATTACACCAGCAGACGAAGAGGTGTGGGTTGGTAAATGGTGATGGCAAATGGCAAAATATACTTAAAATATGAGTCCAGAAAATTGCCCTGTGAGAGCTGTTCTTATTTGTTTATCTCTACACATGAATCACTGTTACAGCTAATCGAAGCAGAGCTAGTTTGAACTATTTAATATACTCTTGGGTGATGCAATCTGTAAAAGTCTATTGAAATCTAACATCTCATGGAGGTGGATGGTTATCCTGAGGCCACAGACTCTCCCACCAAGACACCCCTCCACTGCACTGTGTCTGAAAAGCAGACCATGGACCGTTTTCTTTCATATGAGAGCTGCTCACCGAGCACAGCCTCCCTGGGTTTTCTTAATGTTTGCCCATTTTAAAGCTCATACAGCACCACTACAGGCCTCCTCCGGCCAGCCAGTTGACAGCATGTGACTTTTCTTGGCTTCTGTCACATCTGAATGGAACGAAATAATTGGTCTTGTCGAGTTTCCTAATAGTATTGACTTTATGGATCAATTTCTGATAATACAAAGGTTAATTTTGAGGGGTTGCTGGCATTCAAAAACACTGTTTTACAGCCTCTCCTCTAATGGTTGTGTATGAGGAAAAAGACCATTTGGTCCAGTGTAAATTACATGATACTGCAATACTGACTGTTAGACGAAAACAGCCTCACAGTGCAGCGGCATCCTGAGGTCTTGACATGCAATATATTGTTCTAGTTGGTTTTTAATCCTATTTTTCCATATTTTCCCAGGGTAGTTTGTTCTGTTGGCCAGTTTTCCAAGCCTTTATTTAAAGAAATACACTTTGGCAAAAAAAGAAAGCCAGCTCTGTTGATGTATGTGGATAGACAATGAGTTTCTTTTTCTTTCTGTGGGTTAATCGAGCCAATATGAAAGTCAGAACTGAGTAAACAATTAGTTTTGTATTTGTGATTTCAAACGTAACCAAGAAGATTTGTAAATTGGCTGCGATTGAGATAATTAATTAGTGAATAACAAAATAACAATTCCTTCCGTGAGGTTAAAAGCCAAATTTAAATAATAATATTAATAAGCGGTCAATTGGAAAAGTCCCACGTCTGAATGCAACAAGAGCTGAGCAAACAAATAATGAAAAGAAAAGCCCCACCACAAAAACAACACACTGAAACACTCAAAACGAAGCAGCCATCGTCTTTTTTCCCCTCGGACAAACCGCCGCTTATGTGTGTATGAAACCGCTGTCTGACGGCTTTGTTTGGGCTCATTGGTATAAGATGCATGTCATTAACTTTTGAGGTTGAAGGGTTTGAAAATTTTGCTCAGGACCTTTGATTCATGATCCCTTCCTGAGCATTTTCTCCTGGAGTCTCCACTGCACTTTAGCGGATAAAGCGGAAAAACCAAAAACACGCAGCGCGCTTTGCAAAATGAGACATTAAGCATTTGTGAAGTGAATGGAGTTGGCTGCTGCCGAACTTCTCGCACCACATAACTACTGCCACTCTTTCCCCCCTCTCTTTCTTTCTTTCCTCGCTCTCTCTCTTGCCATCCCTCGGGTGCCCTTTTCAACCCGCCATCTCATTCTCTCTGCTTTTGGTCTCTCCAACTTCCCTCTCTTTCTCTTCCTGTCACATTGTTCCTCATCAACACGTTCTCCTTATATTCCTCTTTTCCTCCCTAATATCCCATCATTTTCTTTTCAGAGTAATTCCCTCCTTTTTTCGGTCTCGGCCTGTATTTTTATGAGCTGAAGGACAGTGTGCTACTAATTAGTGTCTTTCTGTGGTGCGGGACCGAGCCAGCGACCGGAGTAACAGCTTCACGCTTCACTGCTCACACACACACTCATGCACACACACACACACACACAGAGGCAAGAAAGCACACATTATTATCATGCTGTCACACGGAATTTCCTTTCTGTTGACCAAGTCCGTCTTACTTATGCATGAGACAAAGAAATATTGCGGCCCGGGCTTCTTTGGAATTAAATTTACATTGGACGATAATGGAGAACATGATTTGCATCCAGTGTCGTCATTCTGTGCCAAAGCAGGATGTAATGTATTATTATTGTAAAATGGTGGAAGATAAGAATGTAACTGGTTTGATTTTGATGCCAAGGACTGGAGTCTGATGTCAAAACAAGGCTTTTTAAAACGATTAACAACATATTCTTGTAACACTGAAAGCTTCAGCTGCCTAATTGCAATGATAACTGAGACATAAAACAAACACAGCCATTATAAAATCAAGTCACTCAAAAGATCACTATTAAAA
Organism: Dascyllus trimaculatus; assembly: GCA_024666655.1. Classification (NCBI taxonomy): domain Eukaryota; kingdom Metazoa; phylum Chordata; class Actinopteri; family Pomacentridae; genus Dascyllus; species Dascyllus trimaculatus. The sequence continues at coordinate 28,091,760 of CM045457.1, forward strand.
TGAGTTTTGTCATGTCGCAACGTAATCATTTATGCACAAAAATGGCTTAGTTAAGTTTAGGTTTGGGTTAAAGTAAGTCCAGATTGGGTTAAAAATTTAAGGGACTTTGTTCTCACAGTGCGGTAACGAACATGTGGTTAAGATTGAGGACGTTTCAATCTCATCTTTGCGGGTGCATCGTGGAGGTTAGAGGGCCTTCATCGCCATGGTTACAATAATAAACACACAGTTACGGCTATGAAATAGTCACGGTTAAGAGAAACAAAAGGAAATCTCCCATGTGAAAGTCCAAAGCTTTGTCGATCCGTCCATGCCAACCTCATCACAGTGCAGACTTTGTGACTTTCTCCTTTGCTCCTGCCATGATTACTGGAGAGGTCTGTAAGCTCATGTCTGTAGCTGCTAAAGGACAATACAGGCTTCTGACAATGCAAGTCTCTTCTTTTTTCTTCTTCCTTGCTTCATTCTTTGTCCACGTTTGCACCAAAAACCAAAGAAAGCTACTTCTGAACCCCCCAACTGGTCTGTTAATCCAACATTTCAGAACATATTCCAGAAGTGGCTCCAAATTAACGCGAATCACATTTCAGGAGAAGTTTATATTCCATCATGGCAGAACTGCATGAAACCCGATGATAGAGTGAAGCTAATAAAACAAAAGGGCCGTCTTTTATTGGAAACAGTTTGAAATCAAATGTCAAAGTTCACTAAAGTTGAACTTTGAAGTCCCAAAGTGCTGTAAGAATTCCGTTTGCCAGATTTGCTGATTAAAGTTATCCCGTTGAGATGAATTTGACACGGCGCCACATTTGACTGTGATAATGCTGGTACGACTGGACCATTTGTCCTCGTCTTCTCTCTTATACACTTCCCGCCTCTCATCACTACCCCTTTTCTTCTCACATATTTTTCCTTTCCTCTTCTTCTCCTCCTCCTCATTCCCTCCATCCCAGCAATGGACAGATTAGAGAATAATTGGTGGAAAGTTTGGACTTCTCTTCACACTGGGCCTCATCCATTTTAAATGCTGTGATATCTGATGGCACATTAATGGTTGGTGCTACACAGCTGTGTGTGTGTGTGTGTGTGCCCTGGCATCACTGTGTGTATGGGTGCAGTGTTCTTGAAGTTCCGTACGGGTGTTAATGTAGGTGGTGTGTGTGCCTAATTTTGGAATTTTTTTGCGTGTCAGTGATGAAGTATGTCCTCATCTGTGTGACTGTGTCTGTGTGTGTGAGAGAGTCTGTGTGTGGTTTAATGGATCTTTTAGCCAGACAGATCTTTGGCGAAGCTCCACTGTGGCCCCTGCAAGGCTATTATCTTCACATACACTGTGTACACCATTCCTTTGTGTGTGTGTGTGTGTGTGAGAGAGAGAGAGAGAGAGAAGAGAAAGCCAACTTTTAAAGGGGGGCTATCATAACATCCCCATGTCGCTTTGAGCACACACACTCACACATGCATGATTATGCGTATGTGTACTGACAAAGAACCACGTGTGAAGGGGTTTTTTTTTTCGAGCTAGAGTGGGGAAAACCCTGACCAAGAGATCCCTCATTTATCTTCCTTTTTTCATCCAACTAGTCAAACTGTAGAAGGAGCTTCATTGTAGGCCAACTAGCCCAACTCTAGCCTTTATTCTTCTGTTTTTGTCCTGCTTTTGTGCATACTCAATGCCAGCTACCTGCCATGTTAAATGGAAACTCTTAGGCTTCAGCTAAAATCTGGGCTAATAGTACGTGTCCACAGGGGTGTATTGGGTCACACCACTTCCCAGCACTAGACAGTGGAGTGACAGATGATCGACAGGTGCTCTCCAACAGGAAACCAGTGAAGGCTACACCTTTCTCCAACTCGTCACTGTCTGCTCCAGGATTTCAAACATGACCAACATGGCGGTTCACCAAAAAGTGTTTCCGAAAACATTCGAGGTGAGCAATAAGCCGTGCAGCTGCAGGATCTGTCTGCATTTTTACATGAACAATGGTCAGTTTGAAAGTTTGTCAGGAGTTTCCAGACCCATTGAGTGGTGTCTGGATGCCCCTCAAACAAAGTTGCCCAAGCTTCACTTTAAATCAAAATGCATTGCGACGCCACTGGGATTCATTGCATGGCTGCTTACATAGACATTGCGTGGAGGTGCTAAAATGACAGATTCTGTGGATACAAACCATAAGAGGTCCAAACAGGTGCGCGCAGGGAGACACATTGCCAGGGATCCATCAAGTTCCAACATATCCTTGCCAAGCTTTAATCCAAACCTGTTTCATACAATTCAGGATTTGTCTTAACTTTGCAGGAAATGCAAAAATCATTGCAAGGCAGAAGCATGTGCCAGGCATGCTATACTACAGGAAAACAATGGTTTTCCACTGATTGTCCATTAGCTTTACTCCAAGCTTGCCCTTTTTCCTACCAGCTCTTCTCCTGAGTTTCTTTACTTTAGATATACTAGCCATAATTTGAACCCACCAGACCAGCTTTAGCCACAGATTAAACTATCTGGTCCAACAAACCCACTTAGTTTCACTTAGTAGTAACTCCAATCATGTTACTGAATGTTCTCTAGATTATGATTAAAGTCTTTACGTCGCCAATAAATCGCTGTTCCCTCAAAGTTCGCAACTCAAACAATGCAAAGCACTCTTCTCGAGCATGGTAATACAAGTGCACACAAACACACACACACAGACACACACACTCGTGTTCCTTAAAGGGCAGTTAAATAATGCCATATGTTGCTCCGCCGCCTTTGTTTCATTGTGAGGATATTTTTTCTCTTTGCTGCTTCCCATGTTGTGTTTGATTGATGGTCTAATTTACTAGAATATCACACCGACACACACACACACACACACTGCTAAACTCAAATCCTGGTGGTGTGTTAGAAGGATTACTTTGCCCGGGCAGATCCAAATGTCTGTGGACAGGTTGAGTTAGTGATACTCTTATGGTGCGTTTCACTCTTTCAGAAATACTGAAAGAAAACCTGACGAAGACTCTTTTACAGTGTGATATACATTTCAAAAAATTTATAGGAAATATTTCTCCTTTTGTGTGATTTGGCATCAGCGTCTCTCCCTTGTCCATCCCCTGTAACACAAGTATGTCTTCAAAGACCTGGAACCACTTAGCGGAGCCACACAGTACAGCCCTGTAGAGCAATTTGTTATTTGCTGCGGGTCTTGAACACATATACAGTACACACATTCAGCACATATAATGTCTGGCCAGCCATGTGTTTGTGTGATTTAGGGTTCAGTAATAATAACTCATTAAACTCTAACCTCCATGATTAAACTACTGATTGAGCAGCAGCACATCTGCACAGCTGACCCCTTGTGAGTGAATGTGTGTGTCGAACCACAGCCCCGAGCTATTTACTGACAGACACAACAGCATTCGTCTGCAGACAGTACGACCGGAAACAGGTCTCTGTGAGCCTGAGTGCATGTTCGTTTATGTGTAATGGCCACGAGCATTACTTAATTACTCTTTTTCTTTCATTTCCTCACTTAATTTTGGGTATGACTGGTGGAAAAAATGTTGCCCGAGGACTTAAATACAAGTTATTTTTGATCATTTTTGGCAGTTTTGTCAATATTTTGACAGTTGCATCAATAAAATATTGTTGAGTGTATTTTCAGCGAGTGGTTTAGACTCAAAGGGAGATAAAAGAGACAGATGAGCAACTATAAACTAAGCAAAAGAGAGTTATTTGTGGGTTATTCTGACTGGCAAATACCCAAGTAACATATTTCTGCTCACAATGGCAGCTGCAGGCCCTGTCACCAAAAAAATCTGCCACACACTCGCACCATTCATGATAACTGCACTTACAATCCTGTGTCAGGCAGGAAAAAACAAGGCTGAATAAACAAAAGTGTGTGTGGCCTAAATGGCGGGAAAGAGAGAAAATACTTACACTCTGTCACAAACAATGGTGTGTCTGTATGACCCCGCCAAGAAAGTGCATCCTTTCCTGAAACCCGCATTGGAAAACTTCTTCTCTGACACAAAGCTTTAAGTGGGCTGATAAAGGCCTGGTAATGCCCTTAATTGAAGTAGTAGCCAATGAGCTATTTATGTATGTAATTATTATATATATTATGTATTTCATGTCACTGCCCTCAATTAACCTAAGACGGCTCAATTAGAACAGTGCGTCTGTGTAAGTCCATGTCATCTACAGTTAATTTGAAGTGAAAGCTAATTATTTAGATCCAGATTTGTAGAACTACGCTGCATGAGAAACCCCAGCAAGGGCTGCAGACACTGAAATAGTATGCATGTGTTTAAGTCTGAGCGCGTGTGCGTGTGTGTGTTTGTGTGTATTCAGCGCAGAGGTTAACCTCTTCCTTTTCCTCCCTAACAAGGAACGGTCAGAGGTCGCGATACAAATGAAGGGAGAGGAGGAAAGAGGGATGAAAGGATAAATTGTAAAGGAGGCAGGAAAGGAGACTGGAGACTGATTGGAAGCCAGATGTCTAATAAGGCCTATAAATAACCAGGTGACGACTGACAGTAGGATGAAGTTTGATTCAGTACCAAGCAACACACCAGGATTACCAATAGGTAGAACATCAGTGTCAATAGCAGCAAATGGAAAATCATATAAAGGGGAGAAATATGTCATAAGGTTTGGTTATTAATAAGCTCCTTCTGAATATACGTGTAGTTACAACCAATTCATTTGTCTAACATAATGCATTGTTATTGTTCTGTCAATTCCTAAATCACATGCGTTTTGAAATACAAGACCATGATTAGCAGTGAATAAAGAAAAGATTAATACATGAATTTTCTGAACCCAAAAGCTAAATTGCAGCACTAAGATGGTATCACCACTGAAATCTAAACTTGGTATTGGTAACGTCTGTGGAACACTCCTCTCACACTCACGAGGGGCTGCTAGGCTACAAGGCCCAACATTTTGTCCCACTCTTCAGCTGTAAATCTTATCCATGTCACCGGGCCATGCACGCACAGCAGCCAGAAATAATGTTTTTGGGAAGAAAATTTGTAATTCATGATATTGTGAAATTTCCAAATGTCTTCTTTTGCAGCATAAAAGTGATTAAAAGTCACCAAATTCCACATTATTAACAAAATAGCCTGATTCAAAAGGAGCATATTTGTACAAAATAAAGTGGTTGCTTGGTGCAAATGAAGGTTTGTAGACCACATGGATGAAACCTTTTTTACTTATTCTCATAACACTTTTAGAACTGACTCACAGAAACTATATGGCATACAAAAAATGACAAATATATGAATTCATCAGTGTTCTGGTGATTGGATTGTTGTTACCAATCAGCCACAACATTATGACCACTGACAGGTGAAGTGAATAATTGATCATATTGGTACTATGTGGTGTTCACCTAGAAAACCTTGGATTCTGGCATCCATGTTGATGAGACTTAAACATCCAAATAAACATCGTCCCACAACAAGCTCACTCCCTCATACAAATGGAAATCCCAAATGTCACTGGCCTACCCCTGCAGGAAAATGCACCCCACCACATGGAAACAACATCAACCAATCAGGAACATGTAGAGGAACATGACAACGGCCCAACATGTTGATTTGACCTCCAAACTTCCTACAGCCCATTGTGATCAAGCATCAACAGGATGCAGTGGAACAAGTTTGATTGACAGAGACCCCACTGCACAAGCCAGAGTACCCAAAGGATCCACTGCCAACGTCCTGGTTCCGGACCCCATAGGACACCCTGAGAGGTCCTCTTGTCCATGTCCAATGGTTCAGAGCCTTTTTGAGCACATTAGTTGTCTTTGCCAACATTTCTTTAGAATTTGAAGTCTGCCATTTGAAAATGCAGCAAAGAAAGCACAGACATTAACATAGCACCCAGTCTCAAAGTGTGACATCTAAATAAGTGTATCTGCCTTTTCATCCGTCTGCTAACCTTTTACTTCCCGTCTCTCCACTTTCTCCTTGTTCGTCCTCCCTCCATCCATCTCTGCACTTTGCCTTCCTCTACATCTGTCTACATTCTTCTTTATCAGATAGCTGCAGTCTCATCGGTGTGGAGGTGCTGAGTACTGAGCAGCTCCACAGCTCCACCGTAACAACAACACATTCCTGCCTGCTGTGTGTCTTGCATGTGTGTGTCGGTGTGTGTGTGTGTTTTAACTGAAGATCTGGGAGCAAAGTTAGCGGATATGATTTTTAATCTGCATGAGTGTATCACAGGGACACGTCTGCTTTTGTGAGGTGAGTTTTTAGAGATATACGGTGATGTGAACATACATTTGAATGTGTCCGTGTGTGTTTAGTGTGGACACATTCCTCTTCGCCACCTCCAAACCCAACTGACTCTGCTCTGAAGGCCAATCAAAACAGACATAAATCGCAGCTGGATATAAAAGCCATACCAAAGTAGATGACAGTGTGTGTCTGTGCGCACACAAATGTGGGTGTTAAAAAAGGGGATTATACTTCTGTTTTAATTTAGCTGCAAAAGATGAGGTCATGTCTTCATATTATTACAATATAGACTCAAAATTTAGTTTGTTTTAATCACTCTCAGAAATGGATCAAAAATATCAGATTTGTGTCATAGTTTCTTAATAATTTCCAACAATAACAATCATTGTACAAGATTCAGATTTCATCAAGGGGGGAGAAAAAAAGATGCAAAACAGGATGCACAGTGTACACAAACGGCTAATTTAATTTTGCAGCATTAAATCAGTATCAAGATTGTGTCAGAATTGTAGGAAATGGTTTCGGTTCAGAGGATCCTGCCACGAAACTGGGCACTTGTTAAATGCTCTGACACAAATCTGAGCCGACTTTACCCCGTTCAACTGCCAGCATGGATCACTGGCTAATTTACAGCATGTTACCTGATCCACCGAGGGAATACCATCACAGGTGTGTGTGTGTGTGTGTGTGTGTGTGTGTGTGTGTGTGTGTGTGTAGGTTCAGAATCTCGGGTAATGCTATTACTCTATCAGCGTCTCATTTCCACCCCCAGTTCTCTGCCTGTGATGCTATCTGCTCCATTTATGAAGATATGATTACAAACATGCAGCTTTTCAGCCCAGTATGAGACGTGCATACCTGGACATGTGTGTGTAGAGGATATGCGTGTGTGTGTGTGTGTTAACGTCAGTACAGGAAAACTATGTTTTTTCATTTTAGTGACTCAGGGTTGTCTGAAAAAAATATATAATAAAAATGAAATGTGAAAACAATCTTAAGGAATAGGAGTGAAGTAGAGTTTACTTGCACAGACAAAAGCAATAAAGATGCATTTAAGGTAATACCGTGAGGGATGGCTTGAGTTAACACACTACTCTGAATACTTTATATTAGCGTGATCATATCAGACTAATCTCAGTGCAATACAAAGCAGTTCTTCTGTTTTACTCATGTCAACAGGGATTAGGCAAATTACTGCTTAATTATTTCTCTATGATCAAGACACATCTGTGCAGCTGGTGATGTATTTTGCATTTTTCTCCATCAGGTTTTTGTTGTTTACATGTTAATACTTAACGGCACTTAAGGGAAATGTTAGTTTATTTAACTCCTAAGCTGGTGGTTTACACAATTTGAATCGTGAGGCCTTGTGCTTTCAAACAACTTGATTTCATGGTCCGCCGCCAGAAACAGAACCGTCTCCCGTCTCGCGCCGGGGTTAAGGGGTTAAACAGCTCGGGTGATTTTAATCCGAATACTACAACAAATGTATTACTGATATGCATGTTAAACAAAGCTGAGACAACCCAGTGAAAGAGTATCAGAAATAAAAATATAACAGAAAGAAGCCGGGAGGATGATATTCAGACGGTTACAGAGGAAAGTGTCAGTGTAATGAATGACAGCAGAAAAACAAAGCAAAGCAATCCAAAGCCCTCTGGTCAAAGTAGAGAGCGGAAAAACAAGAGCTCTCAAAATCCCTTAACTGGCTGACAAATAGTAAGCAGAAGTAGTCAGGTGAGATCCGGGGAGAAGGAAATGAAGAGGACATGCTCTGCTCCACCTCATAACAACCAGTTCTTCTGCTCTCCCTCAACAAAAAAGTAATTGCCCTAAAGAAAAAGCCCCCGAACCCCCAGATGGTCCAGAGGAGCTGCTCTGTGGTCAGCACTACAAGATTACACTTGAACCGGGCAGCTCCCAGGTGTGCGTGTCGGTGCGTATGTGTTTGATGTGTGACCCCCTTGTTCCTCTGTGAATATCCCCCCAGCCATTCCTGAAAAGGAGCAGTGCAAGGTTCACTCTCGGCAACATCAGAAATGTATCGGGGCTGATTCACACCACATTTGGACAACCTTCAACTCCACACACAAACTGCTGAGTTTGACATTAAAACCCCCTTAAGAATCAGTCATATGCCACAATAAATGTAACATATTTTCAGATAAATCTTGATCCCCTCTAACCCTTGCTGCAAAATCAGGCACATTTGTATATAAAGCTTCAATGTACAGAGCCGTTTAATACCAAGTTGATTCATCCATGCACACACCCACAGATGGCAGTTGAAGCAGTTATATGTTGACATGTGAACCTGAACGGTGAACACTTCGATCAATAAATCGCAGCTGCCAAGAGTTGGGCGAATCAATTCACAGAAGGCGTTTAAAATCTTGACATGGGCATGTGTGCAGCGAGATCTGGCTTAAGACACTTGGGATTTGGCCCCCGAGAGACTTGACTTGATACTTGAAAGCAAAATCAGTCAAGTGGCATCACTTGATCTTTTAAAACATCATAGAGTCTGAATCTTTAATTACTGGACTTAAACATTTAAAGTATTCTCAGTTTCATCCATATAAAAACTACTTCTATCATAATTGATATTAAAATATTAAAATACTTCAGTCAAAATTTGAATATGTTAAGATGTTTGACTTGTTCACAAGCTTTTGAAGCGTGTGCAGATTCCTCCAGAACTGAAATGTAAAATGTGATACACTGCCTTGATATAATCTACCCTGAATGGTCACCATACAACTTTTACTGAAAGCACGAATCAAATTGCATTTTAATAACAAACTGACTGATTTCCAATGAAATAAATCTGTAATTTCCACAGGTTTTTTTTTTTTTTTTGCTCCATGAGCCTAGGAGACCGAAGTCCTAACATCAAAGTCTGGATCCTGCTGGTAATAGGCAACACCAGCTCACCAGGAGTCTACCAGAGCGGGACACACACACCAGCGAACATGCTCGGCTCCACGCTGCTCGCTTATCTCTGATCCGCCATCTCCCTTCCTGTGGTTTGGATCTGATGAAGCCCTGTACTTCAAAGTCTGTGGGCGAGCCCGTACTGTATGCGTGGATGTAATGGAAAGCACCTGCACTCAGTGAGGCGGGGAAATATTTCGTGTGAAACAGTGTGGAGATGTGGATGGATGAATGAAAGGAAGGATGGATGAAAATATGAATTATTATTTTTTTTATCTGTAAGACAATTTATACAGAGACGTTTTGTCCAGAAATAAATCAGATTAGAATTGTGTGGAGAGATGTATGGATGGATAAAAACAGGCAGAAATGTCAAGATGGATGGAACCTTATGAGGATAAACAAGAAGGTGGTTGGCTGTGGTAGGATTGGATGCGGGGATGGAGGGATGGAGGAGTGAGGAGAGGGGGGATAAAGGAGACTGAAAGAGGGATAGCAGTGATCAGATAAAGCAAATAAAGATGAAAATATAGAAAGCAGGAGGAAAAAATAAGGAAGCGAGGATTTTAGGTGTCTGAGGGGATTGTACGCACACAAGCCTGAGAGATGGATGAAGGCATGGGAGGCTGAGGAGGATTGAGCAGAGTTGAGAGAGTAAATGAGAGACAATTGAGGCAACGGGTGAGGGAGATTTCAGCCAGAGTGAGTTCTCATGACTGGAGGTTTAAGGGGTTTTGGTGACGGTTTGAGGTGTGTGGACACAGCGGTCATTTGTTATTCTTTTTTAAGGGATTTTACCGTGGATATAGACAGGAAATGGGGAACCCAGAGAGTCAGTCTTGTGCTAAAGGTCAAACCAACAGAGTTGGGGTGATATGGGGTGGTCCAGTACGCCTCAATATTTACTTAAATTTGGTTTTTGGTGTGTCCATCATGAATAGAAGCCATCAGTGGAAGAGCTGCAGGCTTTGTTGCTGTGAGCCATTGTTCCATTTTGGTGGAAATGTAGTTCAACTGGTTTACAGCTCAAAGTGGGGGATCAATGACTAAACCTTCGGAGGAATGATGGTCGGTAAGTGCGACTGTGCTTTTATGAAAAGCAAAAGTGAAGGAGGTGCTAAAGGAATAATGATGGAACAACTAAAATGGACAGAAAGTCTCTGGAGATGGTGTAAGTTCTCCTAAAATGATGATTATCAAATCATCAGACTTTAAGATGTTAAGAGCAGTTTTTGCTTGAGAGTGACTTTCAGGAATTTTAGAACTATTAAGAAAAATGCACATGTAGATATTTTCGCTTGAGATATAAATGAGGTGAAAAGACCACACAGAGCGGTATTTGAACTTCCAAGCAAAAGAAACATATCATATAAGCAAAATGTAAAATAGTTTTTTCAATTCAAACATTGTACCCTTCAGAGGTTTTGCACAACACCAAAAAATATTACAATATTTCACGTTTATGCCTCTAATGGTGATTTCTGCCATTTCTTACCATGCCAACGTTATGCTTCTTAAAGTTGTCCCCTTTCATATTCCTAAAATACTTTCCTACTTTTGGTTTTTCTACTTTCTCACACTTCCTCAAAAAATCTACATCATTCAGTTACTTTTAAGGGATTCAAATGTCGGATTAACTTTCTGTCTAATCCACAACCATTAGTTTCTACACTCAAATCCCGTCATACATATTCAAAGATCCACATTTTACTAAAGTTTACTGCACAACACACAACCTTTCTCTATTCCGATGTGAGGATTTATCATACATTTCCATCCAGTCTCTCAGGTTAAAACCAGACCCACTACTCATCAATCTGTCAAGTGAGCACAGACTTGGGTTTTACCCCTTTAAAGAAGAGGTCACAGGAAGGAAGGCTTTGTTTTTATTGGTGGTCTGATTCTGGGATCTGGCTTCCCAGAAGATGATCAGTTTAATCCCAGAATGATTCACACACTACTGGAAAACTCCATTTATGTAAATCTGTTCTGGGAACAAAGTCAAACTCTATTGTGTATAAACTTCAGTTTATATCTACATTATTAATGAATATATCAAGAGTGTAACAATTTAGAATAGATCAAAATGTGTACATGGGAGCATAAGCATTGCATGTCACTGACTCTGTATGTGAAGCGTCAGCTACCGCCGTCCTTTGTGTTCCCGGAATGTTGTTTCTCAATGTGTAAGTTATTAAGAAACTAAAACTGCGTAATAACGGCCTCTTCTTCTCGATGCCAAAACAAGATGACTGATACCATTAAACATCAATAGGAGCCCGTGAGTCACACATCCAATTAATGGAAGTGACGAAATGCGTGCACATCCAAACAGTGTTTTCCTGAGGGTTGTTGGGATGTTTGTTTAAGAGCAAGCGAGTGGAAGACAGATGGGGAGGAATGAGTGCAAAAGGGGGCAGAAAGCAGAAATGCTATCCAGCAGTGAGTGGGAAAAGCTAAATAACAAGCGTTCATCCGACAGGGCAAGAGAAAGCCCCCTTTAAGAAAGCGGCTTATTAGATTTCACTGTACTTTTCTTTTAAAAGCCAGGAGTTTGGGACAAAATTATATGTTTCTGAGCGTTGTTAGCAAAAAATTCTGCACTGAGTAGCAAAAGCAAAGACATTTGTCTCGAATGTGGAGCAGACTGGCTTTTCATTTTGAGCAGAAACCCATGTAATTTACTGCCTTCCCAAGCACAATGTAAACTAAATTACGGGTTGTAATACAATGCATGGCTTACATTGATAACAAGGCCATTCAGCTACAAGGGAAAAAGTCAGAGGGTTGGCCGGTGCCCATGTGCAGGCACACAAGTCTTTATCACATATACACACACTCTCAAACACACAAATCACTGTCAAGTTCGAAATGACACTGTAAACTTTGCTGCAAATGCCTATTAAAGCCTGATTCAGTGATAATTTTTGCATTAGTTTACTGACGCTAGCACAGGGGGCCCAGGTCTTCACAGGTTCAACCAAACATTTGTTAAAATTATTTAAACGCGGAGAAGAGAAAGAAAAGAAAAAAAAAAGTTTACATTGACTTGCCCAAGCCCTTCCTTTCCCAGGATATTAATGAGGAAATGACACACACTTGTAAAGGGAGAAAGAGAGGGAAGAAGGAAAAAAGAAAGAGGGAGAGAGGGATGGAAGTTTCGGGGGGACGACGGCTGGTGATTAATCCCGCTTTGAGTCGACTCCACCAGGAATTCCATCAAAAGGACGGAGAAAAGGGGATTTTAATTGCCGTTCCCTCCGTGTTTCCCAAAACGCTTACCTACCTCACCCTCCCCACCACCGCCACCACCACCCTCCTTCCCCTTTTTCTCCGCCATCCTGGTGAGGGGGGTCGCCCTGGAATCCAGCAGGCCTCCTACTGCACACACACACACACACACACACACACAGTCAGAGAATTACTTTCAGATGTGCAGCAAAAGCAAAGGAAGGTGCGTATGTATGCGTTTTAAGTGCCGCCTCACCTTCTATGGCCCGTATGTGTAGTTCCTCGTTTTTATATTTAAACATATGTTTATCTTACCGTCACATATGTCTTAGCGTTAAAACCCCACCTGTGCTCAGTTACAGTATAATCCGGGGTCCTCACAGAACAAAACCTTCAACACCACTCTGTGTGTTGATAACCTAACACAAAGGACTGACCCTCTCATGGCCGATGAAGTCGTCTGTATGGATAAAAATGCCAATTGAGTGTGTCCCTGCCACATCTGGTGGATGTGTTTCATCCCTCTGCTGAAGTGACTGTCAAAGTGGAGTCTGGGGACCCATCCGAGGTCCTTGAAGGAAACCCTGCGGTTTGCTAATAAAAATGAAGAATAGTTTCATTTTAGTATTATTTCACCTACCAGTTAGCCTAATCAAAGACTCAGTTCACTGTGCCATGCAGCTGTGTAACCCTGTCCTGTTTGGGAGACCCGACCAAAGTGCTAAACCAGTTAAAATTTACAGACCTCCCCCTCCCCTTGACACTCTCTGACTGTGAGGTATCCTTAACTTATGATATCCCAAGCTTTCCAAGAGTTATTTTAAAGGGACACTGCTCTGACTTTACATGTAGATTTCATTGAAATCTAAAAAAAATAACCCTGATGATGTCAGCAGAGCTTTCTTACCCTGAGTTACAGACTTTACAGAAAGCCTGTGTGGGCGTTTATCCGAGAGTGGAAGTCTAGCATTGTGGGAAATGGCAACGTACTGTTGGAAATCCAGAGGTTTTGTTGCTTGCAGACATATTTCAGCTTTGGCTACCTTGATTTTGAAAATTCTGTCTCGTTCATCCGGCTTTCGCTAGTCCCCCAGATACGTGGAAGTTCAACAATAAATCAATAATAAATAACTAAAATGTATCATCTAGTTTGAGTTTAGTCAGTACATTTCCTAAAGTGATTTCCAACAACAAAGAAGTGAAATTTCCAGCAGAGCGAGCATTCTTTTCCACATCATTACACTTAGGAAGGTATTGTTCTTATAAAATGCCCGTAGACTAAAGAAACGATTTGGCTGTCATCCCTTTTAAAGAGAAAACTGAAGTAAAGCTTGCTCTTAACGCGTTGAGTCTTTCTGCAGTGGTTATCCATTAAATATGCATTCCGCAGCAATTTAAAAAAAGCCCAAAATACCACTGTAACAAAGCACCTGCCACCGAACAGAAAGCCTTCTTCAGTGGGCATTGTAAACCTTCAAGCAGTGCTTCATTTTATAATATTCTGGCAATTATGCACAAAAATGAAGGGAATCCATCCATCTATTAGCTACACCTGCCTAATCCTGTAGAGGGCTGTGGGAGGCTGAAGCCTATCCCAGCAGACATTAGAGCTGTAGACCCTGAACAGACTCACACCAACTTCCAGTTTAGAGCCACCAATTAACCTACCATGCATGTCTTTGGACTGTGGGGCAGATGGGGAGCATCCACAGGAACAACATGCAACTCCACTCAGAAAAGCCCCAGCCAACCAGCAGGTTTGAACCCTGCTGTGAGGCAGCAGCGCTAACCACTGCCGCACTATGCCGCCCTGCAGTGAGGGGAATTTCCCACCGACTAACACAACTAAACAAACCCAGATTCGCAGAGTGTGTCTCCTTTGGTTGGTTTTAGCTGCATTACTACAATATGTGTAAAAGAATAAAGGCAAGTATGAGGAATTTATCTTTTAGGCACATAAGCGAGAATATAGTGAGGCTTTAAGACTGTGTTTGAGAGTCTCTACAAACAAGGGCAACAGAAAACAATCCCAAAAAGTCATTCTGTTCATACTGAGCCTCGACCATGAAGAGGATGTAAACAGATGAGCCCAGTGGTTTTTTCTGCAAGCAGCTTGTTAAAAGTCATACAGTTGTGAGACAGCATTGGTTAGCAAAGGTATAAAGCAACATATGTTATGGTCAAGTTACAGCACCCTCTAGTGGCAGAAGTAATCATAGTGGAGGGCCCAGAAGGAAGTGAGTTGACACTGTTCTAAAGCCACAAAGTCCTGATTGAGAGGAGGCAGTGATAGATCAATGATCTGAACCTTAACATGGAAGACCACTAGTGATTTCTCATTTAATTCCAACCAAAGGGCATGTAATTTTAACCATGACCTCTCCATAACCTTAACTGTGATCTTTCTGACAAAAACCCAACCATCCATCCATCCATCCCATTTTCTATACCCGCTTTATCCTATGGAAGGTCACGCCCCATAATAGCTGACACTGGGCAAAAGGCAGAGTACCACCTGGACAGGTCACCAGTCCATCAGAGAGCTAACACAAAGAGACAGACAACCATGGAGCCTCACACCTGTGACCAATTTAGAATCATAAACCACTCAGTTGATCTGTAGCATATTTTCTGCCACCATTACAATTAGTGGCACTGTTGCTGTGGTATCACTGCTACTCTTCTAAGGGTTGAATTTTTAAAAAAAATCCAATCGGGATTATCATTATTATAAAGCATGTTAAATGACTTGAGCTGACCAAAGCGACATACATGCTATACGGCTGTTAGCAATAAAAATAAGAGCAACAAGCAAGACAGAAGAAAGACTTGTTAAATCAATTTGCGAAACAAAATAAAAATAAGATGAAATTTTGTAATGAAATTATTGTATAGTGTTAAAATATTAATACCATTCAGAGCAACCAAAAGTCATTGAAAACAAAAAAGATTTTTCGTAAAGACGTCTGTAGAGGACCAACATATGACTGAAAGAAAAAGGCTGCTCCAAAGCTTAGACACAATTTCCGTTATCCACTTGATTGCATAACAGTTAACAACACTTATTCTAAGAATCTAAAAGCGCTAGAAGTAGAATAGGGGCAGAGAAGTTCTGAAATGTACTTGGCTGCCAACCCACGCATGGCTTTATAAACAAACATGTGGACATTTTTTATAGGATGGAGGACTTGCTGAATCGTTTCATCACCAGGATCATCACCGTCTAAAATACCGCTGGGTTGCTGCAGATGTACAACAGCAATAAACAGCCCAAGGACTCTTTCTATTCTTTTTACTTCCATGGACATTACAGTTCTACTCTCTTTTCTAGCTAAGTAAACAGTCTCCTGATCCTCCTGTTCACCTCAGCTTCCCCTTTTACTTTCCCATCAGATCAAACAGGATCAAAGCGAAGCACTTAAGGGAGGGGGTCTTTAAGTGCAGATAAGATGGGAGTGTTTGATTTCAACCACAGCTAGAGGTCTGACTGTCATGTCATGGATAGATGACTTTAACAAACTTCCCTCAGATGAAACCAGCAGGCAGTGGATATTTACCTCCCCCCGTGGCATCATATGGCCTTGGTTAGAGATAAGGGCCATTTCTATAGATAGATCTTAAAGTGCTGCCGTTTAGGGAAAGAAACATCTAACTGCAGTTTGTTTGGGATCTTTTTTCTTTTGTTGTAACTGTACATAGTCACCATCCATAATTAGACAGTCGCAGGCGATATACAGCTGTGGTGCCCCTCCTGTTGTCAGGCGATTCCTCTGAAGGTTCGGTGAAACAAAACCAAGAGCATTTTTACGTTTTGGCAGAATAAGGAGCACAAATCCTCTTTGACAGTGCTGTAAGTATTTTAGGACTTTACAGCAGAGCGGGTTATTGCTTTGTTATCTGTACATTAAGAGGATGTCTGCAGGATAACATCTTTTCCGTTGATGTTTACAGGATGAGAGTGTAAGTGATGGCACGTCCATGTCCACACATATATCAGAGACGGGGGAAATGACAGTGTTTGTGAGGGTGAAACACTGCTTACATATAACTCATGAAGGTAAAATCTCTCGTTTTAACAGTAGAAGAGGTTGTTGTTTTCTCTTAATCACTATGTAGATAAATCTGTTGAATGCTCTCAACAGTGTGGTGCCTCCTACGGTTTCATCCAACCAGTTCTGAAAAATCCAAAAGGCTGAAAACACACTTGAAGTTTGACATGTATAGATATAACAGTGATATCCCTCATTTGGTTCCAATCAAACAGTATGCTTGGACGAAACTTTAATTTACAGCGCTGAAACTTTACAGAAAGAATTATTTATTTTATTGAAATATACCTCTTTTTTTTTTTTTTTTTTTTTACTCTGTTTCCCATGCTTTTGAAAAACTGCATTGTATTTGAATGGTTAATTGCTTTTTATGTGTATTCGGTTATCAGAGAAAAACACTCCCCCAACTGCTATTTGTTTGTACATATGCTTATTTGCTCTCCTGCAGAAAAAAAATATTACTCATAAATAAGACGCATTGAAATGTTAATGCAGCTTCATATTTAGCATTTAGATATTTTTCATACATTTGGTTGTTTTCAGGGGAAGCGCATAGTAATCAGCATCAATGTAAATGTGCCAATTTTAGCCCAATGGAAAATTTCCAGCTGTTGTATCTTGGTGAGATGTTAAATGAGCCATCATTACAAGAATAAAATGTAAAAGCATGTAAAAGGTTTAAAAGACCGCACAAGCAGCATGCAAAGGAAAACATATACAACTGATATAACAGACTGTTGAACAGAGAGCACAGGTTGCCACAGCATGACAGTATTAAATCCCATTACATTATAGATGACAAACATAAAGCCAAAGGCAAGACTGCAGCAACTCTGGTTACTTTCAACCAGGATTTAAGATTACATTCACAGCAGCAGTAAGCACCACTGTATCATATATTTAATATTTAATAGGCATGTTGCAGAACTGAAGACTGTCTGGCCAAAAGATGTTTTCCTCCCTGGAATGAACGGCGTCCTCTTTTATTTCAAGTGATGCTCCAATATTTTGTGAAATGTGAATGTGGGAAATGTCAGATTTTAAATATTAAACAAGTATCTATGGCCTGCACTTATATAGTGCTTTTCTCTACCTTAGTGGTATCCAAAGTGCTTTACAGTGTGTTTCGCAGTCACCCACTCACACACACACCAATGGAGACAGAGCTGCCACGCAAGGCGCTAATCTGCCACTGGGGGCAACTTTGGGTTCAGTGTCTTGCCCGAGGACACTTCGGCATGTGGAGGGGCCGGGGATCGAACCGCCAACCTTGTGATCAGTGGACAACCCGCTCTACCACCTGAGCCACAGCTGCCCTATCTATAGGATTTTCTCAGCAAAAGAAACCATAAGTATATGATTGAAAGGCACTGTAAAAGCATAACCGCTGACAAAAAGAAAGCAAATTGTAGAACCGTTACTTTACCGGCATTCTGGTGCAAAATTCAGCTTAAAAGGAAGCCCACTTTAGGACTGTCTTGTTGCAGCAGCTGTTTAAACACAGCTGATCTATCGTTGATTTTGTTTGCAGTGTGGCTTGATGACATTTCTAAATCTAAAATGTACTGTCCGACCTTCTCAGATGAGGGCTAAAAAAAAAAAGTATCCGATTGCTAAACTCGCAAGGATTTGTTATTCTGCATGGCAATGTCTCCATGGTGTGTATGAATAAATAAACTGAAGATTAAAAGATAAAGACATTAAACTTTAAATCTGCTTTTTTTCTCCTTGCATTGCTTTGAGACGCTGTGGGGAAAGATGGAAAACAGTGTCTAAACAAAAACTCATTATGTCCTCGTTTCATGTGTGGCGAAAACCACCGGGTAGGAACATATTATTTTTTCCTCGTGCATAATAGAAAGCGCATGTAGCAGCCCATACGAAAGGAGAGCCAACGCATATTCATATTCTCGCACATAAACTCCAGAGCGATGTGTGTTATCACCACGGCTGCACGGAAGTGATAGCAGACATTTGTTTTCTCTTCCATAAAGCAAAAAAACAGTCATGTTTACAGACACTATGTCGGACATAAAATGTAAACAGAGAGACGAGGCGGGGAGAAGCGATGTGGTGGGATGTTTAATTAAATATAAACACGGGAGATGAATAAAAGAACATGAGACTAAAAAGAGATGACATGTGGTTTTATGATCAGCTTTCCAAAGTCAGCTTGATTGCAGAAGAGTAGGATGCTTTTAACCCAGATTTATCCAAATGTATTTGCTAAAAAATGCAGTATTTTTTGATTAGTGTGGCGTTTAGCACCTTCTTAATGTGTAAGAACAACATGAACAGTGTTAAAGTCTAGATGGATGCCTGTGTGCGGTCTGAAAAAGACTTTATGATCAGATGTCATTGAGAAGACAAGCGTTACCCGATTCCTAAATGCATCCCATCAACTGCTGGCTGTTGAACTGCCTCCTCTGTGTCAGGTATGCTTCTAGTTAGCAGCCGACAAGAGTGTCAGATCATAATCAAGGCAACACCTGCTGGGACTACCCAGAAGCCCCTGCTCATATGTGGTGCATTACCGGTTTCTCTAATTGGCTGGCTCCCCTGTGGGGGCTAAAACCTCTGCACTGCGATTGGTGAAACTGCAGTATTTTAGCCTGCTGGGTTTGCAAGTGTGAAACTGCAAATCTGCAAAGTGTGGTGTGGATATCATATGTGTGAGGAGGGTTAACGTACAGTAGATATGATGCCTGGGAGCGCTCCTCAGAGAACTTTATGCCGTTGTTGTTTTGGAGAAACAAATATTGTTTTTTTTTCCTTGTGAAATATAAAAAATCTGTGGCGTCATTCAGGAAAAACATTCTTCCTTTTTTAATAAATGAACTCGAGGGCCCTTCCTTAAGGCGGTAACCATAAGCTTGTGGGTTCATAAAATGCAAAATGTTGCTACATCATTTGTTTTCAGAATGATTTTTGCACCCCGGGATGAGGCCTGTGAAGTGATCTCTGTAATTTAGCCGCTCTGCCAGCCTCCTCAGTCAATCCACGGTCCTTAGGGAAACATTTTGTTTAGCCCTCAAACAATACCAAGCCCTTCTGGTACATATTTTACAGCTAAATGCTGTCATGGGCATGCAACAATGCCAGAACACATTGTACAGGGTGAAAAAAAAATGAATGCATGTTTTCATGTGCACACACACACACACACACACATGCTCACACAGACAAACACACAATAAAAGTCAATAAAAGTATTTTAGGATGCTCAGGAGAGCAGAGTTTTAAGACCTTCTTCCTGCTTTCACTCCTGGATACCCAACACTTATTTCAATTACTATCACTCTGCCGTGTGTGCCCAAGTATGTGTGGATGTATATATGTGAATGCCCTTTTCTGTGTGTGTGTGTGCCCCCCTTTCCTCCATCTGTGCATGTGTGTGTGTGTGTGCAGTGAGTTCCTACAATCTAGAGCACAATTAACGACCTCTGTTCTCTAGTAGCCGGCAGCCAAGGTGGAATGGTTCGAGTTAGAAGGAGAAATGGCGTGAAAAGAAAGCTGAAAAAAAACTAAACACCAAACACACTCTGGCTCCATGGTAGTCTCCTGCGACAGAAGAGGCCGAAGCTCTTGTAAGCCTCATTTCCACCCAGAGTTACACAATGAATTTAATGCAACACTTGTGGAATAAAAATGATTTTTTTCCCCTCCCTTCACCTACTTGAACTTTGCTTAACTTAACAATATTTTCACACCAGCTGAAGCACAGAAGCCCGCGCGGTTCATATTGATGCAGCAGCCGCACAGATGCACAACACTGTATTTATATACGCTACTGTACGAGCGCAATGGTGACAGCGCGGTGTTTAATAGGCTGGCTAGAAACATTATTTTCAAACTTAGTTAGGAGACGTTTTGAGGCAGTAAAGTGGAGAAAAAACACCATTAGCAAGGCCCGGGACTGTGTGATCATTGTGTCAGCCAAGGACCAAAGAAAGCCCTGATCCAGAAAAAACTAATTTGTTTGATTAACTGATCGTCAGTTTCCACAGACTCTCAGCCCACATCCAGATTTCCCCAAATGCAGCCTGCAAAACATGACCTTGAACCGAGTTTACAGCAGTGAAAGCTCAGTCAGAGTCCAACCACAGTTAGATAGTACTGCACACTGAGTTAATCACACTTTCTATTAACTTTTATTGGTTACACACATGTAATGATGCTTAATTGAGTAGAATGTGCAATGTTTAAGGACTATTTTTACATCTTTTTTTCTGCTTTGGATGGTGTCCATCGCTGTTACTGTTGTAATAAAAAACAAAAGACCATGAATGGATCCAGCTCCGTAGTAACGACTCATTCTTTTACTCTTTGTGTATTATTCAATGGGAATGCAATATAAAAAAATATATATTAAAAAGGGAACATTCACAGTTTTAACACAATGCCTTTTCTGTTAGATGTTCTGACAAATGCACAAAAGACGTATTTACCACTACATTTAAAACAAGTAGTATTTGTCCCAGAACTAGCATTTTTTGGTCCTGGTTCTTAATTGTGTCGGTATAGGAGTACCGCTAAGACTCTGGACAAATGATACCGTTATCGGTATTTTTTAATCCAGCTAATCATCGCGTAATTATGACACAGCCGCCTTCGACAGCAGGTGGTGACGTAGCGCCTGCTTGCCTTCAGTCATCATGTCAGCCTTGAGAGCTAAACGCTTGAAGGTGTGGGTTAACTTTACCTAAAAGACTGAAAACTCTGCTTAGACTGCTTATTAAGCCAAGCGGCCGATGCGAACGCTGCGTCCTCCTCAGTGTAACTTCCCAGCTTAATCTCTGACACTGCTTCAACAACGGCAAGTCATAGTGAGTAGACTTGTTACGTTTGTAGTTATTAACTCCGCGAATATACGTTACCCTTAGGTCTCTAATTGTAAATAACGTTCATCCTTAAGGGGATGTGAACCAAGCAGTAGCCTCCATTTATCATAGCATTTAGCTTCTGTTTAGCTTCTGTTGAAGCATTACATGGACAGTTCCTTTTAAGGCACTTTATCGGCATCACTGTATGCATGGTGTGGTGTTATTTTGTTTGACAGTACCTTGCACTGCAAAGGTAGTTGACTTGCTTAAGGCTAAAAGGCAGGTGTTGAGAAAAGATCTCCCAGCTGTGAGATGTTACATGATGTTGCTGGTGTTACCCTCTCTTGTGGTAATAACAGTGGTAAGAAAAAATGAATCTTTTAACATCTTTTCACATCTTTGTTTACACCAAATTACATGCAGTAATATCGATAAGAGTATCGGTAAATATCGGTATCGACAAGGAGTATCGTATTGGTATCAGTATCGATAAAATCCTAGTTAGAGCTGTCTGTTTTTGTTCGTGTATGATTAAAGACAGATATAGTATTTGGTAGACCCCATTTCATGCATTTTACTACAAGTACTGCTGTCATAAGTAGGGAGAAATGTGGATGAAAGGCACGCAAAATTATTAAAATCTGTCGGGGATCAGAGGTGAACTGACCGTTTTCTTCTTGTTAGAGAAATCACAGAAAAAGCAGCCAATAAAGGAGAGGTAAACTGTGCACATGTGTCAGAGACTCTTGAGTAAAGTATGAAAAGTGTGTTATTCTTGCGGTAGTTCGTTACATTCCTGGAATAAAAACAAAGTGAAAGAAACTTGGAGGACGAGAGAACGAGCAGAATGGAGGGAGAGATGACTGAAATAAATCTTTTAGGTGTTACGGGAAGATTAATGAACTAAAAATGGAGAGAAAGTACAACTGTGCAGATAGAGCACTATTAATGTGAGTCTGTGATTGTGTAAATTAGTCTCAATCATAACTCTCATGCATTCACATTTTTTATATATATATATTTTTGGGGGGAGTTTTTCTTCCTTTTTATCGATAGGAGGAGAGACAGAGTGAAAGAGGATATAGAAGCAAGAGAGACATGCAGCAAAGGGTCGTGAGCCGGACTCGAACTCACGACCGCTGCTGGCAATCAGCACCCGTACGGTTACGCCTTAACTCAGCGAGCCATACAGCAGCCCCTCATGCATTCACATTAACCAGCACACACTTACTGTATGTACTGTCACTGCACTTGCAAGAAAACTATCAGAAACACGTGCATTTAGTCTTAAAGCCCACATCTTCACATCACAAAGCCCAGTTCAGACATTTTGTAAATCCATAAATATAGACCATCATATCATGTCATTTAAAACCAGTGTTTGCACCTTTGTGATTTTTAGGATACGGCTAGAATTCATACATTTCACAGAGACAGATGTCCTGAGTACTGCTGTATTTATTTAATGATGTGACCATATTACTCTTTTCTGCTCTTGCTTTATTTCAAATAGGTCAAAGCACACTGTGGCTGGGTTTTATCAATGCTCAAATCACTTCCAAATTGGGTGTGGAGTGAACAATGTTTGGGAATAGTCAGGCTGTCTGTCTTTGTCTCTGTGGACCCTCATCAGAACAAAAAAAAAACAATAATAAATCCAGGCTTTGTTTAAATATGGTGGACAACTAATAGGACAAAGCTGCAGAGTCAGGGCTTGACTAAAACAGCACAGGATGAAAAAACACTAAATACACTGTTAGTTATTCGAAAAACGCTACCACATTTGCAGCTCTGCAACCTTTTATTCCAAAAACATCAACACCATTAACTGTACCCACTTATCCTTAAGGGTCAGAAAGACAGAGAGACAAAAGTTAGTCACTTTGTCTACAAGTTTTTTCTGGAGATAAGGTCACAAAATAGTTTTGATTTGCTACAGTATTGTGAAGAATTAACTTTTTTTTCTTTTGTTAGTTTTGTTTTGGAATAACATTGAAGCAACATGATGAATATTTCATTTAGACCCCTCAGGAATGAGGACGGGGATGTCACATTTGTCCTTTCAGCAGATAATGTCATCCAGGCACCATGGGAAGGCTTCCAGGGCTCAGTTAAATTGAGAGTGATGCTGCTGGAAAGTGGATCAGCACCTCCAAATCTGAAGTCATAGTTCTCTCCTGCTCCCTTCAGGTCAAAAGTGGGGGGACTCCAAGTATCTGGGGATCTTGTTCATGAATGATGGAAGAAGGACCATTAGACTTTGTAGTCTACGTCCCTACTCTCACCTGTGGTCATGAACTCTGGGTAATGACCAAAAGGACAACATCGCAAATGCAAGAGGCTGAAATGATTTTTGTCTGCAGGACCCCAGAGGAGTTCAAAGTAGACCCACTGCTGCTCGGCATTAAAAGGAGTCAGTTAAGACGGGCAAGGCACCAGATAAGAAAACCCCCTGGGGCGCTTCCCTCTGGAGTTCCACCAGGTATGGCCTGCTGGGTGGAGGCCCAGGGGACGGCCCAGGGCTTGCTGGAGGGATTACATCTCTCAGCTCTCTCATTAATAACAGTAAAAATCATATTGTCATGTACTTACAATGTCACCCACCCATTCACACACACTCAGGACAAGCAGGACGCTGGCGTCAAGACATTAGTGTTTGGTACATCTAACCATCCATCCAATGGATTCTGTGCCAGTAACAGTGATCCCTGCAGAAATGGTGGTTTTTCCAGTAACATTACCAGCAAAGGGAGTGAGTATATGGCTTCTATGTATAGTAAGACTGAAACAATGAAACAATCAGGTCCCAGACAACTGTTGAGGAGAGAAAATTCGGTGTTGAGCCTTTGATAGCCACCGTCCAGAGGGAGCACATTTATTCATGCTCAAACTGATTGGAAAGGAGAGAAGCAATTTGCTCCAATCAGACCTGCTGTTGTTACACCAGCCTCTGGCTTTGTGCTGTCATTCACAGAACTATTCTTGTTCGCTTTTCCCTCTGTCTGTCTGTCTTCCGCCGTTTTTCCTTCTCATATCACTCTCTCCTCTCCTCTCATTCTGTACATCAACCCTCAGTCGCTCATTAGTCTCCATGTTTCTTGCAGTCTGATTGACACCCAGAAGTGTTCCAGTACGATTGATCTCAATCTCTCTCCCATTCACCTCTCTCTCTGTTTCTTTGTCCGTATGTCAGTTTGTCTCTGTTTTTCCCTCCGACCCCCTTCAGCTGATGATTCCTAGAAAATCAACCGCTGTTTAAACACAGTGAAAATTGGCTGTCTTTCTGGTGCTATACAGCTCAGGGCTGTGAATGAAACCGCCGACCGCATAATGACACTTTGGAATGCAATCTTCAACTAAAGCCTTTACTATAAATTCACATAAAGAGTACCTGACATGTATTTAGCATTCATGGACCCTATCTCTTTCTGCTCCGCCGTGTCACTGCCTCCCTCCGCCCTTCTCTCTTTCTATCTCTCACTGTCTTGGCAAAAGAACTATTGCTGGAAAAGCCTATTTTGTAAAAAGCTATTTGTTTGTCTTTCTGCGCGCCATCTCTCTCTTTAGATGATTTATTTGACTGCGTTGCAACGCTCAGCTCCAGTTTCAGGCAGTTCAGCCAACGTAAACCTTGTCACAACTCTGAATTCCTGACTAGGCTACAGCTTCCAGGCAGACCTACAGTGGATCAGCGCTGGATAAATACAAGAGATAAGCTGCTCCAGAGCCGTGCAGAGCACATGAATTGGGCAGAGACCTCTTAACCGCGGATGATAATGCACAGTGGGATTCTTCATCTGACAGAGCAGTGGGATGGGTAACTTAAACTGGAGTCATAGCCGGTGTTTGCTTGGTTTCATGTCATTCTGTAAGCTTATGGTAGGCAAAGAGCAGCCTCTGGACCAAATTTGGCCCTCCACCAAAAACATCTGGCACCTCAACAAAAGTAAAAATTTTCCTCTTTACAACTCAAAACTTGTGCATATTTCTTCGATAATCTACTGTAGGTAAGAATGTAAATACCAGGATCATGTGAATCCAAATAAACACTGAATTATAATCAATGATTTGCATCTGAAACACAAATAGACGCCAGAAATACAGACTTTAGAGGCAACAGCTTATATTAACTGTAGATGAAGCAGATTCACCAGGTGGATCATTTATGAATTACTTTTCACAAAATGTAAATTGGTCTCTAAGATGATTTTTTGACAGGCTGAAGAAACTTACACTACATCTTCGGCCACTTCTGTAAAAGTCTGCTGGTGCTCCACTGAACAACAAATATTTTACTCAATTCAATATTCTCACAAAAACTTAGTTACCTCTTAACTGTTTAGCAGCAGATGCTCTTGTCATGTACTGTTAGGCTGATACACAAACATAGTTAACGCAGTCCTGCTTTTGATTAGCCGTCGCTGTGATTTTCTGAATCCTGGTTCAACATTTAATATTGAATGTACACAGTTTTGGTCGTCCTGGAACAGATACTGCAGGTTTTACTTATTAATATCGTGTCACTCAGGAGGATTCAGAACAAGATTGTTTGCTGGAAGCGGTTGAAAGCGGGATACGTCACGGTAGGTTCTCCCGAGTCATTTTTGATTGTTTGTCATGCATCAAGAATGCTTGTTTTGTTTAACGTGAGCCAGTCGGAGGACAGCTGGCTGGAGATGCTCCTGTGTGTTTGTGCCCGCTAACTGTGACGAGGCTGTAAGGCCTGAACGCAGCCACTCTGTGTTTTCCTACCAGTGTTTGATCAAGCTGACGGGAGGATCAAGCTGACAGGAGACCATTGTTTAGGGCTGGCCCGACTAAGTCTTTGTGACCGAGTGCTGCTTGGCAGAAAAATTGCATTTCTGAGAGTTAGATACACAAATGATGGCTTAGATGAAGTATTTCAACATTTTTCATTCCACAACCTGAGCAATGCAAGTCGCTGACCCCTGTTAGCCAGGGTAACAATAATAACACTACTTTTATTATGCAGCGACCTACACCAAAGCCCTTCTTGTGCAGCCTGTGGCATATTTTAGGTCTTGATGGAACGGCATAATGGGAGGAACAAATACAATGGAGAATAAAACACTTACCATAATTATTGATTAACTACAAATCAAACAATCCATTCACTGACCGTGACATGTGACATGACACATCAGTAAATCAGCAAAATGGGACTATTTTTTTGCTTTTTAAACATGAATGTCCAGGCTTTCTGCAAAATGTTTCACTCCTTTAAATAGATCTTGGTTCCCAGATGATTGAGTAAAGTCTTTTAATGCCTGTCTGGCCTTGGGCTGACCTTTCTGTTATTCAACGAGCACAATATATTTTTAAATTCCACATCAAAATCACACATAAAAGAGAAAAAAAAGTTTCAGTTGCAGGAATTTTTATATTAAATGTTTTGCTGCAGGGTCTCGTGTACTATGTTTATACAGAATAATTCATCGTAAGAGGAAAGGATCTCCAATTGGACATTAAGATCTGAAGAATTTTTCTACAGTTCTCTTATCAGAAGTGAAAATTGCTCTTTAAACTGGTACAATAAACAGCTGGGCCTCTATGTTACACTGAGCATTCTTGGTCTCTAAAGCAATTTTTTCACTTCAGAGTTACTCCTTCTGAAGTCATCAGGGGCTTTCTGCTCGACAAGTTCTGATTTGCTTGAAACTTTATCATAAACTGTAGATATTTAAAAATTGTGCCTGTGAAATTTCAGCTTGATACATCGCTTTCCTTGATAGGTTTCTCTGTAACTGCCCATTGACCCGCTTTTAGCACACGTTTTCGTACATTTAAACACGAGGCTATGTTTAAACAACAATATCTCATTAAGTAATTAAAGCTTGAAAATTTCACTGTCATTTCTTATGTCATTGGTTGTGAATTTTGAAGCTCAAACTTTGTTCTACTGGATTGTGCTTGTGGTGCAACTTGTCGTATCTGCTCAGCTAAAAAAAAGCTCATGCATTGTACTACTAGTAAATATGGTTCAGGGTTAGTCTTTTCTTTTTTCTATATTTCAACTTGGTCATAATCAGACACTTATTTAATACACTTGTCTGATATTGCAAATTTTGAATCAATCATATGATTAAAAATACCTGACAAATTTCAGGCTTTCATCTTGAGATGCTAATTAACAGACTCAAATTTGTAATGTGCTGAAGGAAAGTCAAAGGGCAATTAAATATATCTTGGAAATGTCTGATATAAAACATCCAAAACATCTTTTTAAATATCCATATTTTTGCTCTGAAAACGTTTAGGTAAATCATAGCTGGTTTTGCAGAAACTGTTTTAAAAATGTAATGATTTGAGATGGAACGACCCTTGATGCTTTTACAGTTGCACACATTTATTCAGTTTACCATTGGGCATGGACAAGAGGACCTCTCAGGGTGTCCTATGGGGTCTGGAACCAGGACGTTGGCACTGGATCCTTTGGGTACTCTGGCTTGTGCAGTGGGGCCTCTGTCTATCAAACTTGTTTCACGGCATCCTGTTGATGCTTGATCAGAATGAGGTGTAGGAAGTTTGGAGGTCAAATCAACATGTTGGGCTACTGTCATGTTCCTCAACATGTTCCTGATTGGTTGATGTTTTTTCCATGTGGTGGGGTGCATTTTCCTGTGGGGGTAGACCAGTGACATTTGGGATTTCCATTTCCATGAGGGAGCATGCTTTTCTAGGACAATGTTAATTTGGGTGTTTAAGTCTCATCAACACGGATGTTAAAATCCAAGGTTTTCCATCAGAACACCACATAGTACCAATATGATCAATGTTATTCACTTCACTTGTCGGTGGTTTTAATGTTGTGGCTAATCGGTGTATATGATAAATAAACCCCTTCTGATTTATTTAATATCACTTTTTAAAAAAAATTTCATCACATTATCTATGTAATATGATTAAACAGGTTTGATCCTTAACCAGTGAAGACATGGAACCACTGGATCCTCACGCTGACGATCTGCACCCATGTGGTAACGCCTTAACTCAGCGAGCTATGCAGCAGCCCGATCAAACTCCTCTTAAAGAGTTGCAATGAAGCATTCGCAATGTTCCTCACAACCGCTCTGAAAGAACATATTGCCACCCAGTGTGGTCAAACACTGACAGTCATGTGTTGAAAAGCCACATAATGCATGTAGAGCTCCAGAGGATCTCATGGGAGCTGTCTTGGGGTTGTGCATTTCTTCTAAAGGGACACCTCCCATCCTGCTTGGGTTTAGCAACAGTGTGGTTGACAGCCAGAGCGAGCAGAGTCTCCCAGGGAAGTCTTGCATCTGTGTGAATCACTAACACAATCAGAGTCGAGAGCGATTTGAAAGGATCCAAAATGTCACTGGTCCAGGATTAATTTCAGTGTGAAAAATGCTTGTGATAAAACAAAACCGAGACAAATTGTATCACTTAAAAACAATTAACAGATTACTGTGAATGTGTCTGCATAGACACACACGCACACATGTATTGCACAATTGGACGACCTCCCCAGTCTGACAGGATAATTATCTGTCTGTCTCTGGTGCTTGTAGCCAACATGGCCCACACTGCAGAAACCACTTCCCCTCTGTCACAATGGACAGAAGCACAGAGGAGATAAAACTAACTGGAAATACCTAAGGGGTCTCTGATTCTCTGTCTGTTACATATCTGTCAGTAGCGGACTGAAAACTAAGAAGCAGCCTAAATACAGAAGAGAAAAAAAATGTTTCTGTGACTGTGGACTTCCAAAGATGCAGTGATTTTTGACATTGCGGCTTGCACAGAAAATGAAAACCATGTGGAGGGCTCCGCAGCAGAAGAGGGATGTAGCAGCCAAAAAATGCTGAATTGTCATCCATCTGTCCTCCCTTCATGCCATCAGACACCAGATGAGCTGACAAGGACGACCAACCCCAACAGAGATGAGTCAGGGCTGGAGTGGAAACACTGGGATACTGACTTTCTTTTTAACCTTTATTTATTCAGGGGAAAGTTTGGTGAATATGCCGTCTCCTTTCAAGCTCCATATCACACAGTCCTCTTTTTCTAACAAGTAACTGCAACTGCTGGGTGTTACCTGCCTCGCTCATCTCAATATTATTGTGCAGAAAGAAGTGAGACCATTTCTTATTCTTTCCCGAACCACATTTCCACAGTGGGTTTGTGGATTTGAGCTGGCCTCCTTCCAGCCACAAACCACATGGGCAGGATTTACTGTGTAAGAACAATGGTGTTAAGTTGGCGCTCATAAAGTATATTAAAGGTGCTACTTGTAACATTTTTTTGCTTCTCAAAATTAAGACCACATTTCCTATAAACCCTGTTGCTTCCTGTGCCATGTGAATGAGCTTTGAGAAGTAAGAATGAGGGAAAAGAGCCAGTAACAGCCCATGATAACAGCAACAACCTGCTCCAAGAAGTTTTAACTGTCATTTTGAATAATTGTAGTGGTGCAATGTGAGCACAATAAAACAACTCCAATTTTATAGCTACAGCCATTTCTCCTTAGTTGTGAGGAAATCCAGCAGTTTATATAGTTGACGATCATTACCTAGATGGGCTTGTTTACACATGGAAGCCATGTAATGGATTTGTCAGAGTTTCATTGAATTGGAAATGACAAAAATGTGTTTTAAAGAGTAAACTAACAAACTTTAACTGCACAAGTTGCTGCGGTGATGCACAAATGTACACCAGGAGCCTATGACAGCAGCATTAAGTGAGGTTTCAGGTCACTGAAAGGTTTTGTTGGATGTGGTCAGCAGTTAAACACTTACCAATCATGCATGGAGCCTCACATTGGTTCAGTCAGGCACAGAAGTTGTTTTATGGTCACATGGCGCATTTGTCAACCAATCATTTGTGCCTCAACCTGGCTTATCATGTAAAGGGATCATGTCACCAGGCTGATATCAGGAGTTTCAAGACACCCAACATTGGTCCCTCTCTTTGGGCCAGACCAAAATATCTTCGACATCTCGAAATATCAGCGGATGAACCTTAAAGAATTTGGTGACAAATGTATTTATACCATATCAAAACACTATTGGGGCTATTCCAGCAAGACGGGGGAAAAAGCTGGTTTGCTGAGTTTGATGACACACTGATCATACATAACATTATGACCACCTGCCTAATACTGTGTTGGTCCCCCTTATGTGCTTAAAAATCCTCTGAACCATTGGGCATGGACAAGAGGACCTCTCAGGGTGTCCAATGGGGTCTGGAACCAGGACGTTGGCACTGGATCCTTTGGGTACTTTGGCTTGTGCAGTGGGGCCTCTGTCTATAAAACTTGTTCCACTGCATCCTGTTGATGCTTGATCACAATGGGGTGTAGGAAGTTTGGAGGTCAAATCAACATGTTGGGGCCATTGTTATGTTCCTCAACATGTTCCTGATTGGTTGATGTTTTTCCATGTGGTGGGGTGTATTTTCCTGTGGGGGTAGGCCAGTGACATTTGGGATTTCCATTAGCATGAGGGAGTGTGCTTGTTGTGGGACAATGTTTATTTGGGTGTCTAAATCTCATCAACATGGATTTTAAAATCCAAGGTTTTCCATCAGAACACCACATAGTGCCAATATGATGAATGTTATTAACTTCACCTGTCAGTGGTCATAATGTTGTGGCTGATCACTGTATATTAATCATTTTATCAGCTTGTTATGTTTCCTTTCTTTTCAGAGAAACAAAATGATGATGTATTTTTAGGTTAAAGCTGACCACAGCTTTCCGCAACATGAGATCTGTGTTTTGCATAAGTAGGGTCAAAAATAGAGAGCTCCTATGTCCATATACGGAATGTAGACTTCGTTTCTGAACAAGCAGAAATCCAGGTTATACTTGCCGTACAAGTCAAAAGAGCCAGTGGAAGCATCAGGTGCATTTTAACACACAGCCAGAGTTTTGTGTTCACCTTCATGGTTAATTAAGTCATCACTCTTGTGTGTTTCTGTGAGAGAAATGCTGGACAGATTCTACTTTTCTCCTTATTGCCATGTAATAACATTTACCAACCGCCAGCAAAATGTCTTTTTTCAAGGTCACGAGCAGTTTTTCCGTGACAAAACCTCCATCATTGCACAACAGCTGAGCCGCTGCAGCCTGTTTCTTGCCCCATTGAACTTTGGTACCGTGTTGCTGCTGCAATTACTTTGCGAGCTGAAGGTTATAATAACCACCAAGTAGCAGCCAAAACTATGAGAGTGAGACCCAAGGTATAATAAAACAAATCTTATTGCAAAGGTTCACTGTTACCCAGGAAAACTAGAAAATACTACAGTGTCATAACTTGCATGCTACAGAAATCCTACATTTATTGGCCTGCCCTGTCTCAATGATGTCATCTTAGGAATGTCCACTGTAACAGAAACTAAGCCTCCGTGGGTGTTTTTATGAGTCAACATGTGTACATAAATTCTCACGTTTCTCTGCATTACCTGAGATGATTCCTGTAGCCTGATTAAAGGACAGCTGATACCCTTACATCAGTGGTTGCCATAGTAGTTAATTGGCACAAATTACCCAGAGTGTGGCGGTCATTTCCTCGTTAAGTGCTTAGGGAGGTCGCAGAGGCTAAAATTACATCAATCATATGAATGGTTCTCAATCAAGTCCTCAGATTACTAGGAGTGTTGCCGCAGCCTGGGGAGGATCAAAAGGAGACTTTCATTTTTCTCCCTCTTGATTTGTTTCTTTTGTTCCATCTTTTTCTCTCTCTGTTTTGTTCCACTTTGCACCTCTTTGTGCCCTTAAAGTTCCTCCCCCTCTCTGGGAGATATCTTTACTACCTTTAATCTCATCGTTTTTCTTAATATCTGTATTTTCGGTGAGGATCATGTCCTTCTATCCCAAGAGAAATCATCTTCACATCTGTCTTCTCTGGCAACACTCATTTTTCTCTCCTTCCATGTTCCTCTAATTTCATGTTCATGTCTTCTGCTAATCCCGTCCTTCCTCCTCCATTTCACCTCCTCATTCCTCTTTCTTTCTTTGACTTTATCCCTGAACCTTTCCCCTTTGTCCTTCCACCCTTCTTTCAGCATTTGTCTCCTTGATTCGAGTTGCCTTGAGGCCTGAAGTAAAGAACAAATAATTGCACTTGTAAAATTTCACAACAGGAGAAATGTGGGCAGAGGGAGGAGGAAGCAGCAAGAAGAAGAAGAAGAGAAAATGTGAGAAAAAGAAGTCGGCAAGGACATGAGGCCAGAGGTAGGAAGGAAAGCAAGAAGAGAGAAGAATATAAGAGGTGGTAGGTGGAAAAAATGAAGAAGAAAATTCAGATGAAACCGAGAAGATCAAGGCAAAAGTATAAAAAAAAGTAAACAGAGGATGAATGAAAGGAGGAGAGATGAAGAATTGAGGAGGAAAGAGAAGAGCGGGGTGAAAAACAGGAGGTTTAGAGCAGGAAGGTGAACAGGCAGGACGGAGGGAGGCTCTGCGGCGAGAAAGGTCAAAGCCGTTGTAAATGTTGGCACTTAATCAAAAACTCAGACCAACAGATTATCTCCCCCGACACAGAATATTTAAGACTTTTTGAGGTATTAAAAATATGTGAAAAATGACGTGCTTGTCATAACATTTGCACAGGGAAATGTTTTTAAGAATGATGGCTCCTCTGCCCGCCTCTCCCTCAGTAAGATTTAATGTGCCCTGATGTCTGGATGACTAATGATGTTTCCATCGTAGCTGAAATTATTTAAAAGCTTTTTTCCCTTCTTTCCATTTTTTGGCTCGATTTCAAAGCTTTATCAACACCCTGTCTCTCTAGGACTGTTTAGAAGGGCGGGCTGCATTCGGACACGCATAAATGAGGCTAAGACCTCCACAATAGAGACGTACACCGCTAATATATGCAAACACACATGACAACACAGATGCAGAAACATGTTCAGCCTGCACACACACACGTCATACACACTCGCATGCTGTCAGCGTGCAGACGCGTGTCTACTTCGCTGTGTGTTGAGTGATATAGACCACATAGGACGGGAATGTTTCTGCTTTGCATCCATTTTAAATAAGGAAAAGTCAACTAAAGGCCCACACATACCACCAGCTAACACACACACACAGGGTTCTCTCTGCTGTATTCTCATGTAAAACGCATGACAAATACACATTTCTTCCCCCACACTGCTGATATTTTCAGGTTTTCTGCAGTTGCCACTTCTGTTTTATATCACTTTGAGCTTTGCTAAGATTTAAGCATTTATGTCAGTAGAAGTTTCAGACTTGCATGATTGTTTCAGGTTGTCGGTACTATTTCTACACCGATCAGCCACAACATTAAAACCACTGACAGATCAAGTGAATAACATTGATCATATTGGTACTATGTGGTGTTCTGATGGAAAACCTTGGATTTTAACATGCGTGTTGATGAGACTTAGACACCCAAATTAACATTGTCCTAGAAAAAGCACACTCCTTCATGCTAATAGAAATCCCAAATGTCACTGGCCTACCCCTGCAGGAAAATGCACCCCACCACCTGGAAAAACATCAACCAATCAGGAACATGTTGAGGAACATTACAATGGTCCAACATGTTGATTTGACCTCAAAAACTTCCGACACCCCATTATGATCAAGCATCAACAGGATGCAGAGGAACAAGTTTGATAGGCAGAGGACCCACTGCACAAGCCAGAGTACCCAAAGGATCCAGTGCCAACTTCCTGGTTCCAGACCCCATTGGACACCCTGAGAGGTCCTCTTGTCCATGTCCAGTGGTTCAGAGCATTTTTGATCACATGAGGGAGACCTACACAATATTAGGCAGGTGGTCATGATGTTATGCCTGTTTAGTGTATTTCCATCTGCCAGTGGTCTGCTGTGTTTTTTGTGGTACTATTTTTAACCGTACCACAGAGAGTCTTTAAAGTCACAAACTTCCAAAACAATGTATGAGACGAATATGTTTAATGATGATTTTGGAAAAACTCTACCTGCTGTGAACCTTCAGTATCCTTTCCAGATGTTAATAAACCATTAAATTGCCCTTATCATTGCACATCATTCCCATACATATGGGCCAGTAGAGACCTCCATCCTCTATTAGGCTCAGTAGGCCATTATTACCTCATTTAACGGTGCTGTGTTATCACCTCATTTGATGGCGGTGAGGCTGTGATTTTACACTCAGAAGAATGAAAGTCTGTATTGGGACGAGTTGGTGGAGACTAGAGTTTGACTCCTGAATTAGACCATTATAGTAGTTTTTTAAACTTAAATTTCATTTTCAGTCACTTTTTACTTGTGTGCTTGCAGTCAGTGTTTAGTCAAGTTCAGGCAACAAACCTTAAAATACACCCTGTTGCTACAGTTACCACGTTACAGGCTCCATACCAGATGTTTTCAGGGGGGCAGTTGGAGATCTTACATGCACTTATTCACACCAACACAAGAGGTCACCTAAGTTATCCAAGTTACTTTCTTTTTAGCAGTGATGAGGATGGATAACACCTTACTGCCTACTAGAATGTGGCGGAAATCTGAACTGGCCCATGTGTGTGGACATGAAGTGTAATAATTACAGTCATTTAATGATTTTAAGGGCTGGATTAGCATGGAAAAACTGAGTGGAACATCCAGCACTTCATCAAACACTATAGCTCACTATTATCTTTAACTGTTAAAGATAAATAGGCAGTAGTGGTGCAACACTGTGTACTGAATCTGTTTCTTCAAATCACGGTATAGGATGTGACACCAACTGGAAGGCAATGATGGAAGTTTATTTAAGATTTTCTTTCTTTCCTTTATGTGGAAGAAAACAGGTTTATACCTCATAACACAATGGCAATTCAAAAGCAGTGTGTTTGAGGTATCTTAATTGTTTTACATGCTGTAATGCCTGCGGTGTGAGCCAGTTGAAAGGCAATTAAACTGAAGAAAAAAACAGAATAAACTGGCATCACTGCAGCCAAAAAACAGCAACAGATGGGCCCCGAGGACCCGGGAAATAAATGAGGCTTGTGAAGTATTACTGCACGTAATAGGGGTCAATGGAGTCAGCGCTGAGCAGCATGTCATAATTTACACTATTCACCAAGAAATCCTATTTGCTTATAAACAGTTTCATGTGAATACATATTTAAATTAAGCCGAAATCAGAGAAGATAATTATGTTAATGACTGACCTGTGTGTATTACAATATTTTGCAGATCATGACAGTAAGCAGTCTGTCGATTGTAGTTTCTGTCCAAGATTATTGTTTTTGCCCCTAATCCAATTAAAGGTCTCAAAGGTCTTTGCTAAGAAACAACAACAAAAACAACAACAAAACATCTAATAGGACTGAAAATGGCTAAAATCCTTGAAAAATAAATCTACCATTGTGACGGAGAAACCCAGATCGACAGAGTGGTTATGTTAGAACCACGAGGCCTCACTGATGCCAGATCTGTTGCTAAAATGGGAAACACCCCAAATCCAGACAAAAGCGGTGGGACTACCCAGATCTGATGGCTCTGGCCAGTGGAAAGCAGATGGTCGGTGAGAGGGTGAAGAGCCACTTCACTGTGATGAGAGCTCATACTTTCCTCCAGAACTGGCCTGATTATATAAGACTGAACAAACAAACTAGCCTCATCCAAATCTAGTGGCTTTTACTGCCCGAGCTGTCCCTCAGACAGTTCCTTCAAGACAAAAGATATTCACTCAAACAAACAAGATGTTAGTACACCATCAAATCAACAATCTCTGAAAGGACTAAGGGGCCCATGAACATATTGTCCTCAGTAAAACAAAGTCTGATTAAAGAGTTCTCGAACTATAACATACTACCGACACCAACAGTCCAATATTCACCACAATGTTTTCATACAATGTCCTTAATGGCTTTACATGTCGGAGTCTAAATGTGCATAAAAGCAGTAATGATGGGTTGTCAGAACATGACATAACAAGCTTTCAGGAGAAGTTTTGCCAGCTTCTGTCATGGGCATTTAGCATTATATTTTCATTAACTGTTGACCTGTTCAATAAAACGAGGCTGGTCAGTACATTTCACCAGAAACTCCATAATATTATTGGAATCATTAATGCTGGTACCTTGTTCTGCAGTCTGCAATCTGATTCTCAGCACAGCAGAGTAAGACAGCAAGCCAATGAGAGAAAATGAAAAGCAAAAAAATGATTATAAGAGACAGATCTATCAAAGAACATTTACTCATGTGCTGAATTTTAAAGAAGGAGGTGATGAGATGAAATAAGCAGACACAAACAGGATTACTGCAGTTTATCAGATATCATGCATCTCCAACAGGGAGTTTCCTGACCACCCAGCTAAAGGATTTACACTTGGATATTAAATAGGTAAGTTTACACCAATATCCCTACAACCTATCTGGTATATCAAAGGACTGATGATGTTCTTGAAACAACAACAAATGTATTAGTAGAAGTTACAGCTGCCTGGCCTCTTGCGAATCGGATGGAGGGAACGTGTTGAAATCGAAACTTTTAGTGACTCCTCTTACCACATTGAATCATCTTGTTAGATTTGTTTGCGGTAGGTCTGTATGAGAGGTTGAGAGATCAAACACCCACCGCAATGAAAGAGGATCCTAAATGATAAGGGACTGAGAAATACAGGTATATAATACTCATGTCAGCCTAAGAAATAAAATAGGGTTCATTGCTGTGAGATCCTTTCTTCTGTAGCCTTCGTGTTGGCATCATAGACCATCTAGGTTGACAAATTTGCATCATATGATACGATTTCTGCATGTTGAAGTCACACAGTTGTTGCCACAGTTGGGTGATAGTAAGACTTACAGTAAGGCCAATCTCTCATTTATTGTCGTTCTAGCTGAAGTTCAAGAACAAGACCATGCCTCATCCCACTTCATTTTTCTGTCTATACAATCTATACAGGCATATCTGACCCTTCTCCATCCTGTTTGCCTCAGTTGTCACAAAACTCTCTCCTCTCTGTCAATACAGAACAACAGGAGGGGCAGGAGGGGAATGATGAAGCCAAAAATGATCAAGACATGCCCCGATTCTGACTGTCAGGCTTCCTCAGCATTGGCCATTCATTACTTCATTCTCAAACCTTTTCATCACCATAAACCCGACCCCTTCACCTCTCCATCCATAAGCCTCATCAAACTCTACCTGTCATTTAAATGAACCAGTTTGAATGCTGTGATCTTTGTCAATGACAGATCTGATAGTTGCAATCTAGGCAGGGCTGGGCTGGAATCAAAAATAAAGGCAACTGCTCACCACAATCCATAATACATCATCCTGATTATGTGTAAGGTCAAAGATTAAAAATGAGGAAACATGATGAATACCTTCAAAAACTGGCTTTCCATTACTAAAATATCTACTGAATGACTTCTAAAACAAGTAATAGCCAAAGCAGACATGATAAATGATTGATCCGATCAGTTTGCTTTCTATTTAACATTGTTGAATCAACTGTAAACTCACTATGGCGAAAAAATGCCTGTGAACTCCTTGGATGAATCCTTAAGAGAAACAAGTAATGGCATGCTGTGAAAGTAGATGTGATAAATCATTGGTCAGTATTTTGCAAAGTAGTGTTGAATAAACTAAACTCTCCAAGTCAAAAGGATGCCTGTAAATGATTGATCAGAGGATCAGTGCCTTCCAGATTAAAAGCAGCACAAGAAAAGCTGGCTCCCAAACATGTTTTTTTTTCCTAAAAGAGAGGACTGCTCACCCTGTAGCCTAATAAATAAATACAAACACTGTAAGCTGCCTCACAGTTCATCTTGGCAATGAGGATCAGTGCCTTCCAGATTAAAAGCAGCACAAGAAAAGCTGGCTCCCAAACATGTTTTTTTTTCCTAAAAGAGAGGACTGCTCACCCTGTAGCCTAATAAATAAATACAAACACTGTAAGCTGCCTCACAGTTCATCTTGGCAATGTTTTTTTTTTTTTTTAAATGGCATATCGGAGCCACATTGAAAGATATTTGTTGCTCACATTGGAAAACACAAGACTGCTAGCTTTCTAGTCATTAGTGAGGCCAGGAAGGAGGAGGAGGAAGCAACCAGAATCTAGCAAATCTGAAAACTCCACCTGGGGAGTCTCCCCCAAGAATTACATTATATAAACCTGGACTATCACCTTGTTAATACACAAGCTACACACATTCGAGAAGTAAAGTAAAAGACAGAAACATATATTCATTCTTTGATTGGGTGATGGATGGGAGTGCATGGAGAGAATTAGTTAAAAGTACAAATAAGCTGAACCTACTGAAATTGAATCTAAAAGCGTGGCAAAAGAAGGTAGTTTATTGTTGACAAGTGTGTTCCAGGAGTGTCCCACCACTTGTAAACTAACAACAATTAGCAATCAGTGCAAACAGGTGTAGTGCTCTTATCACTATAACTTGTGAAGGAAGGCACACTAACCTCTACCACCAGCCGGTGTTCAAGATTAACTGGGAATCCGATTAACTGGTGATATTTGCTGTATTTACGCTTCAGATGTTTTATTTGCAGATTCGTCACATCCAGACCTGCCTGTGTGTGTGAAGATAAAAATACTAAATAAAGAAGACCTCACCAAAAAACGTAAACATTACTAGTCAATAAAATCTATATCATGTCAGTATCATCTACTTACTGCAAAACGAAACATGCTAGCCAAAATTAAAAACACATACTTTTCAGTAGGATGAGGGGATTCGTAACGATGTGATCCAGAGTTATACATATGAGACAAGCATCTAACTCATTGTGCCACTGATTCACACAGCAAACTCCCCGCCTCATCTGTATAGATCTTTTTCATTGTGCCAGGTGTTCAACACCTGCTGATTATTCAGGAGACACGCCCAGATCAACTGGTGATAGTCACAACTTTAATAACAAGACTCAAAACTAATAACTGTATTGTATTGTTATCCAGACAGAACTCACAACATAGAAGCACATCCACTGCTGTGTTGTGTGTTAGTCTGTGGATTCACTGGAACAGGTCCACAGCAGAACTTCAAGCTTGATTCGGGTTTGTTCACTGAAACACACACAGCACAAACAGCAGCCTCCCTCCATAACAACACGCAACATAGCATCAGTTTGATTTGATAAAATACATCAGAATAAACTGAGGTCACATTGTAAAAACTATTCCCTCAGAAAACCCTAAAAACACCTTCAGTCCTCCACATCCTAAACTGTCATTTCAGACAATGTTAACCACTGACAATATAACAAAGAAAGGAAGAAAGTAGTGATATTTACATTTTTTGGCGAGGTCTTCTTAATTTTGTGTCTTTATCTTTACACACACAGGCAGGTCTGGTTGTGACGAGTCTGTGAATGGAACATCTGGATGGTAAATACAGCAAATATCACCAGTTAACCTGATCGCCAGTTAACCTTGAACACCGGCAACCAGGTCCTCTACAGAAGGATAAGTATTTCTCAAAAAAAGAGTGGCTACAAAAACAGTTGGATCAATCTAAAATGCTACTGGAGTAAAAGGCTTAAAAGGCAGAACTAAGGCAAAACAGCAGCCAATGCATGAAAAAAAACTCACATTAGTTACAGGGACTTCAGGTAGCCAGCATCCACTTCCAAAGTCTGACAGGAAACTTTGAAATCACAAGCCTCAGCCAAGCAGACATCAGTGCAACAGGACAGGCAGCAGACTATTGCAAACAGATGCACCTCAGTCACTATTTACATGCAAATGGACTTTAAAACAGCAGCAGCAGCCTTTAAAACAACCTTTCGACTGCATCACCTACCTCAGAGTCACAGAGAGGGTCCCATGTGGAGACAGGCAGAGACAAAAGGCAGCCATGATGGAACAGGCGCTTTAAATATCAAGGGGCTGGACTGTGAGAGGAGGCAACCGTGTGGAGGTGAGTTCAACAGCTGACAGGTGGAAATGAATTAACCTGAACACAAGGGTTTCTACAAATGCTGTCTTAGCCAACGTGCACAAAGTGTTAGGTAGCTACAGTGGTCCCCTGAGCCAGCAAACTTCACAAGTAGCAGGATTACCAAAGGGAGGTGGAGCAAAGCATGTAAAATTTGTTTTAATTTAATATTTTTAACATAGCTTTGCAAACAACAGCTACTTTGTTCACCTCTTATGCTGTTTTTGGTCCGTTCTTTTTTTTCTCTGGGATCTTAATGGATCTAAATGGGTTCTCCAGAGTATCCTAATGCTAATTATCAGCATCTCTCCTGACATATTGTTGAGTCAGGCAGCCAGTTAGCTCTAGGCTCCCTGCACTCTCTCCAGCATCTCTCTCCTCTCCTTATCCTCCTTCGATGACAAGTGCTAAAGAAGGTCCATGTCAGTAATTTTTCAGCACATCTGCCAAAGGGGGCCAGTCTCTTTTTGCAGATGAACTTTTTAATGAAGGCACTAGACCCAGAAGCAGCAGGTATTTAAAGATCTGTGTAGGCCAGTCCAGTGTAAATTAGGAGAAAAAAAACACAATGGGCTGCTCTTTTTTATGGGCCATTCATACAAAAAAAATCATAGAAAAGATAAGATGCCAGCCCAAAAAGCATACTGGCATACTAACAAAGTGGCCATACTAACAGATAGCAAGTCCAGCCCTGAATCTTCACTGGAATTT
Organism: Dascyllus trimaculatus; assembly: GCA_024666655.1. Classification (NCBI taxonomy): domain Eukaryota; kingdom Metazoa; phylum Chordata; class Actinopteri; family Pomacentridae; genus Dascyllus; species Dascyllus trimaculatus. The sequence goes on from CM045457.1 coordinate 28,132,631, forward strand.
ACAGTAAAATAGCAGAGGTTGCAAGAGCTTCACCGTAAAAATACAGTGCATAACCCATTGCAGTATCCATAGAGTTACAGTTTTGCTTTAAAAAATAACGGCTGTACATCTTTACAGCAAACTGTAAACCTAATTACAGTCTTTCTCTGTTTTATATTTTGGTATTTTATTGCGAAGCTCAAATTTACAGTAAATTAATGGAAGCCGTAGTTGCCAGAATGTTACAGTGAAATATACAATGCAACACATGAGGCATTACAGTTGGTTGGTGTATATTTTTCAACTTACAATGGAGGTATCGCAAGAAGCTCATTGTAAACCACTATCAAAGATAGCTTTAAGAAACTGCTTTTGCATTTACAGCTTTTCTATGACAATCTAACTGAACTGATCCACTTACTTGTCCATTATACTCAATGCTGATTTGTTGAACAGCGTGAGTCCATATTTAGGAAGGAATAGCAAGTTGCCCTGATCGATTAAGATGTAGTGGGAGCATTTGTGATCGGGTAAATTCAGTACTTCCTGATAGCTGTTGAACAGAGAATTTGGTTGGCTCCCTCCATGGCCCCGCCCCCGAGCAAGGGTATTTAAAGCACCTGTGGCATCATGGCTGCCTTTTGTCTCTGCTTGATGGGTGCCACATGGGCTCCTCTGCGACACTGAGGTAGGTTTGAGGATTGTTTAAAGGTTGCTGGCTGTTTTATGGAGTTTATTCTTTCATATGCACATAATGATTAAGATTGTGGTAATTTTATCGGCTGCTGTTTTGTCTTAATTTATCCTAGCTTTGTCTTAGCTTTGCTGTGTTCTGAACTTCAGATTGCTGTCTGACTGTGTATTTTTGGCGATTATCCCATCAATGGTGTTGGAGTAGAACTGTTGGCTTGTGGTGGTTAGGCCCTGTTGTGTTTTTTTCTTCCTGCCATATCTTACACCGGTCTGTATTGATTTCAGATTGCTGTGACAAGTGGTTGGTGTCACTCCTGGAACACTGTTAAGTAATTGGTTACCTCCCCACTGCTGGCGTCCATTCATTTTCCCCTCCCTTTGATCATTTAATTTTAAGAAAACTTTATTGTTAAACAAAATTAAATTTGTTAATCGGTTATCGCTTCATCTCTGTCTTGTCTCAGTTAATGAACTTGTGTGTCACTTAAGGTGGTAGTCAAGATTTAATATAGTAGTTCCTGTGGTGAGAGTCCCCAGGTGGAGTTGTCAGTTTAGCTAGATCCTGGTACAGACTAGTCCAGACTTGACAGATAAGGGTGCTCAACATGATATGAGCTCACACAGACATTTTGTTCAGGAATCTGAGAGTTAAAGCATGTGTTGTCACCTGCTCTGTTTGAAGTCTGACATGTTGTCCATCAACTGTGTGAGCTAGTTTGATACAGTGCTCGGGCGTGATGCCTATAGACAGAGGTAAACTCTTGAACTATCCGTAGAAAAAAACAGCACTCAGCAGTACAGTTTTGCACGTCACATTTATAATTGAAAGAGTGTCGGGGCCAAAGGTAGAAATACACATTTCAGCAGTAAGCCATCAGTTTTTGTTTCACCTTGTTGACTTGTAGTTGAAATACATGGATGCTTCCACTCACGCAATCATATTTGTTACAACACTGAAAGGTAGCCAGCCAAATACATGAGTGAAAAAGTTTTGCAATTAATGATGAATGAAATACAAGTCAATAAATATCCAACAATATATGTAAATACCAAGGCAAAAATTATTTTTCATAGTACAAAGCTCAAACTACTCCAATTTATACATGAAAGTGCAACTGCCAATGACCAGATCTTGTACCACTAAATTTGATCAGTGTTGTATCAAACATGTGGTGTCTGATACCCCTTTTCCACCGAGCTGGTTCCAGTGTTAGTTCAGAGCCAGAGCCTGACTTAGCACCAGTTCTTTGTATTTCCACCACTGAAGCACCGGCTCCAGGTGCTAAAAACTGGAGCTTAGCAAGCACCAGCTCTTTGCTGGGCCAGAGCTAAGCACCGTGAGGGGCTTGGGGCGGGGTTATGGTGACCCTGGTCTGACCGCAGATGTATTGGAATGACTCCCGGGACACACAGAAGTTTTGCACAAACTGTTGCGCTGAAATCCAGTACAATTCTGTCCCACCAGTTGCACCATTGCAGATGTGCCCAGGCAACAGGTGACCTCTGCCTTGCAAACAGCCTTAAGACCATTTTTAAAGATTATCATAGATATTTTCATTAGCTTATTGCGTTTAACTGCTATTTAATGGATGCAAGTGTAGTCGTTTTACAGTGACGCAATGGTGTGGCTCCAACCTGGCTCTTTGCCTACGGAAAAGCAACAGGTTCTCAGGAAGAACAACATTTGAACCATCTGAGCGCAAGCACTGAACTAGCACCTGGTTCTTCTTGGTGAAAAAGGGGCATGAGTGGAGGCATCCTTGTATTTATGTTACACAATTGTGAAGGATAGCTTGGTCTTGAAATGCATCAGTTTTTACCAACTGAATGCTTTTTGCTTATGTATTTCTGTCTGACAATGTGTAAACAGGACATGTATGCTCCTGCTACTATTTTAATTTTTCTAATTTTATTTTCTAGTATTCATTTTTTAAAATCTTGGAACAAAGGTTGCCAGTTCTTCTGGGGGTATTGGCCTCTTATTGTCTTTTATTTTGGGTCCTGGAGTCATCCAGACTTGATACTGGCAGAAAAAGAAAACACATAGACTGGTAGAGATTTTTCTAAAGGGCATAAAAAAATTTAAGGAGCATATTTGGCAGCTAACAATATCTTAAAATATCATTCATCAGGCCAACGGCACGAAGAATAGAAAAACAGTCAATTGAATCAATTCAAATAAAGTGTGCAAAACAAATAAATTCAGTCAAGTCAGATTAGGTCAAAGTCACATCAGATTCACTCAAATAAAATCACACAAATCACAGAAAATCAATTCAGCTAAAGCCTTCCAAGGAGGAGGATGAGAGGGGAGGGATGAAGACATGGAGGAAGCAGAGGAACTTGGAGAGAAGACAGGAGCAGTGCTAAGAGATGTTTGAGGGGGAGACCAGGGTGAGGAGTCAGAGGAGGAGCTCCTGCAGACAGCTGCTAGTCTCTAATCTGTTAGCGTACGATCTGTTAGTCTGCACACTGTGAGCCAACGAGCTTGGAGCCAGAGAGCTGGGAACCCAGGAGCTGGGAGTCTCAGGCTGTTGGGGTTATGAACCAGGATGGCTGTCCAAGAGTGGTGCTAATGACTCTGAAAACAAGCAAACCAACATTTAAACTCCTGCTGCATGAACACATCAAATATTTTATAAAGACGACTTGCATCATTGACTTTATATGACTGCAGTCCAGCAAAACAGTCACCTCTGATAAACAATGCAGCAAATGTTACACACTTCTGAGAAAATTGCTTTATATGACTTACTGAATTCAATTGTAATTTCAAATATTAGTTTATATAAATAGGCTTAAAGGATGAACAGGTTTGGTTGTATTCAGGTCATGACTGAATCAGCTGCCAACATCTGTATCACCACAGAGATGGAGACTGAGCCGTCAGATTAGATGACAAAGCCAACTAATATCAACTTTCTTCTCAAATTCAGTTTGTTTTCTGTGGACTTGAAAGCAGCACATAACTGAAGTGATTTAATTTACTGTTGGCCTGAGCACACCCCAGAACTTTGATTTAAAACAAAGTCAGTGAATTCTGAGATTCCTCAAAGTCTCAGTGGTAAAATGCAAAATAAAGGCAGATTTAAATCGATGAATCTTCCACGCTGAGAGCTGTGGTCAGTGAGACTCTGTCATTTTGGATAATCTAGTGTTTTCATCTGTTAGAAAAGAGAAATTGTAGCTTTCTGCTTTTTATCACTTAATAGAAAAGTCTGTAAAATTACAGACATTATCTGTTTTTTTTCTCATTTTTTACAGAAACTTTACAAGACTATTTTTACAGTATTTGTTTTGCTTTCTTAAATTATATATGAATTAGAAAATGACAATAATTATCTATAGTTCTGTATGTAGCTCATAATATAAAGGTTGATGCCCATACTTTTAGCACTTTTAAAAAATGGGATAAATTGGCGATAATTAGTGACTTTGACTTTTTAGATATAAAGTCAGCACTGCACCATTTAATCCTATAAGACAATTGTGTGTATTGTTGTTATATTTAGTGTATCACATCAGTAATCACTTTTAACCAGGTTCAATGATAACATACTGAGTCCATGGCTGTGTTGTCCTTTTCCTGCTTAAAATCTGTAGCAGTAAGTCCACGTTTTCTGAACTGGCTGCATAACTTTCAACCAAATTTGACACAGAAGTTCCCTAGGCTACATGTCTCGTCCGACGCCACTGGCAATACACCAAACAGTGCTTGCAATCCGACTGGATGGACACAAACAAGCCAACATTGCTGATTTCCTTGGAATATCACAGTGTGGTCTGTAAAATCCTCAAACATCATCGAAAGAAAGGTCATTTGAGGCCACAGAAATCTCCAGGACGACCACGACTAACTACCAGACGAGATGATCGGCAACTGTTTAATCTGTGCAGTAGAAATTGGAAAATGCCAGCAAGCTGCCTTCATCATTTGTGAAGAAGACACAGAAGTAAAAAAAAGACATTTTATGCCAACTTTATGGACAACAGTGTATGTAAACTGAGTCCCAAAACCCAATGTGTAAAAAAAAAAAAAAACAAGAAAAAGAAAGAAATTCAGGTAAAAATCCTCAATTCATTTCAAGTTTGCAGACCTTCTAAAGACGCATTGGAACAATGCCTCAATAATTTACTATGGATCAAAAGTTGCTTGATTCAGAAGGCATTACAGGCCTGATCTGCAACACAGAAGGGGAAGTTATGCAAAAGGTTGTGAACTCCAAAATGATTATGCTCAAAACTGCCAGGGAAACGGATGTAATGATGAGACGGAAATTTTGACTTTTAGATGAGGAAAAATGTCTGCAAAGGACAAGATTCTTTTCTTGTAGATGCTTTGCCTCCAGGATAAATAAAATGCATATAAATAAAAATGAAGTGCTGCTTGTCTCAAAGAGATGAGAGAGGGGTAAGTTCATTATGCACATGATGTCTGTTAAAACAATCTAGATTGTCTTTGTTGAGGCAGGAGTGGAGGAGAGGATGTTGCAGGATCAGTACCCATCAAAAAGAGGCAAAAACAAAACGGTTCATACAGTATGTCAGCACTGAATTCAAAGACAGCCTGAGCAGAATGCAAAGAGGGAGGGTTGATTTGCTTGCTTGTATGTTTTTCTGGGTGAACATCATGTGAATGCATAACAAACTCTGTGCAATTACACATGAAACAGGAGAAACATTAAATGATTAAATGTATGAGCAGCTGCCAATGCATAAAAAAGACCTGCTCGCTCCATATGTTGCATGTTCAAATTACATCTGTAATCAGCAGTTCATTTTACATGTTTTTTTTTCCCTCTTTTCCTGCTCTACTTTGTGTGTTTTCATCAGGTGTGACAGATCACTGCCCTCAAAGAAAGAATAAGACTTGTCACGGATTGTGTTACTTAGCTGATGTAGAGGCTCTGGGATTAGTGTTGCACATGAGCTCATTTCACTTTCATCTCTCTCGTATTCCATCTACCTGTATGCATGCAGACATTTACGCTGGTGTACCGAGTGAGCACAGAGCAGAAACAAAGAACACAAATCAGAATAATCAACCCGAGAGCCCATCACAGAAGGTAGAGCTATGACTGGGAACAAAAAACATTCTTTTGAAATCCTCTCAATCACAGTTTATATCCTCTGTTTCATGTTATTTCACTTTCTGAACAGTTGTTTTCCTTCATTTTCTCTCCCTGCTCTCACTTTCTCTCTCTCTCTCTCTCTCTCTCTCTGGTCGCATTGCTTTCCAATGATTATCGCCATCAAAGAAAAAATAACAGATTACACCCAGATGTAAGCACTCAGGGTTCAAGAGGCAGGGTGGATACACGTTAAAAGATTTTGACCAGATTTACTCCCAATTAGAGAAACAGAAATAACATAAATCCAAGCATATGTCATAGTTTCTCCTCAGAGGCTATGCTAATCCAAAAAATGTAGCACCGAGGGTAACATTCGGGCTAATTAGTCAGGGAAGTCTTGCAGGCCAAGTTCATGCTTTGTCAGAGTTGAGGTAATATAAACAAATGGTTCATGAAGTAACTCTCCATTAAAAGTCACATTATGAACTAGTTTAATTGCACAACTGCCAGCGCTGCCACAACAACACTTACTCTAAAGTCTAATGAAGCAGCAGGAGGAGACAAGGTAGTGAAAAAGAATAAATGATTTTTATTAAAGGGCATAAAATATCATGACAACATGATCAGAGCAGCCGCGTGACTGTGTGGAAAAAGTGCAAATGGGAAAACAACAGTGAATGATGTAATGACAGCAGCAATAAGATAAATGAACAGGATAGCCACATATGTGCAGCGTATATATAAATGCAATGAGCAGCAATAATATTTATAACAGTAACAGAGCAATGAGGTAAACAGTGCAACAATTAGGAAAAGATGAGTGAGAAAAGAACAAAGATAAACAAAAAAAAACTCAGATGGAGGATGTGAAGACGAAAAGATAATGAGGAGAAAAGTGAAGAATAGGGTTGAGGAGAAAGAAGATAATAGAGAGGACATTAGTCAAACAAGAAAGTCATTAACCCAGTAAAACAATGAAAACAAGCCATGGTCATAAAATGCTGCCATAAGTCACCTTAAGAGATGAATATTTTTGTCAAACACATAAAAAAATGCAACTAACACTGAGGTAACATTTCATATTCTTTCAAACATTTGTTAAATGTTATATACACCAATCAGGCATAACATTATGACCACCTGCATAATATTGAGTTGGTCCCCCTTAAGTGCTCTAAAATGCTCTGAACCATTAAGCATAGACTTAAGAGGACCTCTCAGGGTGTCCTATGGGGTCTGGAACCAGGACGTTGGCACTGGATCCTTTGGGTACTCTGGCTTGTGCAGTGGGGCCTCTGTCAATCAAATTTGTTCCACTGCATCCTGTTGATGCTTGATCACAATGGGGTGGAGGAAGTTTGGAGGTCAGATCAACATGTTGGGTCATTGTCATGTTCCTCAACATGATCCTGATTGTTTGATGTTGTTTCCATGTGGTGGGGTGCATTTTCCTGCAGGAGATTTGGGATTTCCATTAGCATGAGGGAGTGTTCTCATTGTGGGGCAGTGTTTATTTGGGTGTCTAAGTCTCATCAACACAGATGTTAAAATCCAAGGTTTTCCAGCAGAACACCACATAGTACCAATATGATCAATGTTATTCACTTCACCTGTCAGTGGTCATGATGTTGTGGCTGATCGGTGTATATCAAAAATCAGAAATCCATGGAAACCCAACCAGAGAAAGTCTGAAGGCCTTGACAGAGGCTTTATGAGGTGAGATCATAAAATTTCTAGTCTGCATTTCCAAAAAGCTGAAGTCAAACCTGATTTATATTTGGCTGTCTCCTTGTGCAGTGATACACTGCTCCCAGTGCTCCTGCCACGCTTGGGCTGCTCCCTGGAAGGCCCCTATTGTAGGAAGCGAGCACCATCTGTGACTAGATCTCTCCACTGCATCAAAACAGCAACCCTTCAACAGGGAAGAAGCTGTAGGAGGCCAAATCTGGTAAGCAGAGCAGGTGTGGAGTGATAATTATGTTGGTGCTGCCAAAAAACTTTGCCGTTTTCATGAGTGATTCTCATATTGAAGCACCAAATTGCCATTACATCAAAACAGTGTAGCTAGTTTGAGCAGAATAGCCCCCCTAACATTCTTTAGGACATTACAGCAGAACTCAACACTGACTGGTTGAATCAGTTTGTCTTGGGTATCCAGGCTGCATGGTGGCTAAGTTGTTAGCACCGTTGCCTCACAGTAGAAGTTTGCATCTCGGCTTGGGCCTGGGATCTTTCTGTGTAGAGTTTGCATGCTCTCCCTGTGCATGCATGGGTTTTCACCGGGTACTCCACCTTCCTCCCACAGTCCAAAAATGTGCTGAGGTTAATTGTTGATACTAAACTGTCCGTAGGTGTGAATGAGAGTGTGCTTGGTTGTTTGTCTCTCGATGCATGGCCTTGTGATAGACTGGTGATCTGTCCAGGATGTTCCCTGCCTTCGAACTGAGTCGGATGGGATAGGCTCCAGCCCTATTACGACCATACAGAGGATTAAGCAGTGTATAGATAATGGATGGATGTTAATGGGTATCCTTACAGACACTGCTAGTGCTGCTTCTACAGGTCTGCCGTGAAATTGCAAAGACACACCTGCATGTGGTCACAGAAACATTGGTAACACGTCACGTAGAATCCTTTCTCATGAGAGTTACTGTTAGCCCCCGTTGCATGAACAGCAGGAACAGACTGAATTTCACACCTCGTATACACACACATTTCTGCTTTCTGTACTTGGATCCATCCAGAAAAAAAAGTCTGTGTTTTTCTGCATGCTTAATTAACACTCTGCAGGCATGGGGCTTTTGTTGACGATATCATTTGTCATTTCAGAGCAGGTCTGGAACTTCTTAGTGCCAAACTAAAGGCAAACTTTTTCTGACCCCTACAAAATAATTGCCACTAATGAGAACAAAAAACAAATGTGGTCTTTTTGGTAGTTTTAAAATCATTTTTCTTCTGTGGAAATCTAGAGCCTTTGCTTGTCAGAATAATACATTTTCTTGGGTAATCATTGCAATTCAGGTATGTCAGTTGGCAATAAACAAGGACAAGACAGCATTTACAGTCAGCAGGAGTGTGTTGCCTCTTTCACAGTGGGAGGTCGATGAAGCTCCATAATGCCAAAGTGTAGGTTACTGATGCTTCCTGGGCACTTGGTCATTTACCTACAGCGCAGCTAAATACAGGTTAGTTCATGTTCTCCACTGTATGTGTTACATCCTGCATTCTGACATGATGAGAAAAGTGACACTCACTGTTTACTTTATACTTGGCAGCATGGGAAAACCTTATAAACTGCATCTAGGCCAAACTAAACCAAAGTAATAGGAACCATTTTTGTGGTATTTAAGGTTTCAGTCTTAACATTATGACTTTTCCTCAGCAGTTTTATACGTTTTCCATATGGTTAAGGCACCGAAGCAGTTGATTTAGGGTTTATGAATAGGAGGAACAAGTGAGATGCGTGTTAATCCACTGCATCAAGCTTCCATTGCTGTTGTTTGTGAATGTTGCTCTATTTCTCAGACAGTATCCTTAGCTCTCGTTAAAATAATCAGGAAAAAAAGCAGCATGTGGTAGAATACCCAATTAGACTAAATGACCGTGCAGCTTGGCCACACAAGAAAGAAAAGGGGAAAATGTTGCGCGTCTCCGTAACATTAATCTAATAATCTTCAGTCGCAGGTGCAAACGGAGAAGCAGCATACAAGATCAAAAAGCAGTAGCTATGGAGACGACTACAAACACACCAAGGCGTGTGTGGGTGCTTTCATGTGCACGTTATCAGTATCTGTGCAGGTTTCTTTGTCTCCATCAGTCTGTCACATGTGTCCGCCTGGGTTATCGGTGTGTGTGCATGTTGCCTGCGAGGCTGTTTGCCTTTAAAAATCATGCACATGAACAGCTGTTGAACAATGAGCCACGATCCAACATGCACAACTGGGAGAACAACATAGGGCTGCAACGGCCTGGTTTTCTGACACTTTTTTTCATCTAGCAATCAGCAATGTAGCTCCTTACCAAAAGTCCTGAATGGAGTCATAGTTGGTATCTATTTTTATGCCTTTATGTTCTCGGTCTTGAAACTTGTGTCTTGTACCACAAATGACTTATCTGTCAAAACTAGATATTATCTGGTTGCTAGTCTTTTCTATTTAGGAGCACCATCTAAAGATTTTTACAGGGAAGAAAAGAAGCAAATATGGAACTTTTACTTTCTGGGTGTCTGAAATAACGTTCCCATTTACCAACAATATTAATAATATCTCTAAGTCATATTGCTCTTCTGCGTAGGTATTCTGTGTTATTCTTTCTCTCACTTTATGTGCTTATACTGCGTGTCAACACAAGCAGCCGGAGGCAAAGGTCTAACCTTTCCCTCAACATTACTTTCTCTGCTTCCACATTTGGAGCATTTGTGTGTTGTTCTTTTTTTTTTGTCCGTTGCATCCACAATATGTGTTTGTGTTTTTGCAGATGCATGCTACTGATCTCAGGGGTCACTGCACTTTGCCATCAGAGAAGAAGGATGTTTTCACTCTGGTTGCTTGGCAACTATCGCTGCAGTGATGCCCTATGTTGGGCACAGACAGGCGGCCTATTGTGAGAGGTGTAGCATTAAGGAAACCGATCTCTGAGAAAATAAGGATTATATCAGACGAGAGATTTTCATCTTGCCACGGAGAAGGGTCTGAGACAGATTGTGAAAAGGGAACAAGTCTTTGTTGACTTTCGAAACGGGTATGAAAGCCAGAAGCATTATGTTTGTGTATGTGATGTGCAAAGTTGAGGTGCAGAGGTGGAAAAAAAGACATCGTGGAGCATCACATCATTCATGAGCTTCCTGATGTTTTCTGAGTCCCAGTACAAAGGAGGCTTTCATATGCAGTAGATAAGTAGTAAACAAACACAACCTGGGAATGAGAGTGGGATCCTTCCATGATGCTGAGATTATTATGAATGGCCATGAACTAACACTATACTACATGGCCAAAACGGTGCAGATGTCTGGATATTACATCTGAACATTTGACACGGTTGAACATCCCATTCCAAAATCACAGGTACGTATGAACCAACATTTTAATGCAAGCTCAAGAATGTAAAAATGACATGACACAAAAGATAAACCATACCATCTGAACCACAAACCATGTTTTATTTTGCTGTTGTCCCATCTTTACTCACGGTCAGCTCATTTTCATTGCAATATAAAGTCCTGCACCTCTATGGTAACGCCACAACCACGGCTAGAAGTGGAAAGCTCAAAGAATTCTTTTTTGCAGTACAACAAAGTGAAATGCCACAAATTATACCAACAAAATAGGAATTAACAACATTTTTCAAAGTGCCCACAGGTGCTGTCAGTACTGGAATAAAATGCTGGCTCCACATATTTGAAGATATTTTACAGTGTACATTTGAATTTTGCTTCCATATTTGTGCTCTATCTGCTCTGTGTAAACAATGTCTGCAATTCAGCTGAATAGTCCCAGAATTTTTGTGATTTGAATGATGGTTACAGAATTTTAGTTTTTATACAGAATCTGATTTGCGCTAACAGACTATTTTTTTAAGAGACATATAATGATTTTTAGGCTCAGATTTGGTTATTTTTCCTGATGGAAATAGACATCACTTGTGGTTACTTCAGTGACCGTGGGAAGTTGATAATCTGTCAATTTTTTTGGTTTTTACAGTTCCTGGCTCTGATAAATAATGTCATTTTGGCAATTTTTAAAAAAAGATAACATGCCTTTCCAACCCGCTGGCTGGTTTTGGGGTTCAGAAGGTTAATATGGTGCAACCCTCTCCACTCCTCTAGGAAGGCTTTCCGCAAAATTTGTGAACCAGACTGCAGGGATTTGCCCTCATTCAAGCATGAGAACATCAGTGAGGTCGGGCACTGATGCTGAGCAATAAGGCCTGGCTCCCCGTTGGCTTCCCAATTCATCCAAATGGAACTGAATGGGTTGAGGTCAGGGCTCTGCAGAGACCAGTTCTACCACAACAAACACGGAAAACTATGTCTTTATTTCTTACCTCGCTGTGTTCCAAAAGACTTTATGGTGGTGTAATAGGAAAAGGGACTGTTGATGCAGAGTAGGAAGTATTCTGCTTATATGTACCTTAAAAATTTATTGTAATTTTTTAGACGATTAATGACAGCAAAGCATGATGGAAAAGGCTTTCGTTTTCAAGAGCAAAACCATTTGACGTTATTGCTGTTTGTTTTTAAAATGCATTAAAAAAAAAAACAGAAATAAACTGTGTGGAAAAAGAAATTAATGCAAAATTCAGGGTAAAAACTCTCTCTCTATATATATATACATATAATAAAATGCCTCCTGCAGTACTTTATTTGCACTTTAATTTACCATTTTTTTTCTTCCCATTTGAGGAAAAAAAAATTTGCAGATTTTTTTTTCAATTATTTTTTTGGCCAAAAAAAAAGGAACTGTTGACATCCTTTAAAAGTGATATTTTGATTAAACTTTGTATGCAAAAATGGCTTTTTCCCTGTAATGTTGCAGTGTAGCTGCTCCTACTCCAGGCCCTGCTGCTTGTGTCATCACATAGCGTCCCAAAAACATCACAAATATTTTATTTTTAAAAATCTAATATTAACTTCCGTACGCAATTTCCATCAAACTTGTTTAATGTATCGCAGACGTTTCATCACTTTGGGGTGTAAGTGCCTGCAAAACACCGTCACGGTCGAACATAAAAGGGCTTTTTTAATAAAATGAAGGAAGCGAGCAAGTCATTTAGCTTCATAAAACGCTTTTCATGAAGGTGAGAAAATGAGGATGTAGCCAACAACATCGGGCTGCGTGGTCGCACCTTTTTAATAAAGCAATGAAAGGCAATAAGGCCTTGTGTCTGTTGTAACCTTTCTTTACAGAAGTGACTTCACCTAGGGAGGACTTGTGTAGCCACATTTCCGGCAGCCTTAAATAAATTGTGTTTTTTAATACAGAGAGCCTTTAATGGAAGGGGACCGCACACATACGGCAAACATTTACATGTACGATTTTCTGAAATTGTCGTCAGAGAAGAACGTCACCTGATTCGACCTTCCATAATATGATTGCTTTTGCATACAAATCAGCATTATATTGTATAAGATGAGGCCCCAACCAAAAACCGCCTCGATTCATTCTCACATTAAAAGTAATTTTAACTCGCATGCTGTTTTCCTGCAGTTTCATGTCGTCCAGCTTAGTCCACATTTCCTTTACATCTCTCTCACATTATTTGTGGTCCTGTAATTCGGATGTAATGTAAACCGATACAGTGACTTAAACAGCAGCAACAGTTATTCAGCCTGTCCAGTGGTTCTTTCTGTCACCAGAGAGTTTTTATTAAAACAAGCTTCACTAGTTCGGTCCTGAGCTGCAGAGCATGTTGAAGCATTAACAAGAGGCAACTCGCTGGTTCTAAATTAGCCCGTAAAAAGCAAAGTATAACAGAAACCTGATTCTAATATAAAAGCCGAATGCTGAAAATACATACGGGGCGAGTGAGCCTGTAAATCAACTGATTAGGCCTTTTGCAGGAACGGCAAACAGTATAAAAATTAATGGTTCTCTGCGTGGGCTCGTGTGTGTGTGACTTCACCTACATTCATATACTTTCATGTGCAAACGTCGAGTGTGCATGTGTAGCGAGTAATAGGCAGTAAGTCATACTTGCAGTAATTCCGTGGAATTCCTGTGGACCTGCTCACAGCCAATAAATACAGCCTGTTAAGCCGGGCTGATAACTTTGACCCAGGAGTCTGATTTACAGGTGGACAAGGACAAGGTGACTCCGGGCCTTGGTTGCGGATGTGTTCGGGTTGAAAAATTACTAAACAAGATCAAAAAAAGATGTTAAAAAGTGCTTCTGACATAGTGGGTAAGGTAATGCACACTAGCCAGTCACAACATTCAGACCTCAGACAGGTGAATAACATTGTTCGTCTTGTTAGAATGCAATGTTCTTCTGAGAAACCTTACAAGCTGACATTCATGCGGAGACGAAACTCGCAAGGCAAAAGCAGCCCAAGCTGGACAATGCATCCCACTACGCTGCAAAGATCGCTCAGGAACGACAACAAACGGCGCAAGAAGTTGACCCAGTCTCCAAGCTCCACTGATCTCAATCCAGTCCGCAGAATGTGCCAGAACATACTGATCCACGGAGGCCCGACCCCTCAACCCGCAAGACCCAATCCAATGCCAACAAGTGGTTTTGATGCTGTGGCTAATCAGTGTGTAGTGGGAGTGTTAATGTGCAGCTCGCCTGGTCACCAGTGGTTAGCTTTTAAATGAACATCTGGTTCTGACCTGAAGTTAAATAGATCATAAATTCAATTGTTTCTTTTAAAAGAAGTGAATGTTCATCTTTTTCTTTTTCCCTGTTCCGTCTTATTGAGAAGACGTTGAGAGCACAGGTACAGGTAAAAATAATGAAAGTGATGGTGTATGCCCACCACATTGCAGAAAAGTTTTAATTAACAAGCAGACATGAGGCTGCTTGGATAATGAAATCCTGTGAGTGTGACGGAGGGGAGTGTCTTCAATTTCTCAACCACAAATTGTGCTGCAGAGGTCTTGGTGTGCAGACAGACAGTGGCAGAGAAAAAAAGCAACTGGGGAGACTAGAAAAAAACCAGATTAAAAGAGAAATGGAAAGCAGATTGCAACAGAGAAAAATAAAAAGCAGAATTTAAAACACGCCAAAAAGCATAAAAAACAAAATGTTCAGCCTAAAAATGTATTTAAATTAAGCACATCGATCCAATTACATCATCGAGGCTATAGCAAATATACGTGACAGCAAAAAACAATAAAAGAATCAACAAGTTTGGACTTACAGTATTGCATAGCTAGAGAACTATACAACCAAAAGTTGTAACAGAGTTCAACACCTTTAAGAGTGCAGAGGGAGTGAGGCGAAGTGAGATATATATGGACTGAGTGTGAAAGGTGGGGGGGCCCAGAACATGAGCTCATGACTGCAGCAATAGTGTAACATTAGTGTTAAGTGCTCGTAAAAACTCTTTGCACTGCATTACCTCAGAGTGCGGGGAGCGAGAAACGGGCTCAATAATATAGCTGTTATGAAAACTTTAATTTAACGTTAACTGAACGTCTCGGAACAAGACGGAGGAGAAAGTAGAAAACGACACGTCAGGAAGTCACCAGCACCACACACACACACACACAGACTATTTACAGCAGCATTGAAAACACTAAATACTACTAACTGCAGTTCCAGTGGCCCACACAGCTTCGACTGCCATGCAAAATACTCCACTGTATATGCAGCCGGAGCTTCTCCTCATCCTCTACATGTTGTGTTTGGCTGCCCCCAGATGATCATAAATACAGCAAAGCTATTCTGTGAGTTGCTTTAAAAGGAGTTAAATGCTGAATGCTCACCAGAAACTTCTTCTCACAGCTTCTTTTTCTTCTTTTTCCTTATGATGAGCAGGTTTTGCAAGAAAATATTTTGAAATGTGGATGCAAGCTGCTTTATAAAGCTTTACCTGTGGGTGGCAAAGGGGTTGGCAGCGGCTGTTCTGTCCTAAATCTGGCCAGTGGGGGACCTTATATGTAGATGTTCTGCTGTGTGGCTTTTCTGCTCTGGTTTCCTCTTGTGCAGTTTATGCTGGTTAGATGGAGATTAAATTGCCCAAAGGTTCCAGTCCAGGGTTTACCAAACCTCTAGCGATCCCCACGCCAGACAAAAAAACAATTTATTTTGAGTTGTCAATGAAAGCATTATAAACTGATCAGGCATAATATTATGACCACCTGCATAAAATTGTGTTGGTCCCCCTTATGTGCTCAAAAATGCTCTGAACCATTGGGCATGGACAAGAGGACCTCTCAGGGTGTCCTATGGGGTCTGGAACCAGGACGTTGGCACTGGATCCTTTGGATGCTCTGGCTTGTGCAGTGGGGCGTCTGTCAATCAAACTTGTTCCACTGCATCCTGTTGATTCTCGATCAGAATGGGGTGTAGGAAGATTGGAGGTCAAATCAACATGTTGGGCTGTTGTCATGTTGCTCAAGAGCAACCAGTAAATCAACAGTTGCACTTGAAATACATACAACGTAGTGAACAAACTTCATGAATGAAATATCCAAGAACAGCTCATTAGGTTGTCGTCATTAGGGAATCCCATACACTCCTGTTACAGTCTACTTTCATCCTGCACCTGATGTCGTCACTGGGCTTGCCGTGGCCACCGCTGACCCTGAATCTGTTCTCAGGTTAAATTACAGTCGGTCACAGTCACTTAGGCAATGTCCTGTTGTATTCTACTCTGTACCATTCAGTGCTTTTACAGCTGGCTCCATTACATTACACTTTTTATTTTCCCAGTCTGAGGGCTAAATATCTCCATTTAGCTTAACAGGCCCCCTCAGTCGCTTGGCCCATTGTGTGTGTGTGTGTGTGTGTGTGTGTATTTTGTGTGTGGTGCAATCTACAGGGGTCAGGCTACCTGGCATCCAGATGTGGAAAGAGAGGTTCTGCTTGAAAAACAGCCATTGTTTTCTACAAACTGGTCACCCTTTGTGATGCAGACATTTCCTCTATTATCCAAGTTGTCTTTATTATCAGTGCATTGTCATAAAGGACAGGTGAATTAATAGCAGCAGGAGTGACATTTCCAGTTTACCAGCACAGGCATCAGTAGCACCACCAGGAATTGGATTATAAATGACCATAAATGCACACCAGTAATAACGGTATGGGCAGTAATGGTGGTAATAAAGGTAGCACAAAGATTTTGTGCAGCTCCATCATTCACCTTTACTGATGGCAAAAGACCACATTTTTAGCAAAATCCATTGGAACCAAGCATGTTAAATGGTTGGTTATAAATAAATATGTCATTCTGACTATGTTTTGTTTATTCTTAAGTCATAATTTGACCTTTTTAAGTGCATTTTTGATCAATTATTGTGTGCAACGACCTATAAAGATTAGAACTGCCATGTATCCTGTGGGAATGGTCTTATTAAACAGGGGTTGTTATTCAGGATTTCCATATTATATTGTGTCACCCACCCCAGAATTTGATGCTGATAAACGTACGGTGGTTTTCTATTTTTAAAAAGTTTCCTAAAGAGGTTTGAGGGGTGGAGGCAGTGAAAGTAACAGGACTTTCACGCAGGAGACCTCCATTCATGTCCCAAGTCAGACCATTGCTTTTCTTCTTAGTTTTGTTTCATTTTATAACTCGAGTCTTGTTTTCACTCACTGTTTAGTTAAGCTGGTTAGAAAAAGATGATAATTTGGGTTCAAATACATCCTTTCACCTTTTAAACTTCTCATCATTTGACAAGTAGCGGCAGTAACAACACCAGCAGAGAGCATTTGGCAATGAATCCATACATGGCGTCTATTTCTGACATTCACACTTTTTATAAGTCTTGCGGGCTCTCCTGAAAAAGGACGCTGAAGGGAACTCGGTGCTTTCAGATGTGATGCCAAGGAGTCCTGACCAAGGTTGAGTTTGGAGGAATTTTAAGGTAAAAATACAGGTGTACTCTTGCATCCTGTGACATCACTGCTGATTAAAGGTAAACAGTTCACATTAATAACCACAAAAGGTTGTAGCCATCATCTGGTGCTGCTGTTGTTTAGAGCTGAAACAGAAGAGAAGCTTTTAACCCCAGACAGAAGCAAAATGCCCCTGCTCAGCAAGTGTTAAATATGTTATGATATACACTGAACTCTTTCATTTAAAAAAAATGAGAATTTCTATAAGTTGTCTACAAAGACATTATAGGAAAGAATGCTTAATTGCTTTTGGGATCATCTCTGAATTTAGGGTGTAATTTAGATGTTCTCCTTTCTCTCCGACTAATCTTACTGTAGTAATCAGCTGAGTGAAATAAAAGTAATTCTACCTTTGTGGGGATGTTCTAGTACTTTTATTGATTAAAAGAAGCTATTATCTGTATGGCAGCAGATGGTGTTAAATTAATTCCACATAATTTATAGACATATTTGGGTTCTGAGTGGAAATTACTGTTACCATTACTGTGCTGGCACCTCACTGTTAATCTTGCTAGTAACCCCTTATACACTGATCAGGCATAACATTATGTCCACCTGCCTAATATTGTGTTGGTCCCCTTATGTGCTCAAAAATGCTCTGAACCACTGGGCATGGACAAGAGGACCTCTCAGGGTGTCCTGTGGGGTTCCATGTGGTGGGGTGCATTTTTCTGCCGAAATAGGCCAGTGACATTTGGGATTTCCATTTTCGTGAGGGACTGTGCTTGTTGTGGGACAATGTTTATTTGGGTGTCTAAGTCTCATCAACATGGATGTTAAAATCCAAGGTTTTCCATCAGAAAACCACATAGTACCAATATGATCCATGTTATTCACTTCACCTATAAGTGGTTTTAATGCTGTAGCTGATCGGTGTATAACACTGTATATGCAGGGTTCTCATTGTTTTGGCACTTTCACAGAGAAATCTCTCCAGAAGATGGGAAAATATAGTCATCTTTCGCAATTCAAATCAGCTTTTTTACCTGGAAACTTTGGTGGTGGAATAAAAGTGACAAATCTTTGCTCTAAGAAATTTATTTGCCAATAAATTTTCATGTCTCATGGCGTCCTGAGCTTCACGCTGACCAGGGATCACTAAAACTGTCTGATCTGGCCACAGATGGTGAGTCATCTCCCAACACATCTCTGGCTAGTTTGATATGTTTACTGGCCCAAATTCCACTTTTATACAATTATATGAGGTCAGAATTTTATTAAATGCTGTGATTACAAAACTAATATCACTGTTTAAAGAATAAAATGAGTTAACTGAATATAATTTCACACAACACTTGGTCCAGACGGTGGAGGTCACTCAGAAGCTGCGTCTACGGTTGTTTTTCTTAATGTCCATCTTATGTCAGAGCCCAGTTCAGACAAGTGCTTTCTGGCTCGGAGTAACTTCAACACTCACTCAGGATAACTTCATCTGTAGGAGTACAACAGTTACAACAAGACTTGATCTGCTTCCAATCCACAGTACTGGGAGCAGCATTTGTGAGTTCATCTATTACAACACATTACTGTCTATGTCAGGTAATATATTCTAAACAAAAAACCCCCAAAAAATATCAGAAACACTGAGTTAACGCTGAGTTTGGTAGAGATCAACTCTCAAATCTGGGGTGATGTGATGCTTTTTAAATGCAGGTACTTGCTAACCCAATTCCTGTGCAGCCCCATGTGTATTTCTATATTTCTGGTTTAGGCATTTATAGGTTTTGTCTATTAGTTGTTCCTATCCGATAAAACAGAAAAACAAAAACAAATAAATTAGACATTCTCCGTGAGGGTCGTTCATTTTATGGATATGTAGTGTGGAGGATGTCATAAAATTCTCCTGGAAAGAAGACAAAAGTTTGTAAATAGGTCAGATTTTATGGGACCACAACAGACCATGAAGCTGCCAAGGTGAGAAGAAATTTACACTCGCATCCAGGTTTGAGGGATCGTTCCCAGAGCAAAACCCACTTGTAAATATTGAAGCAGATAAGTCTTTAGATTTCACACTTAGTCGTCCGTGACAGTGCGTTCGGGGTTAAGACTGATGCTGCGTTCATGCGGCTCAGTGGGTTTGATGGGATCCACTTATGAATCGGATGTCTTTGTAGCTGTTTTTACATTTTATACTCTTGCTAAGTTTGTTGTCTAAATAGTCCAGAAAATGCAGGAAGTCCCAAAAGAAAAAAGTGCAAAAACATATTTTGAGAAATGGGAAGTGAATCCAAAGTCTGCCAAGAGTCTCTCTCTCTCTCTCTCTCTCTCTCTCTCTCTCTCTCTCTCTCTCTCTGTCTCTCTCTGTCTCTCTCTCTCTCTCTGCAGCCGTTTTCCATTATCAGTGCCCAAACCAGCTTGTTAAAAAGAGTGAAACTCAAACCACAGTTTTGAAAATTACAGAATTCCTTCATAAATGCCCAACCCTCCCTCCCACCGGCTACACTGGGTTCAGGCCTGAGGTGAGACCGCCATACTACAAAGTACACACACACACACACACACACACACACACACAACATGTATACATAAACAGCCAGAGGTCTATCGCACATAAATAGATATTGTTAGCTATATGTGCACTTACCTACAGAGGCTTTAGCACATGCATACAATTACCCGTAAGAAAGTCCCATCTCACACATAGAGGCTGAATACACAAATAAATGCTTACACAAGTGCACAGTAATAGCCTTGTGGCTGCATCACCCTCTTTCCTTCCCTTCTTTCAATCTTTAACCAGATCCATTTCCTACAATAACTGAGGCAGCTGCATAGCAACTGGTTGCACCGCCCTAGCAACAACAGCATTGTCACTCATTTGACCTCTTTCTGACAGCAAAGTAAAAATCTAAAAAGGTTTATTTTACACGCTTGTTTTGAGAGTTTTAAAAGTCGATATGTGCTCCGCAGCACTTGTCATCATGGGTATGATCTGTAGCTGTTTCGCTCTGAAAAAGCTACCTGTAGAGCTTTAGAGGACTTTTCTGTGGGCTAAAAATGATTATCACGTCTAAAAAGGGATTTTTCCAATAGCACACATGACTACTCAGCAGATTGCTTTTCCAAATCTTGGAATTGGAAGCATATTAGTGCAGGTATGGTGACAGTGAATCAATTACGCTTTCCTGTTTCTCAGCAGCTGCTGTTTAATTTCCCTTGTGTGTCTGCTTGTGTGCCCTTCTATCACCAAACCCTCTCCAACCTGGCTAATAAATTGTAATTATTCTCAGCTGCTCCTACATGTAAAAGTGGTAAATTGCTTAAATGAAAAAGTATTCACTCTCAATCAACTTAGGCAGCCAAAAAAAGAGGAGGTGGACATCCAGCCTCTCCACATTAAGTTTAAGTTTTGCAGCTGATGCAGAGACAAAGCATGTGATGCTGGACTAAGCAGTAAGAATGGAATAACACCAGACCACAAGTGTTTCACACATACACGCAGTTCAGCTTTGCTCTCTATGAGTAATTCTATGTTTTGCTTCGGAGGGAAATTGGTGCACTTTGGCCATAATTGTTTCAAAACTGCTAGCTAATTATGACCTTTTGAAAACAAAGTGTACAGATTGAATGTGACATTTTGCTGCGCCTGCAGAATATAAACGCCCTCTTGCACTGGCTGAAGCCCAGTAAAACCTAATAATGAAAACAACCATGTCCTAACTGGTGCTTCAACTGAATTGGAAGAATATATTCGCTGACCTACAGGATAGAATGCTGCTTGCAGTTTGGTACCATTATTCTCACTCACATGTTGCTGCAGTTTAATTTTGGATCATCTGTGCTGCTATAGCTGCTTGAAATACAGTCCAAGCACCGTTATGTTGAGGAAGATCAGCCCACAACAGACAGCTGCCCTTTAAATTTGCTCTGCTTCAACCTAAAGATACACAATAATCATCAGCAGTGTTTGATTCAAAGTCAAGTCGACTCATTTTCTACTTTCTGAAAAGTGGACCGATTGCTCTCACATGTTTTGTTTCTGTTTTGTAAACTACTTAGTACTTCTCACATGCTTCAGCATTTTCTCATATATGGGATATCTTATAGTTACAACAACAAAACTGCAGCAGTTTAATGTCTGTGACATAGAGTCATAGAAACAAGCACTGGTACCCTGGATGTGCTATCTGTTTCAGTTTGGGGAAAGGCACTCCAAAATTGTCCAAAAAGTCTCCAAATTTGTTCAAAATGAGCCAATAAATGATCCAAAATACCTTGAAACCTTTCCAAAATGTTATCTGAAATGAAGCTGTCCGCAATGTTGTAGAGCTTTTCCGGAATGTCTTGAAAATTTATCAAAATGGAAAAAGAAATGTCCCGAAGTTGTTCAAAAGGACTGAAAATTTGACCAAAATGACATAAACCCTTCCAATTTATTTGAAACCTATCCTAAACTAGTTAAAATGAGTGAAAACTTTTGTGATGTACTATATAACCAAGTTTGAGCTTCAATACCATGGCATATATCATAGTTTCAACAGTAACACTACAGCAGTTAAATGTATATATGCATGACATACATGTTTCACTAATGGTCAGTGAAGCCAGAATGTTTGTACTTAATCTGCTGCTGACAACGTATGTTTGATAAAAGCTGAGTTATGATCAGGACCATCTCTTCTCAAACAAAGTGGCTGCTGATTGAACACTTCTGTTGCTCTCTTTGATCATAGAAAACAATAGATTTCAGACCTCTGGGGACCAGTTTCTTTGAGACAGAGAACAGCAGCTGTATGTGTGTGTGAACATATACAGTCTACAGTCAAACACACATATTTAGCTCATATTAAACAGCTGCATCGGCTCAGAGCTGGAGAATTACAGTCCTCAAATATACAGTCAGACATACAGAGGTGAATAAATTGTGGACTCAAAGATTTGCTGCTTGACAGAAACACACACACACACAGTAGAGTGTACCAGAAATAGTTCTAGCCTGCTGCCTGTCACAGTGCATGGCTTTCAATGGAGCAAACTCAGCCACATTCCCACCATCTGTCATGACGATCTGAAAAGAAAAGCAGGTTCTTACAGTTATAGCTGTGTTTAAAACATAAAAGACATAAATGTGTGTGGGTGGGTGTGCGCGGCCATAGAAGTCATTGTTACCTTGATATGATCCTCTGCTACCATCTGGTGGTGAAAACATCGAGCTAGATATGAACTTCTTGATGCCAGTGTTTTGACTGGTGGTTCACACTTTTGCCTCACAGCTATAAGGTCCCTGCTTTGCGTCCCGACCTGGGCCTGGGTTCTTTCTGTGTGGAGTTTGCATGTCCTCCCTGCTTCTCCAGCTTCCTTCCACAGTGCAAAGACATTCTGAGGTTAACTGGTGATTCTGAATAGTCCATAGGTGTGAATGTCAGTGTGCTTGGTTATCTGTTTCTCTATGTGTAGCCCTGCGATAGAACGACGACCTGTTCAGGGTGCCCCCTGTCTTCACCTGAAGTCAGCTAGGATAGGCTCCAGCCAGCTTTTTAAGGAGTCACACATGCTTGTACACCTTTAACTATATATATCAGCAGAAAATCAGTGACAGAAGGTGGTGTCCCATAGTTAGAAGTTAAGTATTTGTGAAGCTGTAATAGTCATAATCACAGCTTTGCCAGTACACACTTCTATGAATACTTGCTGACATAAGAGCTAGAAAACTACTCATGATTAACTACATACTGATATACATTTTTCTTGGGTGCTGAAGTTAAAAAAAAAAAAATTGCTGCTTTTTCTCATGGCTTTATGTATGAACCAACATTGTATTGCCAGGTCAAGAATGTAGAAATAATAACATGACACACGAGATTTAAAAAATAATGTGTAACTGCCTAAATCCAAGCAGTTCTAAGCTTCTTTTTTTCTCCTGTCACATTTTTACTCACTGTGGGCTCATTTTCCCTGTAATGTCAAGTCCTACATCTCAATGGAAACAGCACCATCGCGGCTAGACGAAGAGAAAAACAACATCAAAACAGTCATTGGGGCATTATGACACATTATTAATGCCATTAAAAAAGTTAAACTTGATTATTTATTTTATTAAAAAAAAAAGAAGAAGAAGAAGAAGCCTGGAATCAACATGTACAACATTTTTCCTGTTTTTAGTGCTTGGGGGGAAAAATGGTGGCTCCACATGCTGTAAGTATTCAACCATTAGCCATAGCCATTTACATTTTCACTTACTGCACAAACTAGAAATCTTACACACTACTCTGTACATCAGCTATGGGAAAATACTTGCTATATTAATTTCATTGCTCAAGTATCTCTTATTTTCCTCTCAGTCTCCCTAATTAGTTTCCCTACTTGTCTCCTCCTTGCTCAGTGTGAACACAGCCTGCAGTTCATCTGAGCAGTCTCTGAATTTTTGGTTACGATTACTTCAAGGATCATCTTAAAGTAGAAAATCTGAAGATTGTCTCTGTTTTCATAGTTTGTGCCGCTGATAAATGTTGCAATTTTGCTGATTCCTTTAATGACAACAAACCTTGAGTTTTGAGGGTGAACCAGCGAGGTTTTGACGTATGGAGTCATGAAATGGGTCACTGGTTAGTCCAGTGATAAATAGGAGCATCTTTACTCATTTTCTTCATGTTTATAAACTACAACTTACTTAATGTCTCTCAAGATGTTGCTGCCCTTCTCATCTTTATCCTTTCCTATACGTAATACTTTCAGTGTGTGTATTTCCACTGCTGTTTTTGTTCTACTGGCCTGTTTTGTTTCTTTTCTTTGGTTTCTGAATTCACCTCAATTTTATGATATTTCCAGGTAGCATTAAAAGATCTTCAAGAGTTTTCGGTTTGCTCTATAGAAATCTGAAGATGGTTCTTTTTCCAAGCAGCCCACTCCTAATAAAACAAAGTGGTTAAAGCCATAGAACTGGAGCACGGCCATAGACAATACTCTGCTGTGTTTCACGGTTAAACCCTGTCGTTGCTGTGAGATAGCTGTATTAAATGACTGATGTAAAGAACTGGATGTCCTAAAATTTCCCACAGCTTTTTTCAGACATACCTGGGGTTGTTTTAAACCAAACACTTCAATTAATTTCAGAAGAATTAAGTGCATTTAGGAATGTAGAACTTCTTTAATTCATTTTAAAACCTTGTTTAGACATGCCTTAACAAAGCTGGAAGCATCATAGAGGTTCCACCTCTGTCAGTGATTCCGATTCTTTTGTTTTTGCAAATGTATCATGTTTTTCGTCTTGATTCAGCTCAACATAGAGGAGGGACAGCTGAGGCCAGAGGGTCGAATTTGTCGCATAATTACTTACATCCACTCAACTTCCACAAAACCTCAGCCAGTATTTTCAGAAAGCCATTCTGTGTTTCTCCCTGAGGTCCAGTGTGTCTGATTACTTGAAAGTCAATAAAAATGGCTGGATTGCCTCGTCCTTAAGAAGCAAGCTGACTGTATCCCCACTGAGGACCAAACACGCATCTGGATTTTAAGGGATTTCTTTTAATCCAGCAACAATATTGAAAAAATTGGAGATACCATTTCTTACAGGATTCTAACCATCGCTGACTGATGTACAGTAAATATTAGAAGACGTCATCATATATGCAGCTAGATTCACCTGTATGTTGAGCAGAACAAAGTAAAACTGTTTGGATTCTATTAACAGACATTATCAACCCTCATTTACAAGAAATATTGGCAAAGCTTTTTGTCTACAACCAGTTTTTGTTTTGTGTAACAGATAGTTTGTTGAATGAATTGCACTTGTTTGGGAACAATGACTCCCCCTCCCATTCATTTATCTGTTGAATGTCAAGATTGTAAATGAAAAAATGTGAATAATTTCTCTCTCTTCTCCTCTATGCTTTTGATCTAGCTAAAAAAACTCAGTAATATATTGTCAATGTAAATAAAATGTGTATTAATGTCACTAGAAGCTGCCCTTTTTACATTGGACACTTATTCCTGTAACATATGTAATATTGGCCAGCTCGACTTTAAGACACTATATGCACAAAATAAAACCTCATTACCTCTTAGTAATACGAACAATATGTCAGTTAAAAAAAATACTAAATGAACGCATTGAAGAGTACCTTCCTTTGCAATGAGCTAGATTACAGCATGTCACACATTTAAAGAAAGGCATACGGTCTTTGATGAAAACGTGTTTTCAGGCAAAGATATGACTTCAGAACTTGTGACTGGTCTCAAAATTTATAAATCTGTCACCCGAATGCATTTTAATTTCTAGAAAGCTTTCTGATTGCACTGACCTCAGGGTGGCAACGTTGACGTGCTTTTTCCCTTATCACCAGGAGATGGCACTGCAGCTTTAAAATGTGAACTAGACGACTTTTAAAGGGTAAGAGCAGCTTTACAAGAAGACAAGGAAACACCCCGATGAATGATTTGTAGTTCTTCAGTCACAGAATGAATGGATGGAAATATGCATATGAAAACTCTAGCATATGTAAGCCATTATAAACATCGTACACTCTATTATTTTTACACAATTATAACTGTTGGACACCATGGAGCAACCAATAATATAATAATTTTGACCATTTAAAATGTAATAAAGCCAGTAATGCAGTAACCTGCCAATAATGTAATAAAGTTTTTGAGCCAATAACGTGCATTATACTCTTCAGTTGTTTTTTTAACATTTGTAATTGAGTGTTCATGTTCTATGTTGTATATTGGAGTTAAGTGCCATTAAAGTGCCAGTCCAGTTATTTAAATACACTTTGAAGTGAGGACTGAATCATTTTTCCTTGACAAATGTTTGAACAAAGTCTTAATGAAATGTTTTCCAAGAACAAAATGTGGTAAATTCATTTGACAATGCAACATCCAGCAGAGACACTGGCATGAAATGATGAATTTACACATCTAAGTAAACAAACAATATTCTAAATAAAGATTTTGTACAACAAATAATTCTCAAATTGGCTCTCACAACCATAATTAGCGAGAGTGAGAGCTACATGGGACGTATCCTTGATGACTGAATATGACCACTATGCCATCCACTAGACCTGTTTTTGTTGAGCAAACTGCACAAAAACTGCAAAAAAAGGCTTTTATCTCCAAGAAATGCAGCCCTATTTATGCATTATCACATTATTGGCAGCAGTTATTACATTTTCAAAGGATTTTTTAATGCTAGGCCAATAACGTAATATCTTATTACATTATTGAAAAGATGTTGTTACATTATTGGTTGCTACACACCTTATTATTATTATTATTTAATCAGTTTTGTATATGCAAGAAGAATGCAAGCTCCTCCACAGGTTCTCAGAAACTGACAAAGTTAATATCAAGCTGTTAGAGCTTAAGCTAACTAGAATGAACTGCCTTTCTGCTGGGAGGAGGGATATTCTTACCTGAAGCTACGCTAACAAGGAAGCAGATGTGAGGTCTGCAGGACAATTTTACCGTCCCCATAAACTTCTACATTACTGGGGGACTTTTAACAGTCTCAAGGACTTTTTAAAGATAACGGGACAGTTCAGAGTTCCCTTTCTGGTAGTTTAAAGTATGTTAATCCTTGTGATGTTTCTATATCTCTCAATAAATGACCAAAAACATCATCAGGTTTTCCTACAAATCATGAAAGTGGATACAAAGAAACTATTAAACACATAAGATCAGAATGTCATACCTGATCATTTATTAATTAAGGAAAATAATCCAATATAACATATCTGTGAGTGGCAAAAGTACGTGAACCTTTGCTGTGGTATCTGGTGAGACCTCCCCTGTGCTGCAGTAACTGTATTTAAATGTGTCTGGTTTCTGTGGATCAGCCCATTCCTCCGTGCAGAACAATTTCAGCTCTTGGAGGTTGGTGGGTTTCCTCACATGAACCGCTCACCTCAGCTCCTTCCACAACATTTCTATTGTGTAAAGCTCCGGACTTTGACTCGCTCGTTCCAAAACATTAACTTTATGCTTCTTTAACCATTCTCTGCTGGAACGGCTTGTTTGCTCAGGGTCGTTGTCTTCCTGCATGACCCACTTTCTCTGCAGATTCAGTTCACACACAGACCTGACATTTTCCTTTACGGTTTCTGGTGTAATTTAAAATTCATTGTTTCATCGATGACTGGCCTCGATTCAGCATAAATATGATACTAGCACCACGGTTCACAGATGGGATAAGGTCTTTATGCTGGAATGCAGCGTTTTTCTTTCTCAAAACATTCTCATTTCAACCCAAAAGTCCTATTTAGGTGTCATCCGTGCACAAAAAAAAATCCCAATAGCAGTCTGACTGGTCCACATGATCTTTAGCAAACTTTATGCGGGCAGCAGTGTTCTTTTTGGAGACCAGTGGCTTTTTCAACTTTCTTTCTGAGGTTCCGAGAAGTCTCCTTTGTTTTGTGCCATGACACGATCAGACTGATAGATTCCAACACCTGACTCGAATTTAACCTTCACAATTAAACGCTAATCTCAGAGATCGACTTACAGAAAAGTAATATGAGATCTTTGTTCTCTTTAAATGAATGATCAAGTATAATATTTTTCTCTTGTTTGTATTTTTGGATTGGCTTGATCTGCTTTTGGGGCCTCTGTGAAAATCTCATTATGTTTTAGATCCGATTTGTGCAGAAATATATACTGAACTAAACATAGCATGTCATATTTCAACACAAAAAGTGAATCTTCTATGTTTTTAGCATAGAAGAGTAAGTATTTCTTGATCCATCACACAGCACCTCTACAAAAGAATGGAGGTCAAGAAACAGTATTGGAAATTAGAGTAGAGAAATCACAAGTCAGTGAATCTGCGACACATAGAGTCAATGAGGTTGTTCATGCTGACTTGGTCCACTCTTCTTTAAGGCCTTGGTGAAGTTGGTGGACATTTGGGGGGGAAAGGTTGCATTGTCAGACACATTCAGGCAAATTGTCTGTCGTACCATGCATTCTGAAACAATTCCTTAGACGCCAAATAGTGGAGGTTTGGACTTTCAAGTGCCTGACTATGGTGATAGCATCCAGCAACCTATTCTGATCAGTCACTTGTCATCTGTGGCATCACGTCATTTGAATAAAGCTGGATTTAAGGTGGTCTTTCATAGTCACAGGTCAAAGGAGTGTCACACTATCTGATCATCCATCCATCCATTATCTATACAACACTTAATCCTCTGTAGGGTCACGAGGGGCTGGAGTCTATCCCAGCCGACTCAGTTCGAAGCAGGGGACACCCTGGACAGGTAGTCAGTCTATCACAGGGCTACATATAGAGACAGACAACCAAGCATACTCTCATTCACTCCTACGGACAATTTAGAATCATCAATTAACCTCAGCATGTCTTTGGGCTGTGGGAGGAAGCCGGAGTACCCGGTGAAAACCAGGGAGAACATGGAAACATCCCAGGTGTCCTAACCGGGACGTGAACCGGGGATCTTCTGTGAGGCGGCACTGCTAACCACCAAGCCGCTGTGCAGCCCCTATCTGATCATTGTCTTTAAAACCACACCTGAATAATGCATGGACTAAATCAGTGGTTGAAAATTTGTCACGCCAGAGGAAAATCTTACTGCTCAAAGTTTGCTCTTCTATAGCTTGGGAGACAAAATTGTGATTCTCATTTCAGCGTCTCAGTTGAACTGCATGTTAGCTGCATATGCATCTGTATACACACACACATATGTATGTATGCATGTATGCATGTATGTATGTATGTATGTATGTATGTATGTATGTATGTATGTATGTATGCATATGTATGTATGTATGTATGTATGTATGTATGTATGTATGTATGTATGTATGTATGTATGTATGTATGTATGTATGCATGTATATAAAACAAGAGTCATATCAAGTATTCCTCCTGTTGCAAATTGTTCTCCTCTTTTCTCACCTACATCACCCAGTGTATTTTAGGAGAAAACAATGATAATCATATCAGACAAAATCGAAACTACGAAGAGGCTAAAAGAAGAACCACGTTTTTCTCTCCAAGCCATAGAGGAGCAAGCTTTGAGCAGTAAGATTTTCCTCTGGTACCAATTACACAATTCAAACGTTGTTGTGCACAGTTGGTTAAATTTAAACCTTTTCTCACCATAACAGTAGAAACTAAAAGTTTAAGTTTTTCTCTAAGTGTGAAAAGAAGACCATTTGCATGCTGTGTTTATATTTTTTGTTTGGTCTGAAGGTTCACATACTTTATAATGCGAATGCACTATTGTGTGCATGTGTAATTTATTTGTTTGGGGGAAAACATAGATTTTGGTGTTGATGAGACTGAGGCACCCTAATAAACATTGTTCCACAACTCTCATGCAATCCCAAATGTCACTGGCCTACCCCCACAGGAAAATGCACCCCACCACATGGAAAAAACATCAAACACTCAGGAACATCTGGAGGAATGTGACAGTGGCCCAACATGTTGATTTGACCTCCAAACTTCCTACACCCCATTGTGATCAAGCATCAACAGGATGCAGTGGAACAAGTTTGATTGACAGAGGCCCCACTGCACAAGCCAGAGTACCCAAAGGATCCACTGCCAATGTCCTGGTTCCAGACCCCATAGGACACCCTGAGAGGTCCTCTTGTCCATGCCCGATGGTTCAGAGCATTTTTGAGCACATAAGGGGGACCAACACAATATCAGACAGGTGGTCATAATGTTATGCTGATCGGTGTTTATAGCACACAGCAGCATGTCGAAAGCCTGTTGCTGTAATAACGTCCGACTGCCACAAGGTGACAGTGTAGCTCCATAATGTTAATAGGAGTAAAGCTGTGCTGAACCACATGACTGTAGATGCACTAGGAATCATGAATAAAATAAAAGAAAATAAGAATATAATACAAAATACCTTCTCTATTCTAAAGAACCCGCACATTATATAGCTATTACTATACTGGTATTATTACTAGGACTACCACGACTGCTACTGCTACTAATAAAAACGATAATGATCATAGTTATAATGACAATGATGATGATGATGATGATGATGACTGTGATTATGATAATAGCAGCCTACTGAATTAAACTAATAAATAATAATTCTGATTTTATGTATAGAAATCTAAAAATCTTTTCATACACTCCTGTAGCCCTCCTCAAGTCCCCTGCTGTAGAGTCCACATCACTCTGCTGAGCATTTCTGCTACTAACAAATGACCAGTAATAATAATCTCCCCTCCTCACCACCATGAACCGCTCCAAATTTGTCCTGCGCCGTCCCGCTCTCTGATTGGTCCGCCCCCTGATTGGCCCGCGCTCTGATTGGCTGAAAGTTACGTGCTGGGACCGTCCGTCGACTCTCGGTTTGTTTTCTCGCCTGCGGCTGGAAGTCAGACGGCGAGCCGCTGCTGGAGGCAATGTGGATGTAGTATTCGGCTTTAAATATTACACATACGCGTCCTAATACTTCCTCAAAGTGACGAGGATGTAGATAAGATTGCCTTTTCTTTCTTTTCCCCCCTTCTCTGCTTTCCTTCGAGCGGTTTGCTGTCATTCAGAAATACT
This sequence comes from Dascyllus trimaculatus, assembly GCA_024666655.1. Classification (NCBI taxonomy): domain Eukaryota; kingdom Metazoa; phylum Chordata; class Actinopteri; family Pomacentridae; genus Dascyllus; species Dascyllus trimaculatus. Next base: position 28,163,420 of record CM045457.1, read on the forward strand.
ACTACTTCACTTTGAGCGCTCACGTGTTTGACCCAGCCTGTGTATTTTTAATATTTTTTTCCACATTTACTCTCGCGTTTTATCGCTTTTAGTTTCTTTGTGTACTTTTTACGAGTTTATTTCATTTACTGCAAGTTGTCGTTTCGCTGACAGACGCCTCTTCACGTTTTTCCTCGGCTTGAATCACGGATTAAGTTATCGAAATCTTCGAAGTCACTGGAAAGAAGGTGCTAATTTTATGTTTTTTGTGCGTGGAATAACGGCAGGTAACGGGCGGCTAGCATACAGAGGATTAATCATCACTGCTGGGAATTGCACAGTAAGTCCTACTTCATTATTATTATTATTTTAAAGCAAAGTCACTAATATTTCTATAATTTACCCTCGAAGTCTTAATAATGTATGTTTAAAGTGAATATGGTGCCAATATTGTGTTTGTTAGCTTTTTATTTGCCTTTTTATTGGTGTTTTGTCAAGTTTAAACCTTTAATTTTGACTCCATCTTTTCTCATATTCCTGTCTCCAATGTACAGAAGTTGTTATTTGAAGTTAAGAATAGCAAAGTCCATGAAAAACTAACTTCTAACCTTCTAAAGTTCACATAAACTAAAGTTTAAACAGCACATTCACACAGTAGGGTGAGTGTATCTTATTGTAGGAATGCAGAGAAGCAGGCTTTATTATAATTACATACAATTTCCTTTTAAAAAATTAAAATGTAAATTAAAGAAGCTGTTTATTTATATAGAAATGCAGTCTGATATGCAAACAGTAACAGGTTGCAGCTTTTCCACCCCTTTCAAGTAACCTTTAATCCTTAATTTGCTAATTCCTTCTTAAAGTGATCATTCTAAACTTGGGGACTATTTATTTACAGTGTTATCAGTAGCTTACTTTATGCAAATGAAATAATGCTTTAACCTGATGTCATTTGAAAATCTACACCGGATTGTCACAAACTTGCCAAATCAGTTAACCTGCACTTTAAAGTGTGCGGAGAGCTGAGAGACGCCGAGAGATGACGGATCCTGGTCCAAGATGCAGCATGTGAAGTATTGAAATAGGATCCCCTGTAAGGTTTGGGGAAGAATTTATGTGGCAGAAAGATTAAAACCACTGTAAGGAGAGACATGTGGACAGGTGGGCAGAATAAATCTGCAAGGAAAAAGTGCGAGTCTGACTTCCAGAAAATCGTCAGACAGATTTATACTGGGGTCTGGTCAGTGATGAACACCTCACTTTGTTCTGACTGCCACAGAGTCGATCAAGGAACCGTTTGGAAGACGCAAAAAAGATGAGATTAAGATAAAAACATTTTAGAAGTGAGCGCTTGGATCATTTCACCACATGTCTCCTATCTTTGGAAACTTTTCTGAAACGTTCCAACGCAGTTATACAGTCAGAAGTAATGTACCTGATGTCCATGAGGACGGAGAGCAGTGCAGGAAATTTTCATGCTTTTTTTCTAATTTTATTCCCTTCAGATCGGAGCATTTGTCTTCGTTAGTTAAAGGAAATGGAGCTTTTCTGGGTCTGTCTGTTGCTGGAGATGATCCTGGTGTCCACGGCTGTCAGGGGTGAGTAACAGAAGCAGTGATTTCAACACAGTCAAAAATGACAGCGGTAAGATAATGCCACTGAGATAAATCCGAATCCAGCGCTACTTTTAAAAGAGTTTTCTAAAGGTCCGTGCAGTAATTTAATCGTGGTGATGTTTTCTTGCATCTTTGGTACAGCGCTGCTATATTACACTCATCCATTTTGTCTTTCGATGTCTTTCTCCCTCCTACTTTAAATGCGCATTTTAAATACTTTTTCATCTTTTATTGTTCTTCTTAGAACTAATATTTTGCTCATATTTGGGAATATGTACAAGCGTTTGTCCTTGGGTGAACTTTTGAGTGGTATTTCAGTTCTTGTCAGGCACTTTAGCACCTTGTCATGTGGTGCCCTCCCTCCTGGTTATTTACAGATGCTAGCATGCTGGCTATAGAGTAAAATTTCAGCTGAAAAACTAAGCTGCAAAATCACACGGAGAGGTCAGTCCTCAGGTTCAGCTCCGTGGAGGCACCCTCAGTACTGAGACAAACAACAACAGCCACACAAGCTGTGCGTAGATGAGAACGATCTCCTGCCTGCAGGCTTCATGAGCAGACGGTTGTGCAGTTGGCGCCCGTTCCCGAGATCACACCGATGATGAGTTTTCAGTGGGAACAAAGCTGCATTCAGCGAGGCGAAGCCGAGCCAGCATGCAGACACGGGGCCGAAAGTAAACACAGGGCCATAGACCGCAAAGAGATTAGATTAGATTAGCCTATTAGGGATGTTTGCTGTACAATGCCACAGCATTTCCTCCCCCTCGCTGACTGCAGTCTGTCAGTGAAACCGGGGCAGGCAGCAGAGAGGGACAGAAGGCAAGGGTAAAGGAGAATAGAGGACAGAGGTGGAAAGAATGAAGAGAAAGAGGGGGGAAAAATGGGGTCCCATTTCTCAGGGAGACTGGAATAAGAAGGGATGATAAAAGAGACAGAAGGGAAGCAGGGAGGGGAGAAAAGGAATGAAGAGGCATGAGTGAGGAAAAAAGGAGGGGAAAATGGATAAGAGAAGGAAACAGATTATTGGAAGGGATGTGAGAGAGAGGGCAGGAGAGCATGCAGAGGACAGATGGAACCAAATGCTATAGTGTACCTCACAGAAACTTAAGTCTCTCTCTTATCTTGTGTTCGGGTAAATTAGAGTAGCCAGACAGATCTTTAGTCTCCGTTAAAGTACAGTATCAGCACGAGATAAATATAATTAAGTTGCTGTTAAATGAGGTTTTTGTGCCCTACAGTTGCAAAGGAGAAGTAACTGTAACTGAAGATTTAAAGGCAGCTGAAAGACGTCTTTACAGTATCGGGGCGTGTGTGATGAGAGGGATGCTGGGATTTGGTCGCCCTGTGGGCTGAGGTGCATGCTTCTATGATTATAAATTTGTGGGTTTGTGGTAATGCAGCGTGTTATGTGTTCTCTGTCTGCATTTCATATGTAGGGCCCCCATGTTTACACTGTATTGTATACAATTGAATGGATTTATTATATTATAAATGGGTGATTAGAATCCAAGAACATGAAGATTTCAAACAGGTTTTTTTTTGCTGGCATCTCCATGTGTTTACAATTTTGCAATTTTCAAGGTAAACCCAACAGATTGCTACAATGTTCGCCTGCAATTCCATCCAATCCCAAGATTATTTTCAGTGAAAAGGTCAAAGTAAAAGAATGCTTGCAAGCTTATCCAAACACCAACATTTTCTGCGTACGATAATCCAAGTCAGAGCCAAAGTTAGAAGCCAAGGTCAAGCGAAATCTGTTTACCAGTGTAACTTGCTTGCAGATGTGTCAATGGGACTTGATTTCCCCTGACATCGTCCCCTCAGGCAGCGCTTACACCCAGGCAGTGTGTTGACCACAACAGCCTACACCAAGTAAAAGTTTTGAAGTTCATAATGGTACAAAAATGCACAAAAAGCCACTGAATGTATTACAGTGTTTTAAAATGCTCTAGAAATTCAGGACTGCTTTAGCGAGACCCTTGGTGGAACAAAGTAACCTTCACTGGAAGTTGCCAAGTGTCCCCCACAGTGATCTACTTTTGCCCACTGAGCAGCTTTGTTGCACAGCGAGAGTTTAATAACTCAGTGGCAACTGAACAATAGCTGGTGAGGAACAAAACATCAAGTCTGCAGTAGCCCAAATGAATAGCTCTATAATCCCCATAATTATCAGAAGTACCAGAAAAGAGCATACCTCAGACTCCTTGCGCTAAAGACCCTCAAAAACCAGCCTTGGGGAAGAAGTGACAAGCTGGACAGCCGGCTTCATCTCTCATCAGAGTGTGAGCCAACTCTATAGAAAGAGAACATTTACACTATGTTGTGTTTTAGGACTAGCAACTGACCCAGTCGCTGGATTGCTCAGTACAATCATATTCAAATAATAGCATATATGGCTATTCTGGTGTATTTGGTATGTTACTGTAAATGGATAATGAAGTAAGACAAACTCATGGTTACAATACATGAGAACAAAATGACATTACAAAGGGATGACAAATTAAATTAGGGCGATTGTAGAGAAACTTCTTCCAGTTTGCTGCGTTCTACACTGCACTCTAGCAAATGATACAGAGAAACACTTTATTTGTGACTTGGTTGACTACTATCCCAGAGAAATATGCATACCAGAAGCGGTTACTCGGGGCAACTGTGTAAACAATTAAAAAAAAAAAAAAAGCTCGATATCACATGACACAACGGGACATTAAAAACTGAAAACATTGGCTCTTTTGTGGCCTCGTCTACCATGGCACTCCCCATTTGCACACAAGATTTAGTTGCAGTAAATGTTGGCTATTGTGTAAATCCAGGAAGTTGTATTGAACTGTGCATTCATGCCTGCTGTAAAATTACAAGTTGTGAAAATGTGGAGTTTAATCGTGGATGAATGAAAACTGTAAAGGCTAAACAGCTGTAATAAATGTTACTGGAAGTTGCTTTTCCCTGGGTGTCCTTGGAACTGGTGGGGGCTGAGCATCATGTGGCACTGAAGGCTGTTTTCCAGTGTTGATTGGCAATTGTGAGCAGGAATAATAAAATAGCTACGGGCTCTGCCGAACTGCTGCAAAGAGATGAAGAGAAGTCTGGCAGAGGAAGAGATACAGAGACAAGCAGACGGACAGATAAACCCAGAGACAGATAAAGATGCAACATTTATGCCCTTATTGCAGCAGATGTAGCCTCGCTTAAACTTCACTCCAGAGGCTTACACAACAGCGCTGTGTGAACCAGTGTCTGGGCCTCTGTGTGCTTGTGTGTGTATGTGTAGTTGAGCATGAGACTGAGCAGCTGAGAGATTAGCATTCTCCCCTGTTACCTGAACAGCTTGATTTCAGGGGTTTAAAAACTAGTAGCAAACCAGTGCATTTGGAGCTACTTGTGGCTTGGGCTCAAGAACGAAGAATTTAATTCCAGTCCGTCATAAAATATGTTTTTGCACCGTCAAAAGCAATAATGTGTCAATTGAGGAATATAGTTTTTCTAAATGCTTTTTGGAGGTTGACAGCACTGCCATGTTTTTACACTAAAAACTCCAGTCGAGACATTTGGCTTAGCTTATGTAGACAGGAGTAAAACCTGTGGTGGTTGTTGGGGGCAGTTACACCTGGTGACGGTGACTTCCTGGAGACTTTGCTTTCCTGGCAACCTGACAGCTACAAGCAGAATCTGAAATTCAGCACTTATCTCTGTTATTAATACCACACCTTTTAGACTTTTACACAGATAAAACAAACAAGACGTTGTGTTTTAATAAGTGGACTTAAGACCGATTCAGGCTAGCTGGTTCCTTTTTGTTTCTGGTCTTTAAAAAAGGGGTTCTTAGCCAGCACCAAAGTAAATTCACTAGTGTGAATGATAAGGTAAAGATTTGCTTTTCACTGTCTGTTCTTTTTTTTTTAGCTGAAGTTTCATTCGCTCAAGCATAACAGGCGTTTTTGTTGATCAAATTGTCAGAAATACAAAGAAAACACACTGATTTCTGTCAAAGAAGGCAATGCAGACCCTTTGTCTTCACTGTACTTAGACTGATTGTGCTTCCTGTCATATGCAGTCATTCCCAAAGACCCTTTTTTAAACTAACTTTCTCCTTGATGTGCTTCATTTTTTCAGTACAGTCATGTTTCATTAAGTGTTGAACTATCCCTGACCCTGCTGTACTTGTGCTCGTGACTAAATGCAGATGTAATACTGCATCAAATACCTCTACTGTAGCTACAAGTATATTCTTGAAGAGTAATGGCATCCTTCTAGTCCAATTTCCCTCATCGCATAACAAGTATATAATAAAAAGACATTCCGAAGAGCAGAAAACCTCTCTTGAATGGAAACACTTGCATAATCTGTTCCTTTCTCTGGGGTGATCAATAGGCAGGTGGGGAGCAGTCTACCAAAAATGATAGATACTTGGAAAGCACTGAGCAGATTCCTTGGTTTCTTTTTTGACTGGCTTAGATGTGCATGACTCCACACATGCAAAGATGCAATAACTATGTGATGTGAAGTGTCATGTGCATATCAGATGGTTATCAGCATGTCAGGTTGTATTTAAATCAGCCAGCTGTTAAATGCCTCATGGTCAAAGAACTGGAGCAGAGCAGAAATTATGATAATAATAATAATAGTAATGTGATTATTGAAGTTAATCCAGTTAAGCCAGAGTTTATTCCTGTCATGTTTTGTATTGAAATGACACATCACATTCTCACATGTTTCTGGTCTGCCTCTTCCACACACTTGGTTCAGAACACAAAGGCCATACCCAGATGAGTGCAGGTTTACGCTCCATGGTTTCCTGGAGTATCATTCTGTCCAAACAGCTTCATGTTTTTCAGGTGGTGGTGCCACAGAGACCACCCATCATCTGGCCGAGGGGAGGGAAACTGACACGGAGATCAGAGGATTTGTTTTGGTGCTATAATAAGTGTAAAGAGATGCAAACTCATTAAAAATACATCTCCGTTCCGTGAAAGCTGCCAAAGAAGCCAACATTGCAAACACACGTCGCGAAACAAGAGCGAGAAAGCGGCTCGTCGTCACTGCAGACAATGACAGACAGAAAGTGCAGAGCGTAAACAGTCGCATACACAGATGCTGCAAACGTATACAAGTAGAAGACACTACCCATAAATATGAGTTAACACATGTAAGCACGCACACACTACCCACAATCACTTGACAACCCTCTGTTGCACACACTCATTACTGAGGAATGTAATTAGCATGCTAACGCTAACAATGATGTGTAGGAGAGAATTGTGGTTGGGTAAAGAGGACTGGAGAAGAATGCACATTGTCATCAGAGTCACAAGCAATGCTTAGATAGCTTTAAGCATTGCTTTAAAGTTTGCGGCTAGGTGATAAGACAAACACACTAGCGACTGTTTTACTTGTCTACCAATTCATTTGTTGCTAAATTGATTTAGAAAATGTCAGTTAACTGTGAAAAATTCCCATTACAAGTTCCCAGAGTCCAACGGGGCGTCTTCAGATGTCTCTTTCATCCAACCACCAGTCTAGTGTACTAAGAGAACCAGTGAAAGATGAAAGATGAGTCTTATGTTCTCTATCATTGTAATTTGGATGGCTTTGGGTTTTAGGCAGTTATTATAAAGACCTCCATCACTGAAAGTTGAGTTGATGAATTGTGGAGCTAAATATTTCAGTATGGACAGTGCTGGGCCTGGTGGTAGTTGACATGTCGACCATAATGAGTGAAAAAGCATTAAATTTTAATAAATCAGCTCATTTCCGATGTTTAAACTTTACCTCGGTGTCTTGTACTTGCCCACACACTGTGCTGAGAATGAAAGACGGCTAAATTACTACACTTTGCAATGAAAAAAAAGAACTTTGTGGTACGCGTAATGGTAAGCATCTGCCTGTCTCTTTGTGTGAAGTTTGGTGGAGGGAGACGGAGGAGTGGAGCATCTTGATTCCTCAGAGTAAACAACTGCATACCACTGACAGATGCTTCAAACAGACAACTCTGCTTCATTGTAAACAGACGCGCTCATGGGTTCACATCAGTAAATCTCCTCCACCTTGCTCCTGCTGTTTAAGCATGCAACGCGTTTTAAGTCACAGCTAACTATCGTAAATGCCATTTGACATGCTGATCACCATTATACGGCCTGCTGGGCTTTTACCTGCTAGCTTCAGTGTTTAGGGTGGAAATGTTGAATCCAGATCTCCATAAATGGGCAAAATGTTCATCAGAATCCATAGATGAGAGTTTTAGAAAAGGGCATTTCTCTCTTCACTTTGTGTTATTCATATTTTTTATATATTTAGCCTGTGACAGAGAGATTTGTACTGTGTTTTATTTGGCAAATGCTTAAAGTAAAGAGCTAAAAAATGAAGAAACTCTTTAGGAGACTTTCTCTGCAGCTTAATTTATGATTTGCTCACAGTGACGCTTTTGTCTTCTAAATGAGAGAAGAAAGAGACTTTGTGTGTGTGTGTGTGTGTGTTTTTGTTTGTTGATTATGTGGTGATTAGCAGACAAAGGGAAGCTTCAAAGGCTCCAAATGACTCCTTTAGTTCCTCTTGTTAAATCCTAACGCCAGGGCCAAATGTTGTCTTATTGGCTGTTTGGACAAGTAGAAGTCCAAATGCCAAATAAAGCAATTTGTCACTTAAAAGAAACTAATAAAAACCATTGATAGTCTCGATAGCTCTCTCACAAGTCGTCCAAAACTTTTTATTTTCTCCTTAACCTATATTCTGTGGGAGGAACAGTCTAGGGACCTTACAAGGCAGCCTCACCCCCTACACCCCCCTTTCTGCAGCCACTGTTCTGCAGCTCAGAGTTTTACGGGGTCTGTTAATGTTAAAGGCTATTAGCCCACATTTAGATAAAGTCAATGTTTGCTTTGACTTTGCTAATGGTGGGGCATTCATGGGCCTGTCTGGACGTTCTCTGCGGGGGTTGACGGCCTGTCGCGGTGATGTGATGCGTGTTTGTGGAGGGGGAGCAGCTGAAAGAAAAGCAACAAGGGAAGATAAGATAGCAAGAGAAGGCGCTGTGGCAAGATATAGTGAGAGACAAACAAAGAAATATAACGATGACTTTAACCCCATAACACAGTTTTCCCTTCACCCCCAAAGTAGCTTTATGACTGAACTCCAGACTCGGGAGACGTTTTTATGATGGTAGGCTTTATCAGATGGAAATGTTGCAAGTGTCTTGAGTATATTTGTGTGCTGTATTTTCCAGAGATTTAGTCTAATATATTTTGTAGCTGTTGGATTCTTCATTCGAGTTAATAAGTTCAGGATTTAGTTAGTTTTACAGTTGAATGAGTGAAGTCTGCAACCCGAAAGTTAAATGAAATCTCAAAGAAAGAGAAGATTAACTCTCTGAACTCCAAACAGTTTGTCGGCGATTTTAGCTCGTCTTATATTTTTAGTCACTGTGTGCTCATTTTTCACTGCAATATAAAGTCTTGCACCATTATGGAAACAACAAGACCAGGGCTAGAAGGAGAGAAAACTCAAAAATCTCCTTTGTGTAGTATAACAAAGTTAGAATGCTAGGAGTCATAAAAAATGAAAAAGCGACAATTTTGTTTCTTTTATTATTTATATTGTGAATTATTTTGTTTCCATTCTTGTCTTCTACCTGCTCTGTTTATACATAGTCTGCAGTTCAACCCAGTTAAGCTAAAAAGTCATTGAATTTCTTCCACACAACAGTCAGAGCTGAATCACTAAAAGCTTTCCAATTGCGCTGAGAAACTGATACTGAACTTTTTAGTTTTTTGCAGGGTCTGGTTAGAGCAGACACTTTCCGAATGAAATGCGCGTCACACCTTATTAGTTGATTGACCTTTGGAAAAGTTCAGCATCTGACAATTTTATCCCGGCTCTGGCTAATGATGTAATGTTGGCTATTTTGTAAGGACAACATGCTTTTTACACCCACCAGGGGTTTTAGAGATTTAGAGGGTTAGAAAAAGGCAAACTGAGGGATAAAATTGTTCAAACTTTACTGCAAGCGCTACATAAATGCATACTACAGTATATGATGAGCTCATAATTACAGGGCAATGCTTAGGTTTTTGTTAACAGGAAGGTAAAAAGGTATGCTGGGAGCAGAGAAGGCGTTTAAATACTAGTTGTCAATTTGTTATTGCTCATTTGCCTTTCTTTTGACTTTGTAACACCCATTTATGATAACATACAACATATCTGTGTGTCTTGTCTCTATGCAATCTCTTATTTGTTAACACTTGGGGACTTGATTATATTTTTTTCATTTCTCTTTTGAATGTGACCTTGCATATTTTGACATTTTCCTCTTCCTCCTCACTCTTTCTCACACTCTGTTTCTCCCCCAGCTTCTCTGCCTGCCTCCAGCATAGTGCAGTATTGTGTGGGTCATGGCGCCACAGTGCCGTATTGTGGTCTCAGCGGGGTTGGGGTATGTTTGGTCAACGCTACAGCACAGCGGGTCAAAGGGCAGCCAGTAGATCAGGGAGGGGTCAGGGAGAGTTTGTGCGTCAGTTTGTGCACCCACACTGTGAGTGTGTGTGAGTGTGTCTGTATGTGCGGTAGGGTCAGAGAAAGCACATGCCGACACCAGAGGAGACTGTAATAACACACCAGGAACCCCACAGGACAAAAGATACTGCTTTCACTCTTTTTTCACCACTTTGTCTCCCGCGTATGTCAGAAAGAGAATTCCCAAACAGCAAGTATTGCATTTGGTCAATGCAAACCGTTATGACAATCTTCTCTTCATTATCCATTCATGTGTTGCATGAATTTGTCCCAAATGTGTCCCCTGCAGTGAAACACTTCAAATCTATCAACACAAAATTTCCTACAGCTACTTATGAAACATCTGTTTGCTTAAAATATATACTGAATTTAAAAAGTCGTCATGTTAGCAATTGTGGCCAGCAATAATGTCAGTGGAGTTTGTGTCTTTGCCTATTGGTCCTATTGGTATTGATCCTAAAACTCTAGGCGTGAACATAGCAGAGGTCATGTGTTTTATTGTGGATGTAGCATTAGACTCACTTATCCCACCTGATATTAAGTCTGGTCAGTAGAAGCAAAATAAAAGAAACAAGTGAAGTTGTGATGACATGCTGACTTTTTTTTATACTAGATATGTCAAAGTAAATTACAGTAGATTAGACAAATATAAGCATATATTGTCCTTAAGCAGATGTATAAAAAGACACTAAAGAAAAAAGGCAGCGCACCTCTTTTAAAAGAAAATTCCCCTTTATCTGACCATTAAGACAGATTGGTTCCCTTCATTAAGTGTTGCACACTTCCAGTGGAACAATGCTCTAAGTTACGTTGGATAGTCAGTAGACTTTGCAGTCAGTGCTTTTCATCAGAGGCCATATTTTCCTAAAGGTGAAACTAAACAGTATAAACTGTCTATACAGAAGTCTGTTTGAGTTCCACTCACTTCTCGTCTCTGCTCTGGTGCCTGTGATCTGTCTGTTTTCTCTCTCACTTTCTATCTCGCTCTCTGACATTTTAATTCCTCTTCCACTTTCTTTGTCTCTGCTGGTTTCTCGCTCCCTTTTCTACCCTTCAGTCAGACCCTTTTAACCCCCACCTACCACACACACACACACACACACACACACACACACACACACAGAGTCTCCAGCTGTTATTCCTGATGGCGTTACAAATGAGACATTGAAAAGTGATCGCTGGGACAGGAGACACAGACCCTTGTTTTCTTTGGGCTTCAGTCTGTCAGATTGGGTCGGGTTGGGAGGCGAGGCAGCACTTAGGGCAGTTGTGTGCTTGCGTCTGTGTGTGCTATTGACTGTGATTGACAGAACAACAGGACCTCAAAACTAGCCTGAACAAAAATACCACCGTTTTGAGCTCAGGGTCGAATGCAATTGACATGTTATGAACAGTTGGCCTCAGTCTCTCTGTCCTTGATTGTTTGTCAGACATACAGGTGACCTCTGACCCCAGGAAGTGGAGGCTGATCTGGGGCAGGATGTTAAGGCTGACAGCTTTAGGAAATACTTTTTGTAAGCCCTTTCTCTTGCTTCTAGCTATGACACATTGGGGTTGTCCTGTTGAGCTCTTATTCATGTCACTTTAAATGTACACATCATCTAAGATTGTAGATTGTGCCTCATTTATGACCAAAAAGCGACACGAAAACATGACACAAAGTCGAAAACCACCACACACGAGTTGACACAAACTCAGCAATCGTTTTCTTCAGTGCCAGCTGTCGATGTGGAATCCATACTGCTGGAGGAATGTCAGAGGAGCACAAGAGATCTGGGGGTCGGTTAAAAAAAAAACAGGCAATCTGGAAGGGACATGTACAATGGTGACCTGGGACATGTTGCAAAACCTGCCATTTGGTGTTTACTTGTATGCATTTTCTCAACAGGTATCTCAGAATTCAAAATTATTGTATTTATAGTGTTTATTTATGTTGACATCATTCATCATTTACTTACTAACTAACTGACTAAATCTCTGGAAAACTGTTAAACTCAGGTTATACTAGAAAAAAAGCTCATGCAGTCAGTTGTCTGACAGTGTCAAGTGTTAAGAGTTTTATCTTTTCCCCCAAAGGTTGAGTTAAAAAACAGCCATAATGAGGGGCAGATAATTGTTTAAATGGTGACACAATGGCCAGTGTCAGGTAGGTGAGTGGGTTACTGAAGTTATGACATCTGACAAGCAGTTCTGATGGAATACACTGGCGCCTTCAGTCTGTCTTTATAATTTGGGGATTTAGCTTTACATAAGGTGAATTTCCCTTGAAGTGCCTCAATCTGGCTTTAAGTCTGACCTTCAGCTTGTTGAATTTGTCTGTAAAAGCAGTAATTTTTGGATTGAAAAGTTGTATGATTGAATTCTAATCTGCCATATTTGAAGCCTCCGCACTTGCCTTTAAATCTAAGAAATATGCGCAGATAGTTTGGCTTTGAAATGATTAAACCATGTGTTGAAATTAGTGGATCTGCTACTCTTTCAATTCTGGAGAAACATCAGGAACAGCACAAGAGAAGGAGTCCCTGATGTTTCTTCCATTTTTCCCAATTAAACTGTTTATTTAGCTAAGTTTTTACATGTTTGCTATACAGATTGTAAAGCCCTTTTTGTCAGTTATTTCTGACATAAGTATAATTTACTTTATGACATTCTGAAATTGATTCAATACAAAACTGTCTACACTGAGTTAAAACATTTGTGCTGACAGACAACTACCAGAAGCCAAAAGTCGACATCCCAGACCCTGACACAGTGTGATACAACTATTTTAGAACTTCAAATGCAGCCAACGCAGATCTTGTCTTGATTATTGTTAATCATTTGAAAAGCAGCAGAGGATGGCATGACTGACATTTCTTGCATTTTTTCCCAAAGCAAGAGGCAAAACATTGACCCGATCTGTAAAAAATTACAAAAACAGATATTGGTTACAGCTACAGTGAAGTATCCCAGAACATTAATCCGCTGCCAGTAACCACACATTGCTGATGCAGAGCTGAAAGGCCTGCAGACCAAGTTAGCCCTGTTAATCATTTCCCACTACATGGCCCTTCATCACACTGGTCAGCTCAGTGTACCTATTATCCGGAGGTAATCCCTCTGTTGTGCTGGCACCATTATCACACCAGGACACAACAGGCCTATTCTTCCACATGTAATTAACAAAAGTACTTATGAGCTGCTTTCTGGGATTTAACTGTTGTGTTGTCGGAGCTTTAGCGAAGGCAATGGGACGTGGTGGAAAATGGGGAAGGTGGGGGAAAGGAAAGCTCTAAGATCAGAGTGTAGTGGTGGTTTAGGAGTTTAGGTGCGTAGCTTTAACCACACTGGATTACATGTGGCAAGTTTTAGTTGGGAGTAAAAGTTAGTTTACTCTGTCTGCTGCATATAGCTCTCTATGGAAGAAGGTTACACAATTTTTCTTGAGTGTGTACTGAAAAACAATTCTGAAGTACTTGAGCTTTTTTTAAAAAAATTTTTACAGCTGCCGTCCTCTCCCTCTTACACACCCACAGCACACCTGCACAGGCGTTTCCCCCTAATATCCCCGATTGGAAAACTTCTCAGCACTGTGTGGGCTTGTACAGACTGTACTTGTTTGACATCTCCCTCAATCCCCTGGTAGTTTTCCTGTCACCTGTTAGGGTGTACAATTCGTACCTTTTGTCAGTCTGATTGACCCTGTCTCTAGAAATTGAAGTCCTATGCAACTAATAGCATTCAACACATTTTCTACACAAAAGGTAAGACTGTGGTGTAGTTGGAAAGTTTGTGATAGGAGGGGAGGTTAAGTCAGCTCAGGAGACTGGGTCCTACGTCCCATGTGGAGCCATTATCCTTCAAGTTAGGTTTTGTTTTTACTTGCTGTTTGGTTAGGCACCTATATTGTTAGCTTGCTTTGGTTTTCACTCTCACAGCAATAACTACATTTTAGAAACCTGGTTATGTGTTTTAGCCCCAAAATGAATGGAATTAATTTAAATCTAGACCGTTCCAAATTGAAGACATCATAAACAATGGAACAATGGAATAGTTAGACAATGGTAAAAAATTAATTAGCTTGAGGAAAATAGTGCATTTTGGGTTAAAATATGACCTTTTAGCAACATTTTTAAAGTTTTTCCTCCATTTTTTGAGTTACCAAGGTGTTGAGCCACACATTATCCAATACGACGATCAAGCATAACATGACCACCTGCCTAATATTGTGTTGGTCCCAATTATGTGCTAAAAAATGCTCTGAACCACTGGACATGGACAAGAGGACCTCTAAGGGTGTCCTATGGGGTCTGGAACCAGGATTTTGGGAGTGGATCCTTGGGGTGCTCTGGCTTGTGCAGTGGGGCGTCTGTCAATCAAACTTGTTCCACTGCATCCTGTTGATGCTTGATCACAATGGGGTGTAGGAAGTTTGGAGGTCAAATCAACATGTTGGCCCATTGTCATGTTCCTCAACATGTTCCTGATTGTTTGATGTTTTTTTCCATGTGGTGGGGTGCATTTTCCTGTGGGGGTAGGCCAGTGACATTTGGGATTTCCATTTTCATGAAGGAGTGTGCTTGTTGTGGGACAGTTTTTATTTGGGTGTCTAAGTCTGATCAACACGGATGGCAAAATCCAAGGTTTTCCATCAGAACACACATAGTACCAATATGATCAGTGTTATTCATTTCACCTGTCAGTGGTCATAATGTTGGGGCTGATCAGTGTATGTTGATATAAGACATATTTTGATATGTCGCAAACAAGCGTAACTCGGCAGACTATGCCGAACAGACAAATGACATACATTTTCCTCAAAACGTAATTGAGAATGCAGTTTACCTGTTTAGAAGTGTAATTTTTAGGAGACAGAACTGACTCTTAATTGGTATATTGACTTTGTGTCATCATGTGATTCCCAACCTTCACCAGAGCAGAACACTGATTAAACAAAATGACTGAATGCTTGTGTGAGTGTGCAAGAAATGACATTTTGAATTAAATACATTTACTGATAATTGAGTACTATCATGGTGTTGTGTAACTTCTTCTGCTAATTGCAGTTTTTACATAGGGTCTTAAGGGATCCAGATGCTTTTGCACCAATTGGAAGCTGTAGTCTTAAAGATGGAGGTTTTTCCAGGTGTTCCTTATATTTCTTACATACACACATTCACATGTATGTAAAGTGATGAGAGGAAAACAAGAGCAAGAAATGAAGAAAACATGAGAGAGACAGTGAGAGACGGAGCGATTAGTCTATACTGACAGTTATAAGTGACATGATGACTGATTCATTTCAGGCAGTAATCTGGACTTGCCTGTGTGTGTGTGTTTGATGGAGAGTGTTCACCATCAATCAACACCTCTCCGACTCTGTTCCTGGCTCACTGTGTGCGTCATGGCAAATACTGTATGCGCCTGGACACACACACACACACAGAGACACACATTCAGTTTCTAAAATGAATGATTCAACTAGTGAACTTCTTTTCATATACTGGAGAGTTAGTTAAGGAAACTTTAAACGGAGCAGGGCCCAGTTTTCCAAAGTATTTTAAGGTCACGATAATGTTAGTCTCACTGTTCGTTAAAGGTTTTCCGACCAAGACGGAATTCTTGCAGGTATTTGAATGGCCAAAGCAGCACCTTTCCACATTACGTCACGCTGCAGTCCGCCAAAAGTGGAGCCGGGTTTGGTTTACGGTCTCTGTTTTGGCACGCATGTTGCTTGAACAGACTGGCATAATTCAAAAAAATGAAAGGGCAGTTTTGTCTCAGTGATTATGCGCATTCTTAGACTCCACTGTTTTTTACAGATGTGCATGTGATGTAGATTTGCAAGATGAAATGTCATCTTTACTCGGGAAATGTCACTGCTGAACATTTGTTTTTCAGCTGAAACATTACTTGCCCTTGTTTCATAAAAGGTTAAAGGTTTGTGTAAGCTTGTTGTGTCTTCATTTGGGTATTTCCCTTCTTCTTTTTGCATTTTTTTCCTTTTAAGGCTTTGGGGGGCATCTAGATGTCAGTCAACATAGAGAGATTAGAAGAATGAGGCATAGGCTAAGCACATGAAACCACACACACACACCTTATGCCCTCTCTAACACACACACGCAGTAGGGTAAGACAGTGACCAGAGCTGAACAAATGGACTTAGTCACGGCTGAGGATTGGTGTGGAATGTAGGAGGGGGGCACGAGTGTGTGTGTATGTGCATGCATGCATGTGTGTGTGTTATGTGCATGCTTGGAATGTTTGACTCCCCACCCAGTGAACCAGAAAACACACAGGTGGAGGAGGTGGAGAAAATGTGAGAGAGAGGAGGAGGAGGAAATACAGAAGGAAGAAGAAGGGAGAAGAGAATAGGAATACTGGATTATCACGTGCAGAGAGTGAAACACATTTTCAAGTTTGGTTGTTTCATTTGAAGTTTGGGCATCAGTTCTTCTTTTAGAGACATCAATTTACATGACTACAGGGACGTAATGTGCAACAAACAGCAGGTTAATCTTCATCTAACTCAAAAACATAGGAAAACAAATTCAAATGTCAAAGGCATAAAAGATTTTAATGACAACCCAGTAAGTATGGATGTGAGTTGCAGGTCAAGGGACGGCTAGATGTCAAACTTTAAACTGGGTTTTATAGATTCCTAGGTTAAACAAATACACTGTGACAGTACAGTGCATGGCAGTTCTTAATTTTGCACTGAAATGTATCAATTTAAATGCTGTTGTAACATTTTATTTTGCACATCATTTTTATTTGGTTGATGAGTATCGTCAGGTTACTGCAAAGTAACTAGTGACTGTTTGGAAGACCTAAGAAATTAAAGTGACCCAATACATTGAATATATAATATGAGGTGAGATCAAGAAATGTAAAAAAAACACACTTAATTTAAACTTGATTGCCACCTCCATCTCCCTCAGTACAGGGCTACCAGCACTTCACTATCATGGCGTTGACCCTTTAACTTGAATTTCATTTTGGGAAAGAGTCAAATCTCCCGAGTAGGGCAGGAGGGATTGTATTGTTGTGGCCAAATTATCTATGCAAAATTACACTGGAGCACCCACGTGCCATCACACCACAGTTCAGATTCTTCAGAACTCTGCCACTCTGTCGCTGATTGTTGTGGACTAATATACAGTCCCTCACCATGCATAAATGCACATAATAGTTAAAGAAACTAACAAGCATGCTCCAGTTGCTTTGTCCAGACTTGGACATTTTCAGAAACTGAGATTTCTTCTCTTGATGGTCGCTGAAAACCCACCTCTTGTCACAAGTGGTGATCCTTAGCATTAAGGATGGATCATCCTGGCTGCTGACTGAAAGAGAATGTAATGGTTTTTAGTCTGCTGCAGTTTAAGCTCCATTGAGAAATCGCAAATGGGCACCTACTTGCACATGTTGCACACATGTGGCCGCGACACTCTCCGTGCACGTGCGCCATGAACAGGGATAACACTTTATGATCGAATCATGAGCATGTCGTGTTAAAAATAATTAATGCCATGAAAAAATTTAATTAAACTAAATCTACCAAATGTCTGTGTCAGCGTTGGCCTTCCAGGGTCACCTACTTCAATTCAACCCTTTAAATCTTATCTGGAATTATTTATTTCCTAGGAAGCCAAATCCATCTATTGTATTTATAGTCGGTCTCTCTCGCAATCTAACTCCTTTACTCCTTCTTTATATGTGTCATGTCAATATGAATGGCTCCCTCACAGCAAATATTCACCTCTTTATCACTGAGGTGGAGCATAGCAGGTGGTGGTGCTCTGTGTGTGTGTGTGTGCGTGCGTGTTAGTGTGTGTTATCACTGCTGTTAATGAGTAACAGTGTCTGCCTCCACAATGCTGATAAACGTCAGGTCGAGGACACTGCTTTGCTTCACGCACACATGCACACAAACACGCACACACTCAGGAGTGTTAACTATTTCTTATCTCACGCCAACTATGCCCTGCCTTATCTGTGAGGCACGAGACAAAGACAGACACACATTACACTTACCATAGAGACGATCATTTACCATCATCATTCTGTTGACATTAGTAGACTGTAGTTGTTTACCTCAGAAGGCATGCGTATAAACTGTGTTTTCCCTTTGACTGGTTCACTGGGTCCTTGCTAAGTTATGTCCACAGCTGGTGACTGTAACCTGACAGTGACTGAATAAGTAAATTGACCCCAGCCTCAGATTCCTCACATACACCCACAACACCTGCCACTGCTGCAGTTTTGGGGAGAGACTTTGCAGCAGTAACCAAAGTTTCTTAGAGGTCACTGCAGATCACTTGAGTAAAATGGTGAATTAGTTTATATATCTGCTTGTCTGGTCTCGCATGTCTAAAAATTTTCTAATGTAAAACGTTAAATTCAAAACTCAAATTCCATTGGTGTGTTTGAAAGCCATGTTGTCTTTTTAAAAAACTGCCAAAACTACATCAATCATCAGAGCCAGAAGCTGGAAAAAAAACCCAGAAAGAATCTTTGGATTTTTAACTTTCCCACTGTTTTTGAACTAATCGTTAGTGGCATCAGAAAAATTAACCAGTCTAAGCTTCAAATTGTGATATACCATCAAAATCACTTTATTCCCCATGTCTTATTTACAAATTTGACAAAAATAAATAGTTTGATTTTGTGAATAACAAAAGATTCTATGCTTCTTGCCGCAATCATGATCCCGGTTACTGGTTCAGCTGCAACCAGCAATCATGTGACATAAGCTGAGGGACTTTTTGGCTAAGGTTTCTTTACTTTTGTCTTCTTTATGATTTATGAAATAATAACTGTGTTACGCTGCACAGCATTTTCTCTACTTCTAGTCATGGTAATGCTGTTTCCGGTGCATGAACTTATATTGAAAGATGAGCCCACAGTGACTAAAAACGTGACGGGAGCAAAGAAAGCCCAGAGAGTACTTACGGTTAAGACTGTTAAATTGCATTCATGTTTCTTACATTTTCTTTTAAACTGTTTCTGGATTCTCAGTAGCACTAAAGCACCTCCAATCCTGATGTCTGCAACCTCCAAACCACTTGCTTTTAGTGTATCTTACATTGTCGCCTCATTTATGGAAACAAAATATATGGTTTTTAATTTTTTTTGGTTAAAGATGAATGTGATGTTTCTTGGTAACTAGCTCTGGATCTGAGCTTCTGCTCCATGTCTGTGTCAAGTCTGACTTTGCACTAAAATGTAACCCAGTCCCCAGCCTCCATACACTGACCAGTCAGGAATGATGCACACACACTCACAAACATGCACCGTACTGGAATAGTACATGTGGCCTTTGATCTACTTTCAGCCCTAGCTGGCCTGCTTGCTCTGGTTATTTGGTCTTTTTCTTGCTCAGCTTTTATGATCTTCTTTTGCTTTTGTTCCTTATGTCTTGATCAAGGAGCTGTAAGGTGATGCTGTAGTCTTTATTTTGCCAGACATGATATTGTATTTGACCAACCTCAGCAAAAAAATATGTAATCAGGCAGCCCTGTCTCTATGGTTGTGAACTGAGATAAAGAAACTGTATAAATAACTTGACCTACAATGTAAAACAAACCTAATCGCGTGAGATGGATGTTTTGGAGACACTCAGAAGACACGTGTCATGTTTAAATATGCTCACTGTCAAACTGTGTTAAAGCTAATCTTCTTTTCATCTCTGTCCGTGAAAGACAGAAGACACAGAAAAAACAATTTTTGTCTTCATTTGTGAGCAACTACCCCGATCAGTTTTCAACAAGTCCTGACTGCAGGTTGTTAACAGATGTCTGCAGCTCTGTCACTCTTTTCTTTTCCTTTTCTCTCAGACAGGATGTGAATGTAATAAAAGGTTATACCGAGCAAAGTATATTCTGTTACAGTTTTTATCCAAGGTAGTAATTAAAATGTCAGTTTCTTGTCCAGTCTGCAGTAAATCCTCAAATGTAGCAGGTAGCTGTTTATGTGGATTAATTCCTCTCTTTATCCCTTCCTGACTTCATCCCTTAACTCTCTGCTGAGGTGCATGTTCTTCTTGTCTTTCACACACTACTTCCTCCCTTAGTGTACTTCATATAATGGGCCCACGGTGTTGCTACACACACACACACCCACACAAGTGCATACTGTGCATGATGTGGTTTTCATAAAGCCCCTTTATAAGCTTTAAAAGAATGCTGTAGGTTTAAACTGCCCTCAGGTTTTTCGTGGTTTGCAGAACTTTGTGTTTCCTGTAACGGTTTCTTCAAAAAGCCTCAGTCCCGCTTTTCCCATGTTCCAGTGTCTTCGGTCTTTTCTTTATGAGATGGAGCTACTACAGTATTTACATATGAACAGACTGCAATTTCACATTTTGTCTTGATGTTTGCTTTGAATTTGAGTTTTGCATTCAAGCCTAACTTTGTTGGGAACACAGACCTTGGTCTTTGTAAATGCCAACTCAATTCCTTCATTCAACCTCTGGACACAAACAGATGTGAGCAATTAGTTAGGGATGCAATTTTATAGCTTTAAACAGCTCAACCAATAGTTGGCCATGTTAACAATAAACAATCAATTAAAAATTAAATGAATGAAATACAGTGGATGTTTTTCCATATGTGGATCAAACAGTTTTAAACCACTGACACTTAGTTTTGCCATTAATCAATTCAGCTGCATTAGGAATTAGGCTAAAGGGAACACAAGGTTGCTTGAATTAGAAGTATTTCAGAATTGTATAATTTAAAATTGCTGCAACAATTGGCCCAACAAAATCTAATCTAATTAACACAGCAAACGAACCTGTCACAGTAAATAATGTGTAACGTCATTAATCTCTTCATAGTAGTTTGAATAATCCACCTGATTTATATTATGGAGTGACTTGTTCTGTAGCTAATGTTGGTCCAGCTGCCGAAAACAGCTGCTCAGCTGGAACAGATGTCCACAAATACTGTCTCAGAAACTTTTATCAGTCCAGGAAATCTGTCAGTATTTTACTGCCACCTCTAAAATGTATTTATGCTCAGAGCAGAGCGTCGTCACTACAGTTCCTCACTTCAGTTTGAATGTAGTTGGAAGTGTGAGCATTTCAGAATCCCAGTTTGTTGTAATGTGAGTTTCAGGTAGCCCAACCAGACATCCACCAAACACCTTTTAAGAACTCACTGTGCAGAATTCATCAACACAACCACCACAGACTGCAGGGAGGTGTGCTTGTTTTGTGCGACTTTTACAAGTGGTCAGCAAACAAACCTGTAAATTTATTCAGAGCCCCCACCTGGTGGTGTGACCAGGCACTACAGCCAATTTACAACACATTTTCTGACCGTTAAAATTCAAGTCTTTTGTCTTTAGCTTTGTTTGATAGCATATTTTTAGTTGATTAAATTATTAACAGCAATTCATGAATTAGTAGTTAACTATTTTTACTATCATTGAACATTTGCCTCCTATAAAATCACTGAATTTGCACTGTAGCTGAAAAATGATATTTTTTAGTACGGTTACTATTTTCCCATGAGAGATAATGAGTTCATAGTCTTGAGCTAAGTCATTGTAATGGTGTCAGACTGGGCCATTCAATAATAAATCATAATATGCCCCAAAAATAAATCATCTTTTTAGAGTGACTTGTGAATGCATAGGGTTCAGTAGCTACAGGCTAGCTTTAGATTGTGTCTGGCTGCACTAGTAAGTTATACAAAGAGTGACAGTCTTAGTAGCTTGTTAGACAGCAAATCTTCAGACATTTTCCCACAGCTGTATAAATGTAAAAGAAGATTTCAAAGAGAAAATATGATCTCATTCACCTTCCACTTCTGTCCTCATTAAGTAAACTAATTACTTTCATAAATCTTCTCTCTTGTGCTTACTTGGGTGGGGTGTGTTATTAAAAATGATTCATATCTTTTTTAGGCCAGGGCTTCAGCAACAATTATTGTTGAGTATAAATCGAATAGGAAAAGATCTGCGATAGATTTTACACTTTGCCCTGTTGGTTTCAGAACATTTTTATGAAATTTGAGCCTTGATCTTCGTTTTTGGAAGGAACACTGTAATTATGTGGTAATTTTAGACCATATTTCCAATTTTTGGAGTCATTTAAGACACTGCCTATATGTATGAATTGTTCTAAAGCTGGCTGCTCATAACCTCTTCGAGCAGTAAAGTTTTCCCCTTGGTTTTGCAACAGAGCAACTTGTTTGGTAAGTTTCTTCTAAATAACAGCCTTGACTCATACTTCTTAATTTTGATTGTAGAGGGTTTTTCCTGCAGGGAAAAGCCGACAGGTGCAGCAGAGAGAGAGGAAAGCTGGAACAATATAACCAGCTATTAGAAAAGCTGTAGTGAAAAGAGTACAAAGAGAGGGGTGAAGATGGAGAGAGTAAGAAGAAAGTTAGAGCAAGTTGGAGGGAAAAAAAAAATCACATTTCTCGGAAAGGTCAATTAAGCCATAAAATATCTGATCAAAGCAAGATGAAAAAGGATTACACAAGGTTGACACCTTTTTGTGTGTTAGTGCGTGTGTTTGTGTATGTATGTTCTCAGAAAGCCAATGGTGTGAGTAGCTGAGAGGATCAGGTTGCCGAACCAACCACTCAGCAGATTCCTCAAAGTTTTTCTGGCCGCTGTGTGTTTTTCTTTTGTGTGTGTCCGTGTGTGTGTTGTGTGTGAGAGAGAAATGTAGGCCTTGGGCTTTATGTGGGGATGTGTGTGTATGCGTGTCATGCAGCCTTTTGGATCTGTACCAGCCTCAGGCCCAGTGTTAACTGTCAGGATGGAGTAACAAGCAGCAGTTGACCTATTGATGGGGTGGAAGTGACTGGGTCAGAATGAGAAAGTGTCTCTGTATATCTAGTGTGTGTGTGTGTGTCTGTGTACCTGCAGAAGACAACATAATGTGCACCGATCACTCTGCCTCTGTTGCCTCGGGCAACAGAAAGGCAACCAAGTTTGCATTTGAGAGGTTGTATGTCAGGGAAAGAGGAGGAAAGACAATCGGTGAGATCCCAGGCTGTTTTCATGTGTTGGTTCTGCTAAAGTGGCCTTTAACCATGCAACAAACAATCCTGCTTCTCATAATGAGTTTTGAGAGTGGATGTTATAACAGGTTTCAAGCTTATAAAGATGATTCACATACAAATGTAACAGCAGGGGAATACAGGGTTTTACAAAAAGCATTATGTAAATAGCGGACTTGTGGGTATTGGGGTAATTTGAGCAGCACACACACAAATTTTCACTGAAGCTCACTGAGGAAGAATAAACCTTTTGCCCACTTTATTTATTGAGTTTTCTTAAAAGCACAAGTTAGAAATAAAGTTGTTACTTTAATAACTGGTCCAGTAATAACAAGAACTCTTGAGAACCCAGTTGTCTTCCAAACTTTAGAGAAGCACACATTGTGTTACAGCAGCGCACACACCGACACCCACACACACCTCTACCTTGCGCAGTACATCAACGCTGTGTCCCGCTGTTAGGAGCTCTCCATCAAAAGCATTCCTCGGCTCTCCCCTCTCGCCCCAGTCTCACTTCCCTGCCAACAACAACGTTGTGTTGGACTCTGCAGACCCATCTGACTCAAAGACCAGTGGAACGTTAAGAGCGTTTAAAGACCGAACTCTCGAGCCAAAACATAAAGGGCAGTCCCAGCCATTGCACACTGCCAAAATATGCAACACAGAAAAATGACCAAATTAGCAAGTATTTTTTCAGCAATTAGAAAAATGACGTGTTTGGAGGCTAAAACTGCTTTCAAGAAACCTCAGTTGTGTCATTGTGAAAGAGAGTTGGCATTTGCAGTTCACCTTCTTGTTTAAAATATGTTTGAAACCCCACTTTGTCAGTCAGCGATGGCATTGTTTTTTGTTTTTTCTTTAGCATTTAACAAAATTTCACTCACGGACATGTCTGTGAAAGCCATTACTGACTCTGATTTGAACAAACTGCACCGTGTTGGCAATGATCTTGAAGGAAGAATGCAAAATAGAGAACCAAAGAAAACACACTGAAACTGTGAGTTAATACACCACTGGGTTATATTTGCTAATGTTAGCGTGTGAAAATCCAAAGGTGTGCTGCTGGTATTTGCAGGTCAGATCAAGAAAGCATTCTGTATAGTCTCTATGTACTTGTGTGTAGCGATTTGCATTATTTCTTTTAAGAATCTGTATTATTAGAACTGACTGCAGGCTAATTTAGATGAGACCAAATTAAGAAAGTCTCACTGAATGTGAAAAACAAAAAAATGAACAACATGTTAATGCCTAATTCTGATCAGAGATGAGTTTTTAGGGACTAAATCCATGCCAGGAGAGGAACTTCAATCCCCTAACCTGAATTGGATGAACTAGGCCGCACCATATTTGAGAACAGACCACAAGACACCATTGTTCAATAGTTTTCAAATCTCAATTCAAGTCAGTTTTTGCCTGATCTTTCAACTGTATTAAGCAGTCTTTAAACAAAGTTTGCTTGCTTGTCATAGCGGTGTCTCTGCTAACCTGTGAGTTCGGCAGGTTTTCTGATTTAAGTCCTCGACGTGCAGTTAAAGAAATCGGTTGCACGTAAAGAGATGTATCTCCATGACAACTGAGCAAACGCAGTGCACTGATGGGGATGGTGTAATATGATGTATAGATATGTGATACGTGGTTGGAAGGGCTGGAAAGCTAGTCAGCTGACCTTGGGTTGGAGTTATTTTGTCTAACTGCTATTTCCAAAGTCAAGAATGAACTCTGAAGTATTTCTTGTACACTGTAAGACATTATACTGTAAACTCCTTTGTTGTGTATGTGAGGCACCCGTTTTTGATTTCTAGTGGTACTTTATTGTAAAGAAGCATTTGTTTTTACTGTAGCTGATGTATCCCATATTTTTTTGTAAAGAAGGTCATCTTGTGGTGAGGATAACGTAGGATTTCCTCAAGAACTGATAATTATACCGCTGTAGTCCTTCTAAACAGCCCAGTCGTCTGTTGATACTGGACACTTGTGCGCCATCCAGTACTTAAAAATAAATCCAGGATAAATTTACTGATTGTATCTGGAGGAGTAAAAGCTGAAAATGATGAGACTGGTGTACTTGAAAGACTACTATTTGCTCCAAATAAAACCTATCAGAACTTGTTTTGGGAGTAACTGCTAAAAGAACAGACTGCATGAACTGATTTCTTCTTTATTTGGCCTTCAGACTTTCTCCTTGCAGAGTTTCTGCGGCTCTGAGCAGGAAGGTTATGTTTCTGCAGGAGTAATGTCTGTCTGACATGGGCTGTGTTTTCCTGTTGTTAGGCTGCAGAATACCAGACATGCATGTCCAACCTATTTACATACTCCCCACTGTATAAAAGGAAAGAGAGAGGGGGTGTGCATATGTGTCTTTGTGTGCATGTGGGGGCAGATAAACTATCTTCAAGGTTCTTTAGATTGCCGTGGGACCTCAGTTGTGGGCAAGGGAGCACTATAAGCCCAAATGCACTAAACAGACATTTTAAAGCCCTGCAATTTTCTTTGCTCCCACACAAATGCACGCACACATACAGCAAAGTGATGCTCTAACACTCAGAGACGCATAGTTAGTATAATTTAACTATATACATTGTCAAGAAAAACTTTGTGAACTCTTCTGGATGACCTGCTTGTATTTGATGAATTAGTTCCTCATCTAATTCATGAGTAAAGACGAACACAATGTGCTTAAGCCAAGCTACGCACAACCAGACATAATATTTCATGGCATTATTGAGCATACCCATAAAACACTCGCCGTGCTGGTGGAAAAAGTAAGCGATCTCTTAAACGTAATAACTGGTCGAACCTCCTTTGGCAGCAATAATAAGCCTTTCTGGTAGCTGCACAAAGTTCAGGAGCCACTTTGAAATATTCTTCCCATCAGAGCTCTGTTGGTGCAGCTATATTTTGGGTAATTCTACAGCCTCTCTCTTGGGTTAAAGTCTTGGATGTGACTGCAAATATACTTAACTGTTGAGGGTCATTATACAGCTGCATCAACCAGCTCCTCCTGTCTGGACAGCAACCTGACATATTGCCATAAGATACCCTAATAAATTTGGTGATTCATTTTCCTGTCAGTGATCGGAAGGATTGTGTCTTCATCGTATGCTGAAGCCTTCTCACACCTTTGAACATATTTTTCTCAAGCAAATCCATGTTTCATCAGACCACAAACCACTTTTTCAGCACAAATTGCTGGTTTCCAGTGATGTTACTTTGGAGAAAAGCAGCTTCTTAACCTCACTGAACATTCTGCACTGTACCTTAAATCTTCTTAGCCGGGTGCCCACTTCTAGAGAGAGTAGAGTACAGTACTAAATCTCTTTTTATGGACAGTCTAACTTTGGACTGATGAATGTCTAGACTCTTTGAGATTACTTTTTCCAGCTTTAACAAATGTTGTTGGCCACGCGTCTTCTAGGATCTCCTTTTTACAAGGCATAATTCTAATGTTTTTTTAAATCAACAGGTCGAACCCAGACTGAAAGTTTGCTAACTCCTTATTCTAGTTAGCTTTTTTGATGTCATTATATAACAAGCTCAGTGCAATAATTTGTGTAATACTTGCTAAAGTACTTTGAATTAGCTCTAAACTGAGATGAAGATCTGGCTTTCTGTTAAGACAAATTCATATTACAGTATTTATTCTACAGTATGCGTAGCATTTTATCTCCATAAACTAACACTTAGCTGTGCATATGTTCAAATGAAGCCTCCCCTGTGCAGAAATACATAAAGATGCACACACTGACCCTGTGTCTCGCCAAAGAGAAGAATAGATTTTTTATCCGCTTCAGTTTCACCCCAAGAGACAGATTTAAAAAAGACTTTACTTCGACATGGATCTGGGAGGAGGAGGAGGAGGTAAAGAGGCTGCTGCTCATGTGTTCCCTTCACTGGGTGGGGGGAGAGGGAGGGAAGGAGGAGAAAGGGGAGGCGGAGGAGGAAGATGTAGGAGAGGTTAACTGTTGAAAATGGAGAGGTTCAGTTAGAGGTCCTGCTCCTGTGATCCTCTGGGGAAGAAACTGGGGAAGTTGTGTGTGTGCGCAGATCTGAAAATGGCAGGAGACCAGTAAATCACCCCAGAGAGAAAGAAAAGATTGTGCTGTGGACCACGATGATGGTGTGAATGAGTGTGATGAAAGAGGAAAAGTGAGAGCAAAATGGGAGACAGGCAGAGAGGAAAGGAGAAAAGAGACCTGACTAGGAAAAAAGGAGGATTGGGGGTGGTAGTAGGAGAAAGAGCAAGGAAAAGGAAGGTAGCAGGGGAGTAGTACGAGTTCAGGAGAATGTGATTTCAATCTGTTGGAGAAAGAGATGAGAAGAAGAATTGAACAGAAAGAAACAGATATAGAGAAAGAATATATGTAATAATGAAATGGCGTAAAAGGAACCAGAAATTGCCAGGTAGCCAGGAAGGAAAACAAACAGAGGAATACGGCTGGAAAAGGAGAAAGAGTGAGCTGTTGGGCCCCTGATGAGAAAGCCATGCAGCTTTGTACACCAGAAATGAGGAGGAAGGAGGGAGCAGAGAGGAGGAGAGGCTCCTGTGAATACCTCTGTGTGACTAATGCCTTTTTCACACGTTTCACTTCCATCCATCCATCATTGTGTCCACCTACTGCTCCCCTGTTAAAACAACGGCCCATCATTACGGCACAAACTGCTATAACTGTTCCCCCGCTTCTATAATATGTTCTCACCTTTTCAGCTTAATTTGTACTCTCCTTCATCTTGCTCATCACCCACATCTACATCTGTTTTTCTTTGAATTTTCTCAAAAAAGAAAAGTGGGACCTTTTAGGTAGCTCCCAACACTTTTCTGTTAACGATGTTGGCTGTTGCTCATGCCAGCTAAAACATAAATACATAAAGGTAAATGCAACTAAACTCTTAGTGCTGCAGGATTTCTTTTAAGAAAGACCTGAGTTTCTCAAAGTTAAAGGATAATTCATGTCTATCAGAGCAGGGTATTTCTACTGCAAATTTTGGCCATAGTTTTTACATTACTAACATTTCAGTAGTATTTAATTATTGGTTTCCTCCCACATGAAATGATTTAGGTGATTTAGGATTTATGTGCCTCACTGGACTTCATTATAGCAATTTTAACACATTCCTATGTATCAACAATTAATTTTGTACAAGGATGTGACTCGCAGAAATAAAGGCCAGTGTTAATAAACTGAAAGGTGACGTTGAATTAAATAAGTGAACCTGTTCTTGTACAGCAACGCTGCTTTTGATTCCACTTAACACAACGTACACGATTAAGAAAAACTATCAGAAGCCAACTAACAGACGACCTTTACAGCAGTTAATAAACCATTTTCACAAGGGCAGATTAAAGGTCTCCACAAGCATTATCTCCCCTGTGTGACAAGCAAGTATCAGACAAAAGTTGTAATAAATTAATCAAATGTTTGGGCTGTATTTGAGGCCATGTTTGCATATGTTTCTACCATGTATCAGGGTGTACATGTATTCTGCTTGATAAGCCTCTATCAGCCACATTGCTAACATGAAACACCCTTTGTCCTTCCTTTTAAAATGTTTAACCTACAGGACATGACCTGAAGGGGTTGTTTTATGGTGGATTTCCTTACAATGGCCTCTTGTTGTTTGTCAGGGCATTGTTTGCTACATGGTGGCCTATTATGTGTGTATTTTTTTTTTTTTTTTTGCTATTTGGAGAGTATTGTTTTAACCTTAAAGGAGATTTGAGAGGTCAAACAGAGATGTACAGTCTGCGCTGAACCTCGCTAACTCCTCCACCCCTCCTGCTTCCACCACTCGATCTTCCTGTTTGTCTTTCTTTGTCTGCCTCTCCTATTGGGCCATATTTCATTCCCTTCCTCAACTCCCTTAAATTCCATCCTCCCTTATTCCCTTCACTTCCCTTCTTGCTTCTCCTCTTACGTTCCCTCCCGCCTTCCTCGCTCCCCCCCCCGGTCTCTATTTGTTCTCTCCATCACCCCCACCTCTTTCCATCGTTTCCTCCCACCTTTCCAGTTCAATCAGGCTACTTTTCCACCCTCTTTGTTTTTCTAGTGTGCCGTTTCACAGTAGACCAGCTACTGAGCGGTCAAGGTCACACCTGATTTTGTGTCAGCACGGCTTTTCAGCTAAGATTAAACCTACTGCTTGGCTTAGTGTTTGCTCCCAGGGAATGCTATTGTTGTCCGTGTTAAAATGTCAGCGTCTTAGTGAAGACATTAAGATCTTACGGAACGTCTAAAGTGAAACTCCTGTGTATTTCACGTCATATTTGGATGTTTTTTATGTTGTTGGTGGGAAAAGTAAAAGTGAACATGGGTTAAGTGAGGAGAAGCATTACATAAGGTCATCTTTCTCTTGATCCTAAATCTCTTGACACATCTCATTATCCCAAAACGTTTCCTGAGGTAGCTGCCTACCACATGTAAGGAAAGCATATATTCTGCACTGGCTTTTGGTTTGGTTCACTGACTTTCTCACACATTTCTAAAATCTAACATGCTAGACTTATTATTATTCTAGTCACAGGGTTAACTCTGAGTTTCTTTGTTTGTTTGCCACGTTGTGAGCAAAGGTTGAAGCTGAAGTCAGGATGGACTTGTTTGTCCAGTTTTTTTTTCCAAATGCAAAGTTAATGATAAGTATGAAAGTGGAACACGACAAATAAAACCTGAACCTAAAAACAGCCTATCTGGAATGTGACCAGTATTTTTTATGTAAGGTTTACATGTAAGGTTATGTTATGTAAGGTATTGTATCTTTGCCAGTGGGGCTCAAAATGACGTATTAAGGGTCTGTTAGTGCACTCATTTCCCTGGAAATCACTCTTTAGTCCAACAGTAGCCGTGTTTTCAAAGCATATCTTTATGTGCATTTTGAAGAATTACATCGGATTAAGTTCAGGGATATGGCTAAATTTGAAAAAAGCATGCCAACTTTTGCTTGCTTAAGGTCTTTTTTTTCATTTTTCAGTCACCTTTATCGAGTAAGTTCTGACGAAGAAAACATTTGACACACGACTGATTAACTCCCTTCACTTCTTTTGTTGTCTTTGTTAAGTGAACAGCATGAAGCATGGCCAATATCGACAGACATGAAAGGATAATTACAAATTTCCCTTTAAAAAACACTTCCTAAAGCCTATCAATTTTTCTCTCGTAGATTGCCAAAGTTTTGCGAGTTTCTTCCTCTTTTTTAGGTTTTTTAGCAGTTGACAAACAACTGATTTTGCTTCTGGCTTCTTCTACTCTGTTTATTACAGTCATGCGTAACTTTACCTATATTGCCAACTTCTGATGACACTGCGCAGTCTAGTTTATTCACTCCAAAGCAGTTAATGGAAACAAGCTTAATCCACTTTTGTTCTTTGAAGCATTCCAAATGTTCACTTCAAATTTACTTGACAATTGTATGGAAGCCCATGTAGATGTCTGTTCTTCCAAATTAAACCAGATGTATTTTGCTGCTTACAGTGCTAAATATTTCCTTTTCTCCTCTTAAGGTCCCCCCAGGGTGTCGGAGCGGGTGAACCATCGTCAGAGTGTCCGCCTGGGTCGCACTGTGAAGCTGCCCTGCCCTGTTGAGGGCGACCCCCCGCCCCTCATCATGTGGACCAAAGATGGCCGCAACATCCACAGCGGCTGGACACGGTTCAGGGTGTTACAGCATGCTTTACGTATTAAAGAAGTGGAGATGGATGACGCAGGGACTTACATCTGTAAGGCTACCAATGGGTTTGGCAGCGTAAACATCAACTACACACTTATCGTCATAGGTGAGTGCGTTGTAAAGACTCCTACTTTTACATGGGACACCAATACAAACCTTTGGAGGAAGTCAGAAAATCTAGAATAAATTGTATCAAGCAACACTTTAATAGACTTGATATATAATTGAAGAGCTGCGTTTAGGCAGCTTGGTCTCCCAGACGTTACATGCTCGCTGGCATTTTTTAAACAAACTTGGCATCAATGTACAAATGTCATCAGTTATACATTAAGACTATACACATCTTTACGGCTGTAGCTCTGCTAGAGCAGGTTGTCCACTGAATGCAAGGTTGGTTTGATCCCAGCCCCTCTGCATGCCCAAATGTCTAGGGGCCAGACACTGAACCTGAAGTTGCTCCCAGTGTCGAGCACTTTGCATGGAAGTGTGTTGCAATTGGTGTGTGAATGGGTGAATGCGAAACACATTGTAAGACGTTTTGAGAACCACTAAGGTAGAAAGACTCTATATAAGTGCTATATAAGTTTACTATTTGTTGGAAAAAGTGTGAAATTTTGTATTTTTTTCTGCCTTGGTGCAAGTCTGCATTTGGTCCCCTGTATACACTTCTTTTAATCTCCATTACACATGCTTTAGTCTTAACTTTTTGTCTGTCTTTGTTGTTTTTCATGCTTGCCTGCTCCTAACGACTGCTCTGTGAGTTTATAAGATATAATTAGCCAGGTTAGTTCGACGGGGCCATTATACAGCAATCACACTTGTGTAGTTCCACAGACAATGAAGCACTGCTGTTGTCTGTGTCTTCGAGCTTGTGTGGGTGTTCGTGACCACAACTGTTGTGCTTGTGTGTTCCTGTATAATTATGAATGAGGCATTTGTTAAAGTAGATTCTCTTGCGATGTTTGTAAGACATTACATCAGTGTGGGATGTCACGTCTGTGCTCGCATCTCAGTATATAAAAGAGACATTGTTGTGCCTTGTTCCTCTGTTTTTTCGGCACAATGAGCCTTTAGCTCAGAGCCCAGAAGGCTGTATTTGTTGTTGATGTCTGGGTGTGTATATTTTCATGCCTTTGTCTCAGTTGGACAGACTATGAGTTGTAGTCCATGACCCTGTGGACTCCCACAACCTTGCTTCTCAAATACAGGTGTGCTTTTTTATATAATGGGACTCAAATAGTCACTTCCCTCAGCTCGTATCCATGTAAACAAAATACCTGTAGGAAGGACAGTATGTCAGCGCACACTCACACATGCAAGCCTCTGTATTTGTCTACTTGTGTCTGGGTCTGTGTGCCGGAGTATCTCCACACCCCTCCTGTGTGTGAGTCCATCATTCCATGTGTTTGTGCACATGCCACTGTGTGTGTGTGTGTGTCAGGTTTCAGTCAGCAGAGTGGATGCCAACAGGGAGATTAAGGCAGCACAGCGCTCCAGAGAATCTGACTAAAGCATCGCCCTCTGCCCAGCGTCGGCACTTCAAAGACAGGCTTGCGTAAAATGCTCCGGTACAGATATAACCAGCCAATACTTCTTGCATCCTAATGAATGCAAATGTCACGTGTGATAGTGTACTGAAAAATGGTGTTAAATTTAGATTCAATGCTGATGCTCAAGCTAACTGTGGGAAAGTCAAGTAGTTTTTTTTTACCTTGTTAACATGTCCATATGGTGTTTTTCATATGAGGGAACTTCTTGAGCGAAATGAGCAATGAATGCCATGGCTGAGCATCTCCATCTTGACACTGCAGTGTACGGATGAAACTTCAGTAACACAAAAACAAACCAGTCCTGTCAACTCGCAGGTTGAGGCTTTCCATGTCATTATTCTACTTCAGAATCTGTTTCCAGTTCTACCATGTGTTGCTGAACTACTCCAATGTTACAGAAATGTATAATTACATACATTATGATGAGCAGAGATGGATTTTATGGGTTTAATCCATGACCAGAGAGGGAGTTTAAATGAAGAACTGCTGGCAGAACACTTAATAACATAATGCTTAATCTATAATTTAGACTGTAAAATGCTTAAGGTTATAAAAGCACCTGTTTGTTTATGACAGTTCATTTTTTCTGAATTCTGTTGAGCTGGCTTATGAAAGTGGTGTTTATTTTGAGACGCAGCTGCAACATCCTTGTATTTTATTGATGCTTCAACAACATTGGTGAAACAACTTGTTTTACCTGTGTGTAACATAAAATTACATGTTCTGTCAAGTTTGCATTGCAGTTAAAGTTACAAGAACATTTTAATTCCAGTCGCTACAATAAGTTGGCGTGTTGCCAGTGAATAATATCCTTGTATTCTCCAGTAATCATTATCGGTATGCGATTCAAAGCTGCATCGGTCTTGACCTGAACTTCAAAGGCGAGCTGGCATACAGAGGGCAGGAGGGTGGGTGGGGGGTGGGGGGGGGCAACAGCTGCCGCTGAGGTCACCCAGGCAAGCAGCTGCTGCCCCTCCTCCCCCCGAAGAAGCCCTCTCCTCCTCCTTCCCTCATTCACTGTCCCTTTCATTCATTTCACATATGCACACACACACATGCTTCAGACACAATCAATTGGGAAATCCACATGAACAAATCATGAGTTTGTCAGTCAGTCTTACTGCACACTGAGGGCCAATGCTTTGAGTTCAAAAAACATCCTTTACCATTTGAAATAAGGGCCTTCATTTCTCATTTTATTTTTCTGTTTGTTGACAAAAGTCCACCTACGATAATGTCAAGCAAACTAACATATACATTTGCATATACATTTACATTTTTAACTGTATATTAGATTGAAATGTGTATAGTTTTATGCCCCTTTAGCAATATTGTTCAAACTTAAAAAGAGTCCCGTGTCAATATTCATTAGGTAGCTGTTGAGTGTCTTTTCCTAGATGATTTAGTTTCCTTTTTTCTGGACTATTCTTATCCTTCCACTACGGTTTTTTGCTCCCATCACATTTTCCCTTACTGTGGGCTCATGTCTCATTACAGTGGCCAAATGTCCTATGTACAATATGACACAGGTTTATTGACACAGGTTATAAAAAAGAAAAAGCAAAACAAAGAAAATTTAATTTCTCCGATCACTAATTTTAAAAAACTTAAAACTCACGTGCAACATTTTTCCAAGTGCTCACAAAACTGATCAATACTCGAAAAATATGGGGAGTCTACCTGATCTAGTTGTTTTACTAGTCATTTTTCATCTTTTATCTTTGTTTCCACACTTACACACAGCCTGCAGTTCAGCCCAGCTCTGCAGAAATGTTTTTTTTACACAACTTTTGGCCGCTGCTGAATCATTAATGGCTTCACGGTTAAGCTTCATGCAGAATCTGGTTACAGCAAATGGTTAATTATTGGGATAATTTTTAAATGCAACAGCTAGAATGAAGTGATGTAGATGAAATATGATTTTACACTGGGTTTGATTAAGTTTCCAGAACAAACAACATGTTGGAGATGTTCAAGGATACTTTCTGTTTTTACAGTTTCTGGTTCTAATAAGTGGTGTAATTTTGACAATGTTGTAACCCTAAAGTGCTTAATGGTTCACTCAAAAACTTATCAGTCAGAATTACCCCTCAGAAAACTCATAAATGTGATTAATTGCAATCCAGACTGGCTTCATATCCCTGGCAAACTTTCATCATGACTATTTTAACTATTTTAAACAAATGATGCCCAGATATACTTTGTGGTCCACCAAGTTAACCTTCAGAGATGACCCCTCCCTGTAATTCAAGCCGCGAATCACGCCACAGCATCTCCTTGGAGAGGCAGTTAGCATGGAAAGCAGTGTTTTTATAGCTGGAACAATCTGCATTTGCAATGATGTTCAAAGCATGGGAGGGGGGTGTACGTATGTATGGGTGCAGTTGTCCCCATCTAAGAAGGGATGGCCTGTCTCGGTCTGCTCATAGGTGGATGAAACGCTGTAGTTTTGCTTCTTTGCTGCTCTCCTTTGCTCCTGCACTTCCCTCTTTCCTCCTCCTTTCTGCTTTCATCTCCTCTGCCCTCCTCTCCTGTGTGGTCCTGCGGTAATTATTCTATGACCGCTCCGTTTCACAGTAATGAGCCCACACCTGCGTCTTATTGTCTTTCCTTCTCAATTTCTAACCCGACGTATCTTTCACACCTTTTTCCTATTAGCACTCAATCTCAGGCGCTCATTCCTCCTTCCTCAATAGGCTGGCTCATTCTCCTCTGACCGCGTTTTAATTTGTACCAATATTTTCACAGTTTCCCATTTTTCCCAGATGTAAAAGCATTTCATTGCCGTAAAACATCCACTGTACTCCCGCCCGGCGTTTGGAAGTGACGGAGAGGCGTTTTTTTGTGAAAGCAGGCTTTTGCTGGCGGGGGAAATTGGAAGATTCCTCGAAGTGTTTGTTCTTTTATTGTGTGTAGGTTGGCAAATGTTTGCGTGTGTAAATAGTCCATGTGTGTGTACGCATGCTTGTTTATCCGAGAGCTTGTGTACTTGTGTGTGTGTCTATGCGTTGGTGTGAGAAGATTTATGGGACCACCGGTAAAGTGAAAATGAAAAAGATGTTTTTTTTGTTCTGCTCATTGTCCTTCAAAAACTGAAAATGCCAGGCGAGCCCTCGTTTCTTCCTCCCACTCTCTTTCTGTCTTTCTTATCCCCCTCTTTTTCACTCTTTGTCTCCGGTGTCTGTCTTTCCAAATCGTTTGTATGAATTTCAGAATTTTTTTTTCTCCCTCCTCCCAGAAGACTGAATGATAGAAAATTTATAGTTCAAACCAGATGTGATGACAATGGGAGCGTGTCTGGAGCAGAGTTGGGAAGCTGTGCGTAAGGAGGAAGGAAGGAAGCGGTTTTGGAGTCATGTGTGTGTGTGTGTGTGTGTGTGTGTGTGTGTGTATTTGAACTTCAGCTTGTGTATGTGTCTATGCCTTGAACGTAGTAAATGTAAAAATGCATCTTTGTGTTTTAATAAGTGCACGCGTCCAGGGCCATTCATAAGTGACTGATGTGATGATTTGAGGTGATTTAAGAGCTCAACTATAGAAGCTGACATCTGGTCATAATTGAAGAACAAAGAGGAAAGGGAGGCAGCGAAAGATATCAAACTTTGACGTATTGCATGTTTAAGTTAATGAACTTGTACATGATTTATATTCATCATGCTGCACATATGTAATGAATGCTGAAATAAGAAAAATGGAGTCACAAGATGAAACATGACAAATGGAAAAACCAAAGCAGGACCTGGATTGTTTTAGAAAAATAATTCTCTTCTATAGTTTCTGTAATGAAATTCCATGGGTCTTTGCCAGGATTAGTCCACTAACACTGCTGAACTCAGCTAAAATCATTTTCACTTAATTGGCATTGACATCCTGACGTCACACAGCTCAGTCCTGTTTGTCATGACAATTTTATGTGAAGTTGCATGCAGACTAAATTATTCTAAAACTGTTGCTTCAGACTGCTTTTGTTTCCCAGTACGTGTACAGTCCTCTCAAAGCAAACTGCGCTCCTTCTCCCAGGTTTGTTCTTTCTTCATTTAAGTGCATTGCATGTGTGAGACTGCAGCTGTCTTCCGGCCAGAAGCTAACACATCAGATCAGGTTGCAGGACAACATCATCTCTCTATCCATCAGTTCCTCCGTCCTCATTCCTCGTCTGTTTTCGTTCTCAGATTTCTTCGTTTTTAATTGAGATATCTGGTGCCTCATCTGGAGAGGATGTAGAGGTGGCCAAGGTTTGCAGCCTAATTGGTATGAGTCACACACAAAGAAATGTATGAGAGTGTGTGATTGCGCAGGGCCTTAAAATGAATCTCAAATAACCCTGGGTCTTTCACACACAACCTCACCCACCTACTCGCAAACGCACCACTTCTGCTCAGGTTACACTCGGCACTTTCCCACTAATCGTAGAAAAATGCATGGAGTGAACCTGGAGCTGCAGCTTTGGAGCGTTTTTAGGAGCCCCTCAGTTGGTGTTCATTTGAGGGTTGAGGCCTCGCAGGGGATATTTTGTGGGGGTCGCAGTCAAGATTTACAGAACATGAAAAAGATGTTATTTTAAAATGGAGCCCAGAAATCATCGAGTGGTTTCGCCCCCCCTTCTCTTGTACTATACGGCTGCCTTTACTAGCCTGGGATCAGATCCCAGTAGAGGTTCCTTTCCTTTGTTTCTTCGCCTGTGTCTCCGTTTGTTTCTCTTATGCCACTTAGAGAAAAACTAATAGAGCTCAATAGAAGTTTAGTTTGTTATGGCATGTAAATTTTCAACTCTTACAGTTACATTCCGTCATTCAAGAAGTACGCAGCATGAAAAGTAATGCTTTTAAAAAGAGAGGGAAGAATAAGACTATCTAAAAAATCTGTTAATTACATAAGCCCTATTTAGCTATTTTTTACATTTTCACCTGACATACAACTCTAAATTAAGTTAGTAACAACTGTAAGGTCCACGACTGTGTGGTTCAGAGACAACTGGAAGAATTTTGAAATGCAATAAGTCTCGATGCCACATCATGAGGCCAGAGTGAGATCTGAAAAACCCCAGCAAAGGTTTCTGCTATTGCCCCTTCACAACTGTAAATTAGAGAGTAAGTAACAGACTTCTAAACTTGATGCAACAGAGATAAAGTAGCAGTGAATGTGCACTACTTGGCAACCTTCGAAAAATGACACTGGTTGCATTTTTAAAACAGAAAACTTAGAGACTCATAACAAACATTGTCAGATTAATTTTCTTGTAAGAACAATGCAGGATGCTGGTTAAACTGTGTCTCAAAAGAATGCATCTCAACATGCAATAACTTTCCAAATTGTTATTGATAAGAAGGCTAAACAAGAAAATGTGTGCAAGTCAGGAAACACAGTGAGGGAACATGGGAGATGACATGCAACCAGAGACCAGCAGTAATCAAACCAGCTTTCCAAAAATGCAGCTTTGAAAGGCATGACCGCTTCATGACTGGTCAGAATTTTACAAAACGTGCTGATTGATTTCGCAAACAGTTGAAAGAACTTAAAACAGCGTTGAGAGAGTGAATGTGTACGGGTCCGTTCCCCCTGTCACAGTCATTTTGGGCTGTTCTGCATCAGATTTTTTCCGATCCCTTTGGTCCCGTTGTTGTAACAACATGCCGCCCTTACAGTGAGGTAGACAAAGCTGTTCCTGCGGAAATCGGGGTGGCACTGTGGAAAACTGAGATGTAAACATGCTGGTGTGTACGATGTGTGTGTGTGTGTGTTCGTGCACATATGAAAGAGCATGGGGGGGATTGTGAAGTTGCAGATGGGGGAAAGAAAGAGTGGAGTCAAGTTTCAAAAGCTGTTTTCCACCTTGTTGTTGTGCAGTAAACACATGCACAAAGATATATCTACTGTATCTTTTTGCATGTACATATCAGCAAGATAGGAACGGGAAAATGTTTGTCCATTCACTCACGTACACACCTCACTGACAGATGTGGAAAAAAATGCAGATGCACACACACACACACAACCACACAATCGCACACTCCTCAGGGGCCCTGGCCTCCATTTCATGGCTGTCTGTTCCACATCCTCTCGTTCCGCCTCGTTTCACTTCCATCGAAGAGATGGAAAGAAGATGGACAGGACGGAGACACAGCAAAAGAAAAGAACAAAGCTCCTGTTTTTTCCTGGCTTCAGTCTAAAGGCGCGAACAAGTCCGGGGAATAAAGGAGACTGAAAATGGAAGTTTTCGAAATCCATGTTCTAACAGGTTGAGATGTCACACTTAGAGCCAAAACATTGTAGGGATAAAGAGACATGTGTCTGCTGTATCTGTAGAAACTCGCAATATCTCTACCTGGCACTGAGGTGGTCTGTGGAAAATGTAACACCACAACCAAAACAATAAGAAGATTGTCTCCTTTCACCTACTCCCCAAAACTGCATCTCATTTTTCACATCCTCACACCTTCTCCCAGCTTTGTCTCTCTTTGTCTCTCTCCTTCAGCCCTCCTGTGGTTGTATTCCTTCTGGATTACCAGTCAAGAGGAGATGTCTTTTCTGTAGAGCGTCTTTCACCTCCTCACTCTTTCCCCTCCTGTTTGCCTTCATGCTCCATT
This sequence comes from Dascyllus trimaculatus, assembly GCA_024666655.1. Taxonomy (NCBI): domain Eukaryota; kingdom Metazoa; phylum Chordata; class Actinopteri; family Pomacentridae; genus Dascyllus; species Dascyllus trimaculatus. The sequence goes on from CM045457.1 coordinate 28,202,308, forward strand.
TCCATCTGTGTATGTGTATGTGTGTGAGTGAGTGTGGCTTTTCTCTACTGATTCTATGCCAAGTCAAGCTCTCACAGACCCCTAATGGGTCTTAAATAACCTCTGCTAGCTTTGACTTCAATTCTCCGTGCTAGATGCCATCTGTCAGTCAGCGAGCGTTTTTCTCAAGGCCCTAGTAGTGACTCATTATGAAGAGGAACCTACCCTGAAAACACAAGTGAGGCATGTGTTTTCTAAGATTGTGGAGAGTTTGATTTGCTATTATCTCACAGTGAAGCTTGAAATCTCATTAAGTATAAAATCCTTTTACTGTTGTGTGTCAGAGTTAAATACAGACACGATGTCAACCAGGGAAACATCTGCTTCTAGTTTTGCCCTCTTTTTTCACGCTAATGTACTTTCTATTTTTCTGTTTGAAATTACTTAAATGAATCATCAGCAAGTTCAAAGAATTTGTGCGGGGTTGTAAAGATAAGATCATCATATTCTTGCTTTTGCCTCATGGCTCATGTGCAGTGATGTATTCAGATCCTTCTTTTAATGTAGCAACGCTGCATGTAAAAAATACCCCTACACTAAAATGGTCATTTCTATAAAAGTGCGTATTACTAGCAAAATGTACTTGAAATGTCAAAAATATAAGTAATTAAAATGACAAAAATGGCTCCTAGGAACGTTATCCTATTATCATTCTTAGTCATAAATGTCTGCGTAGCATTTTAATGTTGTAATTGATTAAGGTAGAGCTAATTTTGTTCCTTTCTTTATTAATGCATCATATTCTGTATGCATGTTAATTATAATTCTACTTAACCCTCCTTACTCCAAGCAGTGTCTGGGCAGTTTTTGCTTCTGTTACATTTTTACTCACTATGGGCTCATTTTTTACTACAATAGTAAGTATTGTACCTCTATGGAAACCTCACAACTATGGCTTGAAGTATAAAAAACTCAAACATGTCTGTAGTGCAGTCTAATGAAGTGATAGCACCATAAATCATAAAAAACAAGAAATGAACAACATTTTAGAAGCACCCTCAAGTGTTACCAGTCTGGAAAAAAAAACTCAGATTTTACTCGTAACATATTTACTTTGTTTCCACACGTCTCTTTTCTGTTGAGTGTAAACACATCCTGCAGTTCAGCCAAGTTCCTGCTTTTTTGTCACATGAGTGTTGGTCACATGACTCACTCGTGGCTTCACTGCTGCAACGTGTAGTTCAGGTGCAGTGAATGCAGAACGGTATTTCCTACAGAAGGGTAGTAGTATTGCACAGCAGTTATGTATTCCTTATTCCTTCACTGTCTACATCTCACTTTGTTCTGTCTCGTCCTTTGTTTTCCGTTCTTTCTATATTCAGTTTTAGGGTGGAATTTGCCTTTAACCTTATTTGCCAGCTGTTCACAAAATCTAGAGGGTTTTCAGTCTGGGTTTCCACAGCAACTCTCCCATAGCTAATATGAGGTGTAGCTTTCCTTCTCTGTGTGTTTTGGCAGAGCAGCATCCTTTGAGTGAAAAAATATAATAAATAACAAATGTAGCAGAATTTAACACGTATCATTTGGTGCCCTCTTACTCATATCATGAAGTTCAATCAGTCCCCAAGTGTGAGTAAAACTACATGAAACTGAATATTTGAGAATGTGGGCTGCTTCAAAGTATCTCAGCTTCTCAGTTTGTTTAACACAATTAAGACCGACCTCCTCGGTGTGAGTCCAGCGGTAACAAAAGATCCGAGAAAGGGAGAGGCAGGAGCAGAAAGGGGTGAGGAGGTAATGGCAGAGAGAGTTTACTGTGACGGTGAAAGTGTGCAGGTAAGAATGAGGAAAACAGCTGCAGAGGCTGAGTTGGCAAGTGAAGGAGTGGAGAAGTGAGGCTATAAATAACAAATTAGAGATGTACTTTGCTAAGCATCGAACCACCTCTTATCTTCTTACAAGATAAGAAGTGGTCATATGGGGAAGGTTTCAACCCCTGTCTCATCTCAAATACCCCTTTTCCACCAAGCTGGTTCCAGTGTTAGTTCAGAGCCAGTGTCTGACTTAGCACCAGTTCTTTGTGTTTCCACCACCTAATCACCGGCTCCAGGTACTTAAAACTGGTGTTTAGCAAGCACCAACTCTTTGCTGGGACAGAGCTAAGCACAAAGTACGTCAGGGGCTGGGGGCAGGGTTATCGTGACACACGATCAACGGTGGAAAGGGACACACAAGCGGTAATTTGTGTCGTTTTTCGCCAGGATGTCTCTAGTCCGATTACAGATGTACTGGAATGACTCCCTGGACTCACAAAAGTTTTGCACAAACTGTTGCGTGCTGAGCCGTGCAGTACAATTGTGTCCCACCAGTAGCGCCATCGCGGATGTGCCCGAGCAACAGCCGACCTCCGTCACGCAATCAGCTTTAAGACCCTCTATAAAGATAAACATAGATATTATCATCAACTTACTGCGTTTGTTTAACTGCTATGTAATGGATGCAAGCATAGTCGTTTTACGTTGACGCAGTGTCGTGGCTCCAACTTGGCTCCTTGCCAATGGAAAAGCAAACAGGTTAATAGGAGGAACGAGATTTGAACCAACTAAGCACCAGAACTAGGACCTGGTTCTGCTTGATGGAAAAGGGGTACAAGTGAGGTTTTAGTTGAAGAAATGGGAAACATGAGAGTCATCATGATTGTTGATGTAATTTGTGATGTTTCAAATATTTTAAACTGACCAATTTACTTAAACCTCAATACTGTTTGGTGTTACAGAAGTACATTAGCAGCATGTCGAAACTGTCAGCCAAAAATCCCCAAAGGTCTGTTTACTTATCCTCTGATTGTATATTCCTTGATTTTAAATCAACACATTTACAAATTTTAACACTCTGAACACCATTGTCTAAAGAACTCAGAGATGTTTTTTGTGCAGTATGACACAGCTATAAGGACATAAATTATTTAAAAAAATAAAAAAACATAAGTTGAATTTACTTGACTTTACTAAAATCAACATTTTTTTTCAAATGTGCACTGGTGTCACCAGTAGTGGAAAAAATGGTGATTTCACTATTTACACTAAGTATTTTCCATACTTGGAAAAAAACACAGCCTGCAGTTCAACCCAGTTCTGCCGAAAATGCTGAATTTTTGCCATGTGATGGTGAAAAGCGGTGAAGTCACTAAGGCCTTCTCCGTGGCGCCAGGAATGCAGATTTTGTTTTTGTTTTGTTTTTTCCAGAATTTTGCAGGAACCCGTTTTATTTTTGACAAATGTTTAATTAGACAAATAATGATTTTGATAAAACGCCACAATGTTTGCCTTAGATTTTGTTTAGTTTTCCGTTTCGCACGTCACACATGATTTGGTTACAGACCGTCGTCAAAGTTCCAAATCTGACAAGACTTTCTGTTTTTGTAATTTCTGGCTCTAATTCATGGGTTTTGGGGGTTGAAATCATTATTAAACAAAGGGATTTCTCTGTAGATGTTTGAATTTATCATTTACATAATATTTAAGGACCTTGAATTCTTCTTCAATTTAGACTTTTGCTGTCTGTACAATAACTCCAAGCTGCATTAGTATGCTAATTCATTTCAAACAATACCCAGCCTTATTATCAAAAGCCACAGACACATTTTAACAACTTTAACAACAATAATACGATCAGACTGTGTGAAATAAGGAAAAACAAATTACAGTTTTATCAGTCAGCAAATTATTTTCAGGAACAGCTGAATGGCGAAGTTGGATAATGAACAAGTTAAGATGCGAGCAGGTAATTAAGCAGGGAGAACTCTGAAACATGTGAAGGACATCGACAAATCCTCTCAAGGAGACGCTCCCTGTTCCTAGAGTGGGTGTTTTCGGGGAGATGCGTCCTGCAACCCCCCATCACTCAACAACCACCCGCTGCCACTCCAAAACCTCACGCCACCTTCAACTGAAAAGAAACAAGGTGCTTCAGCTTCCTTCTATGCATATCTTACACGCAACAATAACGAATCTGCTTTCTCGCAGCAGTGGGGTTAACCTCTCCAAAACCTCATCGGGGGCAAACACTCACTGCAAAAAAATGACTGGGAGGAGGGGGGAGGTGGCGAGGAGGGGAGGAAAGAGAAGAGGCAAGAAGAAGAGAGGGGAGGAGGGATTAAGAAAGAGAAGAGGGAGGCAAGAAGCACGACAGATGGAGAAACTGAGTGGAAAAATTTAATCAAATAGTTGACAGGAATATTGATCTTGATATTTGAAAGTTATATATTGCTCATATGCACTAACAGCATTTCAACCCTCTGAAACCCATGTTTCTCTGTGTTTATAGTCTCTGTGGACTCGTGTTTGACTAGGTAAAGTCTTGCACATGTATAGGAAACAGCACAACTATGGCTAGAAGCACAATGGACTCAAACATGTCTTTTGCAGTGCGACAAAGTTACAATGCCATAAATCACAAAATGATAAAAAGGAAGGTTGCATTTTTTTGATTAATAGGTTTACAAAAGTAGAAAATGACCTGTAATCAACATGCACAGCTTTTTTTCCAAGTAGCCACAGGTGTTACCAATACTGGGGAATCAAATGGTGACTCTACATACTGTACACATTTTACTATTTGCATTTTCAATTTGTTTCCATACTTGTATCCTCTCTGCTCTGCGTGAACACAGCCTGCAGTTCAGCCTAGTTCAGGTTAAAAATCCCAGAATTCTTGTCATGCGCAAAGTCAGTAACAGCTTCACAGTGGTGCGGTGGAGGGCAGAATTTTTATTTATTCTTCCATAACCTGGCTGCTGCAAGTAGTAGTTTTTTTTGCACAATTTTAAACGAGTCATGAAGAATATATGATTTTGATGAAATATCCCAAGTTATAGTTTAGATTTGGTGGAAAAACGCAAAGTCACACATGATAAGTTCGAGGACCATTGAGCTGAAAATCCAACAATTGTTTCTGCTTTTAAACTTTGTTGCTGTGATAAATGGTGTAATTTTGGCATGTGTTTTAACCCCAGATTTGGGTAGTTTAGTGGGTAAAATAGCAAGACTTTTACAAAAGTCCAATATAGGAATATAGGGAAGGAAGGAAGGGAGGAAGGAAGGAGAATGGGTGAGTGCGGGCATTCGTGTCTGATCAGAGCAGTTAGCAGGGGAGCTGTGTACTTCTGAATAGACAGCTTAGTGGCCATTATACGGTCTGGAGGATTAGTCCTGTTCACTATTGTTACCCTCAGGAGGTAGCCGCACACACACAAATGCATGCATGCATGCAGGCACACACACACACGCATGCATGCACACACACATTCATGTAGACACACTCAAACACACACATGCACACACACACACACCATTTCTTTCTTTGATTTTCTTCAGTTTCGTACATTATTGTTATGTCTCTGTCATTTAGATGGACATAGACTGATGCACCCATAACCTAAACACCAAAAACACACACACACGCCGAGCCCCCTGCCCACCCCCCCGCCCTGTAATTCCATAATAGGCCAGTCTATTGACAGACCTGCCGAGTCTTTTCTCATTAGGGCTGGGATTTTGTCGCTGGCCCTGCAGGCTCCATTGTCCTACTCAGAGCAAGTTATTAGGCCTCCCCTCTGTAACAACCCCCCCTCTGCTGAATAGACCTGAGAGGAGTGGAGAGCCTAAGAAGGGCAGAGCAGGGTCTGGCAATTAGCAAAGACATGTTTGAAGAGAGGAGGGAGGGGAAAGAATGGAAGAATCGGAGGGAGAGAGAGCAGACCTGCGCTACAAAAAGCTTCCTTTTGAAGTTTTAGAAACTTTTGTCTGCCTTTAGCTGCTTCACTCTTGTGCCGTCATCAAAGCCAAAGACTGGTTCTTCAGCACACAACATCCCTCCTCCTCTTCCCTCGGCCTCTTTTCTTTCCCCCCCCCCTCTTCTGTTCTTCTCTTATTCGTTACTCTTCTCCCCGAGAATGCATTTGTGTCAGCGCTGAAAAGCCCTGTATCTTCTGCAGCCGCTTTGATGTCTTAATGACAACGTGAAGAGCGAATTCTGCTCAGAGATTCCCCCTCCTTCATTCTCCTTTTGTCGCTCTTCAGATTCCAGCAGTTACATCTGGCTTTTCCAATCTCACCTCACTGACAACAACCAGGCGGGATGCAACGGAAAAACTCACATTCAGAGGGACGATAAAAGCAGGAGAAAAGCAGCAGGCATGGAAAAAACAGTTCACTTATCAACAGGTTTATCGCAGTTTCAGCTATGTATTCCAGTGTAAGCCAGCGTTTTATCTGAATTTGATAAAGCCTTGTTGTCTATTCGTTTTTCTTGCCATGTAGTTATAAAGGGTAGGTAGACTAAACTGTATTCTCCCACTATGCCATATCTAAGCTCCAGGAAGTCTGATAAAATGCTTTATCGCTTGCATGCTCCCAAACATTTAACATAGCTGAGGTGAAACAAGCAGACAAAAAAACATAATTAGAGAAAAAAAATCACTGCGGTGAGAAACATCCTGCGAGATTTCTTTGTAATTTGAAACAGACAATGTCACCGTTAAACACAAAATTAGCTCCAACAGACTGGAGCAGATCGAGTATGTGCGTCTGCATGTACTCACTTGCATAATGTTGCGGCATTCCACCGCCTTATATTTCACATAAATGCATGCACAATGCGTTTTCGCGGTGTTCCCTGGATGAGGTGTGTGTATGCGCAGGTTTTCCCTGCAGTTCTTAGACGAGCACAGCAGTGATTTTGCGGCGCCTCTGCTATCAGCCTGAAGTTTGATCAGTGTGACAGCACACTGAAAACCGATACGCTCACACAAACACACACTTGCACTCTGTGGCGACGACCACGATATCTTCTCTACATTCCTCAGTTCTGACATTATTTTGTATTTGTATGTGCATTTTTACATATTAAGGTTCTGTAATCCATTTTTGTGTCTAAATATCTCATGTTCCTTATTTTATTACATGCCCATCCCTTTGTGGTTCTATACAAATTGAAAACACTAAATTCAACACCTTTTAAATTACTTTCAGCTGAGTGGTTACAAGATTGTCCACGCTTTCAGTCAAGGCCAACATTCCTGGACAATTTCTGTGTCCGCGAGTGTTGCTTTGATGGGTATTTGGAGCGATTCATGCCAACATTTATCCGATTTAAGCTGCTGTGACTCTTCTTGGCCCTAAAAGGCTGGTACAATTGACAACTGGGGGAAAAAGAAGTAAGTAAGGCAGGGAAAGCAGAGGATGTGTTGCTGCTGTTAGACATGTCATTAAACGATGAGAACAAGCCACAAAGTTAAGCCGCTGTCAGCCCGTCAAACCTTTCTCCTTCTACTGTATTACTGCTGCTTTACAGCTGACATCTGGGACTCTAAGAAGAAACATGGCTCTATTTCCACTTTTAATGTGTACTGCAGTATGTTTCCCATAGGGAGTGGCATGCATTGTGTACTTAGTGCTGACTTAGATGTACTACAGGACAGAATCGGAAAGAGAACATCCCACTGGGAGCAGATAAAAAGTAGCATTATTATTAATCCACAAACAGCTCTGAGTAAGACGAATGAGTGTTAAACAAAGCAGGGATCGGAGTGAGTCATGTTGAAACATGGCCCAGCGGCGCATCATGATGAGCGGGTTAGTTTTACATTGTTGTAAATAGTTGTTCATCAAAGACAGCCTGTCAGCATGTAGCCTTACACAGCAGAGCATGCCAGCATCTTTGAAGTTCAACAAGACAACCGCATATTCTCAACACACACACACAGTTCAACACATGCACAAAGGAGCTTGGAGACTCGCACACTTAACGAGCACACATGCAGATCTATGCAGAAACACTCATACATGCAAGTATGTGCAAAACAAACACTCATCTGCACGCTCATGACATCCTCACACTTCACAGGTTCAGTATTTGCTTTGAAGTGTGGCTGGTTTTAAGGCCTCTCTTACATTCCAGCAGGGATGACAGTGGAGTTCAGCATTCAGCACTGAGCAGAGCAGCGGTCGGCAGACGTGTGTGCATGTTAGCGGCTAACAGGTCTTAACATTTAGGTGTTATAATGCATGTGTCAAGAGATGTCAAGTAAGCTGTGAAATATAGGAAAATATGTATTACTTTATAAATACACCCATCAGGCATAACATGATGACCACCTGCCTGATATTGTGTTGGCCCCCCTTATGTGCTCAAAAATGCTCTGAACCATTGGGGATGGACAAGAGGACCTCTTAGGGTGTCCTATGGGGTCTGGAACCAGGACGTTGGCACTGGATCCTTTGGGTACTCTGGCTTGTGCAATGGGGCCTCTGTCAATCCAACTTGTTCCACTGCATCCTGTTGATGCTTGATCACAATGGGGTGTAGGAAGTTTGGAGGCCAAATCAACATGTTGGGCCATTGTCATGTTCCTCAACATGTTCCTGATTGGTTGATGTTGTTTCCATGTGGTGGGGTGCATTTTCCTGCGGGGGTAGGCCAGTGACATTTGGGATTTCCATTTGCATGAGGGAGTGTGTTTGCTGTGGGACAGTGTTTATTTGGGTGTCTAAGTCTGATCAACATGGATGTTAAAATCCAAGGTTTTCCAGTAGAACACCGCTTAGTACCAATATGATCAATGTTATTCATTTCACCTGTCAGTGGTCATAATGTTGTGGCTAAATCGGTGTATAAAATTGTAAATTATCAATAAACCTGGTCTTGTGCAGTTAAAAATATTAGGGCTGGTCCAAATAGCAATATCTGTGCTTTGGATATTCGGATCCAATATTCGTCGAATATTCGAATATTTGGTCTGTGCCACGGTGGGTGCGTACCGCTCTGTGGCGTACTACAGCCTCGGCATTGCTCAGCAGCATTCGGCGACGCCCGGCAGCAGCGCACATGAATATTTGAATATCAGAATTATTATTCGAATACATTACAACAAACAAATATTCTGATATGCGAATATTTGGGACCAGCCCTAAAAAATATATACACTTGACACACTGGCCTGTTTGAAGGTAAATCCTACCACTTCCTCTCCAGTTGTTGATTTAACCCCTAAAAACTCTTCTCTGTTTATCAAAGTTATGTATTTTAAAGTTTTTTTTTTCCATGAAAATACTCCCCTCATGCCCTAAAATGACTTTGATATGACTTTACACTGTTGATTTCTTTAGAATTTGTGCATCTCCTCTTTCTCACCCCTACCTGCAGCTTGAGCACAGCAGCTCGTCTGTGGTTCTGCTGCAGTAAGACGTACTAAAACTACTTTATGCTACACTGGTGTAATATTGGAGTAATTCAGCATACATGTTTAAGAAAAATGATAAATGAATAAAGCCCCACCCCGGACTGGTTCTTTAGGATAGTTATATATAGAACTCTGGTAGTCTAAATTCATATTTTTGAGATGGTCATTGGTAGGGTGCAGTATTAAAGTGGAAATACTGAGCCAAGGTAGGACTGCTTTTTTCTGATATGTCAACAAGGTCTTTGTTGTTTTGTTTTAATGAACTGATTCATCAGGTGACTGGTTGATCACTTTAGCATGTTAAGGGTGAAAGCAAGATGCCGCAACAGCAATCAGTTTTTAAAAGTAGGGGATGAAGAAGCTGAGATTTGAGAGGAACCCAAAAGCAGAGATGTTGTTTTCAGTCGTCTACAACTCATGGAGCCACGCAGCAGCTGTGATCTCGCCTATGGTCCATTGCAAAAATGAGTTAAGCAAAGTAAGATGAGAAAGAGGTCAAATGAGGGGGGGGCTAGTACTAATGAGAAGATATTTAACTGGAGCATAACTCGATACAGGGAAGATCAGGGTGGGCGAGCGAGAGAGTGATTGAGAGTTCAAAGTGCTGAGCTGAGGCCGGTGGTGTGTGTTTCAAAGGCGGCGCGTGGCGATGGATGTGAGAGATTCGTTAATTCAGCAAACCAAAGCACTGCCTTGATGTTTACTAAAGTTACACCGGCAGCAGCTGGACGGACACACACATACACACACTCAGGCACACACACATACACACAGGTACACTTGCAGCACAAAAGATAGCGCACAAGTCCTTACATTCAGGCAGATGCATGAATCCACATGCAGAAGCTTGCAGATCTGGAACACACTTACATATTCACTAACACTGTCAAATACACTCACACATGGTTTTTGTAAAAACCACAGACACATGTGGCTCTACAAAGGGCACATATTTGTAGAACTGTTGCTCGCTTCGTTAAATCCGTCACTTTACAACCAGTATAAAGATTTATCGTCTTACTTTTTGACCAAACATCTTTGCTTTTCAGCACAGCAATTTGATGACAGAGAGGTCACAAGTTGTTTCAGCATCCATCATCCTTAAGGAATTACTGTAACGTCCCTGCCCTCTGGTGAGCAGTGGGCCGTCACATGGCAGAGAAGCAATACTTTACTGATGGGGACATCATCTATTTTTGGGAGGTGACAGTAGTTTTTATGTGCCAGGATGATTTGAGGATGGAGCAAATTACTAAATATATCTGACTTTAGGAGCCAGCGCACCTTGTGCATCCTATCAGATCTCTGCCTGTCTGTTTGATTTACTGGTTTACAGTACACTCTGTAGCAGATGTTCCTGAACCTTCTGCCTTGATACCAGTTATAGGAGATATATTTCAAATCTGACCCAAATTTGCTTGTATGAAGCACACCTGATTGACAAGTGCGTACGAGACTGAAGTCATGCAATAGAAAATTTAGCATTACACGCTGTCAAGATTCTTTCACTCATGTACCCCTTTTCCACCAAGAAGAACCAGGTGCTAATTCGGTGCTGGTGTTGGTGCTTAGTTGGTTCAAATCTCGTTCCTCCCAAGAACCTGTTTGCTTTTCCGTTGGCAAGGAGCCAAGTTGGAGCCACGCCATTGCGTCAATGTAAAACGACTATGCTTGCATCCATTACTTAGCAGGTAAACAAACGCAGTAAATTGATGATAATATCTATGTTTATCTTTATAGAGGGTCTTAAGGCTGATTGCGAGACGGAGGTCGACTGTTGCTCGGGCACATCCGCGATCGCGCTACTGGTGGGACACAATTGTACCGCAGGGCTCAGCACGCAGCCGTTTGTGCAAAACTTTTGTGTGTCCAGGGAGTCATTCCAGTACATCTGCAATCGGACCAGAGACATCCTGGCGAAAAACGACACAAATTACCACTTGTGTGTCCCTTTCCACCGTTGATCGTTGGTCACGATAACCCTGCCCCCAGCCCCTGACCTACTTTGTGCTTAGCTCTGTCCCAGCAAAGAGTTGGTGCTTATTAAGCTCCAGTTTTTAGCACCTGCAGCTGGTGCTTAGGTGGTGGAATCACAAAGAACTGGTGCTAAGTCAGGCACTGGCTCCGAACTAGCCCTGGAACCAGCTTGGTGGAAAAGGGTAATAAATGATTATGTATTTGGGTGGTGTTATATAGTATGTGTCCTGATATAAGATTTTTTTTTTTTTTTTTTTGCTAAAACCAAAACTTCTTTTAAAACCACATTTGGTTCATTTTGAGGTTCCCTTTTGGTCACACACGACTATGTGCAGCTCTTCACAGATGTGTGTTAGGCTAAATGTTGAATGTAACCTGCATAACTTGTAGTACATATATAGTATGCCGCTGACACACACTCTGTTTCCACTTCGGTGATCTCAGAGCCCCCCCACTGTGGCCAGCGGACATGAAGTAATTCACTAATTCCACTGAATCATTTCTGACCTTGGCTGGATCGCCTCCATCATGTCCAAGGCTTTAGGCTGCAGCTGCATGGTTGCCAGATTCCTGCGTGGCATCCATATCGTCTCCATTTTAGGCTAATCTCGGTTTGTGTTTAGTGCTTGACCCCGCTGCTCCGCCAGTGAAGTGTGAACAGTGATGTAAAACAGCTACGTGAATAAACACACACAGTGCACATGCAAAGATTTATTCACTCTCACCATCACGAATATGTGCATGCAGAAGAGAAGAGTGAAAAGATAAAGACAGGAGGAGACAGACTAGTAGACAACTTTTATACGGACGCTTTACACAGCTAAATTAACTTAACCAGATGCGTTTGTTTTAAAAGCACACACGCATATATCTCAACAGGCGCACACACAGAAAAGTGAAAACCTGATCCTTAACTGTATGTTTTCAGAACTCATAAACTCCATTGCTGTGTGATGTTTATGAGCCAGTGTGTGGAACCACTTGTGCCTCGTGCCTGTATGTTATTTCATCGCTCTGTTGATATTTTACGCTCTGACACAGTCCATGTTCAGCTTTGGAGGAGCCCAAGGTGCCTCGCGTATATCCTCACTGCTGGTTTTCTGTGCATTTTTCCTTGTCATAACCAAACCCAGGCCTCATTGTTAACCTAAACCTGACCGCAGAGGCTAAATTGCCCGTGCCCAGCCACAGCGTCTGAAAATATACCAGAGCCGAATCTTCAAATGATTGTGCTGGAAAGTGGATCTGGACTTATTAACGCCTCATAAAAACGTGGCATGCTAATCACATATTGTGTATTTGGACAATATCACATGGAGATTGAACGCCGCAGGGTTTGTGCTTTGTCAGCTGGAAGTGACGTAGTTGAACTCTTTCTTCCTTCTCCTCCAGTGCTACAGTGAGGCAGCAGATGCAGATTGATTAACTGAGATACTCAGATTTAGAATCAGGATCTACAGTGATGTGATGCTTAATTGATTCCCAGCAGAAAATTCTCATTTCTTTTTCTCACACCAGCAAAGACGGTTGCCAAAATAGGACAGCAGATAGACACGTCATTTCTTAGGCATGGAAGATTTTAAGGAATATTATCTTTTAAAAAATCATCAAAAGCAAACCATTTATCGGAGCCTAAAACTGTAAAAACCAAGAGAATCTTCTCATTTTCAACCTTTTGAACATCTTTGAACTACCAACTAGTTCCATCAGAAAACCAAATCTAAGCTTGAAATTGGGATATTCAGTCAAAACCACCTTATGTCTCATTTAAAAGTGTGCCTAAAATAAACCATTTGCTCTGGCGAGATTCTGTGGAAGACCTCTCTGAGTTCTTTTACTTTTAGGCATGGTTGCACTGTTTTCCATTGAGGTGTTGGACTTTATATTGCATCGGAAAGGGAGCAAAAAACTCCCAGAAGCTGCTTGTGGTTTAGGGGCTTAACATTTATTTGCACGGATAGTAATTCTTTTAGTAAAATAAACTGTGCTGCTGGTATTATGGCTAGCTTAGTTAGCACTAGCCTAATCGTAGAAAAGTGTCCATGTCACAAACACTTGTTCTGCAATGTAGTCTACAGTGGTGCATGTCATACAAGTAATCTAAATCATCTCTAAATCACTCTACGCTACACAGTGGCAAGTTGTAATATTGTAGTAATTCAGTTGTACATGTTCAAAGTGGAAACCAGCTCTGAAAAATAAGAATTGGGAAAGGACCACCATGCAAGCTGATATAACTGGTTTCTCAATCTGTGTTTTTGAGCCAGCCATCAGTGCACTCCATTTTCAAGATGGAAATACTCAGCAGTGGTGTTTGCTAAGTTTGCTCATGATGTGTCTTCTGGCATTTAGAAACCACCATAAAGACATTTTAAGAAGGCTAAAAATTTGATTGTCAGACCCAGTAACAAGATAAAACTGATATCTAATCTGATTACTAGATGGCCTGTTTATCATCAGTATTGTTTATGCCTTGTGGTGTGAGAGATTTGTGTTTTATTCCTGCTCGATTCTTCTGAGAAGGCCAACTTAGAGTTTAGAAATTTAATATGAATTTGTTTATTAATGGGCATGGTAAGAGTGAGAACAGAGAGAGCGGTACAATATAATACAGCTGTATTGAAGATCTCTAAAACTTGCACTGCTGAAACTATTTTCAGCCTGTAGCGTGGTGGGTTTTACTTCCTGGAACAAGGTTTTATTGTTTCGGCCAAAACTCTGCTCTCTGGCTTAAATTAGTTACCTGGAAGCATCAGCTTATTGAGGATTTTGTCAAGAGGAACTGGGAACTTTGGGGGCTTTTCTGTTCTCAATGGCGTTTTTTTTTCCTCACTGCCTGACCTTCATCGTAAGCCAGTTTGTGTTCTCAACAAAGAAAAGTTTACAGTTACTTTGTTGAGCGGCAAAACACAAGAACACCAGATGTGACGATGACTAATATTAACTATTTTTGTCATAAGCCTCCTGTTTCAGCTTCAAAGACATTGTGTGCCTGTAATTTGTAGTTTCCTAATCGACACCACAAGTGTTCGCCTGCTGTCTTTATTGTAAAGCCATGAGCCTTTCTCTGCTACACGAGCAACGGCTAACAGGGTAGAGACACATGAGGATGAACAAGAGGAGAGATGTTTGGCGGAACAAGTGATTGCCCCAAAGGTAAACACATGTAGATGTTTTACCCTGTTCAGTTGACTTAATTGCATATATTACACTGATGTGAAAATGCCTGAAATTGATAGAAGATTTTAACCACCATTTGGACCACAAATAGTTTCTGGACACCTCTGTTACCCCTTTTCCCCCGAGCTGGTTCCAGTGCTAGTTCGGAGCCAGTGCCTGACTTAGCACCAGTTCTTCATGTTTCCACTACCTACGTACCGGCTCCAGGTGCTAAAAACTGGTGTTTAGCAAGCACCAACTCTTTGCTGGGACAGAGCTAAGCACAAAGTAGGTCAGAGGCTGGGGGCAGGGTTATGGAGACACACGATCAACGGTGGAAAGGGACACACAAGCGGTAATTTGTGTAATGCAGATGTATTGGAATGATTCCCAGGACACACAAAAGTTTTGCACACACTGTTGCGCGCTGAAATCCGGTACAATTTTGTCCCACCAGTAGCGCGATCGCGGATCTGCCCGAGCAACAGGCGACCTCCGCCTCGCAATCAGCCTTAAGACCATCTATAAAGATTAACATAGATACTATCATCAACTTACTGCGTTTGTTTAACTGCTATGTAATGGATGCAAGCGTAGTCGTTTGACGGTGACGCAGGGAAAATCCATCAGTTTCAGCCACTTCAGCCAAACCGACCCTGATGTTTTGTTCACATAATAGTTGGTGGCAGCTGAGTCACTAATAGCTGTGTGGTTGCACCGACAAGCACATCATTTTTTGCTCTTTTCCAAAATCTGGTCAGATTTTCTACATGTGTCATGTAGATTATAGTGAATTTGATGACATGTCCCAATTTTTGTTTGACAATTCTTTTGTCTTTGCAGTTTTTTTGCTGTAAGAAGAGTTGCAATTTTGGCGAATTCTTAAAAAATAAAATGCCTTTTAAGCCCTATAGTGGGTTTTGGTGTTTATAGGTTAAAGGGAGAAGTGAAGCATATGGCAAGAAAGATGTTGGAAGACAGTAAACAGAAAAACGTGATGATATATTTTCAAGATGCGATAAAAATGGCATGTTTCAAGTGTTTTTAAAAGTGTGATGTCGGTATACCCTAATTATTAATGTCATATTGTATTAGACTTGGAGCTAAAGATCATTTTCATTTATCTGATATTAATACAGGAGTTGCTTTTGTGGAATAAGGCAATTTGTCACACTAGTTAATAAAAAAATAGCCATCAATTTTTATTGCACACATGGAAAATGAAACTTCGTAGGAAGCTGCTGCCAAGAGTTGGAAAGACTCTGATTAGCAAAATATATATTTGACGAAAGGATGAAGCCGTGTGTGCCCAGTATATTTAGACTTAAAACATCCTCTGGTGTGTTCCTGGCCTTGGTGAGTGACTGGCAGGTGGACATACAGACTCAGACATGCCTGGTTGTGAGTCACTACCAAAGCCCAAGTGATTGTAACAGACCTGACCTGGTCCAGTCACACACACACACACATGTATGAGTAAACCCAAGAGTACAACACAACACAGCACCTCTGCCTCCTCAAAGTATGACGCTATGCTATTTTTCCGAAAAATGTGCGTATAACTGCTTGTGTATGTGTGTGTGGACATAGTGGAAACAGCAGGTTGCCTTTATTCATGACCATACAGTCGTCCGCCTCCCTCATACCACACACACACAAACACACACACACACACACACACACAGGTGGCTGTAATTAGTGTGTAGAGCCCATTCATGGCACGAGATCAAACTGCGAGCCGCTCAGCTTCAGGAAACACAGAGCTCTGCTTAGAGTTAGACACACACACATTCAGAGATGCATGCACCTTTACTCTTTGTTTCTCCTGCTGTGTTTCTAACGTGATGCCGGCATACAAAAGGTTCCCCTACTAAACTGTTTTTGTTTAGTCTGCAAGCGAAACAGAGCTCTGTTTGATTTCACTGCAGAAACGTACAAACTTGCACACTCAGTGTTTACTTCTGCAGGAAGAGAATACAGACGGCGAAGGTGGAGAGCAGAGGATTATGGGTTAGATAAGCCTGAAACCTTCAACATCTCCAATCAGCCTTAAGAATACACACAGTTGGTTTTTGCTGCGGTGGTAAGCTGAACTTGCACAGATGGAGCAGCTGGACACAAGGTTATAAAAGCAGGAATAATGCTGCTGGAGGAAAAACCTGAAGCAATGAGTGGTTGGTCAGCTTTTCATATTGATGAGCAGGCAGGTTTCTCTGTGTCCCCCCTGACCTTTTTCACTCTGTTATGTATACTAACGCGATTGGAAGTGCTTAGAGACAAAAGAACAGGCCGTTTTGTAATGAAATAATGAGTGGTTACACCATGTGATTTAACAATACAAATAGTACTTTTAGTCTTTTTAAGCGTGGTGAAGACCTTAATGGTCAAACATTTGGTAGACTGCCTCTTTTTCTAGTCCATGTTGCTTTTGTTCTCCATCTGTGTGTATAAAATGCATTAAATTTAAACTATGAACTTCGAACTATGAACAGTGTTTAACAGTTTGAGCTACACCAGAAAAGAACCACATATGGGAGTCATTTTTGACTTTACACGTCCTTCATTTAATGTCTTATGGTTGGCACACAGCTATAAATATTGGGTTTTGCTAGGAAGGTTTTATTTCTGTTTGTTTTCATTTTTTGATCTGTCTTTCTGATAGTTAACGCAATATTTAAAAAAAAAAACTTAACCACTTTCCTTGGAAATTGGTTGGCATGTACAGGGATGGTTTTGTGTCTGGGGCTTCCATTCACCCTTGTCTCCATGCCAATGCATTTTTTGCTTTGCTGCTAAGCTGCTGGGAATTGTAATATGACTTTAAACTTTTAGTGTGTTTATGAAACTCTGCTTTATAATTCAATTGTGAGTTGAATGTTGCACATTTTATTCCACTAAGAAGTTTGAGAACTGATATGAATCAATGAAGAAAATCTTTTGGGATCCTATTGACTTTGGGAAAACTGAAAATAGCTGCTCTTGGCTGCTTAGTCGACCTGTCATCTACACTTCTTATCAAAATCTTTGCACACAGTTATAGATGTCCATGTTTAAAAACATACGTCTTAGTTGGGATTTGGTCAGGACATGGAGACCTCTGCGTTATCTAGTCTTTCTGAATGTCACCACACCTATACATACTCACACCATGAGTCTCCTTAAACTTGTCTTTGCTCTGAAACTCCTGCCAGCAAGGAATGCTGGGTAATCAACCGCATACCCAGATCACTATATAAAGTACGTGTGTGTGTGTGCATGTGCATGTGCATGTGTGTGAGATTTGCTCGCACACATAGGTTTGCACCAAATAAGTCAGAAAGCTGGAAGCAATTCCCAGCCGATCGTTGACGTCTGTTCATCATATTTCAGAGAGCCCGCGCTCCAAATGGCACGTCGTGTAATCACATTTGTAAATAGCGTTGTAAAGTTGCACTCGTAAAAAGCTTGTTGTTGTCTTGGCACGGTCCAAGGGGGCCAAGGGAAAGGGGTGAGCGGGTGGGGGTGTTTGGAACTGAAAACGCTGTCAGGTGTTGGTGTGTGCATGGGTATGATGATGAGGGGTAATGAGATCAAATGTTCCAGAAACATTTCAGAGAAAAAGATGTTTACCTTATGAGGATATTTAACTCAGAAATTGGTTCTGTGTGTGTGTGTGATTCAGTGATTTAGTGAATGTTGGAAAAATGTCTTAAGCACACGTCACCAATGTGATCATTGGCCACTAAGTAGTCTGGGCTTACACACATACACGCAGTTAATCTGTCATGTAAGTCCCTGTTGTCGCTCATAAGAGTAGCAGTTAACTGTAGTGTGCGATTGTCTGTTCCGTGGTTACAGTTAATAAATCTCTCTGTACTGGTCTCTTTTTTTCTCTCCCACTCTGTCTTTTCATCTCTGTCCTGCTGCCTCTTGACCTCCTCTAAAAGTCAGTCAGATCCCGTCTTGTTCGCTCTCTTTCTCCATCGCAGCCCCTTTCAATGTCTTTCTCATGCTGTTCATGGAGGACTATGTAGCAGCACAAGTTATAATGATTTCCATAAGGCTACACAGCCTCTTGACAGCCAAGAGTGTAAATCACAGTGACATGTGTGTGTGTGTGTGTGTGTGTGTGTGAACTGCTGAATAAAATACACATGTGCACACGTGGACGCTTGTGTGCTTTTAATACCCATCTTACTGTTTTCTCTGGAGACCATGACAACTTTAAGCATAAAGGATGTGACTTTTCATGTGGACAGTGTGTCAAAGCAATGGATGTGTAAATTTTTATTGTAAAAAGGCAAAAAACAAAACAAAACAAAACAAAGACAATCGGATGGACTCAAGATTAAAGGTATTCTAACATAAAGGTCACATAAAAAGAGGCATTGTCCTTCAATCATAAGGATTTTTTTGGCTGAAACTAATCTTTTGCATTCTCCACATTATCTGATTATTGGTAAAGGTTCAAAATAAAGTCAAAAACATCAAAAGTAGTGTAAAGAAAATGTTATCAATTTATCTACAATCTCTTAGGTTCATTCTCGTGATTTGTATGAGTTTAATCAGTTTTCAAGAAGCTACTGTAGATCTGTCAGATTTATCCCCTGAACAACAGAGCAATCTTAATATCTACCATTCTATACTGTACTATACAGACACAGGACTGATATGGATCAATTTGAAATCTCACAGGGAAAAAAAGGTTTATTTTGACAAATACTGTTAAGCCTCCACTGGTGACAACTGACTCAGAGGCATTGTGTTTTTATGTTGTCCATACATACATACATATGTATGTCTGCTCATACCATTTCTGCATGCACAGTATCTCTTGAAGGCCTGCAGGCAGTTTTATTCAAGTTTGGACTTGGATTCAAGGATTAACTGATTAGGTTTTTGGTGGTCAAAGTTCACATGTTTTAGGCATAACTCAAGAATTAATACTCTAATTGAGACAAACATGAATGTAAACTGGCACTTGACTGGTTGGCAGAGGAATACGCCCACACGGTAGTTATTCTAGTCCTTGGGTGTTCAGTAATACAAAGTGCCTGATTTGGGATCCTCAGAGTCTCGTCTCTTTTTTGCAGATGATATGGTTCTGTTGGCTTCATCAATGTACATTGGGGTGGTTGGCTGCCGAGTCTAAAGCAGCAGCTGGATGAGAGTCAGCACATCCAAGTCTGAGACTATGGTGCTCTGCTGGACACTGGTAGATTGCTCCTGCTGGGTTAGGAGTGAGTTGCTGCCCCAACTGAAGGAATTAATGGATCTCAGGTTCTTGTTCAAAAGTGATAGAAATAGAGCTTGAGGTAGACGGATAGATTGGTGCAGAGTCGGCAACAACGTGGGCATCTTGGTGAGGAGGGAGCTGAGCTGGAAGGCAAAGCTTTCGATGTACTAGTGGTTCTAACAATTACTTATAGTCATGAGCTCTGGTTAGTGACCGAAAGAATGAAATCACAGATACAAGTTGCCAAAAGCTGTAGTGTGACTGGGCTGAACCTTAGATAAAAGATAATCGAAAAGAGCCAGTTGAGGTGATTCGGGCATCTGATTTTCAAGGTTTTCAGCGTACATCCAAATGGGAGGACAGCCCAGGGTAGAGCTAGAACTCTCTGGGGTGATTGCATTTCTTATCTTACCTGGGAAGCACCTTGGGATTCCCTGGGATAACTGGAAAACATGGCTGGGGAGAGGGATGTCTGCTGCAAATGCGACTTCATATAAGTGGAAGAAAATGGATCAATAGATATTTTGTTGTGTCAGATGTTTTGCCTCTATAAATCCATTCACAAAAGTACTGACTTCATTTTTTGGCAAATAAAGACTAGAGATTAAACAGTTCAATTTTGGATTGATATCTGTGGTCAGGTTTGGCTGTTCCCAGGTTTTGTGTATTACACTTACTGACCACGGAGGATTCCATAAGCTGCTAATTGCATATTGAAACGGAACCTCTTAGTGCAGACAGAACGGTCCCACAGAGTATCCAGAGCTAGTATCCGACGCTACAGTTTGTAAATCTAACCACTTATTACAATGACTCTGTGTGTTATGTTGCAACACGCTGCAATAAAATCTGTATAAATATTCTTAAAACTGACCGTTGCTGCTGAGAAAAATGCCTTTGGAATGTGGGGTCAGAATGCTGGTGGCGTAATAGTTTGTGAAAGAGAGGCACACAAACATAATGTAGTGAGCGAGGAAGATTTTGGATGTCTCTTTCTCCTTATCCGCCCTTATCCATCCTTCTTGTGCTATTCCATGACCTGCATTACATATTAGGCTAAGAAAGGAAAAGCGAGCAACATATGGTTTCATTGTTTTGAGAGTATCATTGAACTGATGGATTTATAATGACAGTGTCTGTTTTAGTAGGGGGTCAGTGCACTGACAGGCCAACCAACTGCTGAGGGACAAATGATGTTTATTCTGCTGGTTGCCACAGTATATGGGTTTGGAGGATAGATCCTAGCAGAACTGTACGGAGAGTTCAACTTTCAGACACCCGAATGCAGGATTTATTCATTTTATTGTCTTACGCATGTTCTTTTATGATAATAGTAATCCAGGATTCACTTGTTAACCAGATTTGGAAGTCCACTCTGCTTAATTCTGGACTAAGACTTTGAAAAGAAGACACAGCTTCACATTTCCTGTCAAACATGTCATGTACAGGCAATAGGAACAAAGAAGATTAAATTAAAGATTTTTACATTAGATATTGTGATTAAGAACTTCTTTTGTAATAGTGGCAGCTTTCATTTAGCATCTTCAAAACTGCAAATTGATTATTTGTGCAGCGGTACTAATAGGTGAAAAAGCAAAAGAATTAACCGACAAAAACCTGTCAGCCAAGACGGATCAAAGGTCTTCTAAGTCCCTTATCTACAATACCATAACAAACTACATCTGCTGAAGAAAACAGCTTAAAATGTTCAAAAGCTTTCAGATATGATTGAAAGCTACAGCTAATAAACGGACTATGTGGTCTGACTGTTTTCTCAAATAATGTTTCCCTGGTCAAGAATGAAGTTTGCACTTGAGGCAAACAAGTACACTTTCTAATAATCTTCTTGAATATGTTTGTTCACAATGTTTATCAAGTTAAAATTAGAGCCAAATAACAATCTATGTAAAGTTTGAAGATTACTTTGTGGTATTTCTGAGCTTAACCAGCAAGCAGTGCGGTTCCACTTCTGTTTTGGTCAACACTGCAGCCCACTAACTATTCAAAGAACGCTCAATCAAAAATAAACCCTCCTGGGACACAGGTTTAACTGAACAATGCGTCTTCTTTCAAACTTGCTCAGTGTGGTAGCTCCTGTCTGAATTATGAAATAAAACAGCAAGTTTGTGAAGGCAGCTGTGGCTATGTAAAGCCTGAATCTGTGACCATGGTCAATTTTGGAGGACTAACAGTGGTTTACAGGGTTTGTCAGATACACAAACTCGCATCAGGACTGCTGGTTTTG
Source organism: Dascyllus trimaculatus (assembly GCA_024666655.1). Taxonomy (NCBI): domain Eukaryota; kingdom Metazoa; phylum Chordata; class Actinopteri; family Pomacentridae; genus Dascyllus; species Dascyllus trimaculatus. The sequence goes on from CM045457.1 coordinate 28,224,124, forward strand.
GCCCTGATGCTGCAACAACCGGCGGTCAGTAGAAGCTGACAGAGAAACATCTCGTTCTCTCCCTCCATGTACACACTCGCATCAGCTTTAATACATGCACACACTGAGGTTCTGTCCACATATCCAGTGTCTCTATATTAAAACCTGGGAGGACATGACCCTTTAGGAAAACACTGCCCCCCGGACACACTCATAGATACAAACACAGACACACACTGGACTGTGGAGACTCATATTTCTGAGCGTGCTCATGTCCAATTGCTGCCTTTTTCTCTGCAGACCTAAAAAGCAAATACAAGAAGAGGTTATACAAATACACACACATACACTCACGCAGGGGTACCCAGCCAGTGAATGTGTGAAATGTAGCACGCTGTTTGAGCCATTTCCCCCCCGTAGACTAAGAAAGAGGCGAATGAAAAGAAACAAAGAGGATGAAAAAGATGGAAAAGTACAAGTGTGAGGAGAGAGAGTGACTTTTAAAATAGGAGCAATGCACTCAGGAATAATAAAAGTATAATGGCAAATTACTTCATAGTCCTTGTAGTTTTGAACGCATATGTTTTTACTGAATTTGCACTGCACATCCACGAGCAGGCTTGCAAATTATTTGCTTTTAGGGGACATTTAAAATGATAATATAGCATATTTTGCAATAACTGTGATTCTTAGGAATGATACAGCTGGACAAAATTAAAGATATGAGTTACAAATATAATGAAAAAGAACATTAATCAGAAACATGTGTTCAAATATAGATGGAAAAGCAAAAGTTGCAGCAAAGCTACAATATTCTTGTTCTAATTATGTAGTGTTTGTGTTTTTTATTAATAGTTACTTCATTGTTTGCACCGGATCTGCTTTCAGTTTGTTTGAAGGAAGGCACACGTTCTGTTTTTTTTCTGATTTTATTTGTTTATCTGCTGCTACTCCGACTTCAAAACAGATTAAACCCACGAGAAAAGAAAAGGCTTGCAGCTTGAAAGAGCCACTCGGTCTGAGTAATAAGGTAGGAGGAGAGGATGGAGGCACAAGTTGGCACAGAGCTTTCACCCAGGAGGCCATGTGGGGCTATTATACCTATTTTCACTCTTTGTTTACTTTAGCTTTTCACTCATTGTGTGGTGTAATTTAGACACCATGTGGTTAGGTTTAGGAAAATCCCAGTTTGGTTCACACTAGGGCTGCACAATTAATCGAATTTTGATCACGATCACGATTTTTGCTGCCACGATTAAATTAACCTGATCGTCGGCGATATTTACATTTAAAATGCGGCTCTGCTGCAGATCTAATCAAGCACTTTCTTAATCAGTAGTCAGCCAAACACCAGGGGGCGAACACATGCTTGAGGCTTTATGAAGTTGCCAAAATAACAAGGGAGGGCACCTGCAGCGGCAACCTGAAGTCACTCGGTGGACTGGGACTGATGAGAGTCATGTCAACAGAAGAAAGTAGGAGCATCATGGTGAGGAGCTACTGCCTCAAAACGGATCAGCATCCATTGTCTGGACTTGTTCGGATTCAGGGCAAATGACGTTAAACAAGAACAAGTCATGTGTAAAGAGTGCGGCAGAGTTGTGTCTGCCCTGCAGAGTAACACTACTAATCTGTTCAACCATCTGAAAAAACATCACAAACACAAATACGAGGAATGCATGAAGGCTAAAGCTAACGCTGATTCACAAAATCCCCGTCCGTGTCCAGCAGCAACCCAGACAACCATAACAGGGAGCCTGCAGCAGGCAACACCGCATCCATCCACCTCCCACCTCCCTCCTTTTATTTGGCCAAAGACATGTGTCCACTAAATACAGTGAGCAACGAGGGCTTCAGAAAAATGGTCAAAACACTGGATAAGAAATATGTGATCCCCTGGCACAATTATCTGTGGGGGGGGGGTCGCTTTGAGGTCGGGATCGCGTTGATGTCGGGACCGATTATCTCCCAAACCACGTTCAAAACGATCGCAATAAAAGTTAGCTAGCTAGCAAGTTAGCAAATCAAACCGATCTTTATTTATAAAGCAGGTTAGTTCTCACCTAACCTGCTTTATAAGGTCAGGTGAGAACCTTATAAAGCAGGAGGTAGACATGGAGAATCTGGGAACGATGCTCTGCTGCTGCCGGTTGACCCAGACGGCTGCCGATCATCTGAAGAATCTGGATCAGGTTCTGAATTCATCCGATCCAGATTATTTAATTATGTTATCATTTATTTATTCTTATTTAAAATTTCATTTAGTGCTGAAAACTGTTCCTAAACTGTATTGTTTGCTTAGTGCAATAAAAATACAGGTGTTTTTCTAACATAATGAATAATCGTGATTAATAATCGTGATTACAATATTGATCAAAATAATCGTGATTAGCATTTTGGCCATAATCGTGCAGCCCTAGTTCACACTTTCACAAAAATAAGTACATGCAAAAGATAAGTTCAGATAAGGCACCAAATGAACATGATTTCCCTTAAAATATGACAACCTAACAACATGTTAAATGGCAGCTCCGTCACCGTGATTTCTGTCGTTACTGGTGGACCACCTGGTTTCACAATAATTCACACCTTAAGGCATGTGAGTTCTGGGTCGTTAATGAGCCATTAGCCATGTGAGCTGGAGTGACTATAAATTGTGTAACTTCACCGTTAGAACTGAAGAAGCCTCTTGGATGAGAGGTGAAACGTCTTCAAGAACCTACAAGAGAAGTCCAGTTGATTTCTACTGAAGCTCCTATGATTAACATGACCTGGATGACTGAGAATCTACACAGACAACATGTGTGAAGCGTTTCGCTCCATTTATCAGAGTGATGATTCTCATCTTATATATACCAATCAGCCACAACATGATGACCACTGACAGATGAAGTGAATAACATTGATCATATTGGTACTATGTGGTGTTTTCTGATGGAAAACCTTGAATTTCAACATCCGTGTTGATGAGACTTAGACACCCAAATAAACATTGTCCCACAACAGACACACTCCCTCATGTAAATGGAAATCCCAAATGTCACTGGCCTACTCCTGCAGGAAAATGCACCCCACCACATGGAAACAACATCAAACAATCAGGAACATGTTGAGGAACATGACAATGGCCCAACATGTTGATTTGACCTCCAAACTTCCTACACCCCATTGTAATCAAGCATCAACAGGATGCAGTGAAACAGTTTTGACTGACAGAGGCCCCACTGCACAAGCCAGAGTACCCAAAGGATCCACTACCAACTTCCTGGTTCCAGACCCCATAGGACACCCTGAGAGGTCCTCTTGTCCATGCCCAATGGTACAGAGGATTTTTCAGCACATAAGAGAGACCACCACAGTATTAGGTAGGTGGTCATAATGTTATGACTGATCAATGTATATGACTGGCTGGCTAAAAAGGACCGACTAAAATCAAGTAAAATAAACGACAAAGATGTATTGATTTAAAACGTGTACACCAGAAACAACCGTAATCCGGCAGGAAATCTGTGTCCTCTAAATGTAATTTAGAATGCAGTTTTGCAATATAGGGATGTCATTTTGTAAAGGACAAGTTTAAAAATTGTATATTGCCTTTAACCCTCGTTGGGGGACCATCTGTTTGAACCAACAGAAGTCAACTGTCTTTCTCTCACCACCATCCTCTATACAAGGATTGGATGATTATGGTGGATTTTTTTCATGAATGGTTTCCCCAATGCTCCCCATAAATAAATTCAGCTCCACATGAGGTGTAAAGTCTTATTTTGATCAGTGAGTGTTGCAAGATTTACAAGTTGAAGATCCTCTGGTCTGCATGTCCATTGTCAGAATTGGATGTTGGGCTGGACAGAGACATGCATGTAAAATGCTGTAGAAGACTTTGGTTGGACTCATAATCTTACATGGAGGGCGAAGACGTAGATCTGACCATCAAGCGACAGTTTGATATGAACATGCATTTTTAGACCCACATCATGTGCACATTTGCCGTTTGAAAAGGGTATTTTTTGACGATGTGTATAAGCTAGTGTGTATAAATTGTTGTGGGCACCAGGCAAAGTATCTGGCTGAACATTAGAAGGTGGAACAGGATCAGAAGAAAACATTTTGTTTATTAAAAACAGCTGAAGCGGGGAGGGTATACGTTTTCTACTATGTGTGTGTTCAACTTGAAACAAACAGCCGAACGTTACCCCCAACCCTGCACTCGTATAACGGAGCTGAAGAAAGCCGTAAAACTGGCTCCACTGGCACAAAACATTTCTAAAGCCTGGATGTCGAACATGCTGACAGATTGCAGGTTTTACACTGAAAGATGCATTTACAGTTTTATTAACAAAAGGGCAGCAAGGGTTTAAAAGGTGTCACATTCAGAACATAACATATATATACATGTAAAGCAGTGATGTTTACAGTAGGAGTTCTTGGGTGTGTAACAGCATGGTGTTACGTTCGCTATAATTAGCAAGACCACACATATTCAGTACATTCTCTCTGCTCTCTGAACATCTTTAGATAAAAGCTTCCTCTTCAAGTCATGGCTGAAGTGATAACGGAGGAGTCAGTTGGCCGTCTGTGCGACATCATGTGTTTATTGACAGACATTAACTCTGTATTGGCACCAGTCGCCTGGTTTCCACAGTTGGGCTTTGTGTATTTTTGGATCAGAAACAGGGTTCTGATTCTGGTTATTAGATTATTAGATTAGTGGGTTTTGGAGACATTGAATCTTTTTTTGGACTTGTATGAAAATCGAAGGACCAGCTCCTGATTAGTGAATTACACAACAGATATTTTCTGATGTTTTGCCTAAAATAAGTGTGTTCACTGACAGAATTATGATTTTAGTTGCTCTATCCCTTTGAATAAATAGTCTCAAACACTACTTTAAACAGTCTTGTTGGCTAAATGCTCCAAGAACATCTCGTTGGACATCTGTCAGCTTCTTGTTCGAGTTGATTGTTGTTTTATCTGCATTTGATGATGACAGAGGAGTCTCATTCACTGGCTGGTAGTTTGCTTTTCTTATGAAACAAGACACATTTATCAGGGGTATACCTGTACTGTAAAGATGTCATTTAAATTGCATAAAGACAGGCGATACACATCAAGGTAATCAGATATTTGTACACCAACCTATCAATACGAAAACAAGGTCCAAAGTTGAGACTGAAGCTTTATAAATATAAACACTAACCACAAAATATCTCAAGATGGTATTATTAGATACTTTATACACAAGTTAGCGGTGGACGCTGCTCCAGAATTTTAAATTCTGACACATTTTTATCAGTCAGTGGCTGAAATAATTGTCACATTTTTCCCTTTCTGACAGTTTCTGAGTTGCTCATCTGTGATGTGCGCTTCTGTCTGTAAACCAATCTAAGCATAAACTTGTAATATTTTATTCAAATTGCTTTTTACTTAAAAAATTGCCCAAAAAATGAACCATTTTATAGTCAACAGATTCTGTAAAAGCGAAACGTTCTGTGCTTCTTGACACAGTTTGGGAGATATTGGTTATTCAGATGCAACCAAGAGTCGTGTGACACAAATTGTGGGACTTTAAACTGAACTGGGTTGAACTGCAGGCTGTGTTTACACAAAGGAGATAGGAGACAACCATGGAAACAAATTAAAAATGTAGGTAGCAAGATGTCTAAAGGATGTAGGCTACCATTTCTCCTGTATTTGTAACACTTGTGTGTACTGGAAATTGTCCATTCTTATTTTTAAAAATTTTGTAATACAGAATAATATATATATTTTTAATAATACATACTCAAAGAAATTCAACTATTGTTTCTTTGAGTTCTCTTGACATCTAAGCCATGGTTGTGCTGTTTTCAATGAGGTGTTGGACTTTATTTTGCAGTGAAAAATTAGCCCACAATGAGTAACAAAGTGCCCAGATCAAAAAATGCTTTATTCTTCCTGTTCACTAAATCAATATGATGTTTACGGTAAGAGAAAAACTCAGGCTTCACACACCTCTTTCTCTGATTTATCTGATTTATGTATTTACATTTGAGCCCACACACACGTTTGAACTCACAAAGTCAGCATGTCAGTTGATATATGATTTGATTTCGGAAAATACTTTAAAACTGCCGATAAGCGGCTCAGCCTCTGTCTGCAGGAGGTCTGCCAAGAGAGGTTTACAGTCTCGCACACGGCAGGGGGAAGGGTTTGCTTTCTGGTAAGAGTGCTAAACCATGTTCCCCCTTCAGGTTAGACCCTCATACCACTCGGCTTCAAACGCACTGCCCTTTCTCAGAACTCGCCGTGCATGCGGCCGGAGGGAGGGACGAAGGGGGAGTCTGAAAGGGGGGAAACAGGAGTTAAGTTTGACGGGAATACCGGCACCTCAAGTTACCATTTAGTTAAATAATGCCAGAACACACGCACCCACACATGTACCGACACACCCATGCGGGAATTCATATCACACACACACATGCAGGGCCTGCACCACGTGGCCTGCCAGTGTGCTATTAATACCCGCCCCGAGGATGCAAGTGGTGCCTCGCATTTGCATTTCAAATACGTCCTTTATTCCATCATCCAAATAGTGATGTTTTAAAGATATTTGGCAGTGCATTAAACGCTCGGCGCCTTCAGGTTCTGCACTAAAATCCTTAAAAGATCGTTGTATGTACCAGCATGCACGATAAACATATCCATTTACAATTACGTGCACACTCTCGCATACTTACTGCAGGTGGTCTGAGGCTGTTTGGTTCCTTTTTCTTTCTTTCAGTAACTACCATCAGGTTTTGGTTGAGGTCTCAGGTTCGAGCCAAGTTAACCGCATGTATTTTGACAAACCTGATAGTGGACTGTACGAGCCCTCCTACCTCCACACTATCCCTTTTGAGGGCCCCTTGGATGCATTGGCTCCATCTTGAAGTGGTTCCTAGCGTGAAGGTCCGGGCAGATGTTTGTATCTTTTTGATAATCAATGTGGGAAGACATGCTGAGGGAGAGAACCTAATACACCAGCGTGAAGGCGATATGGTACTCTACAGTGTGATTGAACGTACCCAGTGTATATCTATTGAAAAAAGAAGTTATTTACTCTTGAGAGGTAACATTAACAAATTACTTTTTCCTCTGTTTACAACAATGTGTAAGGACCAAATTTAAGATCATACTTCCTTCGACACATGAGTAAATCATTTCATGGTTAAGGGTGGAGACATGGTTGTTGAATAGCATTAATTTTATGGCTTTCATCGCCAGTGATTTACAGCAGCAGGCCTCCGGCACAGTGACACGAATGGACAAACATACTGTATCGTGTTATTTATCATTTGGTTTTCTGGTCTGACAAGAAATGCGGTAGCTGGTCCGTGGCTGTGCTGTTTAACATTGCACAGTGGGGTGGGAATCCAGTTGTTCCTCCATGATACGAGTATGACAGAAATCACTGTTGCCTCATTCCCAAGAAAGTTTTACATGTTCAGTTTTTAGTGAGCTGTAACTTTATCACCGTGTCATCTGACTTAAATTTACTTGTCAACCATCTGCACATCATCAACCTGCTTTTTAAACCACTCATGCACCTGTTTTTTTTTTTCATTTTTACTGTTTACCGAAAAACCTTGAAGTTTAAATATTTTCAAAAGCAATAACAGGGATGCTTCTACAGTCCACCTTCTAACCTGCAGCAACCTGCTTCCAATTTGCAAGAATCAAACAAAAACGTCTTGATTTTTATGTTTAACGAGCAATCATACCTCATGGCCCCATACTGAAGCAGCTGCATCGAATGAAACAATTATCAGACGCTGACAAAAAAAAAACAGAACTCCATTTTTTCCAACTCATGAGGCTTCATGTTATTCTGTTCACTTGTAACACATAGATCAAGCTCAACCTTTTGCAAAAATAATGTTAAACTCCAACAAGTAGGTGTAGAAACAATTTTGCACTGACAATTGAGTATGACAAGTGAGTATACACCGATCAGGTATAACATTATGACCATCTGCCTAATATTGTGTTGGTCCCCCTTATGTTCTTAAAAATGCTCTGAGGCATGGACAAGAGGACCTCTCAGGGTGTCCTATGGGGTCTGTAACCAGGACATTGGCACTGGATCCTTTGGGTACTCTGGCTTGTGCAGTGGGGCCTCTGTCAATCAAACTTGTTCCACTACATCCTGTTGATGTTTGATCACAATGGGGTGTAGGAGGTTTGGAAGTCAAATCAACATGTTGGGCCATTGTCATGTTCCTCAACATGTTCCCTGATTGTTTGATGTTTTTTCCATGTGGTGGGGTGCATTTTCTTGTAGGAGATTTGGGATTTCCATTAGCATGAGGGAGTGTGCTTGTTGTGGGACGATGTTTATTTGGGTGTCTAAGTCTCATCAACACAGATGCCTAAATTCAAGGTTTTCCAGCAGAACACCACATAGTACCAATATGATCAATGTTATTCACTTCATCTGTCAGTGGTCTTAATGTTTTGGCTTATCAGTGTATATTTACAACTTAACCACTCACTCTTCTTTTCTTTCTCTTTCTCCCACCAGATGACTCCAGTTCAAGAAATGGAGCAGGGACAGCCACCGGTGACTCTGAACACACCCCAGAGCTGTCAGGGAAACTGGGTAACCATTCACAACTTCTGATCTCATGGCTATATTCATTTTAAAACGAGGAAGAAGCCTTGAAGTGACACTTGAGATATCTGAGACTCAGTGCCGTTTTAAAAAGTACAGTAGCAGATTGTACAATAAACACCTTGGAGAAGGTGAGGGCATAAGCCCACACACAGCCACACAACAGGGTGGCTGTTTGTGTAAGTAATTGGCTCTGACAGAGTGGAGAGCAGTCTATTTGTGTTAGGTGTGATTTGGTGGGACACATTCCTTCCTTTCCCCCCCTCCCAAGTCTCCCTGGACCCTCTTGTCACATAACCTAACCTTTCTTTCTTTGCTTGTTGTCCTTTTGTAAAGCTCTTTCTCCTTCCCTCCGCTCTCTTTCCAGAAATGTTGAAGCACACACTTTTACTGCACTCTGGTTTTGTGTCATTCATTTGTCTCCTTCGACTCACTCAAACACACATGGACTGATTTTGGTTACACACACACACACACACACACACACACACACACACACACACACACAGATATGTACATACATTCTTGTTCTTTTGTCCTTACAAGGACCTTTCGTTGCATTTCATCTACAGTGATTAGCATAAATCATCTTAACCACAGGTATTATGCCAACCATTTAACCATTTCTACAAGAAGCTTATTCACTTTCTTGTCCACAGGTAAATGATAATACTGACACCACTCTTATGTTGGTGTCAGTTTAGCTGAGGAAAAAAAGGGAGAGATGTATCACAATAACATTTTTTGTATTTTTTGTTGATATTAACGATTATTTCTAAGTTTAATGACCTATTTTTGTATTTTTTTTATAGTTGTTTCTCTCTGTGTGTCAACAAGTAATCTGGTATTGACATTACAGTGGATTTCTTTATTATCTCCAACATATTGCTGACATTACATCCCCCTTTGGATGTGCGGGCAACACAAAATAATGAATTGGCTTTTCACTGAAATGAAAATGATGATGCAAAGTTGCGGTGAAAAGACCACCAAAGGATGGAGAAGGCATTTTCCTACTGTGTGGGATTGCTTAATTAAAAATAATAACAGTTATTTCCTTTTTTTTCCCATTTCTAAGTCACACAGTATCCTACCATCATGGCGCCAGTATGGAAAGATTCCAGACATTCTCCCCTGAAAAAATATGAAAAGATATCGCTACTGTTAGCACTTTATGCTGAGATACAAGTGAGAACACAAGGATTTCATATTACACAGTATGTCTTTTCTTTGATGAAAGGATAATATAAAAAACCTGCAAGTGTTATCATATAGCATGATGAAAGATCTGGGTAGTCTAGACTGTTCCTGATAAAAACAAGATACAGCATGTATGGCGAGCCCTTATAGTGACCAAGATAAGAGCTTAAATGTAGTGAAGTTACCCTGAAAATAGAGTTCATAGGGTTAACTGCCCCCTGGCTCCATATTTTCTGCACAGACGTGGAAATAGAATCGATCTTAAACTGTCAGCACGAGTCCAAATCCTGGCCTAAATCTTCACCAGAACCTGAAGAGGAATGTAATCCTAATACTTACTTTAACACTGCACAAATCCTCACCAGAACTATTCGAGTCAAGTGGAGACAAAATTACCTCAGTTTGTAAAAATCTCCACTATCTTAGTATCTAAAATCCGTGCTGGATTTCACAAGGCTGTTCCCCTCACACTCCCTCTCTTCCTCTCCGTCTGTCTCTGGCACACCGTCTGATCAAAGGCAGCCCGTTGGAGGGTCAGCAGTATTTTTACACTGTGAAGTGTGGCGTTGAAGTGGCCCCTGAGACCCAGAACAAGCCTGCCCTTTCGCTCACTCTGGCTCTCACCTTCTCCCCTCTTCCCTCTCTCTGTCGCCGCTTTTGCAGTTCGCCCTTGCGTCTCCTCTCTCTCTGTTTTTCTTTCTTTTCGACTTCCTCGTGTGCCCCCTCTTTTACCTTTTGCTTTTATTGTTTTAACTCGGTCTTTCTTTCTCTCTCTGTTCGTGCTCAATTTTTCTGCCATCACTTCAGCTTTTATTTGTCTTTTTTTAGCAATCTGTCAGTCTTTTGTAGGTGCTAACCTTAATATGAACCTCACTTGTTCTTTTTCCATCTGTTTTCTTCTTTTCTTTTGTTTGATTTGGTTCAGCTTAGGCGGTATAAATCAGTTGATTTCAGCTACACCTTGCCGTGTTCAGTCTCCAGTCTTTATCCAGTTCAGCTGCACTTTGCTTTGGCTCCTCCGTTCTCTTTACATTTAATTTCGGTCTAAGCCTGTGCATCAGCTGAATTTATGTAATTATCAAAGCCAGACCTTAAACTTTGAATCAGCGTCTCATCCACTCTACGTTCTGTTAGATCTATTGACTCTGTCTGGTCACAGTTCAGCTGTAGTCCAGTAGCTTTTCTCAGACTCAGGGGGCACAAAGGCGCGACTTAAAAGCCTTTCCGGTATGTTTGTTTTGTCATCCTGCCCAGCTTCGGGCCTGCCGGCAGAGAGCTATATTCCACCGAGTAATGCTGCTGAAGTGAAATCTCCAAATTTGAGCTCCCAAACCCGTCACATAACTCTTTCCCCTGTTTGTTTACCCAGAGCTGGAATAATAGCTGTGTCCAAAGAAAGAGATGCAACTGCAGTAGTTTATCGCCCCGGTTGATGGCTATCTGCTGTGGCGAGAACACAAGGGCCATAAAATCAAGCGTTCCTTTGAATGATTTCCTCTCCTCCCTCTCTGCTGGATTGTTTTTTCCATCGTTGTTCTGTTTTCACTGATTGTTGTGTTCTTTAAGAGAATATGTGTATGAAAAGACTCATGGCTTTAGACTGAGTTGGTGGCCAGCCTTTTTTTATTTGTAAGGAGGCTCAATGAGTTTAGCTATGCAGCTGGTAGAGGGATATGGATGTTTGAATAGGCATATGGGGTTAACTTACCATTTTAAGCTTCATAAGAGAGTGTTAGCATGGACTAAAGGATGTTTGGTTTGATGCTTTAGTCTCTGTCTGGCTGTTGATGACTTGTGCATTCATGGCCCAGTATTTAATGTGATATTAGAGAGTTATTTTGGGAGTTTCTGGTTTTTACGATAGTTTCTAATGGATACTTTATTTGAGGTGAAATAAATAGCTTCTATTCGAGCAGATGTCTAAACGTGGCACAAGAGAAGCCAGATCAGTGGAAAATAAGGAATTTAGTGTGTCTTTTTGTGCGTGTTTGTATATGTGTGTCCCAGGTCATGTAAGTGCTTTGTGTCAGGGGGAAGAGGAAGTGATTCAAAAATTTTTCTCAAACAAAACAATTATGGTTTATTACAGTAAATTGGATTGTATATACCAAGAGGCACGCTGCCATATGTTGTTGCAGCACAACATGAAATTCCTGGTCCGCCCGCGGCAGTGACCTCAGCCTGTGTGTCGCTCCTCACACTGCAACAAATGTCCTTTTCAAAATCGCCTTCAGTCCTTAAGTTCCCTCAAATCGCTCTGCATGCTGAGATTATTCAATTTGTTCCAAATTCCATTTTTCCTGTTTACAAACTTCATGGAAACACGTGTCAGTATGTTGTAACGAGTAAAAGCAGGGTCTTCGTCATGCCAGGTATGAAGTATATTCATGCCTGGTGTAAAAAAAGACCCTGTTCCGTGTAGATTCAGATTATTAACGACTGAAAAGAAATTGATTTCATGGTGCATAATGGAAGGTTATGCACCATTGCAGGATATTTGTAATCTCATTAGTTGCTGCAGATGCCTGCATGCACAAACAAGGGCTCAAACAGCCAAACATCCAATTTAGTAACTAGGAAACAAGAACACACAGTTCATAAATCCAAACAAACAGGCAAACATTGTGAGTGATAATAATAAGAAGTTTTAAAAGACCCTTTGGAGAAACACAATGCTCCATCTTGTGAAAGTTGGTATTTTGCAGCAGCATAGTTTTACTACTGCTGTTCCAAAAAGGTGGAGGAGTAGAGATAGAAAGTAGGTAAAAACTAAAATCAAGGCAGTCTTCAAAATGCAGAAGTGTGTCTTTCCTAGTAGCAAGAATAGCTTCTTTTTTTAGGTAAAGAGCCTATAAAAGCTGTAACTCAGGAGGCCTGAAACATTTCTGAACCCTCTTTCTGTGTCACAGTCTTTTCAGATAACATGGCTTTGATTGCGCCTTATGTCTAATAAAAGTGTCACATAGGAATCTTCAATAAATTCCACCTTTTTCCTCAATCTGTTCTCCTTTCACTGGTCTGGAGAACAGAAGACTGCTTGTAAATATAACCCAGCTCCATAAACCGTTTACCTCTACTAATAACTGTCTGTTCTTTTCTTTCCTTTCCCACCCTTCTTTCTTTCTTCCCACCTGCAGCTGACTGGGAGGGAGAAAGGAAGTTTCTTTGTGTTATCTGGCTCTTTGTGGTCTCATTTTTATTGAAATTCTTATCGAGAGCAACATTAAATCAAGCTTCTATGTTCGACAAGTGGCCAACAACAATATAATATTTCTTTTAAATACTAGATCTCGGTGTAATTAGTTCTAATTCTCCTTCTTGTACTTGCAGTTCGTCCACGTTTCACGCAGCCGGCGAAGATGAGGAAACGTGTCATCGCGCGCCCGGTAGGCAGCTCCGTTCGCCTGAAGTGCACGGCAAGCGGTAACCCTCGCCCCGACATCGTCTGGCTGAAGGACAGCAGGCCGCTGGAGGATGAGGAAGGTGGAGCAGGAGGGGAGGGGAAGAAGAAGAGGTGGACTCTGAGTCTGAAGAACCTGACGCCGGAGCACAGCGGGAAGTACACCTGTCACGTCTTCAACAGAGCAGGAGAGATCAACGCCACCTACAAAGTGGAAGTCATACGTAAGTGCATTGTAGGGAAACTAGGTGCTCCATCTCAACCGTATAGACTCTACAAACCAGAAAAAGGTGATGCTGTGCCACATTTTTCCACTTTGGTAACTATTAGTTGAAGCCTAATGCCAGAAAGATTCTGCCTAAGTGAAGTGTCCTGGTCGAGACTTTAAAAATGTACCACCATCCAATGTTTAATGTTTAAAAGAATATCATGAACAAGGCTGGGGAGAATAATCACAAGTTATTTTCTTACTGTCTTTATGTTGTGTGTTTAAGTAAACCCAACCAAGATCCACTTACAAGCTTTCTTCGGAGGTTTCAGTCCGTATCACACAAGTTTCATAAAGATGAGACATTATAATTTCATAATGCAATGTAGGTTTCGAGTTCTGCATGTAATTTTCAAAATAAAATCCTCAAATCAGTTATTTATTTGCTTGAGCAGAGTTTTTGATGCAGCCCTGCATTGACATACTTTAAAGCTGCTGGGATTTTCACCCTTGTGCTACAATACCTTAGATGTAATTGCTAAGAAAATAAATATTTAAAAATGTAGTGAATCAAGTTTGTATGACATTATTATTCTCAGAATTCTTCATTGTACCTTCCACACTGTTATTAGTGCTGGAAAGAACTACTTTTGTAAGAATGTTTATCCCCTGGAGGGGTTAAAGTAAAGGACATAGTGATTTTAAAATGAAGTTTAAAGAAGTTTTTACTGAAAGTAGAGCAGCAACTGGCACTTAACTTTTCATTTTCATTATTAATTAGTGAATCAATATATTATTTAATTGATATAATGACATAAAGTAATGGCATTGATGGTGATATGAAGCTCAGAGTACGATGTGGCACAACAAATTGCTCCTGTTGTCTAACAAACAGTCCAAACCCAAAGATTTACACTTAAATAAAAGAGAAAAAAGGTGCAAGTCCTTAGCTTGTTTGCCATTTTTGTGGTTAGCTGATTAAGTCGTTTGTCCAGTTTTCTATTTAGGTGAAAAATGTGTTCTGCGCTACTTTAAAGAGACATCCTAAAAACGTTCTTGTAAAAATGTTTAATATATGTAAAAACATGGCTGCTTGTGGTCATTTCGTGCCGTGACACTTCAGAGAGCACGTTTGTGGAATCATGATGTGTGAGTTTTTGAGCATTCCTGCTCGTATATGCTCCACCAGAAGGAATGCTTCTCACCCAAACAATAATATACATTATGCTGTACACAGTATGTACATTATTGTTTTACTGAGAGGCCTGTGTGCCTAAATAGCAGGGTTCGAAATGGGTTTTGTTTCCATTCTGACTCACAATACGGTGATTATGTAGAACGTCTAAGATCATATGCTCAAGAACACCATAATTAACTTTTCAAGCATTTGAATGATTTGTTGGCAAAGACTCTGCTGCCAGGGAGAGATCTCTTATTCTTGGAAAGGAGTATAGACTTGTTCGTTGAACAGTGAAAGTCCTGAAGTAATATATCATAGTCATCAGCAGATTTCTCTTACACTATCTATGTCATAGTGCTAACCTGTAGCAGCGATAGAGGCTGTAGATACTGTGAAAGTCGTGACAGCAGATCTTTTGTTGTTACGTTTGTGTCTTTAAGGTTTAGCAGCTGCACCAAAAATACAAGTTTATAATAGCTTTTAAAAGCCTTCTTCTCGTGCCATTCAGTGTTCACCTCCAGTGTTGTCAATAAACATCATTCAAGCAGGCGAGAAATGTTTAGCTGGATTTTCGGTTTGGAAGACGAGCCAGCCGCAGTTTCAGTCTAAAAAAGGTCTAGTTTTACTGTTGAGAGCAGAATGTGTGTTGTGATGACCTGTGGGTGTTTTTTGATGTAGTAGGTTGTGTTGGAAGGCTGCAAAAGCTGTTTTGGCACTGAATGATTTAATGCTGAACTAGCTGGTGTTGAATTTGTGTGCATGTGTGCGTGCGCTCAGCTGTGTGCAAATAAATGTTATAGCTCTGTTGAGAGGCTCAGACTGGCTCTCTTGACTCTCGCTTTACATGCCACATCTGTTCTACATTAAACTACAGCTGTAGTCTTTCCTGAAAGGCAGCTACACTCTCACACAGGCACACTCACACTCACACTCACACTCACACACACACACACACACACACACACACACACACACACACACACAAATGAAAAGGAAGTAAATCAAACCGCTGCTTGCTTCTGTCAAAATTGACTTTTTCTCTATCAGTGGAGATTCAATCAGCTGTCATTCATGCACAGCTGTTGGAAAGAAAACTGGAAGAGGGAGTCCCGGTCAGAGAGCCAGTAAAACATATACAATCAATAAGTGGAGATACTTGAGTTTCAGTACAGCAGGAGCATAAATTATTACTGATGGTTGCACAGATTTCACACCTTGTAGATCTTGATATGTCAGCTGCATGAATTGTGGTGGTGCGTTTCCTTTTCCACTTATCGTCTTGTCTTAACAGACGCATTCAAGACATGCTGTGACTACATGAACATTTTTAAATAGTTAGGTGATGCCTGTGCAGCAAAGTCTGTAACACTCATACATGCAATGAAAACAACTAGGAAAGATGGCACTGCAAGATATACATGCACCTATCAAACATAACATCATGACCACCTGCCTAATATTGTGTTGGTCCCCCTCATGTGCTCAAAAATGCTCTGAACCATTGGGCATGGACAAGAGGACCTCTCAGGGTGTCCTATGGGGTCTGGAACCAGGATGTTTACACTGGATCCTTTGGGTGCTCAGTGGGGCCTCTGTCAATCAAAGTTGTTCCACTGCATCCTGTTGATGCTTGATCACAATGGGGTGTAGGAAGTTTGGAGGTCAAATCAACATGTTGGGCCATTGTTATGTTCCTCAACATGATCCTGATTGGTTGATGTTTTTTCCATGTGGTGGGGTGCATTTTCCTGCAGGGGTAGGCCAGTGACATTTGGCATTTCCATTAGCATGAGGGAGTGTGTTTGTTTGTGGGACAATGTTTATTTGGGTGTCTAAGTCTCATCAACATGAATGTTAAAATTCAAGGTTTTCCATCAGAACACCACCTAGTACCAATATGATCAATGTTATTCACTTCACCTGTCAGTGGTCATTATGTTGTAGCTGATCGGTGTATACATACATTCGCAACTTTCCCACACCACCACCTTAAAAATCAGTTTTCACTTTATATTATCTTAAATTGAGCTGCTTTATAATTTTACAAAAGACTACTAATGTCAATCAGAAAAGAGAATATAGCAAGATTATGTTCCTGTGACACTGCATTAACAGATACCGAAAAAGAGACTGTTAAATGTCTCTGCTTTATAAACTGAGAAAGAAACAGGAGTTTGAATAAGGGATTTGTTTGTATATCTTCAGTAAAGAGGGAGGATGTGATGCTCAATGAAGTACAAAACATCTCCAAACCATATTAATACTGTTTCTTTTTTCGTTTAATTTAGTTCAAATAAAGTGAAAGAAAAGAGCTTATACTCTCCTGTTTTATTGCTGATTGCAGATGGTTTTGACAAGTTTACAAAATATAATAATCAAAGAATTCATATTTTTTGACTATATTATTACTATGTAATAAATATATTTTGTCTTTCTGCATATTTGACCATTTTGTGTCTCTTCTTCCAGAGCGCACCAACTCAAAACCCATCCTAACCGGCACTCACCCTGTTAACACCACGGTGGACTACGGAGGAACCACCTCTTTCCAGTGTAAAGTTCGCAGCGACGTCAAGCCGGTCATCCAGTGGCTGAAAAGAGTTGAACCTGGTGACGAGAACAAATTTAACTCCACCATAGAGGTACAAAGACTCACTGCCAGATTCCCTGAGATGGTTTATTAGTAATATCTGACTGAATTACTCAATCACTTTATCTGGTTTTTACTCTAAGGTGGGAGACCATCGCTTTGTGGTCCTGCCTACAGGAGAGGTTTGGTCGCGTCCTGATGGATCTTACCTCAACAAGCTGCTGATAACCAGAGCCAAGGAGGAAGATGCTGGCATGTACATCTGCCTGGGAGCCAATACGATGGGCTACAGCTTCAGGAGTGCATACCTCACTGTGCTGCCAGGTCAGAGGAAAGAAACAGAGGAAAACTAACATGCAGAGAAAGTATTTTTAATCTGTAGAACTCCTCAGCTGCTTGGCCCATGTGACTTGACAAAGCATACACACTTGTCTCTGTCATATCAGCAGCTACGGGCGTAGGTTTTGTTTTAATACTGGGGGCGACACGTAAAGTAGGATGTGTTGGGTGTGTCAGACACTTTATTTTCTGCATCCTGGTGAATTTTTATGCACCAGTTTGCACCTTTTCTGTATCAATTTATGGTGGAAATGTCAAAGGCATTCATAGCAATTGCAATTCCATAATAAAGATTCCAGTGGATTGCATGGGCTTATAATTCATATTTTAAGAAAAAAAACACAGCTGAAGAAAAAAGACCCACCTCTGTGTGAGGCATTGTTGCATCTGTTTAAGCTGTGGCTCAGGTGTTACAGCGGGGTTGTCCACTGCTTGAAACCCTGCCCCCCCCACCGCATGCCAAAGTGTCCTTAAGCAAAACACTGAACCCCAAGTTGCACCCGATGGCAGGCAGGCACCTTGCATGGAAGTCTGCCCCCACTGGTGTGTGAATGTGTGTAAATGGGTGAATGAGAAACATTGTAAAGGGCTTTGAGTACCACTAAGGTACAAAGGTGCTATATAAGTGCAGGCCATTTACTATTTACCATTTATTGGGTTGGATAAATGCATGCATTTTAAATAATGAGAGGGATGTCAACAGCTAACACCATCACCAAATGACATGTAGGCTTACAATACTCAGCTAACAACATGCCAGGAGTGTTACTTTAACCTTTAGCCAGAAGATTGTGTCATATTTATATCTTTAATAGCTTCTTCTCTTACTCCATTGCAGATCGGAAGCCTCAACCCAACCCTGTCCCCACAGCATCATCCTCCAGCCTCCCCTGGCCCGTCATTATCGGAATACCAGCAGGTGTCGCCTTCATCTTAGGCACTGCCCTCCTCTGGTTCTGCCAGTCAAAACGCACCTGCTCCTCCTCCTCTTCTTCTTCTTCTTCTTCCTCCTCCTCTTCTTCGTCCTCCTCCGCTCTCCCTGCTGCTCAGCGTCTGCCTGTGGCCAGTCGTGACCGAGCCTGTCCGACGGTCCCTCCCCAGCCAGCCAACGGGGATAAAGATTGTCTGTCTTATGAGGACTACATGGCCCATCAGCAGCTGCTCCTGTCTCAGGGAGGCACCGGATTGGCTCCCAAGGTCTACCCAAAGATCTACACAGACATCCACACGCACACGCATTCACACGTGGATGGCAAAGTGCACCAGCATCAGCACATTCACTACCAGTGTTAGCAGCGAGGCGGGCGGCAGGCTTTGGTGTTTCACATTCATACATGTTCCTGTGCATACAGACTCATAGCAGACAGAGCTGATATACAGAGCAAAGAACAAGGAAAGCACAAGCAAGAGACCCTGCAGATTCACATACAGAGAGTTGGGATCACGCAACTCTGCTGCAGCCACGTGTTGTGTGGACTTAAGACATGGACGATGAAGAATGTAAAGAAAGAAAGTCTCTATTTTCAGCCAATTTGGAAGCCGATCAATTTAAACCTCTGAGAAAAAATACCCCAAGTATGTTTTATTCAAGGTTTTTATTATGTGAAAACTCTTCTTTTTGTTCTGCAGCCTTATTTGAAGCTACAATGAACTGTGCAGGTATAAGGTAACTTAAAATAATATATCTGTCTCTACTCTTCTAGTACTTTATACACAACCACAACCTCCTGTGTAACAGTGAAAATACACTTGGCTTATGAATATAGCTACTTATGTATATAAATGATTATATGGCATTTAGCATGCTACTTCACCCTGGGTAATCTATAAAGAGCAATATAGCATATGTGTAATGTAACAGTGAAATATCAGAGTGTATCTCAGGCATCAGCCCAACTGAGCCACATAAAAAACACAAATCACGGCAAACTCCGCTGTATCCACAACCTCAGCAAGGACAAGAGCCGCTGGTGTTTGCCTCTGCTGGACCGACAGCTGCTCTGCTCAATGTCCAGCTGCTCTCTGGGTGCTTTGTGAAAAAGAGCAGATGTCAAACTGAGCTACAGTTTGGATCTCCTTCAGTGGATTCATTTCAGTCAAAGCTACGGTGTGATTTTTCAGAGCACAGATTGCAGCGGTGATCATTACATCTGCTCCTTCTCCGGTAAGCACCGACAGGTCCCGTCATTGGAAGCGCCTTCGCCTTCTGGAAACTGGTGGCGTTTTCTGTTTTGCATCATCTCCTTTTCCGCCTTTGTTTGATGCTTGCTGACTGTAGAAAAAAAAAAGGCACCATGAAGGATATCGCTCTCCAGCCAACAGCGCAAAGGGATCATCAGCAATGCCTCAACGTACAACTGTGCCTTCGAAAAATTGCTTCCAGATTTCATGGATCATTGTTGGATCTTCAGACATGTCACAGACTTAGAGGGCTCAACAGAGAGAGAAGTTTGTCTGAAATTGTTCAGGATGAGACTCTTAAGTCCTCAGCTCAGCACAGTGTGACGTGAGGTGGATTTGAGAAGAGGCTTTGCATGCGCTCTGTTCTCCACACCTGGTTTGCTACAGAGCGAAAGGACTCATCTGTTGCCTCTTGTTTCTATCCATGTTATCTCCAGAAGAAAGGTTTTTGGATCCCCCTTCAGAGCCCTCAGTCACCCCGTTTAGCAAAATGGAAGATGTGAAAAAGGTTCAATGTTGAGATGCAAGATGGGATAAAACTGAATCGGTATTTGTCTGAAGGTTAGAGGCATATTTTGTGCAGAAAATTATATTGATCACTAATACAGCACTCAATGACGAGCGCAGAGCTGATAAGTTATAATAATATGTTGATACATTCAAAAATCTGAATATATAATGTGTGTCTGATTCACTTGTCTGCACATTTACCAATAGTTTTACTGGTTGAGAGACATTTCAAATAATGGCATCGACAAATTTGTGTTGCATTTGCATCTGGGTTTTAGGCCTCTACCTGCACCTCCACAGGTGTTTCACTCTTCCTGGCTGATGAGATGCGTTTCTCCTGTAGGTTTATGGTCAAATAACTAGAGTCATTCTCATTAATACACGCAGTTTGAGGTTTTATCAGTTAATTTAAGTGGAAACACCTGGAGGCAGCGTCACCAGCTGCTGTTCTAACGCAATTAGAACGTTATATAAATGATACCAGACATTCCTGTTTGGCAAATCAACCGAAGCTCAGGTTAGAAACATTTTCTAGGTACCAATTTGGAATTGGAAAATGTTTCACGTCTGTTTTTATTGGCACTAAAAGCCAAAATCTAAACATAGTTTTTAAAAATTCATCACAAATTGAACATTTTTTTTCACAATACAGTAGTTTCCTGAATTTTTCTCTTTCTATTTGAATGACTGTTTGTTGTTTTACCCTCCATGTATAAGTGAATTAAAAGCTCTCAGATGTCTTGGTAGGTTTTGGGATAAAATTATTCAGCCTCAGTAGAACCTCAAAGAAAACCAGCTGCAGCAAACCTCAGCACACAGCCAGTATCCACAGACTCTTTCGCTTTTTCTCAGGTGTCCGTCTTGTTGTTTCTGTGTGCGCTCAAGAATCTGACCACCACATACAAACGTTGTAAAATGATATGCCGAGATAAGATTTGGGTTACAGCTGTTTTACATTACAGCGCTCACTGAAAGGCAGCCATGGTGGAAACAGTGGGGTGACTCTGTCCACAAATGTTTAAACATGAAAAAACAAAATAAAACGTTCAGAAATGTATTTAAGTGAAATCTGAATGAAACTAGACGCTTGCCATGGATTTGACTATTCGTATAAAGTTTCAGTCTCACAACTGTGAGAACTTTACGAGGGTGTGTTTAAACAACCATGTGACAGGAAATGATATATTGACATCACCTGGTGCTTGTTCTTCGCCATTTATTTTTGCACATAAATCTTTAAACTCAAGAAGGACAATGTACACATACAGTATATTTTTATAGAGAATTCCTATACTCCTGTTTCTTATTTTCATATTATTCTCTGGCATGTTGTCTGCATCCACAAAGGACCAGTGGGTCTGTAGGTCAGAGCTTTAAAGGTGGAGTCAGCGATTCTGTTCCAAAACTGTCAAATGCAGTGAACATCTCCTCGTGGTCTGGTTGTTCTGCGGGTGTGCTGAAAAAAAATCTGGCTCATACTATGCATATACACTGATCAGCCCCAGCATTATGACCACTGACAGGTGGAGTGAATAACATTGATCATATTGGTACTATGTGCTGTTCTTTGTCCAACAACAACAAGAACACTCCCTCATGCTAATGGAAATCCCAAATGTCACTGGCCTACCCCTGCAGGAAAATGCACCCCACCACATGGAAAAAACATCAACCAATCAGGATCATGTTGAGGAACATAACAATGGCCCAACATGTTGATTTGACCTCCAAACTTCCTACACCCCATTGTGATCAATCATCAACAGGATGCAGTGGAACAAGTTTGATTGACAGAGGCCCCACTGCACAAGCCAGAGTACCCAAAGGATCCAGTACCAACGTCCTGGTTCCAGACCCCATAGGACACCATGAGAGGTCCTCTTGTCCATCCCCAATGGTTCAGAGCATTTTTGAGCACATAAAGGGGACCAACAGAATATTAGGCAGGTGGTCATTATGTTATGACTGATCGGTGTATGCTCACCAGCTAAATATCAGTAATCCTTCTCCAGAATCAGACTCCACCTTTAAATTCATGTAAATAGAATCAAATATGACTCAGCTGTTTTCTTTATTAAGTTATAAGTCACCTAAAGTAAACTAGTTTAATACCTGTGAAGTTCTTTCTGTGATTTTACTCAGTGATGGGACTGG
Source organism: Dascyllus trimaculatus (assembly GCA_024666655.1). Taxonomy (NCBI): domain Eukaryota; kingdom Metazoa; phylum Chordata; class Actinopteri; family Pomacentridae; genus Dascyllus; species Dascyllus trimaculatus. The sequence continues at coordinate 28,246,497 of CM045457.1, forward strand.
TGACATTGTGCGGCTGTCCAAAAACCTATTCAGACACTTGTTGAAGATGTTTGTGTCTATATTAACAGTGTGCAATGCATACATTTTAGTCACTGACCGTATTGTCCCCTTTGTTCATCTTTCCATCGGGGTTCCCCACTTGCGTCCCGCATAAACCTACTAAATTCAGTTCTTCTCTGGTAGCAGCTTTAACTGCCAAAAAAACAAACATCTGCCGATAAAGTCAAAAATGCCAGTCACTACTCCTTCAATCATCAGTTTTCACTCAAATCTCCAAGTTTTACGTGTAAAAGCTAATGGACTGCCAATAGACGGACTGTGTGTATGTGCACTTACCACTAGTATCTGAATGGAATGATGTTAGTGTTGAAATCATAGAAAGTGTTAGAGGATTTAGCGAGAGGGCGCAGAAGTTGAGCAACACGTCAGCCCACCAAACATTGTAGATGCTAAATTGAAGAAAGATCGGGAAAAGAAAGTACGCCTCTAATTTATTTTCATTTTTGACATGTATATTTTTTCATTTAATTGGGCATTATACTGCATGAATGGATTTTTTTGTTATAGTCGTAATGTAAGCTGTGTAGCGAATACCGCGCTCATGTCATTGTAAGATACTGTATTTATACATGCTGACAAAATATACGAAATTTTATCGATAACCTTCGTATCGACAATCTTGTACAGTCATTTAGGTTTAAAATTGTTTCCTCCCATTGTAATCATGTTATTGGTGCCATTAAAAAAGTAAAATCTTGAGCGATGTCGTCTTTTTTTTTATCTTTTGCTGCCTGTCTCGCATTATCCACTTTCCGCCACACAGACAAGGATTCCAGTTCAGTCCTGTACAATGCCTCACAGCACCATGGGACTGTCTTTAAGCGGACGTCCTTCTCGAAATAGTTGGAGTCCTTCAGTTGTGGGAGCAGCAGCCGGCGTTTGGTCTGTCAGCGTGTCTGTCTGGAGGGATGACAGATGGACAAGCGTTGCGTGCAGACGGAGGGTGTGAAGGCAAACGTCTCGCTGCTCTCTGACTCATTTAGGAAAAGAAGATGACGAAAACAAACCCTGTTGAAAGGACTGGGCACTGCAAAAGGTTAGAGGTGGCAAAAGGGCAGGAGCAGCGTAAGATACAGATGAACAAATGAGAATGATCGTGTGGGTATTCTTCAGGTTTTTAGGTTTATTTGGTTCGAGCTCTACTTCTTTAAGGCTGCTGGATTGTGACACTGTCAGATGGCGTTCTTGACATAGTGTGTTGAGCGCTGGCGACAGGCTCACATCATCCATCTAACCCTCTCCAACAAACATATTAAAGCAGTTTGAATTATTTTCTGGCCATTTGAGGGCAGCATAACAAACTCTTGACACAAGACATACATACTATCATGTTATTATAAGTCAGCACAGCTAATTTGTGACTATTTCGACACACAGCAGCATTACTATTACCTTCGAGTGGTGTTTGTGTCCATCTGATGACACCATCTGATCCAATATTCACTTTGCTTTTAGCTCTGAAATACCTGGTATTCTATCTGCTTAATACTCTGGTATGTTCAACAGCTTATACAGTACCTAACCTTCATTGCAGTTTCATGTGAGGCAGGAAGCTTTTTGTAAGAAAAATAATGACCTGAAACATGCAAAAGACTGGATTGGTCACTATGGACAACCCCTTTGAGAGATTCTTAATACACTGTTAGTGTAATGGAATTAATCAGTGCACCTTATTAACAGTCTTTCATACAGATCATGACCAGCAAACAATCCTGCTGCTGCACCCAAACTAAATCTTCTGTTGTTTATCACAATGAAACCATATATTGTATTTAAAGATGGAGGAACCTTCCATGACGTCACTCGCAGGTGTTTCAAACAAAGGTTTTAAAGCTCTGTGTAGCTTTGGCAAGACAACAGCCACGCCCTGAGGCATGCAGACTTCTCAGCTTTAATACAATTTAAGCAGATGAGTTATAGGTTGGAATTTTTTTTATTTCTTCTGTAAAGCTGGGCTGTCTGTGAAGATTCTCAGTCATCCAGGTCATGGTTGTCCTCGTAGCTTCAATCACAGTATCTGGACTTGCTTGAGATTCTCGAAGACGTTTCACCTCTCATCCAAGAGGCTTCATCAGTTCTAAACTGACTGGTTGGGAGTTCCTGATTTTTATACTCTTCAGGAGCCATTGACTCTATTAAAGGTTCAGTCTGCTGGGTGTGTGTTGCCCCCCACCCCCCAATTTTTATAATCGGCAACACACACCCAGCAGACTGAGGCTTCAGTAGTGTCAATAGTGCTCCTGAAGAGTATGAAAATCTGGAACTCCCAACCAGTCAGTTTAGAACTGATGAAGCCTCTTGGATGAGAGGTGGAACGTCTTCGAGAAACTCAAGCCAGATGTTATGATTGAAACTATGAAGATAATCTAGAATGTTTTAACCTTGGACTCAATGGGAAATGGATCCCTTTTGGAACCAGCCTTGAGTGGTCATTCAAGGAACTGCAGTTTTTAACACTTTTCAGCTGGCTTCATTTTTCAGACCTACAGCTGCCAACATAAAATGTATGAGAGCATGTTGAAAGTGACATTTTCCAGGGAAAGGCTCACTAGACACGAGCTGATAACAATAAAGACTCAACAAAGTTCTAGTGTAAAGAAGTTAATTTTGCCTTCCATTTGACAATTTAGCTTTGTTTCCTTCATATAACCAGGCAAAGAGAAATTTTTTGAATACCTGACAGTTTCGACGGATCACTTCCGTCTTCTTCAGAACGTCATCCAGATGTTGGGGATGATCAGCTGATGTTACTGAGGCGGGGTTAACCTGTCAAACTTGACAAGGTTGAACATGATATCACATTAAAACTATTCATCACTCAGTCTCCCAATTCACCACTTTTTCTAAATAAGAGGCAGTTAAAGGGTATTCAATATAGGCTCTATATACCTACACAAATATACTATGAACTGTGCTTATCTTTGACCTGTTAAACTCTTATTATTGCTTTTACTATGTCCACTTTATGAACCCTGACTGTCAAACTTGACAGGTTGACCACGCCTCAGTAACATCAGCTGATCATCCCCAACATCCGGATGACGTTCTGGATAAGACGGAAGTGATCCGTCGAAACTGTCAGGTATTTAAAAACTTTAATTTCTCTTTGCCTGGTTATATGAAGGAAACAAAGCTAATTAACAAAGTTCTGATTTGTAATTTTGAAATGAAACACAGATGCCAAACAGACATTTATTCATGCAACAGTAGATCCAATAGATTCAATTTTTTAGGTGTACCAAAGTACAGACAATATATCAAATAATAAAAAACAGGTTGACATATATTCTCTTAGAAAGAGAAATAAACCTGAACTCTAGTTATGCCTTCTAAACATTTCTCTTATTTTATCATACTTATCCCCAGAAGTATAATTACCCCTCATGTACTGCATGTTTTGACCTTGAACAGGATTGATAACATGCATCTACTGTTTTATAACTTTTTGAACGGGTTAAAGACAGAGCATAGGGTTAAGAGGATCTTGTATATGGAAGGAATGGAAAAGAAGTTCAGAGAAAGAACAATGAAAATATACATAGAAGGAAAACACCTCACAGGAATTTGTGGTTTTGAATTTTCTTTTGCAGCAGCAACTCATGTCCAGATGATCTTACCCAGGGATCTACAAATCACGGATCAGCAGCCGTGAAAGACATCCTACATTTGTGTAAGTTTAAGAGCAGGGAAAAATGAAAATGAAATGATACAGATGTTGACAAATACACGACTGTCTTGGGTTGTTCAACTCAAGATTGACCACGTCCTGCTTTCTGCTGTTACCTCCCGTGACTGACTTGAAGAGTTGGGGAGGACAGACGGAGGAGGGAAAGATAAAGAGAACCGGGGAGGAGGAGGATGACACAGAGCTGAGCTGCTGACAGATGTGCTGAGCTCACTGCTGCTCTGCCCTGATGAGAGGAGATGAGAACATGGAGATCAGTGAGGAGTGTGGAAGTGTCAAATGAGAGGGGAAAGAAATGTGCAGGACAGGAAAGAAAGGAGAAAACGTCACGATACCGTCCGTCCCATCTGTCTCCTGGCACTTAAATACCAAAAACAAAACTCCTTATTTACTCCTTGTTTCTATAGATTTTTGTTTTCTAAGCATTTAGTCACAGGAAATTACTTTAAATGACTTAGTAACAAACTACCATGTGTGATTGTCGTGACCGAATTATCTTCTGTGTATTTTAATTCATCCTTTGTTTAACCAGGCGCAGGATTAAAAGCTTTTCCCAAAGAGGTTCGGCAAAGAAGTCAATATACAGCAAAAGTGGCAACAAACATAAAATATCTGGCGAAGGATCCCATTACACAAAAGAGCAGAGATTAAAGGATCCATGCAGATATCGAGTGACTACCTAAATAAATCAGAAATATAAACATCAGCTACTCCACAGTATTACCCACCGCCACCAGAATCAAGAGGGAAGCTTTGTTTTCGTAAAATCTGCTGAATGTAATTCGATTGTTTGTTGAGAAAAACCCGCTGGTCACTGGACCTGGTTTTTTCTATCATGAGAAAAAATGTTTAGTAAATAAATGCACAGCTTTTTACAACTTGGGAAATTCTTCAGTTTCACAATACTGAAATATTTTTGTGGGAGTCGTCTCGACTTACATTCTTTGAAATGATCTTGGAGGGATTTTTATTCTTGCCCAAGAATTTGGATTGGTTATATGAAGTATAAAAAGCAATCTATTGTTCTCTGTAAGGCAGAACACATAAATGTAAATAATAATAGATTAAATTATTATTTTTATGCCAGTAGCTTTCTATCAGTAAAGGGCTGGTTTCAGAGAGGGTCATGTTTCAGTCACGCTCTCATGTTATAAATCCTATTAAGTGTTGGACTTATTCCAGATATTTTTTTGTTTTGTTTTGTTTACTACGGAAGCCCTAAACGGCCATGGTTCAACTTAATTTTTTTCACTTCATTTTCTTGAGAAAATGAGATAATTCGCCTCCATTTTCTCGTTATAACGACATAATTTTGTCGTCATCACTTGATAACAAAATCCGTTATGTCGTGATAACGGCAAAATGTTCTCGTTTTCTCGAGACAACAAAATCGTTTTCTCGTTACAAAGAGTTAATTTTCCGGTGAGATACAAAGCGAAACCAACCTGCCAGATCACTGTTAAGGACAATAACTTGTATATGCAGACTTGCAAAAGTCCAAACAAGCACATGAACGGGCTTAACTGACCTCATTAGAGTGTGCAGCTGCAGTAGAGCACGTCCAGGCCTGGCTTCAGTCAGCAGTGTGCAGCAGCAGCAGAGCACCTTCTAGCCTGGCAGGGAAAAGGTTTTCTCGAGAAAACAAGATAATTTTAATAATGGATTTTGATATCCAATGATAACAACAAAATTGTGTCATTATGACGAGAAAAAGGAGGAGATTTAACTCATTTTCTTGAGAAAACGGAGCGAAAAAATCAGGATGAACCATGGCCGTTTAGGGCTTCCGTAGTTTACATATTTCATTTTAAAAATAGCTTATTGTGTATCCTTTGGTTATGCAAACAGTTCTTTCAGTTTTCTTTTTTTGAGTGTCCATTTCCAGTTTCCACACTAAAAGAATGAAGACCTAACTGTAGTTTAATAATTAATACAGATTTGATTTAGAGATTTAAGATTCTTTACCATGTAATGTTCATTCTCATTAGTAGAACTGAATTGTAGTCGCATGTTCTTAGTTGACTCCTTCCACTGAAAGGATGTGGTAAAGACTGCCTTAAAATTTGATAAAGGCAGTTTCAAAACCTGTGTTTTGTTTTGCTGACACATTATTGGCGGCTTTTACAAAGTGAATTTTGGATTTTTATCACTTCATAAATCCAAAAATATTGTCAACAGCCTGACAACCAAAAATCAATTTTGACCATGTTCTTCAGGAAATAAGTGCAGCATAAATTAGACCATGAATAAAATATAAACAAACTATTTTGTAAGAACTTTCTGATTACTGACAGGAATAAAACTGGATGTATGGTATTTCAGTGCTACTTAAGTGCAGATTTCTGGCTCAGTGTATGATTAAAACTCATTTTGAAAAAAAAAACTACCATTAAATAGATTAACTGTAATTGAAATCTACAGATGCAAACATACAAAGTTCAGTAAAATAAACAACTGAATGTTTATTTGGATGCTTTCCATTAGACTGAAAAGACATGGTTTGAAAAATGAAAAAACATGTTTTTGCCTGTTGTGTCTTAAGTTAAGATCACGTGTTTTGACAAATCTTAGTCGACATTACTGGTTTCACAGAGCAGTTTAATTGTCTAGTAGTTGTTTTATAGTTTTAAATAACAAAATGTTGACTCAGCTATTTAGTTTGTTTAAATTAACCTGAAATAATTCAATGTTTATGTAGTCCTCATATACAAAAGAGACAAAAGGCTACAAATGTGGGTTTGAGTGCCTGCTGCTGCTCCAACAACCGCCTCATTTGCCAGAACTCATTTCAAAGTGAGCAGCCTGAGTGATCATAATCATGGTTGAAGGTTTTCTCTTCTCTTTTGCAGCCCCGGCTTTCTCAGGCCAATGCAGTGGCTGCATTTTCCCATAAACTTGTCCATTGCCAGGACACATGTTCAGACCTTTAGACCTCGTTGTCTTGACAGACCTTTTGCTGGCTGGCGGTGGGTTCTGGTGTGCGGTTGGCTGGTTAAAAGGGTGTGAACCCGCGGAGGAGATTCCTGGGCGCTTGAGTCAACAGCAGCTGTGGTTGGTGATGAAGAGAAGCTGTCCAAAGAGGCTTTTACCAGCAAGTGCCTTTTCAATGTGAAAGGAGCACTCAGGTGAATGGAGTCAGTGACCATGAAGGGCTCTCTCTCTCGCTCTCTCTCTCTCTCACACACACACACACACTCATACCTGGGAAAAAAAACATACACACATCTGCTCACAGAAACCTGAAAGATACCTGCACATACACTCATCTGGACAACAGACTGACACAGTTTAGTAAAGTTCATATGCAACACACACAGCTCCTCATGGAAATTTGCACACAGATGCTCAAACACAAAAGCCCAGATGCATGCATCGCACACACTCACACACGGGAACAACACAGACACCTGGCTGGCATTGAAGCGCCGTTCTGTTTGCATACCTCTCCCTCTCTAATCATCCTCCACACAGCCACAAAGCCACCATTAAAACTAGGAAAACAAAAACACAAAAAGGGGGCAACAGGCGGCGTCCATCCTTCTTCCACCCGTCCCTCCCTTTCCACCCTTCCTCCCTTTCTCCGTCTCCCTCTGTACCAAATGTTTACCTTCCCCCCGTGAAAAGAGAGGGATGTGGACAGACAGGGTGAGAAAAGAAAGAAATCTGGCTGAGGGGAAGGGAGCCAAGGCCTTTAAAGTCTGCCACAGAGCCGTGACAAAAGCCTCCTAATCTCGGTGTTGTCTTTCGGCCCCCTTTTCTCCCTGCACTTCCTGCCAAGTTTGTGTCGGTGTGTGTGCGCAAGAGAGTAAAAGAGGGGAAGAAACTAACAGTGGATGTGTATTATGCAAGTGAGAGTGTGTGCGTATTTGTTTCAGAGAGTGGTAAAATGGCAAGATGGTGTTGGTTTGTGTAAAAAGAGATTGTGTCCGATAAGGAAGTGGTGTGTGTGCACACGCGTTTGTGTGTATGACAGGAAAGGAATCTTTCCACAGTGGTGCTGACATCACTCAAGCATACATGGGACAGTTGGAGGAGGCCCCTTCTCAAAGACAACAGCCTGCCTGCCTTCACATGTGGGATGCCTGTGTTTGTGTGTGTGTGTGTGTGTGTGTTGAAGAATATACGAGTGGTCGAGGTCACCAACCCTCACCTGTTCCTCTCTGACTCATAAACTGCCCCTATTCAACTCTCTTCCGCTGACATGCTGCAAAACAGCCTGTAGGTGTGTGTGTACAGCAATTCCTCAATCTCATCCTTTTCACCCTCAACAAAAGAAGCAGATGTGAATAGAGGTGTGTGTGTGTGTGTTTGTGTGTGTGTGTATTTGAATTACTCATGTTGTGGGGGCCTACATCTGTTTGCAAACTTACATTGTGGGGACCTTTGGGACACAAAGCAAGTCGTCATAATGTAAATCATTAGAGTAAGGCAAGTAGTGGTTAGGGTATGTCCCCAGGAAATGAAGTAGATGTAATGTCCTCTGAATTGATGGAAGCGCGACTGTATGTGTGTGTGTTTACATGCTTGTGTGTGTGTGTGTGTGAGTGACCTCCTGAGCGTCCCTTCCTCATCCTGCAGATCTCTATCTGTGGCAGCTGTGGTCCACAGACCTTCACACTCAGCAGAGGAATGCACACTGGAGCCGTCATAATATACACAAGGCTGAGGTGGGCTACAGTGCCATCTACAGGCTGATCAGTTTAATGTCAAAGTCTAATATTTGAGAAATGTTATTCCCTTTTGCAAGCTAATGAAGGAAACCTTTATATACTTAATATAAATGTTCAGCTCTTTGGTAGAAACTCGGCTTTCATCACCTTGTTCAGGGGCACTTTTGGACAACAGGAGCTGAGGAACAGACCGCTCTGTAATTATCACCCTATGATTAGTGGATGTGCCGTTCTACTTTTTGATCTACTGCCAAAACAAACCACAGTATTGAACAAATGATAACTTTCACCTCATGAAAACTGGAGATGAAAAGTTATTCCGAACACCATAAATCCCCCGAGGTGAACTTAACTTTGTTAGTCAGCTGTCTTGGCAATCAATTGACGTGTCATCCCTGGAGCCACTAGCACAGCTAAACATATGCAAATATATTGAGAACAATGAAGTCTATTCCACTAGTTTACCTCAGACAAATACATTTAGATGAAAGGTGACTTTTGCTTTGTTGTTTGCTTTCAGAAAGTCAGATATGAGTTTTTTTTTTTGTGGGCAATGTTTGAGGTTAACCTCCGGTTCCCAGCAAACACACCCATTCAGTAACTGCTGGGAGTCACAATGTGGGGGTTGCACATCTCTAAATCAGTAAAACCTCATATGAATGAAGTACACATTTTGTGATGAATCTTTAAATTGAACAAAATTAAAGCTGCAGTAGGCAGAAATCTAGAAAACAACAACAAAAAAAAATTGCCAGAATTTGAAAATACACAGCCGTCCTCCTGCAGCTCTTCCCTTTTCCCTCTCGGTTGTAAAACCTTCCAATCACAGGATTAGAACCCCAACCCTCTGAGTGAAAGCCCTTCTTCTGCTGTTGTACTTTGCATGGTCACAAGGAACTGCCAGGGTCCACATGGTGGAAATTTCATCATCTCCTCAGGTCCACTTTGCAGACAGCAGCCTACGTCTCACAATTTGTGTCTTTGCAGCAAATTTGCTACAAAAGCAACAGTGCTTATGCTCGGCAGTAGTGTGCACGCACAGAATACATACATACAAGCTCCCGCAGACTAGAAAAGTAGTATCATAGCAACAACTGTGCGTCTGTGGTGTCCACAGCTGTCCTTGTGCATGTCCACAAGGGAATATAATCAAGGCTTAACCCATTGCACTGCATCCTTCTTTTACTACAGACATTGTTGCTGTTCATACTATAGCATCAGATTGATGAAAAGACTTGTGATTGGCTAAAATCTTCCATTATGGGCCAGATTTTTTTTTAAAGATAGAGCCAAGAGGAGGTGCAGAATTATAGTTAGTATGATCCCCCCCCCCCAATAATGCTACAAAAATACTGCCTATATTTGCTTTATTAGTAAAAAAATAAAATAAGATACAGGATGTCGTTGGCTTGAAATACTTAAAAATAATAGAGTGCTGATTTCAGGGTACAAGCATACAAATGGACATTTTAAAATAATTCCCTTGTGGCTTTTTTAGGTGCATTTTGAACAAAAACATCTATTTTAGTCTTCTTCCATTGTTTTTCAAACTAAATGTTAAACACTAAAAGTGATGGGGATGACAGATTATACTCTGTAGGCCTTCACAGGAACACGTTCAGTGCACCTCACAAAGACAAATAGCTCCGGTGTGAAATCATTTAGTTCATGTCGTGTCTTGCCTAGAGGGGATTACACTTACAGCACCAAAGGTACAAGACTGAAATACTGAGTGACAAAGTGTGAAATCTGGATCAGATTAAGTGAGAAGCTTCTCTCACACACACACACAAACAGAAAAGATGAAGATAGAGAGGCCGAAAGACAGAGAGAAAGAGGGAGGGAGGGGTGGACAAGCTGTGGGAACACGCTGCTGAATAATTACCACTGACATCAGAATAGTTTTCTTTAGCTCTCTGAAGTGGCACAGCTCATTTGTACAGCCCGAAGCCATGCGGAGGTGTGTGTGAATGAGTGTGTGTGTGTGTGTGTGTGTGTGTGTGTGAAAGAGAAAGTAAGAATGAAGAGGAACAAAAAAGACACACCTCTGTAGCAAAAGCTGTGGTAGTTTTAAAATGACAAAAACATACAAAGCAAGTCCATTATTACTGTAAATGTACAGCACAACAGCTCAACCATTGTGTGTATGCATGTGTGTGTGAGTGTGTGTATGTGTGTGCATGCATAAGGGAGAGATTATTCTGATTTAGTCTTCTCCCTGTCAATGTGTGACACCATGACAGCTTAGTCTGCCCTGGGGAGCCGTTTCCCTCTAAGTGGACCTTAAAAAACAGGAAACGACTTCAAATCCCACTAGAGCGCACAAGAGGATCAGGACTACTGACTCTGTACAATACACTAACTTCACACACACACACACAAGACCTAAAAATAGCGTGCACAGGTCCAGAACACACACACACACACAGTCACACCTGAGCCCTCTTGAATAGACCATTCACCACCCTGACAAGCAGGGACAATAGAAGCCAAAACGCAGATCTACATAGAAAGACTCGACCTGTCTGAACACATCAGGCGCCGCCGCCGCCCGCTTCACCACATGAGCTTTTCCTTTCTGCGATGACTTCAGGTGATATCGCGTTTCTATATAGCTACACTTTTCTTTGCCTCCACTTGCAGCTGTTTTGTAACATATTTTTAGGGTGAAGTCCCAAGTCATGCTACTGAGGTTACATCCAGCAGCGGAAACTACTGTTGAAGATCTGTTTTGCAGTCTTATTACAAGAATAACCTTTAAGTACAGTCCTGCCGAATCCAGTAAAATGAGGTGTACTTTGGTAAACACCATAATCCCAGTTTATCTGTGTAAATTGAACAGGTGCTGGCGCAGCAAAGCGAATGTCACGTCAGATTGTGCCTTTGGCTAAAAGCTTGCAAAGCTTTGTGGGTTGAGGCCTGTAAGTTTCTCTGTTGGATTACTGAAAGTAATTTTATGAATAACCTGACCTTTGACTACATACCAACACAGAAATAAGCATACCTGAATTCAAAAGGATAACTGTAGTATAGTGGCAGGTCAGCCTATAAGGATTATACTTCAGTCTATAACACCAAGGCTTATGTCATTAGCTTATTTAATTGGTAGATTGGTTTAATAACCCAACATCTGGGCTTGGTCATTAACATACATTACAACACATGTTGGCTTGAGGTCCAGCTGAACACGTTTAATTTTACCTGTGAATCCAGGGGGTGTTTAAAACCAACACACAAACTGACTCATTTGGAGCTTTGGGAAACATAAATACCTCGATGTAGACGTCAGAGGCCAGGTGCATTTCCTCTAGACTTCATGACAGTTTATGTGTGTGTGTTTATTAAGGAGGAGTGCGGTCAAGGGAGGACATGGAGTGTCTGAAGGAGGACGGAAGGCTGAAGATGGGAGATTTCCATCCAGAGCTCTGGCTGTGTGACATGTCCGGAGTCAAAGGTGCTCCCTGAAAACGACTGAGAAAGGAGAGGAAATTGTTACCCTATTTTTTAAAGTGAGCAACATGATTTACTAAGGAGAACTAGCACGATAAACAATCAGATATGTTCCTAGCATATTAAAGGACATCTGCCACTGATCTGCAGTCAGCTCTCTAAAGATTTCTCTTGAAATAATACTAAAAAAAACTTAAATGATGAAAATAATTTCTGCAGGACAGCTACTGTATGCACACTTCTTAAATTTTACATAATTAAGAGTGCACTGTATTACACTGAAGACAATTTTTAGTAGCAGATTTGGTGCTGATTCTCATTAAAATGTCACCTAGTGCAATACAGTGGCCCACTATTTTTGTTTTTTTTATTGTTTTTGGACAACATGTATATCGTACAGTGGAATAAGCTATATAAAGTTGTCAGTTGTTCCTTTCAGACATGAAAGGCTGAATTACAAAAAGCAGAAAAAATGCAGATAAAGTACATTAACAGTTAAAGATGCTGTAGTAATTTAGGACAACACAAACACATGCACAAGATCTTGTTAGGCTCACAATCAAGAAGCTGCCACAGTGTGAATGTCAAGCTAAAATGGGTCACACCTGGAATATGATATCGAATTCATCTGCATTCACTTTATGCTACTATGATGCATATAATGAATCAGATTCATCACCTGACTGTGGCCGAACACGCTGAGTGCATGGCTGACGTGTTTTGGTAGGACGATCTGTGAGGGATGCTTCCTAAACACAACACCACATGAATCGACGGTTAATCCTTATGTCAGATCACACAGAGAAAATAGCTTACAATGATTTTAAAAATGCATGACATACTCCTGGAGTCATTATCGGCTTACGTGTCTCTCCTTCCACTGCATGAGCTTACTGAGTGTTTCACTTGGAAAACCCTCCAGCAGGACAAGATAAATGGGCGAGTCATCTCCCAGAGTAATTAGTATCTCACAACTTTCACTTCACACAAACTTGCACTGAGGTTGCTACCAAACAAGGCAAAAACACCCACGGCATGTACGCATCTCTCTGCTGCAGTCAGTGCTATAATAAATGGCACATGTGATTGCTATCTTGCAATGACTATAAATCACATCAGCTGTAAAGCATTTCAGATAGTACAATCTGTCTGCTGCTGTTTAAATATTATGATTTCCTTCCACAAAATATTTACTTAACTCAACTCTCACATAGATGTAATAAGTACCTATATAATCCTACAGTAATAGCAGCGATATGACTGTCACCTCCTTTGTTCACCACAACATAGGTCAAATCTCTTAAGAGACAGAGAAGCTTAACCCCAATCAAAACAAAAGACAACATCTGTAACGCTTCAGTGATTGTGGGTGGTCAACTGTTGGACTCTTGAGCCTAAAACTTGCGAAAAGAGAATTGTTTTGTACCCTAGTTAGCACAATATGTTGGATTTTTCAGGGCTTGTGTACACTTTTAGCAAGGGCTGGTGTCTGAATTTATAATCGTCTTTGCATTGATGTATAGTTCTATGGCAGGCAGAGCAAAGCACATACCCATTCGTCCATCTTGAGGAATGATAAACGACTGCCTGGGGACAGAGTGAGGCTGAGAAGACAGTGATACACAGAGAAAATGGCACAAATCATCATGTTTTATTAGCTCGTACGCTCAACACCTTCATTCCTCATGCGCTAAAGTCATAAAGTAAATGTCAGGATGCTGTATAATCTTGACAGAACTCATTCATAACAAAGATTGAGGACGGAAGGTGAAATAATGGCACTTACTTTCCTGAACAGACTCCTTTCATCCACCTCCATGTTTTCGGAGCTGCCAGACAGGAAACCACACTTCATTAGTTTTGTTGGGTTCAGCTGGCTGAACGTTGCCGCCACATTTTTTAACAACAAGCCAAATGTCTGTGTAAAAGCAACATTTATTGTTTTCAAAGTAAGATATCCACTTTATAAAGCCATTACATGTCCTTTTAAGGTGAATGTGCAGCTGGTTTGCAGACACTGCAGAAAAATATTCAAATTTACTTAAAAATGGAGCACTAGTCAACAAATGAGAAATCGTTATGCTGGAATAAGGTAACTCTGGGCTTAAACAATGCATTTATGGTTTAGAAATAATAAATAATATTCAAAATAGTTCAGGAAAATCCTTGAAGCTGGTTTCTGTCCTTTTTAAAATCAAAACTGAATTGACCCAGCAGCAAATGGGGTTATATCCGCCATCCATCATCTGTGGTGCTTTCACTCGGTAGAACTACCTAAAGTCTCAGTGGATAAAACAACATTTGCACTATTAAATTCAGGCACCAAATTAATCCCATGTCGGCGGTGTCTCGGAAACCCAATAGGGATTCCTGACTAAACCTAAGCAAAGATTGGCTTATTCAGGTGTGAGTGTGTGTGTAGATAGCCACAGGGCAGGGCAAAGCTACACAGCAGCTAAACCTAACATAAGACATCGGGGCTGAAGCCAGGATATAACTTGTTTGCACTGTGAAATACCTCCTACATTCTCTCTCCCTCTGAGGTCTGAGGTATAGTGAGAGGTAATGAAGGGCAAAGAGGGGGGAAAAAAACAGAGCATGAGATGGGGTGAAGAGAGTGCAAATCGAAGATGAACAGACAAATAGAAGCTTAATAGCATGAAGTGAAAGGATAAAAATTTAAATTAACAATACTCACATATTGGCGGCAGAGGAGTGTCGCGACAGAGAGATGGGGGAGTTATATGGGATCTGTAGGACTAAAGGCAGAAAAGAAACAGCATGCATTAAAATATACTGAATACTATTAGTAACAGGGACTTTAGTGGTTATGCAGGATGCTCATGTAAAGGTCTAATTAGACCAAAAGAGGATCATAAGAGTTTCTAGTCCTTTTTCTGCAACTACAGTTTCGTGGAACAGTCAATTAGCAGTTTTTGATTGGTCTGACTTCAGTGTTGAATGCTGATAAATAACATTTTGGGAATGTAGTCTTTTCGTGTCACTTATGTCGCACACTTTATTGAGAGCAGCAGAAGTCTGCTCGGTGTTGTAAGCCGAAGGATACTTTTTCAGTTATCTTGGATTTGTCTCTTTCTGATCACCACTCTCCCCTATTACATTATAATTATGGTTTTACCAAATAATGCAACATTACAGCACATTTACGTCTGTTTTTTTTTGCTCCTATCACATTTTAAAGTTCTACCAATCCCAGAAACCTGCTGATGTTACATCACCTTTGACTTAACTATCACTATCAGGTAGATAATACTATCTGGAATATTAAATTATTGCATTAACTGTGGTACATAATAACATCTTGTAATATTATTATCATAATTTAATATTAAGACTCTTTATTCCTCATTCCTCATTCCAATAAGTGTTATTGGGAATGCAGAGAACACATAACCCATTAACAAAATATGTGTATATTGGTTGCATGGTACAACATTAATACAATAAAATAACTGAACGTGAACTGGAACTCAATGTGTTTCAGATTTCTCCAGCGCTATGACGATCAGGTGCCACACAGACCAACACAACTGTGTCATAGAATTATAAGATTGTTTACCTGGCTTCTGTCCACGAGGAGTATGAGAACTGTGGCTGATCTGGGGCACAGATGAAACTTTGACACTGAGTGAGAATAGTAAGAACAAAGGTTAATCAGTTCCAACAAAGCAGAAAGTTTTCACAAGCAACATAGTTGTCCTGTGAATCGTACAATGAAAGAGTGGGTTACAACCCCTCTCCCTTCAAGACGAGTGCAGGACAAGTCCAGACAAATATATCTTTATGAGAATCTGGATCAGATGTTTAGCTTATAGTACATGTAGTTTCAGTAAATGACTGGTAAACAATGTCAATATCCAAGCTCCCCTTGTTCAAATTATTCTTTAGATAATTATAAACAATCATTTTCAAAGAATTTTTACTTCATAAAATGTTGAGGATAACTTTTCTGGTCTTTTAAAGAAAATCTCCCTTTTCAAGCTCATTCAGTCCTGGTTAGATTATATAACAGTCCAGGCGTAGATGTGCCAGGAGTGACACCTAGTGAGTGAGTGGTGAAGCATAACAGCCAGATGGTTGTAAATGTCTTTATATGCTAAAACGCTGCCAAACCACAAAAAGAAACACACCAGCGTTTAATTTGAAATCATAACAGGTTTAACTGCCTCCTTATAACTTTATTTAGACTCTTTTTTACTCTTTTATTTCACATGTATTGATATGATCATTGATGCATGAACATACAGCATGACAGCTGGTAATTTAATCCTAAATCCTGTGTGAATGAGGGATACTAAAAACATCTTTAAAAAATTATCATAATGGAAAATTAAAAATTAACATTTTTAAAAATATTTGTTAGCCAAAAGGTAGAGAAATACCAACAGATTTCTCAGGATGAATTAGTTTGTGAAAAGACTGAAAGACTGGCCACATACCAGAATAACGGTCATTAAATGGTCAATTTACTTTAGGAAATGTCTATTTGGTGTTGTACCTCTGACGCTGAAGAGAGTTCTCCAGCTTTGTAATGTAGGCGCTCTGTTCATTCAGCTTCCTTTAAATAGGACAAAATAAATAAAAAAAAACCTTGCAACTTTTCATGAACTGCAGCTTAGAAGTATGTATGGAACTGCATTACTAAAATATCATTTAACTTACTTCGTCATTTGCTGCATTTCTTGCTTCATCTTGACTAATATCTCCTCAAGCTTCTCATTCTGTAAATGGTAAAATGCAGGTGTGACTATATCATCACTAGGATTAATATCTATTTTAGAAGGCTGCCAGTAGGGCCAGGAACCAATGGAAACATAAATTTAACATGGTTGGTGGGTTAATGGTTATAGCCAGACATGTTTCATAAATAGGATTATGTATTTTGCAATGGCAGTGAAACTAATGGCTCAAAATAGTCCATTACCTGGGAAGTACAGAATAAAATGCAAAATAAGTAGCAAAAATAAATGCACCTCACCCTTTGCTGGTAGTGAGTCAGCAGTCTCTTCTGATGTCTCGCCTGGAATATTATAACCTGATTAAAGGGAAGAAACAGTGCTGCATATGTAAAGTCTGCAGGGCAACACATACATTACATATGCAAGTCTACAAAACAACTTTCTGAGCAAACCTGCTTGAACACACTGACTGCTGTTAAGAGGTGATGGCTGATAAAAGAACTGCTAATAGGAGAGTTTTTAATACTTTATGATGTGAAGCAAGAAATTGACCAAACTTTGCCGATTTCCGCCAAGTGTTTGGTTGCCACAACATTGATGTCAGAGAACAGGGCCTTCACTTCGGAGCTGCTCTGAAACAAAGACATTTCACATGACGGTAATGGCAGCAGGATTTTAAAACTATATTGGTCTAGTTATAAAGTAATGAAGTGTGATATTATCTCATGTAGCCAGCCCACAATCCCCTGGGGATGGTATATAATGAGAAGAAGGGCACTTACTTTGTCAGAGAGTGGTGATACTTGGCATTTGGCACTGCATATTAAACACTTGCCTTGCTTGCCTGAAGGAAAGATTGCAATTATACACAGTCGGGAACATAATGCACGATTTTGCCAGGTTCATACTGAATAGAATACGTGCTGAATCCTCTGCATGAAATGACACAAAAGGACTGCTCAAAGTGCTTTTGCCTGAGAACCAAAACTAATTCATTGTCTGGGTCTGACCCTGGGAGCCCGAGCAAGTTAAAGAGACTGTGATTGAGATGAGACTCATCAGGAACAGGCCTCTGGGTTATGAATATGATCAGTGGTTCCCAAAGTGGGATGAAACGACCTCCAGGAGTACTTCAGTGGACACCATATCCAGTGTTGAATGGTGTAATTTCACTCTTATTTCATTTGAGCACATACCGAGAAGCACACAGTGTCAGAGCACAACTGGATTTCAGTTCTTCTTCTCTGTAATATACAATGACTAACCCAGTCTGAAATTTAACTCCCTATGGAAAAGCTTACTATACCGGGGACTCCTTTGTGTTTATTGAGAAGGCTCACACATGGAAAACGTGTATTTAAAGCTTACTTTCTGTACAGTCGGTGTAAAACTGAATAATCAGCTCTGCAGTATCGTTTTAAGCCCAACAGATGTCCCTGTCTAATCACGCTTTCACCTGCCTGGGCAAGCAGGTATGGTGAAGGTGCTTAAATCCAGCTTAAATCCAAATATTGCTTAACAGAGATTGATTTGTAAACAAGAAGCGTGTATCTACCTTTCTGATAACAGACACTGCAGATGACATGGCCACAGGATGTGACAGCCAGTTTGCGGTCAGCACTTGGGGGGAAAAAGCAGGAATTGCAGCAGACCCAGGAAGACATTTGAAGACCTGCAAGTACATAAGATTAGCTTGAAGTTAACCGGCTAACTTACCTTGCTAACGCTGTTGCTACATTTGTTAACGAGTTTAGCTAAGCGGCATTGCAGCTTTCATCCACATTCGGTGTTTTAAAACATTTAGTGGACCTCTTTTATGGTTGGGTTAATTTTGTAAAAGGAATAACCCCGCCGTACAGTCAGGTAACGGTAATTACATGTCTTACCTGTGTTAGCGCGCTGCCGGTGAAGCTACATGCTAATTTAGCTTAGCCAAAAAAAGCAACGGGATCTGCGCAGGATGAAGTCGGAGTGGATGTACTACCACTCTCTTAGAACCATAAACTTAACTTTACGTCTTGGCTGGTGATTAGCTAATGTTTAAAAGTGTTGCTAAAACTGTCAGTCGAGTTACGGTTTCCTGTTGCAAATTATTAGCCTTTAACGACGCCAGTTATTTTTCCTTCAGTTGCTAACTACCAAAACAAGCTAAACATGGCTACCTGTTCGAGAGTATCTCTTTTAGACGCATTACAGTATACAGTAGAGGTTGTGTGATGCCACTTCAGTGTCAAATGATCCAAAATTACACCTTAAAATAATTGCAGTATGTTATTTTCTCTTATGGTAAATTCAAACCAACAGTTTAGATTTACTATGTTAATGATACAGGCCCCACCATAAGAACTCAATGCAACAGAAGTGAGTATTAATAATTCTTGTGTTCATCTTTATTTTTTCTATTACTCTTTGCTGGAGGGCTTGTGTTGCTTTTTCTTAACTGTATAAAATATTTCAAAGGTTCTATTTGGATTCAAATCAGAAGACACACTCTGCTAGGTCATAGTTTTCACTTTGTCATTCTTTACAAACTCATGTGACATTTTAGCAATGTGCTTTGGGTTGTTATCATGCTGGAATATTCCTCTTCTGACAAGCTTCTGCAGACTGGGAGTCATCTTGTCAGCCAGTATTTTAGTATATCCACAAACATGCGTGGTGCCATCTCTAAATATCATCTCCCCCAACACCTTTTGCACTCATACAACCCCATGTTATTACAGTCCCACCTCGGTTCTTCACTGTCAGGAGCATGCATTCACCGTGGTAGTCCACGACAAGGCTAACGCCAAACATGCTGGACCCCATCTAAGCTGAACAAATTCACCTTTGTCTCATCTGAACAAAGAATGTGTTTCTGGTATTAATTAGGCTTCTTTTCATGTTCTTTAGTAAAGTGTCATCTTGCAGTTTTGCATTGTACTTTACACTGTCATTGGAAACCTTGATTTCTTTGTAACTGTTTTTCAGAACTAGGTTGAACCAGGTTTTCTAACTTTTGTGTCAGTAATCTTAAGTGTATTTACAATTGTTGCACTGGGTTCTTCTTTGGTTCCTGTGTTTTCAATGTAGTCTTTCTAAAGAATGTATTTTTTTTGTTTGTAGTAGGAAATACGTCCAGATAATGCAGTTATTAACATACAGTTTCGAATCATTTGACATTATGTGATATTGCAGGATGTTATTTACTCTGTTGTATACTGTAAGTCCACAAACAGCTTCTCCATGTGCAAAAATTTGAACATTTTGAAAACAGACACCCTTCAAGATTAGAGATAATAGCAAAACAATTGTACTTAAAATAGCTTTAATTTTCTATTAATCTGGTAGTAATATCTGCTGAGATAGACACAGAGGAAAACAATCAACTATTAAAACAGTAGTTTTTTGCAATACCGTCTACAGGATCCACAAACGGCATTTTTAAAGCAATATTTCAAGTTTGTCAAATCTTCACACTTAATTTTAATATTTCTTTGTGTTATTCATGCATCATTTTAAGCACTATACATTTTATATATATATATATATGTTGTTCTGGACCTAAAGTATTCTTGTGACACCATACAGATGATGCACTTGTACAGGTGTGGGCAGGACATGCAAAAAATTAACAGTGCGGTACAGCATTGACAGATCACAGCTCATCATCAGACCAGTTTCTTGGCGACAAAGAAGTCTTTGAGGCGCTTCATCTGCCAGAACCCGACCGACAGTAGAATTGAGGTCTGAACTACGGCCCACCACAACACTTTACTGTTGGCGTCTTCACTGATCTGCCGGAACAACTCCTCCTTCTCCTGAATGACAGTAGACAACACACATAAGACGTTAAATCATGCTGTCACTTAAATGTTGTCAGGGATGTTTGAGTGGTGTTAGAATAGATGGAATTAGTTTTACTGGTGAAAATGAATGGAGTTCTGCTTTAGCTTAAGCATGGTAAAAAGTGGCTTGCCTCAAACATCCATGGACACATCATCGTGGGTTTGCTATATCAAGACAAGATAATTTACCCTCTGGTACTCCTGATGCCGGATGATGTACGTCATCTGCTCTACGAGGTGGCTGAGACTGTTCTCCAGAGTCTCCATGTTGGTTTTGGTTCTGTCAGCAGTGGGGTTAACTGAGTGTTCTCCCATTTGAACATCCAAATGTAGCTTCTGTGGAGCAAAATTAAAGAAAATTTTGCATTTTTTTTTTGTTTGGAATACATTTTATCTGTGTGTGTGTCCATAGGACTTACCAGCCTTTCACCAGCAAAGACAGCAAACCTCGTGGAGTTGGTTTGGAAGCAAATGTAGTGCTGACCAGAGGCATGAGCTGTGAAGGTGAATTTACCAAATTTTCCATAGCGTTTGGACATCAGAACCTAAAGAGCAGGAAAGACACTGTTTGGCTTACATTTTTTCAACTGTTCTTTTTGTTGTTGTTCTTTTTGATTGAGCTAATGCCAAAGACAAAGAAGCAATGCATCATTATAGCAAAACTAATTAGATGTAACAGGTAGAGCTTGTAATTCAAGTCCATTTATTTTTGGCTTTTAAAAAAGTTGAAATTAACCTCATCAGTCAGATCATCAGTGCTAATCATCCATACGAAACTCAGTGTCACCATGTTAAATGCATCATGTCATTGAGTTTCGTTTGGATGCTTAAACCAGCCAACGTGTTTTGCTTGTGTGACCCTGACATGCTGATAAACCATGTGAAGTGCTATGAGTCCTGTACCACATGATCTGGGTCTCTGACTGTTGCAGTGACACCAAAGTGAGGGGAGTGGGTTGGAGTATTCGGGTCCCAAGGCTCCAGCAAAAAAAATCCTGAAGGTAAGAGACACATGAGTGCACACATGTACACACACAAAACACACAGTTATTGTCAATTGCCAGTACTATGCTTGTAATATTTACAAAAAGGACTAGGCATTAAAAGAGAATCAGACATTTGCATGTTATACTGGGCTTTAAGATTCTTAATATTCAGTGTTTATACATAAGTTAATGTTTAACGTGTACATTTCTTGCAATGCTAATGTCACACAACTATTAACACAGTCCTATTTCCATCTGTCTTATACTGTAGGAGCAATTGTAGGAAATGTATTTGTGAGAAATATGAGTGTAGCGTACAATAAATAGAGTGCGCTTAACATTTCATTATTGTTGCTGAAGCACACAGCAAATCAAGTTTTCAAGAACACAGCACTTCTACTAAGGGGCAGCATGGAAGTGTGTAGTAGAAGTCAAGTAATAAATGGCTTTTTTTTGGACATACTATCATAGAAGTGCATGTAACATTACTGTATGATTCAACAATCATGTGGTGGTTCAGAATTAAATGTAAATAAGTCACTTAAAGTCTAATTGCACATTTACTGCCACAGTTGAGAACATAGACGACACTCAGGAGGATTATTCCCTCTCCACCACTCACCAGTCACCAGCGTGTCTTCAGGAATCTCCTCAATGATGCATTTTTCCTCCAGTTCTCCGAGATCAAAATACATTGCTGCCGCCAACATCAGGTAACACTGGAGGAGAAAGCCTGTGCCACGCAAACCCATTTTAAATCAACAATGAGCTACTAGATTACAATACGCTTGACAGTGACCAGATGTTTGGCTTGTAATCCCACCGGACTTTTTTTTTGTAGATCTGCAATTTCTAACTCAAATTTTAGGTGTTTTTCGTGGACCAGCACCCATATCCCATTGCATGTATTTAAAGTGAAAGCCCATATGGGGGACAGTTTGAGTGTGAGAAACTCACAGGTGCTACTTTGTATGACGAGACATTCTGGTCGTTTTGTGATTGGTTAACCCGGGAACCAATAGCAGAGCTGCCAAGACAAATCTGTACCAGGTTGAGATTATCCAGCAGTGTCTCCTTTCCATAGCAGATTTTATTTTATTTTTTGCTAACATGGACATAAGAAAAAGCATCACAACCTTTTAAAACGCATACACAGCAATTTCTCAGTGTTATGTGAAAATGGATTTGATTAGTTTGCTAATGTAAGAGCTGTTTGGTCATAAGGTTTGTTCTTTGTTTACCTCACGACATTCTAAGAGAACAATGTCCCATAATACATTGCAAATCCAAGAAGGGTATTCACTGTAATTGGCCTGTTGGGCACCATAGGATGATAATATATATTAGCAAATATTCTATGTTGATTTATGCATTATCTTCTTTGTGTCTGTTTTACAAAAAACTGAGAGGCAGTCTCATTGGAAATGTGGAAACATAACCCAAACCATCACATACAATAGCTGCCATATGTTTACCTTCGATGAGGTCACTTAAACTCCCACACACAGAATAAACCCTTCTCATATGTAGCATCTGCAAAAGTTGTCAACTCCAAAGCAAGCAGAGAGTCAGATTTCCATCTCCTCCCACACTTCAGTGGTTTTACAGAAAGTGTCGGTAATGTCTTTCATTAAAACAGGTAGGTGAAGCTCCAAACTATGGATTTATGTAGTGTCGGCAAAGCCTCTTCAATTCTCTTGATGTTTGAGGCAAAGCATGTTGTATTATAAACTCGAATTAAAAAGCTGCAGTCTATCGTGAACCACATCCTGCCGCCTATCGCTCCAACAGTTCCCACAGTATTTTCTTCAGCCACTGGGAAAGCATTCCTTCTCTTTTCCTGTAAATGTATTGATCTTGTTGGCTGTATGTTCTAAACACAGTTGCACATGGACTCAATTCATCCCCTTTTTTTTAATCATTTATCCTGAGCAAAACAAATTACTAGAAACTGGGACTGTATGGCAGTAGCATCCTATATTTTGTATACACCTCATAATGTTTTCTTCATTATATACTATCATATACTAGATGTTTAACCGTATCTCTCATAGTTTCTTTGTGAAAACACTGTTAAGGAAAGCCAGAAACTGAGTCTGGTTCTGTCTTGTTTCTCCTGATTCCTTATCCAAGTAATTTTCCTCTCCCTCGTCATTCAGATTGGAGGGACGTCACTCATGTAGCAGATGTTTACTTCTTATTGCTATTCAGTCTGTCACCTGCAGTATAGTTTCAGCGTTGGCTCGCTTGGAAAGGAAGTTTATAAGTAAATGTTGGTCGCTTTTGTCTTCACCTACCCTACGATTGTTTTGAGAGGACGGCATTTTTTAGTGCTTTTATTTTGTACGTTGGAAAGAATATGAGCTTTACAGTCTGTTTTCTGCAGCAGTGGACACCACAGCATCAAGTCAGCTCTGTCAAGTTTCAAGCCATTTGATCTAAACATTTGGTGAACTCTTTTAAATAGTTGGGGAGCACCTTTATTCATTTTATGACTAACACTTCATCAGGGTGAAGCCCATCCAAAACTGAGACTTGAACTGGGTCCATCCAGTCAAAGATTTGATCCCCAGTATTAGCAATAATACCTTTGGAGCTCAAATCTAAGTGGGCCCAAATGTGTGGTTTAGATTTAGAGGTGATACATGGCATTGGAAAGAGGCACGGAAGGAGGATGTTTATTCTATCAACAGTCAATGTTGTTATTATAGGAATCATTTAAAGTTGCACAAGGAAGTTGTAATCATGCATGCACACAAAGTCATCAATGAGTTTCCAATATCTTAAGGTATATTTACATTTTATTGACCCTTACAGAAAACATACATACATTTTTTGTACATTTTTAGTATTTTATAATTTTTTTTACAAAACACATATTTCCTGTGTTGAATTAATGTCTCAATAACGTAAAGGAATACAAATTTTTACTTTCAGATTTCATATACTGTACACTACAGGTTAAAATCCTGTCAATAAATATATTCTTTTTCTTCAGGAAAACAACCACAATGCATCTGTAAACATGTTTTTTAATGCGGCATTGTTTAGGAGACTGTACATGTTGCTACTTCTGCTCATGGAACTACTGAGGCATCATGTTTTTTTTCTGAGTTCCCAGTCTGATATAGTTTGGAGTTTCTGTTAAGTATTTCTCGGATATAGAGATTTTAGATCTCAAGTGTAATTTATTTGGACTTATTTCCAAATCCTCCACATGAAAGCTAATGGGAGTCATAATCCACTGCGGGCAAACAAATGTCTGTGATCTTTAACCAAACCCAATCACAGAGCAAACATGTGCTTTCAGTTTATGGCTATGTTCAAAACAGCATTGTTTTATCTCCAGACAGTTTCGATAATCTGCCAAAACAGAGTTGGTGTCTAATAGCTATTCTGCCAAACTACACCTCGCTAGTACTGTCAGATCTATCAGTATGACTTGGAGGATAGGAATTTTTTTTATTTTGCAGTCAGACTCTCCCAATTTAGAAGAATCACAAGATGAGTCAATTCCACAGAAAAGAGGTCAGGGAGAAGAGACGGAATCTAGTTCATCATAGTTATGCCTCATGTGAATAACCCGCAGACCTTTTGCTGTTCTTTGTCCGTCTTCGTCCCTTCCTCCCTTTCCTGGCTTTCCTCTCTTTCTTCTCTCTCCTCTCCTTCCTCTCTTTCTTCTCCCTCCTGTCCTGGCCTAGTCATAAACAGTTGTCTGGGAAGCACTTCCTCTCTTCCTCCAGCAGGGGGCAGGCTGCTCCATTGTTGGCTGGGTGCATTAGGATGTAGCGTGTGCGGTGCTGCACTCCTGAGTCTCCACACTTGCCTTTGCACAAGCCCCAGGGAGACCACACAGACGTTTCACAGTCCAGAGGGGTATCTGCACAGAGAGGGGTGAATTAAAATCACGTTACCTTATAAGTTTGGATTGTTATTTTTCTAGCTCTTGCACAGGAGTGTTCTTCCAAATACTCTATTGGTTGTTTGGATGTGGTAAAGTGTGTGAGTGGATGTTTCCTTTTGTTTAGTTGAAATGTAGAGGAGGGGAATATTATATGTTATAATAGGGAAAATCTCATTTCTCTTTCAAAGGCAAATAAAAGGGAGTAAATGTTGGCATGCTTTCTGTCTCTATGAACTCACAGCTTCTCGTTATAGATTCTTGGCAGCTGTAGTGCTGCCACAGCTACTTTTAATTATATTTAGCCTGCATTTATTGAAGGAGATTTTGCTGACTGTGCTTGCTCTTTCTCAGTATAACACTTCCTCATAGTAAACAGTGCTACAGCCCAGTGAGTCCTCTGCAACAGATAAGGATATAGTACCTTGCTAAGAGAAACCTAACCTGTAATTTATGGAAAGAGGGCTGCCTTTGTTGTTCAGATGTTTTTTTTTTCAGCTAACCAAATGGATAATGTAATCATTGAAGTTTTATATTACATCATGCTCCTTCTCCCTTGCTTTCGCTCTCCCTTTCTCCAGCCTTGTGAACTCGCCCAGCTACCTCAGCCAACCTCGATGTGAGCTTGCGTACAGCTGATTTGTATCACAGTCGTCAGTTGGAGAGTAGAAAAGCAGATGGGTGGGAGGCGGTACGGAAGCTGCACGGATGGACGGGTTGGACGGAGGGATTGAACATGCATGTCTGGTCAAGGCTGATTTGAACATCTTCTCTTAATGTGTGTGTTCATTAATGACAAAGGGACTGATAATGAGATAAAATGCCGTAAGAAGCAAAGCTGAAATTCATTTTGTTTCACAGATAAAATCTAGCGCAGGGGATTGCTAGTAATTAAAGAAAGCTTTTGTTCAAGCTCTGGGGAGACGGCACAAAAAGAGATGAAGTGATTATTGGATAGGGGAAGGATAAACAGATGGGGGGCAGGATGGAGAACTGGGAGCAGGGCAGGAAACCCCAACTGATTCCTGGCCACTGCCTGTTGTTTGTTGATGTGTAGTCAGGGGAACAGGCCTGTAGTCTCTGATGCTGACTCAAACCTTTATAGTTACCCTCAACACTGAATCTGATTACCGCACTGTCAGCTCTTTTGCAGGGTCGACACGCTATCTTGTGCTGGTCAAGTCAGCTATTTAGACTTTTCTGCGGTGAGTTGTGTTATTATAAAAGGTTAGTTTCCCTCTTCATCACATAGGAGCACATCAGTCACACACAATGCTTGTTTGACTACTGCATTGTTGGCTTTACTTGGAGTTTGACATGCTCTTCATCTTTGCTTTTTCCAAGATGCCTTCTTATTCTTCCTTGCTTTTGGGTTTTTTTTTTGCTATTACCACTAATCTGTGCAACAGGGAGTCTTAAATAGTCTGGGAGCCAACATTAAGTAAACCCAGCTTTACCTCAACGATTTTAGTCTTGTTAAAAACCTATGCGTCTGTGTCCCATTTGGTGTCACGACCTAAACGCTGCTGTAAATAATTTCTACATGGTTTTCCTAAAGTGCTCTTTCACTTTCTCCATCTGTCATGTATTGACTTTTCCACTGGATGCCAGATGTGCCCCTGGCATTTTCAGATGCCCTGCACTCAGTTGTCTCCCTGGTTTCTGTTTGGAAGTAATTGAGTTTGTGTGTGGCCTGTAATGTTTCCCAAATGCTTTTGCACGAGTTTGTAAAACACACAAGTTCCTACTCTTGTTTTAAACCCGAGTTTGTCAAAACAGGGGACATACTGTATTTCATTTGTTTTATTTTTTCAAATTTATTTAGCATTATTCAATCGACAAAGAGGCAGTTTAGATTTGTAGCGGTGCAGTATTGGAAGAAGGGCTGTTTCTGAGTCAGGATTTTCAGAACTGGCTGAGAGTTGGCACCTCAGATTGATGATTCTGGGAAGGGTGTCCATTTTCTGACGTAACTGGGTCCAGGATTTGTAGCTACAGTTGTGTTTCTAATCCTGATACTTTCTTTATAATGTTGCCTGGTTCAGAGTGGGATGTCTTTTTTGCAGTTTGCATCCAAGAAGCCATACTTTAAAGAAGCTAACCTTCTACAACAAATAAAGCCGTAGTGCCAGTCAACTGAGAAATCAGGGGTTCTTCTGACTGACTGGACTGCAGTAGAAGTAAACTGTTTACATGTTGATCTTACTAATCCATATTTTGTCTTTGTTTCATTCTTGAATTTGATATTTTTCCTTTTATATTTCATCTATTTTTTTATTATTGGACATTTCGGTCCATTGCGTTACTGGGTCGTTTTATGGTACATTCAGTGTGTCTTATAAAAATCTCTCGTGTCTGTTCAATGCATTTCATGAAACATCTGCAACATCTGCCAGTTGCTGGAATGATGTAAAAGAATTTAGAATTTGCATCGCAGATGTATAGAGGAGAGCCGGATACCATGTTCAAAGATTGCGCTCGATTCATTCCAATCGAACTTGCTCACTGCGACATGGGCCAAAACACATCTGGCGTGTTTCTGTAGGCTTCGTCATGCTTCTGTTTGTTTGGGCCCACCGAGCATGCGCATCCTTAAACGATAACATCATGTAGGATTAAGACTTCCACTGGCCAAGCTAGGTGACTTTCTGTTGCCTCTTTGTACTTAAGAATGGGATCAAATACTCATATGTCACTTCTAGATTTTCCAAATGGATCAAGTGCAGATAAATGTTAATTTTGTGGGGTTTGCGACACTCAAAAAATGTATTCACCTTTATCTAGCCAATGTTTTACCACTTAATCTGTGTGGGATAAAGTGGTTGCAATATGATGTCTATCCCTTGCAATGATCTTCCCCCCTGCCTTGTTCATCGGTATCCTTTTATAAACATTCTAATTTTTTTTGCTGCCATACAGTGGCACATTTTAATCTTATGGTCATGCTCTGATCAACTTTGTCTGTATGTGAAAGACAAGCAGCTGTCTTATTTATTTGAAAGGGGCCAGTCAAGAATGCTAGCCAGGCTGCCAGTGCTGCAAAAAATGGAGGGTTTCCCAGTCAAGTTGAACTTTTACCACAGTGCAAAGTCCTGCTACACCACTTTGTCAGGAGAAGGGTGTTTTTATACACTTACAGTGATAAAATCCCATCTGTACCTGACGCAGCACACCTCTACAAAGCAGTCCCATTATAGCTGGAATCACTCGGATGTAAAAATGATTGCTGTTATCATATGTAGTAGTGCCTAATGCCCACATTTAGTCATTGCTGCGTCAGTACACAAGAAGAGCTTTGGCCTTTTTCGAACCGTATTTATTATGTCATCTGGAGTAAGAAGTCTGTATGTTTTTGTCAGACTTACTTATGAGCTTGTCTTCAATCTCGTTTCCTGTTGGCAGTTGATTGGACTGTGTGGGCTCCACCGGCAGGCTGATGATCTGATTGGTCTTCTTCATTTTGGTCAGCGTGACCTTGGCAATGGGTGGCAAGTGCTTCAGGCGTGGGTAGAAGAAGGAATTGGCAGGGTGGCTAGGAAAGGAGGAGGTGATCTATGGAGGGGGAAAATGGACAAGGGTCAAGGAAATGTTGGTCGGGAAGCCACACTTTATAGCATATTTATCTTCAAGTAAGTGCATTGAATAGTGTAACTATCCGTTAAGTTGTCATCTGTTCTCTTGTCTTCCTTTTTTGTCAAAGCATGTAAGAATTTAACTTCAGTAGGTAAATGTGGGAGAAATCGTGCACTTTATCTGCCCTCACCAGCTGTAAAAAACAACCCTGAACTCATTTCTCTGCTCACATGGCTTGCGATTTTCACTTTGGATTGATGCAGTGTTGCTCTTGGCTTTAGGCTGACCGACCTGTGTGATTTTGTCCTGTGGGATGGTCTCAAAGTTGGGGGAGGAGAAGGTGAAGCCGCTGTCAGTTCCTGCGTCATATGGGAAAAGCTCCAGCGACACATTGTCTTTCCAGTGGTCGCCATCGCACAGGTCAACGCCGTCCACACCCACAAACCAGTCCGGGCTTGGAACGAGACGCACGATAAACGACAGCTGCAGATGGAAGAAGCAGAGAAAAGGGAAGGAGATGGAGCATAGAGAGAGAAAATAAGTGGGTGGGTTATAGTCGGAGATGGAGATAAGAAGAGAGGAGGAAGACATGGGTGGAAAAGATGACAGAGTAGTGATGATGTTATTTTATGTCACCATTTGTAATTTGGTCAAGACTGCAGGTTGAAGCCACAGTGGAAGAATTGGTTTATTGTTGTCTGAGTTTAGGTCTTTTCCAGTCAAGCTATGATGTTAAGTGCAATATACACGCATTCACACACATCAGTAATTTATAAAATGGATGTATGAATAACCATCCATTCATAGCAAAGGAGCTGTTTGAAGTGATAGTAAAATGAGTACTTCGTTATCTTGAATTTGGCTGGGAATTTCAAGTAGTCCATCAGTTTTAGCAATGTTTGCTGGTACCAATTTTCTGTTAACTTCTGGTAAACAGTGTGCAACAGAAAAGCAGGTAGTTTTTTGTTTTTTGCTTTCTTTTTCCTTGCCAAAGTTGGCATCTACTTTACTTATAATGCAACTCGGTAGGCAGAAGTCTGGTTGAACATTGTGGTGTTATGCCAGTAGTGTCTAATGTAGCATCATATCCATGTGAGCACTATAAATCTGGTGTCTTGTTTCTAACTGTTCCTTCCCAGACCTTTAATTCTAAAGTCTTCATCCTCAGATGACCCAGACTCTGGAGCCACAAATGGTTTCATAGAGCTTAAGTCATATGTGATGTGTATATCATGTGGTAATGTTATGACTTATTCAGTTAGAAGAATGTGTGATCACAGGAGAGATTTGTGGTCATGCACCTCCCTACATGTGCCGTAATACAGCTCGTTTAATTTTCATGAACGTCTTCTTTTGCCAACTGGCTTCTTTCCACACTGTGTCTAGTCTCTTGTCCAAGGCTAACAAATTTCAGTCAGATGCGTCCCTAATTTTATTACTTACCTAGAGACTCATCAGGAAGAAGCTTAACAGCCAACTTCTTCTTCTTTACATAATTTTAAGAGACATAAATTAGGCTTGCTATACTTCATAAGGTCTCTTTAGGGTGTAGCATATGGAAAGAACACTGAGGAGCTGGTTTTATAAGAGCGTTAACTGTTTTGCTGCATCAGCCTAGTTAAAAAAGGCGTAATGCTTTCTCTCTCACAATATAGCGCTTTATATTATCAACAAGTGGCAGTAGTATGACAGGTTACTATTTGGCTAAAACGACACTTGGTGCACTCATTTAATATACTGGAAAATTTAGTGCTTTTACAACCCCAGTTTGGTGTTTATAGTTTTGGCTGCCATTAAATTTGGCTTTAATAGCACTTTACTAACAATTGCATTGCTGGGAGATGGCAACCAAACAAACAGTCTTGATGGAAATAACCTCCAAGCAGAGTTCACAGCGCTAACCACACCCCTGATCTAGTAAATCCCATGTGTCTGAAACACTTACTTGGAAGTGAAAAAACAGTGAATGTATCAGAATCTCTTTTGTAATTTCATGCTGCTCAGCTGAAGTAAGTCTGGTGGAAGCTGAACCTGTAAGGAG